>BTHU01000021.1:28621258-29221258 GCA_036184795.1 Tokudaia tokunoshimensis
CTGTCCTCAGAAGTTTGCTGTATTTAGTATTAATATTGTGTCTTATCTTTTTGTTTTGAGACAGGATCTTACTATGTAGCCCTTGGCTGACCTGCAAACTTGCTATCTATCTATCTATCTATCTATCTATCTATCTATCTATCTATCTATCTATCTATCTATCAGGCTGGCCTCAAAACTCAAAAGATCTACTTGCCTCTGCCTCCCAAATGCTGGGATTAAAGATGTGCTCAACCATGTCCAGCTACGTGTTGTTTCTCCTTTCTTAGTGTTTCATTTACTTACCTTATTTGTATATGAAATGTGCTTCCTGTAGGAAGGATACATTCATGTTGTCCAATTAGACAAGTCTTACTTTTTAATATTCTATTTGTCATCTCTTTGGCATATTTGCTGCACTTCTCTTTTACTGACTATTTTTAGTTTTTTTTAAATAAAAAAAACTGTAATTTCCTCTATTAGTTTCCAATATTTACACAGCAGCCTGTTCAATACTGTATTGTTAAATGTACTACACAAGAAGTGGGACGAAGTTTTATTTCTCCACACCAAATAACTAGACGTTATTGAATGTCATTTCAGAGTTTAACAAGAATGAATGCTATGGGCTGGCAAGAGGGCTCAGTAGGTCAGGTGCTTGCCACCAAACCTGATAGCCTGAGTTTGATCTGCAGAATACATATGCTGGAAGGAGAAAAACTAATTCCCACAAACTGTCTTCTGACCTCCACATGTGTGACACCATGTGCACCCCCAAAAAAATAACTTTAAAATGTAATAAAATAAAATTTAAAAATCATTATATATCATTAGATGCTGTTATTATATATGTTGACATACGACTCTGAATATTCCCCTTGATTACCGAGTGGCTCTGAGTTCCTCATCTTGACTTTACTTACCTCTGGAGAATATACAACGTTTGTTTTGGTTGATTTTGTTTTGTTTTGGTTTTTGTTTTTTGAGACAGTTTCTCTGTGTAACAGCTCTGCTGTTCTAGAAACTGCTCTGTAGACTAGGCTGGCCTGAACTCACAAAGATCCGCCTCCTCTGTCTCCCAAGTGCTGGGATTAAAGGTGTGCGCTATCACCGCCTGGTGAATATATGTTTTTATGTGCGACTTTGGACTGCCTGCTAAAATATGTGCATATGTGTAGAAAAGTTTCCGAGATAGGTCTTTAGGCTAATAGTGCCTTTTCATAAGAGATCTTTCAAAGTCATCAGAGGTCTATTACTACAAGTTTGAGAATCATAACCATAAAGTAACCAAATCATAAGTTAGAATTAGGATTTTGGTTTCAAGCCATCAGGAGTGATTTAGCAGAACACACTGCAGAGGAAGCCATCAAAGCACTGTCACACCCAAGGAGAAACCCCACTGCTCTGACTGCGATGATAAGTCAGCACGTAAGGAGAGATAGAAGGATGGTATACTTGCTGGCATTCCTCTCTTTTATGAAAAACCTCTTTTTAGACACAATCAGAAAGAGTTAACTGGTTATAGCAACATTACAAATAGGCATTAACTATGTCTGACTCTGGCTGTGGTCATGCTGTTGATCATTCACTGCCTTATTTACTCTTGTACACACACCAAGCCCTGAGTGAGCCGCACACAATGAGTCCCCCTCAGGCTGTGCAAGGCTGTTCTTTCTGTAAGGGTCAGGAACTACCCTCTGGCTCTGGAGCCATGTAGTCTCTCTTGCCAACTAATCACCTGTGTTCTGGGGCAAAATAGCCATACATGGTCCATACCTAGTGAGTGTGGTTATGGGGGAAACTTTATTTACAAATCAGTATGAGCTACTACAGGCAATAGTTTCCTATCCTGTTCTCTACTGGAAACAAAACAATTTAAACTTATGTGACAAATACAAAGGTAGCAAAGGGCACATGAAAATATGATCTAAGAAAATGAGCAAAAGCAGGGCATGGCAGCACATCCCTTTTGTCCCAGCACTCGGGAAGAAGGGGAGAGATCTCCATGAGCGCTGTTGGGACCTAGGTAAAATGTTAAGGCCTAGATAGAATGTTAAGGACTAGATAAAAAGTTAAGGCCTAGATAATTGTTACCCGGCTAGCCTGCCATTACAAGAAAACTTTCTCATGTTTCTGCTGTTACTAGGAAACCTTCTAATGCCAAGCTTGATTACATATTCTGTTTGATTACATATGTTCTGTGCCCTTGGAAACCAATCATGATAGAAGTCAGTAGAACTGTTTTGTATAGTTACCCATAATAAGCTTGGATCTGAACTACCCATCCAACAGAACTTCCTGCATCTCTGTATAAGCTTTACGGCATCTGCCTTTATAAGCGGGCTCTGGGATGGATCGCAATATAAGAGAGACACCAGCACCAATATAAGAAACTATTTGGAATAAGATTTCCATTTTGAGTAGTGGTCCAATAAGGTTGAAGTTCCCAAGACTTCCCTGGGAACTGATGTCCTACTTGGTAGAAAGAGACATGTATGTGGGTAACTGATATCCCGGTTGGCAAATTAAGACATATATGTTAGACAAGTTAAGTCCCCTGCCACAGTTGAATATCCCAACCAATGAGAGCAGGATAAGTGTAAGACAAAGACATGTTCCCAAGGAAATCCCCCTATTCCTAAATCCTGATTGGGGAAATAACTTGGCACAGATATTTGTGGATTTGGGACTTAAAACCCTGTAGGATCTTAACTCAGAGTCATGGTTCAGTTCCCGAATCTGGACCATGGCCCTGGTCAGCCAGTCCTGGGGCATTTGCTCAATAAACTATTCCTGTCTGACTAAGATTGGTTTTCTTGTGGCTTGTGAGGAGATTCCTGCCCAACAAGTTTGAAACCAACCTGTTTTACACAATGACTTCCAAAACAGCCAGAGCCACATAGAGACCCTGTCTCAAAACCAAATCAACAAAGGCTCTGAAAGAAAGCCACAAGCTGAAGACAATCTAAAGAGTTCCTTTTCTTTTTTCCTTCTTTTTTTTTTGATTGATTGATTTATTTTTATTTATGTTTTTTGAGACAGGATTGCATGTGTAGCCCTAGCTGTCCTCGTATTCTCTCTATAGACGAGGCTGGCCTCCAACTCACAGAGATCTACCTGCCTCTGCCTCTGCGCCTCTGTGTCTCTGCGCCTCTGTGCCATGCCTCTATCTCTGCCTCTGCCTCTGCCTCTGGAGTGCTGGGATTAAAAACATGCCTCACACCATCTGGCTGACTTTATTTTCTTAAATTCAGCAATTATAAGTAATTGTCTTCAGAATGTGTCACTAGTATAAAATAGCCCAAAATCTGATTATGAAAATGTTGAACATAGTTGACAGTAAAAGAAATGCTTTATTATATAACATTTGCTCATAACTTTACTCAGTGAACGATCAAGCTTACCTTGAGTGACTGTTTTGAGGACAATTAAGGTTGATAAGAATCTCAGTGACAAGCTGGAGCTCTTGAAGAACACTGCTGTCTTTGCTTTGTTCTCCACAGAATGCTCTAAAGAATTATCCTGAGTTCCTTTCATTGTAACTCCTTTAAATACGTCTTCCCCCAATCTCCTCAATGTTGACGTCATAGTTGAATGCTATTAAAAATATATGCAATCATATATTTTAAATAGTTTGATCAAATGCATGTACTAAAGCAAACATTTATGAAAACTAGAATTGAAAATAAGCAAAATTACAATTAAAACTATATAATTAACTTTTAAAAACCAAGTATGGACTTCTCTTTTTGAAATGTTTTCTTAAGAAATTACGATCAGGACAAATCTTGTGCAGTGAAATATCAAAAAAGGGGAGTTGGAGTCCTCTGACCTCACCACTTTCCCTCTTGGGAGCCAGGCCAACCCAAGGTTTTCTCAGAGGACCAGATAAAAGGGTGGAGTCAGCAGGAAGTTGGTCAAGCAGTGCTGTACAAAGGGAGCATCAGAGATGGAGCGCAGTGGCCTGTGCACTGATGGCCCAAGTCTCTCCAGGGAGGAAAAGCCAGGTTCCTAGGAACCAAAACTAACTTAACTCCTTCCAGCCCTAGCCTTAGCCCCAGCCCGAGACCAGAGTTTTCGAAGTCTGTCCTGGACAAGAACACAGAAGTGTTTGCTTGTCAAATGACTGACTTCATGTTTTTAGATCAGTCTCACTTATAGATACTTCCAGGCTCTGAAAATGTAATAATTTCAAAAGAAGAAAATAATGGGTTGGAATCATGGAAAATTCTCATGGAATAAACTGCAACAAGAAAATGAACAAAACAGAAATAATGGTATCTCTAGAATAACATGGAATCTGGTGGTCTTCTACAGATTCATTATGACACAAACACAAGGAAGCCATTTCAAAGTACTGGAAATGAGAATGCTTTCGCTAGACTTAGAAATAACTTAGAGGTTTCCGTGTTGGGACTTAATTCTTCCCGCTCTTGTCACTGATTTTATAATTTTCCACATCTTCATGAGGATCTCTAAACTGATTCTAAGCTCAGCATTAATACTGCAATGTGAATAGCACATGTCAAATACGTACACCAAAAAGTAGGAACAGATATTCTGAGATTT
The DNA here is from genome assembly GCA_036184795.1 of Tokudaia tokunoshimensis. Classification (NCBI taxonomy): domain Eukaryota; kingdom Metazoa; phylum Chordata; class Mammalia; order Rodentia; family Muridae; genus Tokudaia; species Tokudaia tokunoshimensis. The sequence goes on from BTHU01000021.1 coordinate 28,625,807, forward strand.
TGGGGATACCAAATAATTGGGCAGTGTCTGACATGAACAGTGTGATCTGACTTAAATGTACTGTAGGATTTTAGTATCCCTGAGGAAAGTATATAATTTTAGTAGCACACAGAATGTTTCTACTTGTACTGGCTGGTTTTGTGTGTCAACTTGACACAGGCTGGAGTTATCACAGAGAAAGGAGTTTCAGTTGGGGAAGTGCCTCCATGAGATCCAGCTGTGGGGCATTTTCTCAATTAGTGATCAAGGGGGGAGGGCCCCTTGTGAGTGGTAACATCTCTGGGGTGGTATTCTTGGGTTCTATAAGAGATCAGGCTGAGCAAGCCAGAGGAAGCAAGCCAGTAAGGAACATCCCCCCATGGCCTCCACATCAGTTCCTGCTTCCTGATCTGCTTGAGTTCCAGTCCTGACTTCCTTTAGTGATGAACAGCAGTGTGGAAGTGTAAGCTCAATAAACCCTTTCCTTCCCAACTTGCTTCTTGGTCATGATGTTTGTACAGGAATAGAAACCCTGACTAAGAAACTATTCTTAAAAGTCTAAAACAATTAAAACTTGCACCATTCAAAAAAAATTTAAAGAAAACAATCACAATAGAATGAAAATTACATAATGGAAGCAGGGTTAATATTCAAGAAGATGTAATAATTCTGAGTGTATAACTACCAACCATCAAAGTTGTAATGTGGAACAGGCTGGAGAATTGGCTGGTGCTAAGTGCACCTCCTGCTTTTGCATAGGACCTGGGTTTGGTTTTCAGCACTGAATGGTAGCTTACAACTGTAACTCTAACTCCTGCGAATCAGAAGCCCTCTTCTGATCTCTGTGGGTACTGCATAAATGTGGTGGTACACATGCAGGTAAAATATGCATGCACGTAATTTGTTTGTTTGTTTGGTTGGTTTTTCAAGTTAGGGTTTCTCTGTGTAGCCTCAGCCAAACTGGAACTTGCTGTGTAGACCAGACTGACTTTGAATCAGATCCATATGCCTCTGCTTCCTGAGTGCTGGATTAAAGGCATGTGCCACCACCCCCGAGCTCTCATGAAAGAAATTAATTAATTATTTAATGTGAGAGAAAAACAGTTGGTCCAAGAGAAACACTAATGACATAACTATGACATAACTCCAACACACTATCCTCTAACACAAACGGACAAGCTGTGACATAACTTCAGCATACTATCCTCTAACACAAATGTACAAGCTGTGAAATAACTCCAACACACTATCCTCTATTGATAGGAGAACTAAAAGTATCAGTGAGGATATAAACACCACCAATTAACATTTATAAAACACTCTACAGCAGAACAAATATAAAAGTACTAACTTCAACAATACAGACATGCCAGCAAAACAAAAGCAGAAAGACCTACAAGGTACTTCTAAGTAACACATATGACAGAGAAGAAGCTCTAAGGGAATTAAAACACGAGTTAAGTTCAATGTAAATGAAGGGACTGGAGAGATGGCACAGCACTCATGAGTGTTTGCTGCTCTTGCAGACAACTAGAGTTTGCATCCCAGCACCCAGGACAGGCAGCTTATAGTTGCTTCTAACCCCAGGTCCAAGACATCTGACACCCTCTTCTGGTACAAACCCATACAGACACATACACATACATACACATAAATAAAAATAAGTATTTTTTTATAATGTAAATGGAAATGTGATTATCAAACTATGTAAGATAAGGGAGATGCCTCAGGAGGCTGCTGTTCAAACAAGCATAACAACCTGAGGCGAGGGAAGGAAGGAGGGAGGGAGGGGAGGAAGGAGAGGGAGACGAAGGAGGGAGGAGAGAGAGGGGAGGAGAGGGAGAGGAAGGAGAAGAGTGGAAAGAAGAGGGAAGGGGAGAAGGAGGGAAGTAGGAGCTGGCATGTTAATACACTGTAAAATAAAATGTTAATACACTGTATCCCAGCACTGCTGAGACAGACCTGTGAGTTAAGACCAGCCTAGGCTACACAGTAAGACTATGTCAATTCAAACACTACCATAGACAGAAAAGAATAAACAGTCTTAAAACAATAATCTAAATTTTCAGTTCAGTAACCTAGAAAAAGAGAGCAAAATAAACTTAAAGTAGTAGAAGAAAATAAGAAAGAAGAAATTAATTAAACTGAAAGCAAAACTGTAGAAAGTAAAACAAAGAAATGATCCTTTGAAAGATCAATTAAAAAAAAGTTTAGGAAAAATAGCCAAGGTAAAGAAGTAAAAGCCCATAAATTGTTCACATTGATTTGTAAGAGAGCGGCTGTTCTGGACACTGAGTCACATCAAAGAGAAGGGCCCTGTGAAAACACACTGTCTGTTTCTGTGTAGCACTGATTTCAGAGAGTCAAATATGTCGTACCTACTTTCACTTTATCTCTGCATTCCAAACTCTAGATGTATAAATTTGTCAGTGAGATAATTTATTTCCTCAAGAAGCACAAACTACAGTAAGTTAGAAAAATCAGAATAACTGTGTAATTACAAGGATCTGGGGCTGGGGGGATAGTTCATTAGGGAAAGGCCCCTGATGCCTAACTTGCCAACCTAACTTTAATCTTTGGGACCTACATGGTAGAAGTTGTCCTCTGACCTCCCCATGGCTCAAAGACCCATGGGTACGTGCCTAAATGATAAATCTAGAATAAATGAAATTACTATACCAATATTGGTAACTGTGATATATAAGAGAGTTCTTTATTCTAGGGAAATACACATTGAAACATTTGGGGTAAAGGAACACGACTGCATCAAATGCTTATGGTTAACTGAGGAACTATGGGCAGTTGAGGATTGTGGGAAGGAGCGTCAACTTTCTTTCAGAGTGTAGCTCCTGGTAAGTCGGCCATTCTCCAGTGTACAGCCCCACACACAGACGTAAATGGGAGCTAAAACTGGAGTCGATGGGTTATTTAAAAAAAAAAAAAAGACATGAAACTGGGATTATAAGAAGGCAGGGTACAGGAAGGTAGGGTACATCTGGGAAGAGTTAGAGGAGGTAGGGCTGAATATGGTCAAACATATTTACGAAATTATCAAAGAGCTAAAAAAATATTAAAAAAACAAACCTATGCATAAGCTGGGCAGTAGTGGTGCATGCCTTTAATTCCGGTAGAGGAGGAGGCAGAGGCAGTCTGAGTTCGCGGCCAACATGGTCTGCAGAGCTAGTTCCAAGACAGTCAGGACTATTCTTTTTTTTTTTTTTCTATACTTTTTTTTTTTATTTACATTCCAAATGATTTCCCCTTTCCCGTTTCCTCCCTCCCGAAAAGTCCCATAAGTCCTCTTCCCTCCCGCTGTTCCCCATTCAACCCCCTCTCACTTCTCTGTCCTGGCATTCCCCTACATCCAGTCTTTCCAGGACCAGGGGTCTCTCCTTCCATCTTCCTGGAAATCTATTGATATGCGAATTGTGTCTTGGGTATTCTGGGTTAATATCCCCTTATCAGTGACTGCATACCATGTGTGTTCTTTTGTGATTGGGTTACCTCACTAAGGATGATATTTTCCAGTTCTGACCATTTGCCTAGGAATTTCGTGAATTCATTGTTTTTAATTGCAGAGTAGTATTCCATTGTGTAGATATACCACATCTTCTGAATCCATTCCTCTGTTGAGGGACATCTGGGTCCTTTCCAGCTTCTGGCTATTATAAATAAAGCTGCTATGAACATAGTGGAGCATGTGTCCTTATTGCATGCAGGTAAAGCCTCTGGGTATATGCCCAGGAGTGGTATAGCCGGATCCTCCAGGTGTGTCTTGCCAAGTTTTCTGAGGAACCACCAGACTGCTTTCCAGAGTGGTTGTACCAGCTTGCAATCCCACCAGCAGTGGAGGAGTGTTCCTCTTTCTCCACATCCTCGCCAACAACTGCTGTCTTCTGTGTTTTTGATCTTAGCCATTCTGACTGGTGTGAGAATCTCAGGGTTGTTTAATTTGCATTTTCCTAATGACTAAGGATGATGAACATTTCTTTAGGTGCTTCTCAGCCATTAGATATTCTTCAGGTGAGAACTCTTTGTTTAGCTCTATACCCCATTTTTTAATAGGGTTACTTGCCTCTCTGGAGTCTAACTTCTTGAGTCCTTTGTATATATTGGATATTAGCCCTCTGTCGGATGTAAGGTTGGTAAAGATCATTTCCCAGTTTGTTGGTTGCTGCTTTGTCCTTTTGACAGTGTCCTTTGCCTTACAGAAACTTTGTAATTTTATGAGGTCCCATTTGTCAATTCTTGATCTTAGAGCTTAAGCTATTGGAGTTCTGTTCAGGAAATTCTCCCCTGTGCCCATATGTTCAAGGTTCTTCCCTAGTTTCTTTTCTATTAGTTTCAGTGTGTCTGGTTTTATGTGGAGGTCCTAGATCTACTTGGAATTGAGCTTAGTGCAAGGAGATAAGAATGGATCGATTTGCATTCTTCTACATGTTGACCTCCAGTTGAACCAGCACCATTTGTTAAAAAGGCTATCTTTTTTCCACTGGATGGTTTTAGCTCCTTTGTCAAAGATCAAGTGAGTCAGGACTATTCTAAGAAACCCTATCTTGAAAAACCAAAAACCAACCAACCACCTTCCCACCTACCCTCCCAAAAAACCAAACCAAACAACAAAAAAACAAGCCCTCCCCTTGCAAAAATCCAAACAACAACCAACCAACCAAAAAAACTATGCATGGGCTGCAGAGGTGGCTTAGTGGTTAAGAGCAATGGCTGCTCTTCCAGAAGACCCAGGTTTAATCCCCTGCACCTATATGGTGCTCACAAACACCTTTTAACTTCATTCCCAGGGGATCCAATGCCCTCTTCTGGCCTCCACAGCCACTGCCCACATGGGGTTCACAGACACACATTCAGGCAAACACTCATTCACACACACACACACACACACACACACACACACACACACACACTTATAAAAGTTTAATAAAAATTGAATTCATAATTTAAAACTCTCCTCAAAATATATCTCAGGCCTAGAGAGATGGCTTAGTGCTTAAGAGCATTTATTGCTCTTGCAGAAGACCTGGGTTCAGTTCCCAGTACCCACATAACTCACAAGCCTCTGTAATTTCAGTTCCAGGTTATCTAATGCTCTTGTTTTTGCCTCTGCATACACTGCATGCATGTGGTGCATTTACATACACGTAGGCAAACATGCTATCACCATAAACATATAGACTACAAAGTTTAACAGATAAAAATCACTTAAATACTTAAATAGGTAAAGATCTAAAGGAGTGTGCATATGAATTTTATGCAAAAATTATGCAATAGTGATGCAAGAACATGAAGTTGTGAGTGAAAAGATGGTTACATTCCTATGTTGAAAAGACAGAGCACATGAAATTGGGAGTATAAGCTGACTACAATTCCTATCAGAACCTTAGGACAGTATTGTATAAAGATTGCTCTCAAACAGATAAAGAATAGAGTGCACACACACGTGCTATTTCTCGTTCGGTGAAACATAACCAAGAGAACTGATGGTAAATCAAGTCTGCCGGAAGACAGATTCCAGTGAGACGGTACCTGTGCACTAGCATCCAGCTGCCTCAGAGACCAATAGATAAACCTTACAAAAGGCTCATGCAGTTTGGCGTTCACCAGCGGCATCCACTGGAGCTGCTCTGTCATCATAGGCAAAAGCTACAGGAGGGACAAAAGCACAGCGTGCTTAGACATCTGAAATTAACTGCCACGATTTCCCAAACATGAGCTGAGGGACTTTTAGGACTGGTCTATCAATTTGGTCTACGAAGAAGCCAGTTGAAAATTGGATAATGCATTGAGTATATAATTCATTTGGGGTAGGAAACTGACATATTTAAAAATAATAGTTTTTTTGGACTATTTAAGTTTGTTACTTAGATATTTTAAATTTCTCTCAGAAATATTTTATGGTTTTCATATTGCCTGTTTTATATCAAAATTACTACATTGCTGCTTACGCATCTAATCTTACATATGGCCTATGTGAGCTTTCACTCCACTTAGGATTCCCTTTAGTATCTCCAGCCAGACAGTGGTTAGGGAACCCCCTCAGCTTTTGTTTATCTGAGTCTTTTTTCTCCACTGATGAAAGGCGGTTACACTGGACAGAGTGCATCTGACAGCTTCTACTTTTAGTACTTTGTGCCACCCAGCTGGCTCACAAGGATGTGCTGCAAGAGCTGCTAGCATGCTCACAGAGGTTTCTTTGTATGTGGCAACTTGTTCTTCTCTGGTTGCCTTCAAGATCTTTTTGACTGTTGAACATGCGATAATGTATCTTGGGGTTAATCTCTTTGGAGCTTATCTTAGTCAGGAGTTCCTTTGGCTTCTTGGATTTGTGTGTCTATTTCCTCAATAAAAACATGTAAGCTGTGCTCACCCACTATCCTACCAAACAAGCTTCCCTCTTCTCTTACTCCTGAGGCTTCTAATACACGGAGTTAAGAACATGATCGATGCTCACATGTACTTTCCTGTGACTCCGTCTCTTGACACTTAACTATTTTCATTTTTGTAGCATACTTAGTAGATTCTACTTCATATTGTACTACTTTGTTGCTATTTCTGCTGTTTTTTTCCCTCAAGTTCTTTAAAAATGTCCCACCTATCTGTTTTTTAATCACGAAAGAAAATCAGTCGTATCAGTCTAGTCATAACAAATGTATCAGATCTAGTCTCTAATGGCTTTTTATGTTTTTAAATATTGAGCATATCAATATTTATGACCCTTAAATGATAATGGGTCCTAACTGTGATTAAAAAAAACCCAAAACAAAATGTGTCAGAAGGTCCCATGGGTCATTTCTACAGACATTGCTTTTCAAAACTACGCAATTCTAGTTTTCTTAGAATAAATACAGTATCAACCTGCCCTGGTCACCCTTAACTGTCAACTTGGCATCACCTAGAGTACCTGCATTCGGTACACATATATGTAAACAAAACATCCATACACATAAAATAAACCTTTTAAATATAGTATGAATTCATATTGAAGTCTGAAATGAATCATATTAAAAACTGTTGGTGTAGATGATTTTTAAGCAAAACTGCACCTACTCCAGATATAGAAGCACACATTTATAATCCCAGAAACAGAGAGGCAGTGATGAGAGAATCCCAGATTTAACACCATCCTGAAGTACTGAATGAGTCTAAGGACAGCCTAGCCTATGTATCTAAACCTTGTCTCACAAAACAAAAATACTATCAACATTTCCCACTTATAAACATGAGAGAAGTTGGGGCTGGGGAGATGGCTCAGTGGTTAAAAGCACTTGTTGCTCTTGCAGACTACTGGGGTTCAATCCCCAGATGGTTTATAGCCATCTGTAAAGTCCTAGAGGATCCAAAGCAGGCCTCTGAACTCTGCAGTCATCATGCATGCATATGGTACACATACATACATGCAGGTAAAATGTGGGGCCAATGAGATGGCTTGGTGGGAAAAGGTGCCTGCCACCAAGCCTGGGGACCTGAGTTCCACTCTTGCGATTCACACAGTGGAAGGAGAGAACTGATTCCAGAAAGTTCTCCTCTGACCTCCATACATGTGTGGTGGTGTACATGTGCTCCCAGACATAACTAATTAAATAAATAGATGTAATTTTTTAAAACTATAATAAAATGAATAAATAAAAATGCCAGAAGCTTTTCCTTATTAAATCATCATATATTTCAAATTAAAACAAACAAACAAACAAACAAAATACCCAAAAAAACAAAGAACTAAAACCTTGTGGGCTGCTGACATGACCCAGAGGTTAAAAGCACCTACTGCTTTTACAAAGGACCCAGGTTAGGATGGAAGCAAGAACCTGGCTCACAACCTTCTGTAAGTCCAGTTCCAGGATCCAACGCCTACTCTGGCCTTCACAGGCACCAGATCACATGTGGCCCTTACATGTACACAAACAGAATATTTATACAGAAAAAAACAAAAATAAGTCAAATCTTAAAAACCAACCTTTACACATTTCTCTTGAATGTCACTTCTCTGGGAAGGCTTGGCTGGTGGCTTTTCACCGTCTACACCAGGTTCCTCAGGCTCCACTTTGCTAAGATAGCAGTCTGATATCCAATCCATGAAAACAGTTAACAGCTCATACACTTGTCCATTGAGTGCTGCCTGGTGATCAAACAGTAAATCAAACGTTTACTTCAGTTGAAAATGCCATAAAAACTAAAAAGAAAGCCTTAAATTTGCTGACTATAGAGTAATTCATCTAAAGTATGTTTAGACAAGTATTTAGGTGTTTACCTAAGCAAAAATAAATTCCAAAAAATATTGTTGATTAATATTAAAAACACTAAATGCATGCTTAGGTAAGACAAGTAACTTCATCATAATAAGGAAAATAAAAGCACACCTTATTACTATAATAAGGAATTTTCAGTGGTTATATATAGTGGTCCTAGACTATAACCCCATCCCAGCACCAGAGAAGCTGAAACAAGAAGACAATGATTTTGAGGCCAAACGAGGTTTTCCCAGGGAGACCCTGTCTCTAAACCAACAAAAAAAAAATTTTTTTTAATAATCGTCATCAAAGTTATTTAAGTTTGATAAATGTAAAAACTGGCTTTAATTCAGCAGCATGAGTCAGCCTGCCTAACAACACAAAAGTCTTGGGATATAACTCAATGATAGAATTTGCCTAGCATGTATGAGACCTGTTCTTGGTCCCACAAAAAATAAAACAATACGTTAAAACCCAAGCAGTTGGGCAAAACTGTGAGAGATTTTCTTAAGTGGATCATTTAAGGTTGAAAGACCCACCCCAAGTCTGAGCCACACCATGTGCATGCAATGTCAGAAAGAGGCTAGAAGGCGGCATTGGGTTCCCTGGAACTGAAGTTACAGACAGTTGTGAGCCACCATGTGCATGCTGAGAATTGAACCTAAGTCTTTGGGAAGAGTAGCCAGGGCTCTTAACCATTTAGCCAGCTCTTCAAGCTGGTACCTGGCTATAAAACTTCCACCTTTTTCCAACTTACATAAAGAACTGCAAAATGTATCAAAGTGATTAAAGTCCATAGTGAATACTACTACACGGGTATTATAAGGTTCAAGCTTTGAAAAAAGATTCCCAGATACTGGCAAGTTTGATAAGTAAATAGAACTTTAATACAATGACAGAATTACAAAATGCTATAATCACCTTGAATATCTAACACTTTTATTTGTAAAATACAAAAACTAAAAAAGACAAGTGTCTATCCACAGAATGGATATGTGAACTGTAATAAATTCATATAATGGAATACTACTGACTATACTAACATAAGCAACATGATGAAGAGAAAAGGTCTTAATCAAATGAGTACATACCATGCAAGTCTGTGCACTAACACTATAAAATAGGCCAAACATTCTAGGATGATAGAATTCTGCAGACACCAAACCCAGACACTATTTCTGATGCCAAGAAGATCTTGCTGACAGGAGCCTGGTATAGCTCTCCCCTGAGAGGCTCTACCAGATCTTGACAAATACAGAGGCAGTTGCTTGTAGCCAACCATCGGACTGAGCATGGGAACCCCAATGGAAGAGTTAGGGGAAGAATTGAAGGAGCTGAAGGGGTTTGCAACCCCATAGGAAGAACAACATCAACCAACCAGATGCCCCAAAGCTTCCATGGACTAAACCACCAACCAAAGAGTACACATGGAGGGAACCCATAGTTCCAGCTGTATATGTAGCAGAGGATTGCCTTATCAATAGAAGGGGAGTCCCTTGGTCATGTGGAGGCTCGATGCCCCCAGTATAAGGAAATGCTAGAGCAGTGAGGTGGGAGTGGGTAGGTGGGTAGGGGTATCCTCATAGAAGCAGGGTAAGGGGCGATGGGATAGGGGGGGTTTGGAGGGGAAACCAGGAAGGGAATAACATGTGAAATGTAAATAAATAAAATAACCAATAAAAAGAAAGAATTCAAGTCAATGGCTGCTTCCAACTGGGAGAAATGAATAGGAAAGGGCAGAGAGGAGCATTCTAGTGCTACAGCTGTTTTTACATGGTATGAGGAAAAGCATTTACCAAAACTCACCAAACTTTACATGAGAAAAATATAGTTTGTTGTTATATGTGATTTATACCTCAAGTTAAAAAAAAATAGGGATTCACAGAGCCCAGTCAGTGGTAGTATTATGATTTGAGTAGCAAATATCCCCCCAAAACTGCAGTGTTGAGAGACAGGGCTTGGAGGGGTAAAAGTAATTAGATCATGAGAGTTCTGACTCAGTGATGAACTAACGATGACTTAGTGATAATCAATGAGCTAATCACTGTTGGAAGAAGGAGGAAACTAAGTAGTAGGGCTCAGGCAGGGGAGTGTCACTGGAGACATGCTCTTCCTCCAACTCTGTTTCCTGGCTCTGAGGTGCGCGGGTCTGCTCCATTACATGTCCTTCTGTCAGGAAGTCTGGCCTCACTGTAGGCCTATCCTGGTTTGCTTTCTATTGCTGTGATGAACACTATGACCAAAGCGACTTAGGGAGGAAAGGGTTTATCTGGCTTACAGAACCTGATCATAGTTCATCATAAAATGAACCCAAAGATGGAACTTAAGGTAGGAACCTAGACACAGGTACTGAAGCAGAAACCACGGAGAAGTATTGCTTATTGGCTTGCTTCTAATGGCATGTTCACCTTGCTTTCTTATACCACAAAAGACCACCTGTCCAAGAGTGGTACCCCACAGCAGAGAAGACATCAATCAGGAATCAAAAAAACAACACAGTCTTGCCTACAAGTAATCTGATAAGGGAAATCCCCCTATTAAGAGTTCCTTTTCCCAGATGATTCTAACTTATGTAAAGCTAACAAAAAAACCTAACAGGCCACTGAAATCACTCAAATTTCGAACAAAAATAAATCTGTTGTGCAAATCAAGTAAGTTGATAAAAGCTAACACAGCCAGGGTATGGTTTTGAGAAGAAAATAACTTTATTAACAACAAGTAACCTTAAAGGACATGTGACTTGTCACTGCCACTAAGAGAGTGCTGAATGCTATTTTGTTTCTGGGTGGAAAGGGGGGAAAAAGGTTATATATATAATATAAATATGTATGTATGTATGTATGTATATTACACAGATAAGTCTCTATAAAATAATTAAGATAAATCTTTCAAAACAAAAATGTTTTACTTAAAATAGAAAGAAAAATGATTAGAAGATAGATATAAGAAAATTTCTTCACTCTCCACTGCAGGATTCTAATCATATCATACCTTGAGAGGTTTTGAAGCTGGTGCCTTTTCTTGTTTTGAACTCTTCACTTCGTGAGCAGCATGGGAATCTCCTTTCAGTCTCTGTACTGTCATAAACTCATACTTCCTCTGCCAACAGCCCAAAGTCAGAAATTAAGGAGCAATCTTACAAAACGCAAGCACATCATTTAAACATTCAAGACAGGGCTGGACAGATGTATGGCTTCTAGAGGCCCTCGTTCAATGTCCAGCACCCACAGAGTGGCTCACTGCCATCTATAACTCCAGTTCCAGGGAAAGCCAAGCCCCTCTCTGGAATCCACGGACACCAGGCGTGCACATGGTGTACAAACATACATGCCACAAACACTCATATACATAAAATAGTTAATTTAAAAATTATGACAAGGACTAGAGAGAGGTGCTTCTGCAATTAGGAAAAGGTACTGCTCTTCCAGAGGACCACACATTAGCTGGGCACTTCACAGCTGCCTAAAATTCCAGTCTCAGGGGCTCCAATGCCCTTTTACAGCCTCTGTAGCAAACTGCATACACATGGCATATACTCACCCAGACACACACAAATGAACTAAAAAAAATTATAAAACCAAAAACTCACAAGAGGAAAGCAGACAACTTACCTGTAAGTTATCTAAACGAGCTTGAACCCTTTTGGCCTGAATCTCCATCTTTTTGTTTTCCTCGCTTACTTCATTTAGCTAAGGAAGGGAAAAATGACATATTTCAATAAAAATTTTAAACTATTTTGATACTATTTCTCAATGTACTGTCTAATCTTATACTTAAGTAAGCAATGTAACAAAACTTCCAAGCCAAAAATTCCCATTTCATTTGAAAATGTTAACAGTATCTAAGAAACTTTACATTTTATGAAAAAATTTCAAAACTCCTATAATGGTTAGTGTTTACTATCAACAAGACAGAGTCTGTAACCATTCACAAGGAAGGTTTCCATCTATATGGAATTAAATTGGGTTAGTCTTCTGGCATGCCTCTGAGGGATTCTCTTGATTAGGTTAAGTAAGGTTGGAAGACCTACCCTAAAACAGGGTGGTACTATTTGAGAGCATGGGTCCTAGACTGCTTATAAAGAGGAAGTTGATCCATTTTCAAATTACTAAGTTTTTTCTTGTGCGTGCTTTAAAAATAAAGGACTTATGGGCATGGCAGATTTTTCCATCTTCTGAGGTCTTCTTCAATTTCTTTCTTCAGAGACTTGAAGTTCTTGTCATACAGATCTTTCACTTGTTTGGTTAGCGTCACGCCAAGATACTTAATATGGTTTGTGGCTATCGTAAAGGGTATTATTTCTCTTACTTCTTTCTCAGCCTGCTTATCCTTTGAGTATAGGAAGGCTTCTGACTTGCTTGAGTTGATTTTATATCCGGCCACTTTGCTGAAGTCGTTTATCAGCTGTAGGAGTTCTCTGGTGGAGTTCTTTGGGTCGCTTATGTATACTATCATATCGTCTGCAAATAGTGATAGTTTGACTTCTTCCTTTCCAATTTGTATCCCTTTGACCTCTTTTTGTTGTCTAATTGCTCTAGCTAGAACTTCAAGTACTATATTGAAAAGATATGGAGAGAGAGGGCAGCCTTGTCTAGTCCCTGATTTTAGTGGGATTGCTTCAAGTTTCTCTCCGTTTAGATTGATGCTGGCTACCGGTTTGCTGTAAATTGCTTTTACTATGTTTAGATACGGGCCTTGAATTCCTGATCTTTCCAAGACCTTTAGCATGAAAGGATGCTGAATTTTGTCAAATGCTTTCTCAGCATCTAATGAGATGACCATGTGGTTTTTTTCTTTGAGATTGTTTATGTAGTGGATTACATTGATGGATTTCCTTATATTGAACCATCCCTGCAAAAACACAGGAGACAGCAGTTGTTGGCGAGGATGTGGAGAAAGAGGAACACTCCTCCACTGCTGGTGGAATTGCAGGCTGGTACAACCACTCTGGAAAGCAGTCTGGCGGTTCCTCAGAAAACTGGGCATGACACTTCCGGAGGATCCGGCTATACCACTCCTGGGCATATACCCAGAGACTTTACCTGCATGCAATAAGGACACATGCTCCACTATGTTCATAGCAGCCTTATTTATAATAGCCAGAAGCTGGAAGGAGCCCAGATGTCCCTCAACGGAGGAATGGATTCAGAAGATGTGGTATATCTACACAATGGAATACTACTCTGCAATTAAAAACAATGAATTCACGAAATTCCTAGGCAAATGGTCAGAACTTGAAAATATCATCCTTAGTGAGGTAACCCAATCACAAAAGAACACACATGGTATGCAGTCACTGATAAGGGGATATTGACCCAGAATCTCGGAATACCCTAGACACAATTCGCATATCAATAGATTTCTAAAAAGATGGAAGGAGAGACCCCTGGTCCTGGAAAGACTGGATGTAGGGGAACGCCAGGACAGAGTAACGAGAGGGGGTTGAATGGAGAAAAGAGGGAGGGAAGGGGGCTTATAGGACTTTCGGGGAGGGAGGAAACGGGAAAGGGGAAGTGATTTGGAATGTAAATTAAAAAAAAAACCCTCTGAGCATCATGACAAAAAAAAAAAAAAAGGACTTATGGGTGTTTTGATTGCACGCAGTACATGTGGAGGCCATAAGAGGGCATCAGATCCCCTAGAACTGGAGGTAGAGAAAGTCGTAAGCTGCCATGTGGATCCTAGGAGCATCCAGTCTTCTGGAAGAGCAGACAGGGCTCATGACCATTGAGACATCTCTTTAGTCCCTGTGCTTGCCATTAATCTAGTAAAGCTCTTCTATTTTTAATTTTTTCAAATTGCCAAATATATCTTAGATGAAAAAGAGGAGCCGGGCAGTGGTGGCACACGCCTTTAATCCCAGCACTTGGGAGGCAGAGGCAGGTGGATTTCTGAGTTCGAGGCCAGCCTGGTCTACAAAGTGAGTTCCAGGACAGCCAGGGCTACACAGAGAAACCCTGTCTCGAAAAACCAAAAAAAAAAAAAAAAAAGAGGAAACAAGAATTTAAATATTTATGTTTACAAGAATGTTATAATAAAGCTAACAGATTTATTAAATTCTTTCTAGCTAAAATGTTTTAAGACTGACTTAAATTTCTTAAATATAATCTTAACATCTAATACATATGGAATAGGCATACCTGTTTTCTTAAGTTATCATTCAGCTCTCTGAGGGTATCAAAGGAGGACTTCATTCTCTTGTTCTCTTTATTCTTTTCCTTAAGAGCTTCTGTTAAGTGTTCAATTTCCTTACTGTGTTGCTAGAAGAGAGGGAAGTCTAATCGAAGTAACAGCTAAGAATACCGTATCAGTAGGACCTAACATGCCCAAGGTCCCAAGTTAAATTCCCACCAAAAAAATAAAATAAATCAAATGCTATTAAACATAAATTAAAGCTGAAATTCTTCCATCAAAAAACTCTAATCAATATATTTAAGCATATATACATATAGAAACTTTCATAAATAAATGTGTGTATATGTGTATACATGTGTGTGTATACACACACACATACACACACACACACACACACACACACACACACACACACACACGAGTAACTCTAACCAAGAAAGTGAAAGGCTTGTATAATAAATACTTAAAGGCACTGAAGAAATAAATGGAAGGAGATATCGGAGGATGGAAAGAACTCCCATGTTCATGGATCAGTAGTTTAATATTATGAACATGGACATCCTACTAAAAGCAATCTACAAATTAAATGCAATCCCCATCAAAATTCCAACACAATTCTTCACAGAAATTGAATTAAAAAACCTTTCATTTTCATTTCAAAACCCAATACCTGGAAAAGGTAAAACAGTTCTAAATAATAAGAAAACTGCTGGCTTCAAGTTTTACTACTGAGTTATTGCAATAAAAAGAGCATAGTGTTGGCATAAAAACATATTGATCAATGTAATCAAACTGAAGGTCCAGATAAGTTCACATAATATGGGCACCTAATATTTTTAAAGATTTATTTATCCATTTTATGTATATGAGTGCTCTCTCTACATGGACGCCTATGCACCAGAAGAGGGTATCAAATCCCATTATAGATACGAGCCACCATGTGGTTGCTGGGAATTGAACTAAGGACCTCTGAAAGAGCAATCAGTGCTCTTAACCACTGAGCCATCTCTCCAGACCCAGCACCTGATTTCTTAACGAAAATACACAGTGGAAGCCGGGCGGTGGTGGCGCACGCCTTTAATCCCAGCACTTGGGAGGCAGAGACAGGAGGATTTCTGAGTTCGAGGCTAGCCTGGTCTACAAAGTGAGTTCCAGGACAGCCAAGGCTACACAGAGAAACCCTGTCTCGAAAAACCAAAAAAAAAAAAGAAAAAAATACACAGTGGAAAAAAGACAGCATCTTCAACAGATGTTGTTGGTCAAATTGTACAGCCACATGTAGAATGCAAATAGATCAGTATATATCTCCCTGGACAAAACTCAAGTCTTAATAGATCACAGACCTCAAGATATGGTCAGATATCCTGAATCTGATAGAAGAGAAAGTAGGGAATAATCTTGAACTCAAAGTAGGGAATAGTTTTGAACTCATAAGCACAAGAAGATTTCCTGGACAGGACAATAACACAGGCACTAAGAACAACAATTAATCAATGGGACCTAATAAAACTGCAAAGCTTTTATGAGCAAAAGACAAAGCAAAATATAACATCATTAGAACAAATTAGTAGGCTACAGATGGGAAAATTAATTATTAATTAATTAACTGCCAGGCGGTGGTGGTGCACACCTTTAATCCTAGCACTTGGGAGGCAGAGGCAAGCGGATTTCTTAGTTGGAGACCAGCCTGGTCTACAGAACGAGTTCCAGGACAGCCAGGGCTATACAGAGAAACCCTGTCTCGAGAAACCAAAAATAAATAAATAAATAAATAAATAAATAAATAACCATCTGATAGAGGGCCAAGTTTTCTTAAACTGGACACCAAGAAAACAAACAACCCAATTAAAAATGGGGTGCAGAACTAACAGTGTTCTCAAAAGAGAAAACACAAATGGCTGAGAAACAAAGTAATAATGTTCAACATCTTTAGTCATCAAAGAACTGCAAACCAAAACTACTTTGAGATTTCATCTTACCAGAATCAGATTATTGATCTTATCAAGATCAATAATAGCTCATGCTGGTTAGGATGTAGGGGAAGGGAAACAGTTGCCCACTGCTAGTAGGAGTGCAAACTTGAACAGCCACTATGAAAATTCAGTGTGGTAATTCCTCAGGAAACTGGGGATTGATCTACCACAAGATCCAGCTTATACTCTTGGGCATTGTGCTGGCTAGTTTATATCAAGTTGACACAAACTGGAGTCATCAAGAGAGGAAAGAGTCTCAACTGGGAAAATGTCTGTGTTAAGACCAGACAGCAAGAAAGCCCACAGGGCATTTTATTAATTAGTGATTGATGGGGAGGGCCAAGCTATATTGAGGCTGGTGGTCCTGGGTTCTATAAGAAAGCAGCAGGCTGAGCAAGTCATGGGGAACAAGTCAGTAAGTAGGACTCTTTCATGACCTCTGTATCAGCTCCTCCTTTCACATTCCTGCCCTGACTGAGTTCCTGTCCTGACTTCCTTTGATAATGAACAGTGATGTGGAAGCATAAGGCAAACAAATCCTTTCTTCTTCAAGTTGCTTGGTCATGGTGTTTCATCATAGTAACAGTAACCCTAAGACAGATATACACTCAAAGGATTCTACATCCTACTAGAAATACTAGTTCAACCATGTTCATTGCTGTTCTATTCTAATAGCCTCGATGACCATCAACAGATGAATGACTAATGAAAATGTAGTACATTTATATATTCCTAAGTATTTCTCAGCCTTAAAGAAAAATGAAATTCACAGGTAAATGGATAGAGCTAGAAAAATCATCCTGAGTGAGGTAACCCAGACCTAAAAAGACAAAATAGTATGTATTCTCTTACATGTGGGTGTTAGCTTCTAAGTCTTGGATAAGCATGTTACAAACTGTATAACCACAGAGTTTAAGGGAACAGGTGATGAAAAAGAACTCCCAAGGAAGGGGAAATAGACACCTACAAATCTCACTGAACACAGAGAAGCTGTACTGGTGCCTAACTAGAGCCTGTATCCTACTGACTGTTCATGGTACCCAGCACACTACCAGTGGAGAAAGGTAAACACTAATCCAGCTATACACCCTTCAATCCACAATGGTGAACTGCCTGTATGATACGCTGACTCAATAGTGGTGGGAGTAACCAACCACCATATGATTGAATTTAAGGTCCACTCCAAGAGATGGAATTCATGCTTAACACTGCTCAGATGGGCAACAAACAGGGGCGAGAATGGCCATGAACCTAGGGGAAAACCAAATACTATTGTTCTGCTAAAGGACCATAGCAATAAAATGACTGCTAGTGATATTCTGCTATGCTCATAGATCAGCCATCATTAGAGAAGCTTGCTGCTGCAGGAGATAGGAACTAATTAGAGCCATAACAGGACAATGTGCTAAAAGTGAGGAACCTTGGAACACTCAGTCCTAAATAGGATGTCTATCATATCTTTCTCTTTAGGGCTCAGGACACTAGGTGGAAGACAGGCATAAAGACTGGAAGAGCCAGTGGAGATAGAAAACAGCAAGGAAATAGTGCCTTGCAGACACAAGACTGATGCACATATAAACTTATAGAACCTGTGGCAGAATGTACAAGGACCTGCATAGGTCTAAACCATATGGGATCCCAACACAAGTCCAAACCCTTAACCCAGAAGCTATCTTCAATTGTCAACTGGTTTTCTCCAATGGAGTCTCACTGAATATACAAACCACACTTAAGGGCAGGCCCCAGACTTAGTGATGGCCAACACAAAACAAACTCAACGTATTTTTAGAGTGTTTTGCTAGTCTTATGACGCATTGTGCATTTTTTTGCGTATGTTTCTCATGTGTTTTCTTTGTTTTTTGTTGGTTTTCTTTTTGTTTTTGTTTGCCAGTTTCCTAAAGAGAGAAGAAAAGGCATGAAGTAAGATAGGTGAGGAGGTAGGGAGGATCTGGGAGGAGATGAGGGAGGATTAACTGTAATCAGAATATACTGACTGAAAAGCAAATTATTTCCAACAAAAAAGAAAATAATGTGTGCGTGTGTGTGTGTGTGTGTGTGTGTGTGTGCACACGCGCGCAAAGAGGAGGAAGAGAGGTGAAATAAGCAAATATGGCAAGATGGTAATAATAATGAAGCTAAAAGAAAAGAATTACTTCATGATCAAACACTGTAGAATTACCTCCTTTAAAATTTGAAATCTTGTCATAACTTCTTCTTTAACACTTTTAATTTTGCTCAATGCAGTTTCATGTCTGAAAAGCAGCTGTTCTCGTTCTGCTAAAAATTGTTCTCGTTTTTGAAGTTCTTCAGCGAATTTCTGCTGTGCTGTAATCTCATACTACCAAAATAAACAATTTAAACGGTTTTTATTAACTAACTTACAAATTCTACAAATAATGTTTTAATCCACTGACACTGTTTTAATCAAAAGATTTTGCAGATGCAAAATGGTGCAGTCACTTTGGAACAGTCTGGTAGTTCCTCACAAATGTTAAACATAATTACCATCTGACTCCAGCATTCCAAGAGAAATGAAAGCATATATTTATACAAAACTTAAACACAACATCATGTTCACAGCAACATCATCACAATAGCCTAAATTGTAAACATCTATAACTAGTTAGTTTTAACTGTCATCTTGACACAATCTGGAATTATCTGGAAAGAGTGTTTTAATAACGAATTACCTAGGTCAGGTTGACCTGTGAACATGTTTATGGGGGACTGTCTTGCCCAGTCCATTGTGGGCAGTGCCACTTTCTCAGCAGGGGGTCTTGAGCTATGTAAGACAGAACAAAAAGCTACACAAGTAATATATATTTATCTACTCTTGACTGTAGATATAACTACCTGCTTTTAAGGTCTTGCTGCCTTGACTTCCCTGCTATTACGGTGTGGTGGTTTGAATATGCTTGGTCCATGCAAAGTGGCACTAGTAGGGGGTGTGGTCTTTTTGAAGTAAGTGTAGCTTTGACAAAGGAAGTATATGTCACTGTGGGGGAAGGCTTTGAGGTCACATGCTCAAGCTCTGCCCAGTGCTGAAGAGAATTTCCTCTTAGCTACCTGTGGAAGACAGTCTTCCTGGTTGCTTTTGGATCAAGATATATATCTCTCAGCTCCTTCTCCAGCACCATGCCTGTCTGGATGCTGCCATGCTTTCCACCATGATGATAATGGACTGAACCTCTGAACCTGTAAGCCAGCCCCACTTAAATGGTGTCCATTATAAGAGCTGCGTTAGTCATGGTGTCTCTTCACAGCAATGGAAACCCTAAGACAAAAGTTGGTACCAGGGACTAGGGTATTGCTATGATAGGCCTGATCATGTTTTGTTTGGAAGAACATAGATTTTGGGACTTTGGATTTGGAAAGCACTGGAATGTTTTAAGTGGGGCTTAATGGGCTATCCTAATAGTAGGAACATGGAAGACAGTGGTGCCAAGGATGATTTGAACTGTGGGGGCCTGTCTCAAGATGTTTCAGAGGAAAATTTTAGTATGTTGTCTAGAAATTGTTCATGTGATATTTTGGTGAAGACTGTGGCTACTCTCTTGTCCAAAGAGTTTTCCTGAGGTTAAGATAAAGAAATGTTGCACTGATAAAGGAAGTTTCAAAAAAAAAAAAAAAACTAGCATAGACTCTGCCCTGTGGTTCATTCTTATGAAGAGCATTTCGATCAAGTTTAGTAAGCTCAGAAAAGAAAAATACAAACCATATGGTTCAAAGAATAAAGGGTCACCAGGAAGTGGAATGGTACTAAGTCCTGTGTTCAGGAAAATGAAATGGAACTAAGGGAGTAGTGACTACGGAGCAAGATCCCACACAGCTAAGCTTATTGTTTATGTATTTTCAGTTGAACAAAGGATAGTTGTATCATGTTAGGCATTATTATGACCTAGTTATTGTTTTCATTTAGACATAAGGAAATATGATTGTGTATTAGATTGACAAGAGATGGATTGTGATGGCTATTCTTGGTTGTCCACTTGACTATATCTGGAATTGATTACAATCCAGAACTTATACAGAGCTTGTGAAAAGGAAATTAAATAAAAGCTTAGGTCTGGGCATGGTAGTACATACTTTTAATCCCAGGAGACAGAGGCATGCAGATCTCTTGAGTTCAAGATCAGTTTACAGAGTAAGTTCCAGGACAGCCAAGCTTAGGCAGTGAAGGCTTTAACAGAAAAAGGGGGCCATGTTACAGCACCAGCAATCAGCAGAACTTGGCAGCTTTAGCACCATGAAGAGAGTCTATAAGAGGCTATTGGTAAAGCTTAATTGCAGTGTATTCACTGCAATTCAGAGTATTAGAAATGCCAGTGGGATGACCACCAAGAACAGCAGCAGCAATGGAGTGAAGTCAACCAGAGTCTGGAGTGTTACAGAGGGCAGAGCTGTAAAAGTGACCCAAACCCTCTGGAGGAGCCCAGAAGACCATGTGTGGATCTCAGACATTGGAACAAGAAGCTATGAAGTTGAAATTGCCTTGGAGACCCCAAGATGTTAGAGATGCTGGAGTCATGGGATACCTGCTGAGGAAAGCTGCTAACAGGGAGTAGAACCAGCCCAAGAGAAAGAAGTCTGTTGCAATCAATAATGATAGAAGGAATTGGAAATCTGAAGAGCATTTTTAAATCAGACAAGGAAATGAAGAGTTTGGAGTTTGCCTGGCTGTTTTTTGGTCTTGCTTTGGATCAGTATCTCCTCCCTGTGCTCTCTTTCCTATGTTTTAGAATGGATATATATGTATGTATGTATATGTATATATATATATATATATATATATATATCTCCAGAGCACAGTTCTCAAGCATATGTTTCACAAATGACAACATCGTGTGTCAGGCAAAATAACTGCATGTATGCTTTCATAACCTGTAGTCTGTGAGTTGGACATATCTCCAAGTCCCATGTATCTGTGGTTCACACACTGGTATGAAGGGAAGGTGCTGGAACCTTTTAGAGGTACCTGTTCATGGAAAGTCCTTAGGTTACTGGAGTTTGTTCCTGAGGCATATTACAGGACCCTGGTACTTTCTCCTTTGGTTGATGGCCAGAAAATGAGTTTGGCTGTGTCAATGCTTTTATCATATGCTGCTGTACCACAGTCGCTGTTTTAGTTTTTGTCAATTTTATATAAGCTAGAGTCATCTGGGAAGAGGGAAAGTCAATTGAGGAAAAAAACCTCTCCATCAGACTGACCTTTAGGCAAGTCTCTGGAGCATTTTCTTGATTAATGACTGATGTAGGAGGGCCCAGCCGACCAAGGGCAGTGCCACCTTGGGGCAGTTGGTCCTGGGTTGTATAAGAAAGCAGGCTGAGCAAGCTATGGAGCACAAGCTACTAACTGTGTTGCTCTCTTGCCTCTGCTTTAGTTCTTGTCTTGACTTTCTGCCCTGATTCCTCTTCATGATGGACTGTGATCTGGATGTCCTCAAGTTGTTTTTGGCCATGGTGCTTTATCACAGTAACAGAAAGCAAACTAGGACAATATAAATCAGAACCTCCAAAGCTACAAATCTAAGCAAACCGTTTCTAATTATTTTAAATTGAAATCAGATCTTCCTATCCTACCCAGCTTACTCTCAAAGTCAGGGGCTCCAATGATCCTCAACCTTCCAAGCAGCTAGTCCTACAGGTGTATACTATCACATGGGGGACACACTTGGCTTAAGTTGATTATTTCAAGTACTTTGTTACAGAGACAGAATAATTAACTGATTAAGTATTCTGATTCCCAAATTAGGTTATTTACGCAAGCTCAATGATATGAGAGTCAGGCTGGTATGCTTACCTGTCAAAGTAACCCAAACCCACCCTTCTAACTCAATCCTTCTCTTTTCTGAAATCCACTTTCCTTCATGCTACAGAGACCAGAAAGGTGAGAACTACATTAAGGCCCTCACACATGCTGTATGGTCCATTTAAATCAGCACACCAAGTCCAGACAGCTTTACATACACATTAAAGTCTCTATTCTCTTCAGCTGTTCCTGTGCCACCAATCTATTCCATGTTACCACTGTCTCTTATCAAGTGACCTACAGTAGAATTCTATCTACTCTCCCAAATTCTATAACTACACTTGCCTCTAATCATTCATATAATCAGAGTAGTTTATGTAGCTGTCCTGCTTTAAAAATTATTAGATGTTTCTACTTTTCTTAAATTGAGAGTTTCTCATGTAAACTAGAATGTATTCCTCTCACTAATTAGATGTAAAATGGGATTTAACTTAAATGTCAGAAAAACCTTACCTTACTTCTCATTCTCCCTTAATCAGACATCCAGGATAAACTTCTGTTATTCTTTCATTTAAAGTTAGAAAATTAGCCTGGCTTGGTGATATAAGTTTGTGCTTCAGTTCTCTAGCACACCAATTAAGGCAGGAGAATACAGAATTCAAGGACGGCCTAAACTATGGCCTTTTCAAACATCAAAGAGAGGAGAGGCCATTGGTCCTGGGAAGGCTCGATGCCCCAGTGTAGGGGAATGCCAGGTCAGGAAAGTGGGGGGGGGGGAGTTCGTAAGCAGGGGGAGGGGGGAAGGGATGGGGGTTTTTGGAGGGGTAATGAGGAAAGGGGATACCATTTGTAGTGTAAATAAAGCAAATATCTAATAAAGTTAAAAAAAAAAAGGATGGCCTAAACTACATATCGAGTTCAAGGTCAGCCTGGGATAGCTAATGAGATACTGTCTAAATTTTATGCATATATTATATGCATAATATAAAATACATTATGTATATTTTTGACATAGGTATTCACTATTTGCTTTGAATAAGCTACATGTAGCAGGACCCTAGACATTCTATTCACCTGCATGGATACTTAGCATTGAACATATTAATAAGCACTAAAGTATTTGTTGAATGGATGAAGTCATATAATGTAACAAAAATCTAAATGCTTAATGATAACTCTAATACTACCCAATGAATTTTAAAAGCAAATGAATAGATACTGGCAGATAATGAATCCATGTTAATCACATTCACTTCACTGGTTTAACTTTGTATTGTTTGCTGATACACCTTTGCCAGTTTGCTTTTCTTTTACTTGACACAGCATTTCCTAAAACACCATTTGTTAATTTCACTCCTTAGATTAAAACTCTGTAAGATAGCCAGCATGAGTTTTCACTACTTTGTTTCACTACAGGGTCTGCTTAATTCATAACTTGACAATCTATCCTCATAAACACTTCCTTTGTTCTTTACATCTTTTTTCAACACAGTTACTGATTATTTGGGAATTTCACATCATACACCTCAATCACACTTCACAGCCATTCCAGGTCTCCCTGTCCACCCTTTTGATCTCCTCACCCCAAAAGAAGAGGAGGAAGAAAAGGAAGAAGAGGAGGCTTGGGAGGAGGAGGAGGAGGAAGAGGAGGAGAAAGGAGGAGGTTGTCCAACTTGTGTTATCTATATACTCCCTGGAGCATGGTCAAACTCCCAGTGGCCATCTTCTATATGAAAACTGAGTCCTTCCCCACCTGCATCCCTGCCAGAAGCCATCAATTGTGTAGAGCTACACTTCAGCATCCTTATCACTATTTTTAAGTTTTCTTCAATGGCTTTCTGTATAGGCTGTTACTTTTTAAGAGGTGAGGTGGGTAAAGGAAGAGGTTGTCCCAGAAGCCTTCTATGCCATTCTTTCTCAACCATGAATCTTCAGTCATCTATACCACTGCAGAAAAAGCTTCCTTCCCCTTTACAGGCAGAGGGAACACAGAACATGGATTCCCACATGGCTTCAGGCAACAGCATAGACCACAGACATCCACGTGATCTCTGGCCTCAGAGTGTGCCATGACCTCAGCATAGTGTCTGGTGGCAGTTCAGACCACAGACATCAACATGGCCCTCTGGTGCAGCATGAACCATGGACACCACCATAGTTCTTTTTGAGGCAGGGTCCCACTGACTGACTGGCCTGAAACTCACTGTGTAGATTAGTCTGGTTTTGAACTCACAGAAATCCATCTGCCTATACCTCCCAATGGCTGAGTCTAAGGTGTGTGTCACCACATCTGGTCGTCTGTACCCAGAATGCTATTCTCATTGCTCTCCTACCTAAATTCTACCTCCAGTCAAGGACCAGGCTCAGTCTTTCTTAGAACACTTTTGGGTGATTTAGGATAAAAATAATCTTGTTCTTCAATACCACAGTAGTCACAGTTTCAATTATTTTGATAAGATGAGACACTGCTATTTAAAACCACTTAACTAAATAAAATGCTTTAACTACTTCATAATTATATATGATTGCTTTCAATAAAAAGTCATACAAACTGCACTAGATAAACTCATGCCAAAAGATTTCTTTTATAGAGGTACTTACAACAATATATTTATAATGTCTTTAAATAACACAGTTGGTATCAGCATGTTTTATTTGATATCTTAAGAATGGACTAGGTTGAAAATAAACATAAGACAGTCTAAAATCTAAGACACACCTACCAGCAAACTACCATTCCTTTGACTTTTCTCTCAGCTACATTTTCCATTCAACAGTTCCTATCAATTCAATCTGATACTTCTGAACTGCCCCCTTCTGAACTGCCCCCTTCTGAACTGCCTTGACTTGTTTATGTAAAATTCAAATCAAAGTCCTTATATTGAAGTTTTGCACATAGCCTTAGAACACAAATATTTCTGAACTTTCAATTCAGCATTTGGTTTTTACCTGAAGTTTCATATGTATATGATATAATTCATCATATATTTGATTTATTTGATGTGGAAGTAAAGCCTGCTTCTTTGACACTGTGGGTCTTGGGTAAATGGCATGCTTTAGAGGTGTGTCAATGGAACCACTGCAGCATTCAGTCTGAAGTCTTGAGGACGCCATGCTAGTCGGCAGGGCATCTGTAAAAATTAAAAACTTTTTCAGACAGAGAATCTTCAGAAAGAGTTGTTTTAAATAAAAATTACAGTATTGTTAGAAAATCTGGAACAAATGGTATAGCAAAAAAATGGCAATATGTAACATAAGATTTGGATAAAGTGTATATCACCTTATACAATACTTTGTACAACATTTCTGGTAAATAAGAAATCATTTCAGACTTAACTATAATGTGGATAAAAACATTTATGAATTAACTAGCCTAGTCCAAGACATGGAATATTACCTCACAAACTCCTAATCATGTTTCTCTCTGTGCCCTAAAACCAAATTAACCACCAACTAACTTACGATGCTAACCATTGCCTTTACTTTTCAAGTCCCTCTACCTACATTTTAAAAGTCTGTTTTGTCTATTTTAGACCTTATATGCCTGTGGTTAACATGACTTCTATAAGTTCTCCCTTTAAATACTAACATGTTCTCTGAACTCTGCCCAGATTGACTGTAGAATGATGGGCTTTAAGTCTTTACTGCTTATCCTATTTTATAAATATACAACAACATTCTCCCAGACATGTATTTTAGGTTTTTTGCTTATGTAGAGTTTACATACTCATGCATCTGGCTCCTGTCACACATGTTCAGAAATTTATCTGGGGTATAAATATAACTAATAGCAAAATTGCTGGCTTTTAGGATCTATGTGCAGGTTCAACTTTACTAATGATGACAAATTGTTTTCTAAAGTGATTCAACAGTCTAAACAGTAGTAGCTAAGTTTCACTTGCTTCCAATTCCTACCAATATGGTATAAATCAGAACCTTCTTTCTGCTAATAGAGTAAACACTTTTTCACATAAAGTAAACCCTTAGGACTGGAGAGATGGCTCAGCTAAGAGCACCTGCTGCTCTTACAGAGGATCCAGGGTCAGATGATTGTAAGCTACAAGCATCCATAATTCCATTTCAAAAGATCCAATGTCCTCTTCTGACTCCGCAGGTACCAGGCACACATATGATGTACATACATCCACACTTGTAAAACATGCACACACACATAAATGCTTTTTTTTAAAAAAAAAAAGAAAAAAGTAAAACCCTTATATATACTGCTTGTAAAATACAAACTAGTCCAGTCTCTAAGAAAATCAGTTTAGGCTCTTCAACAGACTAAAAATATATCTACCATTACAACAGTCACCTTATCACTTCTGGTTGCAAGGCTCAAAGTCAATGTGCCACATGGACACTTGGGCATCCATGCTTGCTACAGTACTAGTCAGAATCCAAGTGATAGACCAATCTAGTGATCCTTCAACAACAGAATAACCAAAGAAAATGTGATACACTACACACAGGAACACACACACACAATTTTATTCAGCTATAAAGAGCAAAATTCTGTCATTTGTAGAAAAATGGATTCAACTGGAGATTATCATTAGTAAGTGAATTGAGTCATTCTCAAATACAAATGTTTTCTCTTATTTATATATTATAGATTGTGAGATGAGACTTTAAATCCAACTCTTGCTTTTCCAGTGTGTTAGGGTATCCAGGACTTGTGTTAGGGTATCCAGGACTTACTGTGTTGGGAGAACTGGACTCTGATGTTGCCAAGTAGCCTTGGTTTCTGTTGGTAGAGTTCTTGTGCTTGCCTTTCGCCATCTGGTTATCTCTGATGTTAGTTGGTTTTGTTGTCTCTGGCTGGAACTTGTCCCTCCTATGGGCCTGTAAGCCTGTGTCTGTACTCCTGGGAGACCAACTCCCTTCTGGCAGGGTCTGTGCACACACAGAAGGCTGTGGAACTGTATGGTTCCCTGAAGTAAATGGCAGCTGGAAGGGAAGACTCCTGTCCCAGCAGCTCCACTGATCGTATACCTTGTTTGCTCCTAGCTGTACCCTTCCAGAGAGAAGGTGGAGATCTTACCTCCACACTCAAAAGTGAAATCGCTGCTGGGTGATCACTCTCTCCTGGTGTGCTAAGGACAGAAGGCTTTGGAGCTGCCTGGTTCCCTGTTGCAGATGGCAGCCGGAAGGGAATAAGAGATTCTTAAAGCTTGAGTTCCCAAGGACACTGTGACAGAGAATTTTGTTTTCTATAGTTTGAGTTTTTATTGGCCCACAGTAAGTCCTGGATACCCTAACACAAGTCCTGGATACCCTAACACACTGGAAAAGCAAGAGTTGGATTTAAAGTCTCATCTCACGATGCTGTTACAGGACATCAAGAAGGACATAAATAACTCCCTTAAAGAAATACAGGAGAACATGGGTCAAATGGTAAAAACCCTTAAAGAGGAAACACAAAAATCCCTGAAAGAAATACAGGAGATCATGGGTGAACAGGTAGAGGCCCTTAAAGAGGAAATACAAAAATCCCTGAAAGAATTACAGGAGTACACAAACAAACAAGTAAAGGAACCATCCAGGATCTAAAAATAGAAGTAGAAACAATAAAGAAATCACAAAGTAAGACATCTCTGGAGATAGAAAATCTTGGAAAGAATTCAGAAGTCATAGATAGTCATATAGGCATAGTCATTTTTTTTTCATCAACAACAGAATACAAGAGATAGAAGAAAGAATCTCAGGGGCTGAAGATACCATAGAAAACATTGACTCAACAGTCAAAGAAAAGGCAAAATGCAAAAAGCTCCTGAGCCAAAACATCCAGAAATCCAGGACACAATGAGAAGACCAAACCTAAGGATTATAGGTATAGATGAGAGTGAAGATTTGCAACTTAAAGGGCCAGTAAACATCTTCAACAAAATTATAGAAGAAAACTTCCCTAACCTAAAGAAAGAGATGTCCATGAACATACAAGAAGTCTACAGAACTCCAAACAGACTGGACCAGACCACAAAATCCTCCCGGCACATAATAATCAAAACGCCAAATGCACTAAACAAAGAAAGAATATTAAAAGAAGTAAGGGGGCAGTGGGGGTGCATGCCTTTAATCCCAGCACTTGGGAGGCAGAGGCAGGTGGATTTCTGAGTTCAAGGCCAGCCTGGTCTACAGAGTGAGTTCCAGGACAGCCAGGGCTACACAGAGAAACCCTGTCTTGAAAAACCAAAAAAACAAAAAACAAAAAACAAAAACAAAAACAAAAAAACAAAACAACAACAACAACAAAAACAACAAAACACTGTTTGGGCTGGAGAGATGGCTCAGGGGTTAAGAGCACTGACTGCTCTTCCAAAGGTCCTGAGTTCAAATCCTAACAACCACATGGTGGCTCACAACCATCCGTAATGAGATCTGATGCCCTCTTCTGGAGTGTCTGAAGATGGCTACAGTGTGCTTACATATAATAAATAAATAAATCTTAAAAAAAAAATAAATAAAAGCAGTAAGGGAAAAAGGTCAAGTAACCTATAAAGGCAGGCCTATCAGAATTACACCAGACTTCTCACCTGAGACGATGAAAGCCAGAAGATCCTGGGCAGATCTCATACAGACCCTAAGAGAACACAAATGCCAGCCCAAACTACTATACTCAGCAAAACTCTCAATTACCATAGATGGAGAAAACAAGATATTCCATGATAAAACCAAATTTACACAATATCTTTCCACAAATCCAGCCCTACAAAGGATAATAGATGGAAAACGCCAACACGAGGAGGGAAACTACACCCTAGAAAAAGCAAGAAAGTAATCTTTTTACAACAAACCCAAAAGAAAGTAACCACACAAACATAAAAAGAACATCAAAAATAACAGGAAGCAACAATCACTACTCCTTAATATCTTATAACATCAATGAACTCAATTCCCCAACAAAAATCATAGTCTAATGAATATTTTTCATGTAAATCTTCAATTTTATCAGAAAATGTTTGTGATTCCTCTTTCAATTTAGTAATGTTTTTAATGTCTACCATTTTAACTGTATTATTTTCCATGATAATTTTTAATTTTAACATTTTTTCTATATATTTCTTCAATTTTATCAGAAATATTATCCATGTAAATCTTCAATTTTGTGAGAAAATGTTTATAATTCCACTTTCAATCAATTTAAGAATATTTTTATGCCTACCATTTTATCGGTATAATTTTCCATTAAGTAGTCAGGTTTAACATGTTTTTCTATATATTTCTTGAATTTTATCAGAAATATTTTCCTTGTAGATCTTCAATTTTATCAGAAAATGTTTATAATTCCACTTTCAAAAAACTTAGGAATATTTTTACGCCTACCATTTTATCTGTATAATTTTTCCATGAAATACCTAATCTTAACGTGTTTTTCTATAAATTTCTTCAATTTTATCAGAGATATTTTCCACATAAATCTTCAATTTTATCAGAAAATGTTTATAATTCCACTTTCAATCAACTTAGAAATATTTTTATGCCTACCATTTTATCTGTATAGTTTTCCAAGATAATCTTCAATTTTAATGGTTTTCCATATTTTTTTCAATTTTATCAGAAATATTTTCCATGTAAATCTTCAATTTTATCAGAAAATGTTGATAATTCTACTTTCAATCAACTCAGGAATATTTTTATTCCTACCAATTTATCTGTATAATTTTCCATGAAATAGTCAATTTTAACGTGTTTTTCTATATATTTCTTGAATTTTGTCAGAAATATTTTCCTTGTAGATCTTCAATTTTATCAGAAAATGTTTATAATTCCACTTTCAATCAACTTAGAAATATTTTTATGCCTACCATTTTATCTGTAATTTTCCATGATAATCTTCAATTTTAATGTTATTTTATATTTTTCCCATATTTCCCATGTAAATCTTCAGTTCTATCATAAAATGCTTCTCCTTCCTTTTTCAATTAATTTAGTAATGTTTTTTGTGTCTATCACTTTACTCTTTAATTTTCCATGAAAATTGTCAATCTTAATATGTTTTTCTATATGCTTCTTCAATTTTGTCAAAAACATTTTCCATGTAAATCTTTAATTTGATCATAAAATGTTTTTAACTTCCTTTTTCATTAAAAAAAAAAAGAATCTCTCATTATACTCCCCCATGGACAGACCATGAACCAGCCAAAATAAAAAAATACCAATTTACACTTGGCAGCCAGAAGCAGGAGGATCTCTAAGTTTAAGGACAGCCAGGTCTACAGAGAGAACTCCTGGACAGCCAGGACTTCTTAGAGAGACCCTTTCTCAAAAAACGAAAACCTAATTGATCTCTGGCATATACCCATAATCCCAACAACTGACTGAGAGGCACAGGCATCTCGAGTTCAAGGTCAGTCTGAGCTACCGAGTGAGAACATAACTGAAAACAGAACCATGTAATAAAATGATTTTTAAGAAAAGTTTCATTACTGAGATAAGCAAATGAGTGAAAAACCCATCTAGTTACCTAACTAACCAATCCCTAGCCTGGGCACTCATTATTTTTTGTCAACTTTTAAATACATTCAACTTTTAAAAATAAATTTCTCTTATATTTTCAGTAGACAAACAACTGGTGACCTACTGGGAGACACAAGTGAGGGCTGAATCGAATGACATCATCTTCAAGTGCTGAGGCCAATGGAACAAAGGGGACAAAGGAGCAAAGACAAGAGAAATGGAGACAGTGCGTGCCCAGGGCTTCCACAGGCTTCCACATGCAGGTGTGCGCCACACCTTGCAGGCCAAGGGGAAGGAACAGATACCACTGCTGAGATCCAGAGGAGACTGTGGGACCCATTCGGGCAGATAGAGCGCCCTGCTACTGAGCAGGGAGAAGGCAGCCTGAGCAGTTTTCAGGACTTTCTCAAAGCCTCAGGGCTGGTCAGATTCTAGGAGACCCTTCCCACAAAGAAAAACATGAAAAGGGACTAAAGGCATCGTAAAGGTTCAGTTAATCATGAACCTATTTGGATAGGTTTTGAGAATGGTAGAACACGACCAGAAAACAGTATGCTTATTTTTATTCTCCTTTAACTTAACAAGTACAGAAAGTGTATAATACAGCTTATAAAAACTCAGAACATAGAAATAAATATAGAGTCCTGAGGAGCAGTTACTACTATGAGGGAAGCATGGTTTTCTCTATATAACAAATTACTATTATCTTACAAATTCTCTTACCATTATCCCTTTCCTTGAAGGACTGCTTTGTTATTTTGGAGGCACCATCTCTATGATTATCTTCAATCAATTCTTTTTCTGTTTCCCATTTCTTTAAATCATGAAAAGAATCCAGTTCATCATCTAGGCTTTAACAATATATAAATCAGAAATCCGGAAGTTCACTACAACAACTGACAAAACAAACAAACAAAACTGTTTTTCAGATAGCAACACCACAAATGAGGAAAATGCAAAGAACATTTTTAAATACAAAAAACAATGAACGTAAAACGTACAAACTAAGTTAAAATCTTGAAAGCCACTACAAGTGCTTTTCAATCTTTCTGCATGTTTAAAACACTTTAAAACTTTTAGAATGATCTGTGGCTGCCATACTCTTCCAAAACCCAGTAATTCAGATAAGGTGGGCAATATAATTTGGTTAAGATAGTTAACCGTTACCCCATAAACTAGAACACCATGCTCTGTGGTTGCCTTAGGACAGCACTCCTCGCCTGCTTATATTTGATCATTCTTCTAGAAGTACATTAAAAGCAGAAAGAGCCAAGACTTTCACAGTGTTTCTTATCACAGAACATATGAAATATTACTGCACCACAGAATGAACGCTAAGATATGAAGGTTGTTATGGTCATGTGTAAAGTACTCCTCGGGGCTCCAATGTTGCTATCTCAGTGTCCCCAGCTGACTGGTTTACAAGTGAACTAGTTTCATTAACGGGTTAAGCCACTAGTTATTCCTCATACTAAATGAGCAGTTAGGAAATGGGGCCTCGATGGAGAAAGCTGGTCACTAAGAGCGTGTTTTTCTTTCTTCCCCCCCTTCATTAATTAATTTATTTACTTTACATCCTAATTGGAACTTCCCCTGCCTCCCCTCCTGCCAGTCCCCTCCTCTCATCTCCCCTCTCTCTACTACTCTATCTCCTCAGAGAATGGGAGACCTCCCATGGATATCAACCTGCCTTGGCATATCAAGTTGTAGTAGGGCACATCTTCTTTTATTGAGGCTATAAGACTGCCCGTCCAGTTAGGAGGGGAGGCAACAGAGTCAGACACAGTCCCTGTTCCTGCTGTTAGAGGTCCACCATGAGGACCAAGCTGTAAATCTGTTGTTACATATGTGTAAGGGGATTGACTAGGTCCATCCCATACATGCTCTCTGGTTGGTGGTTCAGCCTCTATGAGCCCCCTACGGGATTTTCTTGTGGTGTCCTTAACTCTCTTTTAATCCTTCCTCCCCCTCTTCCACAAAACTCCCTGAGCTCTGCCTAATATTTGGCTGTGGGTTTGTGCATCTGTTTTCATCAGTTGCTGGGTGAAGCCACTCACATGACTGTTGTGCTAGGCTCCTGTCTGTGAGCATTGCAGAATATCATTAACAGTGTCGGGGTGGGCTCTCTCTCATGGCATGGCACTCAAGTTGGGCCAGTCATTGATTCCCTCACTTTCTGCTCCCTCTTCATGCCTGCACATCTTGTAGGCAGACATGTTTTTCAAAGATTTGTCTTGTCTCTGTTTCCCAGGAGCCATAAACTGTAGCGCTCTGCTCTCCCATATGTTCCATCATGACATTCTGCATCGCCGCAGCCCTGCAAATATGGCAGCCAGCAACTACGGACTATAAATCTGAAACCATGGGCCAAAATAAACCTCCCTCTTTTGTTTATGTCACGAACTTTGTCACAGTGACAAAAACAGACTAACATAAAAGGGTTTTACATTATCTTGAAGTACATTGGTGTATATTATACTTATAGCATATTTCTTTTCAGACCAGACACTTTCAAGTAATAACTATTTGTGACCTGTATCTACTGGTAGGACAGCACACTCATAGTAGACAATTATGACTACGGACACACACACACACACACACACACACACACTTTTCTCCACTACTTTTTTTCTTGAGCTGCTAAAAGCACAGTAATAGTATTACTCTAAATGCCTTACCAGTTCACATTTAAATGTTTGAAGTAACTGCAGAAAGGTGTCGAAGGATGCTTCCTTCCATCAGAGTAATATCTTGGTGATGAACCAACTTTATCTCCAGAGCTATAAGTATCTAAACCATCTATCAGTAAAAAACATTAGTCAAATACTCATATTAGTCAAATGGTCTCATTCTGGCCTCCTAAAAGTAAGATCAAAATCACTAACTGATTTATTTCTCTAATGTGAACTTAGAGAATACACATTGAATTTCATATTCATATTGTACTCTACTGATTACACAAAGCTCTTCTATCTTTTAAAGATCTATTTACTTATTTTACATGAATACACTGTAGCTGTCTCCAGACACACGAGAAGAGGGCAACAAATCCCATTACACATGGTTGTGAGCCACCATGTAGTTGCTGGGAATTGAACTCAGGAAGAACAGTCAGTGCTTTTAACCTCTGAGCCATCCCTCCAGCCCCCTACTCTTCCATTCTTATTTGACCCAGGCAATGACTCTGAAGTAAGACTAGGTGCCTTAAATATAAGTCTCTTGTACCTATCAGGACCCTAAAGACCAGAGAACTGATGTGAACTTTGTGTATTACCTGGAAATCAGAACACAACCTTCTTGCCTCCTATATAGGTGGTCCTAGAGCATTTGATTTTTAACAACTGTAAGCCTTTATCCAAATCCAGTAGAGGGAAAAACACCCACTTCAGATAAAAATAGATTACTGTCTCAGGGCTTCTATTGTTGTAAAGAGATGCCATATCTATGGCAACTCTTAAACATTTCATTGGTGCTGGTTTACAATTCAGAGGGTTAGTCGTTTATAGTTATGGTGGAAGCCTGGTGGTGGCATGCAGGCAGACATGGTGCTGGAGAGGTAGCTGAGATGAATCTATATCTGGATTCATAGGCAACAGGAAAAGACAATGAGCCATTAGACTTGGCTTGAGTTTCTAAGACCTCAAAGCCCAACCCATTTACACATTTCCTCCAACAAAGCCATATGTCCACTTCCTAGGAACCTATGGGGGACATCTTTTTTCAAACCACCATAATTACTGACTCAGTTACCTGGTAATAATCTACCACAGCAAGCATCCATAAATTATGCATATTTCAAAAATTCAAAATAGTTAGGCATTGTGATGTATAACATAATTACAGCATTTGGGAGCCGGGGACAGGAAGACTAACAGGAAGTTGGCAGACAGTCTGGGTCTCTCGGCTTGCTTTAGCAGTCAATTTCACATAGTCCAGAGCTATCTAAAGGAGTCTCCGGGAGGACTGCCTTCATCAGATCTGGGCATGTCTGTTGAGCATTTGACGAACTTTTAAGAAAAAAAAAATTTCTAAATATTTAACGTTTAAATATTTAATATTTAAAGGTTTAACAAAGAGTTAAACCTTTCAAAAGCTGTGGTTCAGAAGGTTGGAGACAAGTTAGATACAGTGCATGCCATAGAGATTCCTATTGTCAGTGCTAGTCAGAAACAACCCCACATCTGAGGCAAAAATTTTAAAAATGACTTACTGCCATTCATGTATGTGTGTGTGTGTGTGTGTGTGTGTGTGTGTGTGTGTGTGTGTGTACACCAGTAACCAGAGGCCAGAACAGGGTATTAGTGTGAGAGCTCCCTTCCCCTAGAGCTGAAGTTATAGGTGGTTTTTAACCAATGTGAGTGTTGAAAACCAAACTTAGGTCCTTTGGAAAGCAGTGTGCATTCTGGGTTTGTTTTTATTTTTAATGTGAATAAGTGTCTTGCCTGCATGTATCATAGTGTCATAGTGCCTGGCTGAGGTGAGAAGTGGGTATTGGATTCCCTGGATCTGGAGTTATGAAAGGTTTAGAGTTGCCATGTGGGTGCAGATAATCAAATCTGTATCCTCTTCAAGAGCAGAGTGTGTACCAAGCCACATCTCTAGCATCCAGTGTGCACTCTTAACCATTAAACCATTTCTCTAGCCCTATCATTCCTTTCTTAATTGAAAAAATTTTTTTCATATATTTTTATATTTTTTCCTCCTCAACTCCTCCAGATCCTTCCCATCTCCCTACCCAATGTACTTTTTCTTACAAAAACAAAAGAGCAAAAATAAAAACAAAGCAAAACAAAACAAGAAACACGCTCACATATACACAAACTACAAAAACAAAAAATCAAAAACTAAATAAGAAATGGGCAAACAAATCAAAATGAAACAAAACATCTACAAAGATACCACTCAGTTCATTTTGTGTTGGCCAACTTTCTGGGCATAGGGACTGCCCTGGAAGTATGCATGCCATACCCAGTGATATTCCACTGGAGAGAACTGATTTTCCCTTTGGCAGTACGTATCAGTTGCAGATAGCTTCTTGGTTAGAGGCGGAACCCCATGTCCACTTGCCCCTCTCAGTGCTGATACTGCCATTTGGTTTGAACTGTGCAGACTTTATGTGTGCTGAATGGTCTCTGAGGTCACATGTGCATCAGTCCTACTGTGTTTGGAGTCATCTACCACTGTAGCTCTTACAGTCTTTCTGTCTCCTCTTCCACACAGATCACTGAGCCTAGAGGGAGAATTCTGATAAAGACATCCCATTTAGTGTTGAGTGTTCCAAAATCTCATTTTCTACACACTGTCCAGTTGTGGTTCTTTGTATTAATTTCCATCAACTGCAAGAAGTTTCTCTGATGTGGGTTGATTAAATCAATGATCCTCTTCCATCCTTTTACACTGGAGATGTTGAGGTGTTTTTCTTGGAAGCCCCAGAAAGAACCTGTTTTCCAATCCAAATGTTAGTCTGTTAGAGAATTGAGATGATTATGATTACGAATTATTAATGAGCCAGCCTGGTCTACAAAGTGAGTTCCAGGACAGCCAGGGCTACACAGAGAAACCCTGTCTCAAAAAACCAAAGGAAAAAAAAAAGAAAAAAAAAAAGAATTATTAATGAAAGCCAACTGTGATGGTGCACATCTTTAACCCCAGTACTCAGGGGGCAGAGGCAGATGGATCTCCATGAGTTTGAGGCGAGCTTGTCTACAAAGTAAGTTCCAGGACACCCAAGGCTACACAGAGAAACCCTGTCTCAAAAATCAAACCAAACAGGGGGGAAAAACAGTGTTTGTTGATTCATTATTTTATTATTACAGTATGAATGTCCACCTCCAACCCCCGGTTTCATTTATTATTCTGGGATTATTTATTTACTGTCTTCTTGTGTGAAATTAACCTCTGCAGACTAAAGTTTCCCTTCAAGTACTTTCTGTAGAGCTGAACTGGTAAGAAAGAAATTGCTTAAATTTGGTTTCATTGTGTAATATGTTTTCTTCTCCATTGTCACTGATAAGTTTTACTGGGCACAGCAGACTAGACTAACATCTCTGATCTTTCAGAATTTGTAAGCAATTCTGGCTCTTAGAGTCTCTACTGAGGTGTTATTCTAATGGGTCTGCCTTAATAAGTGACTTGGTCCTTTTCCCTTGCAGTTTTTAATATCCTTTCTTTGTTCTGTACATTTAGTGTTTTGTTTTATTACATGTCAGGGAAACTTTTTTCCCTGTCTATTTAGTGTTCTGAAAGCTTCTTATATGTTAATAAGCACCTCTTTCTTTAGCTTGGGAAAATGTTCTTCTATGATTTTATTAGAAATATTTTCTCTACCTTTGACCTGGTTTCTTCTACTTCCTCTATACCTATTATATATCGGTTTGGTATTTTCCTAATGTCCCAGATTTCCTGGGAATTTTTTAATGCCTGAATATTTTTAATTTTTTTTATCAGATTCAACACTTATCTTTGACAGAGTTATACATCCTTCCTCTACCTTATCTACAAGACCTAACATTCTCTCTGCCTTGTTTTGGAATCTGTTAAGAATTACAATTAATGGCTTATCTCTGAAGTTTTTGATTAGCTAAGTTTTTAATTTGTAGTTCTATTTCAGTTGCGTTTTCTTTGGTAATTCTATTTCTACCTTCATGTTTTGGACCGTTCATTATTTCATTCGACTGTGTCTTCAGAGACTTCATTAAAGGCATTTATTTAAATCCTCTTTAAGGTTCTTGAACCTTAAATATAACTGCTATTCTCAAGTTCCTTTCTCATGCTTCAGCTAAACTGTATCTCTCAAGGCCTATTGCAACAGGAATGCTTTCGCTTCTGAAGGAGGCATATTGTCATGGCTGTTCACAGTTGTGCTTTTGTGCTGAGATCCAGTCATCTAGAGTTCTGATGTTAGAGGTATTTCTTGGTGTAGATACCTGGTTTTGTCTTTGCTGGGTGGGTGTTCCCTAGGCTAGTATGGTGGCTATGGCTAGGCTAGTACAACAGAGTACTTCTCCAAGTTGAGGGTGACACAAAGGAATGGAGATGAGCTAGAAGGGTAAGCCGAGAGGGTCAGTGGTAAGGGGACCCTGGGTCTACATTAAGAGGTGGAGACCTCAAAGGATGGAGGTGGGGTGGGAGGACGGGTCCTGTCAGTTGGGTGCTACAGGACTGAGAGTAAGTTTGCCTAGATCAGAACGGAGAAGAGGAAGCACAGTGAAGTTGCCTACCTGAGTCCCAGCACGGTGTAGCCATTGAGGGGTCCCTGCTAGGAAGTTTTGGAAGATTTGCAGCTGACACAAAGCAGTGGAGACGGGAAAAGGGAACACTGAGGGTCAGATAGGAGAGGTAAGAATGCCCTGGACCAGCACCAAGAGGCAGAGTCCCCAAGGAATGGAGGTAGGGTGGAAGATGGGGCTCCTGCAATGCTTGCTGCAGTATGACCTCAGTCATTGTATAAAGGGCACAAGCTTTATCAATTCTCCCCCAAATTTTTAATTAAACAACTATATCTGTCAGGGAGCAAACACAATCTCTCTTCAACTCTCATAAATTCACACGTGGGAGAAACACTGGCAAGCAAAGACAAGCTAACGAGTAAAGCAAGCAAGTTTAATGCATAGTAAGTTTATTAATGCATAGGACGCTTCACACAGGAGAAGCTCCAGTGAAAGACTATTCAAATCATGGCTTAGACCTCTGACGTACAGAGACTTCAACAAAGATTAGGTACTCAAACAAGTGCTGAGACACTGGCCAGCAAGTCCCAGGAATCCACCTATCAGCACCTCCCCAGCCAGAGGGTTACAAGGACATACTGCCTAATCGGGGTTACTCGTGTTCTGGATGATCCTCACTGAGGTCCTTATGCTTCCAAAGCAAGCACTTTGCCAACTAAGCCATCTCCTCCATCTCATGGACTTTTCCTGACTCTGCTTCTCCTTATAGTATTTATATTTAAGGGACATATTTGAGGGTGTAGTATTCTAGCTCTCTTCATACCACACAAAAACATCACAAAGTACCAAAGAATTCCAGGTAGGTAGCAGCTTAAAAAAATTTTCAATAAAAAAACCAAACAAACAGCAGTTTTCAAGTGATATTTATAAATTATAGACCACAAAGTAAAGCTATCAGACACTGGCAGGAAGTTTGAAAACTTCTGGTGTTCCTTACATTCTCCAGAAATTCTGCTGTGAACTCAAGAAGCACAATCCATCTGTGCACACTGAGTCATTAAGACTCAGGAGAAACATAAATGGTCTCAAAGGATGCTTATGGTTTTAGGGTTCCCACTAGTGACTATAAACTCAGAGAATATAAACTTTATTACCAGATAATCTTATACTTTCTAGTCCTGGTTGATCCTTTTAAAAAGTCTGCTAATTTCTAAAGCCTTTTAACCTCTCTTCATTGACTTCATTAGCAGTGGAAATAATTCCTTTCGTCTAATAAATTCTAAAGATACAGAGTATTTGCAGTCAGTTGTTTTTGACTATTACTTACAACCAACTTTAACTGGATACCTCTTTTTTTCCTTTGAACGATCTCATTCTGTCTACAGACCTTATTCTGATCTTCCAGGAACTGTAACCATTCTGCCTTTGATGTCACATGTCACTTTTC
The DNA here is from genome assembly GCA_036184795.1 of Tokudaia tokunoshimensis. NCBI lineage: Eukaryota > Metazoa > Chordata > Mammalia > Rodentia > Muridae > Tokudaia > Tokudaia tokunoshimensis. The sequence continues at coordinate 28,664,965 of BTHU01000021.1, forward strand.
TGAATATGCCATACTCAAATCCTTGCAGACAGGGTGTTTCACTTAGAGTGTTTTTTAACTTATCAAATTCATTTGTGCTTTTACCCAAGAGTGCAGTTTGTCTCTTACCATTGTGTAATGTATTTTGGAAATCAGACTGATCCCTGAGACCTGTGTAAATCAGCCCCAATACAGCTCTCCAGTCTACCAGCCAGTCCTCAGACCCAGTTCCCAAGTCTTGATGAAATTAAAGACACTATTCATGATTTAACTACCAAAATTTAATGATTATTATGTTTAATTAATAAATATTAGCTCTAAAGTATTAACAAAATAATGGATTAATGGTTCATACTTATTACCATAAAAATGTTTCAGCTTATCAAAAAATATTACAACCCACAGTAAAATTATGTTTTCCAAGTACATTTACTTGATACATTTTCCCTTTATTTTTGATTCTGCTACATTCTTTCTTGCCTAAATACTTACTCTCTGGTGTTTTTTGCCCAGTACACTCTGTACAATTTTTTAACATTTTCAAAAGCAAACATAGCAGCTGGGGACATGGTTTAGTGACTGAGCACTTGCTTAGCACTGATCAATGGTGTAGATTTGACTCCCAGCACCACAGAATAAAAATAAAAGCAAGGCACACATATTATAAATTACATTATACACACACATATTCCAAAAACCCTCATTAAATTTAATTTTAGAAGACATCTCACACATTCACCTCTAAATTCACAATTAGATGATTACCAGACTGAAAATTTTTTAAATGAAAGATGAGTAACAGGGCTGGAGAGATGGCTCAGTGGTTAAGAGCACCGACTGCTCCTCCAAAGGTCCTGAGTTCAAATCCCAGCAACCACATGGTGGCTCACAACCATCTGTAATGAGATCTGACGCCCTCTTCTGGTGTGTCTGAAGACAGCTACAGTGTACTTACATATAATAAATAAATAAATCTAAAAAAAAATTAAAAAAAAATGAGTAACAATAAGCCTAGGGCTAAACATTTCTATAAATCTCTCTCAAGTTAAATTTGCTAAAATACTCAAATACACAAAATACTATTTTGGCTTACCTGGGGAGGTCAGAATTCTTCTTTTATATTTAGTCTGATCAAAATTTGAAAGCTCATGCTAGGCGGGGGGAGAGGGGGAAAAGATACACTTAAGTTAAACACTAAGACATATTCTCTTAAAATACTTTTACATAATTACAAAAGTTAACACGGACAAACTTAGGGCCACCACCCAAACCAACATCAGCATCACTACTTAGACAAGCAAACAGTATGTACCTACCTGTTGATTCATCAGAGCAGCCCACATACCAGTCATGTCATTTTCCTGACAAAAATACAAAACCAGAATCAAATCAGAAGATATCCATTAGACAAACTCAAACTGAGAGACATTCCAATACACACATCTTCGAACTTGTGCAAGCACTAATGTTACAAGAAATTAGGTGTAGACATCTGTTGAAGATTAATGGCAACAACAGACAATCAAATGTAATGTTCAGACCCCAGGTAATATCTGCACCAGGGTATGCTTTCTACAAAAGGTTATAATTGAGGTAATCTGCGTACAAACTATACATTATCCTGTATTATTGTCACAATACTAAATTTCTTGGAAAATATCAATAAGGCTTTAATAGAGAATGTGCTTCACCGGAAAAGCAAACTAGAGGAGTATGTGTTGGAGTCTCAATTAAGGTTATGTGAGGACGGGATGAATTTGTGTCATGGTCACAGGAACATTGAGAAATATTATTTCTCAAGAAGGGGTTTTTGGAATGCCAGCTAATGTAGGAAGGAACAGAGGAATGCCTGTGACCTTCCTCAACTTCTGGAGAAGTTAGGGTAAATGATGTTCCCATACTTCAGATGTTTTTTTGAAGACAACATTGTTATGCTTTATATAATCTTGAACAAGCTGGGCTGTCAAGCAGGCTTCTTGGTTGAACTGTAAACACCTAAACTCTGTTATCAACGGAGGGTGATGATTAAAAAATAAAAATAAAAAAAAAAGAACCCCGTCGTGCAAACTGAGGTCTGCAATTAGGTTCCCGCTTCTGTTCTTCCAGGAGTCATCGAAGTTGTGATTTGGTCAACCTCTCATAGGATATTAGCAAATGACCTCAGTGGGAGCCCGCCTCAAAAATGGCAAGACTCTTCTGGTGAATGGCGCCCTCAAGGGAGGACAAGAATGCACATCGCCACAACTTTTCTCTAAGTTTGCAATTACTTCGGAGTAAGATGCTTTCCTGAAGGAACTACAGGGTCTTCCGTGCCTGCTGCACTCTGGTCACCGCCAGCACTGGTTACCAGGACCAAAGCCACGCCCCGTCCGTCTAGGCGGTTTCCCTGAGGGAGGGCTCTCTCTTGTGAGCCGCCCCGAGGAAGGCAGGGCCAGCGACCTCCCGCAGCCGCCCAGCAGAGCCACAGCGGCTTCCACCCATCTCACCTCCACGGAGCACCTTCCCGCCAGGCCGTAGCGGCTTTTGAGACGCTCCACTACCATGTCCTGCCCCGGTGGCTTGACCACCCTCCGCTCCATGGTGGGTCGCTGACCGCGGTCGCCCGGGGAACCACGCTCACAGGGCGGGCAGTACGTCACGACGCCTGGCCCCGCCCCCAGGGACGCCGGAAGCCGGTACAGGGAGGATTCACTACACACCAGTTCCCTGTTGTCCTTTCTAGTTTCTCAGTTCCAAGTCTTTTACCCGCCATAAACGATGTGAGGCTCCCCTTGGGAGCGCTGGCTCGGCCAGCAGGAAGGCGAATAACTTCTACACACCGGAGAGCCAGAATGCTCCCCAGGGCGGGGGGCCACAGGGTAAGATTATTTACTGTGCACTAGAACTTGTCTCTTCAGCAAAAGTGATTGGCAATCACAGAAAAATCAGGACGTGTCTGAACGATAAACATATGAACTGCAGATTACTTTTATATTCCTTTGCCTGTTTCCATAGGTGGAACAAAAATAAACGAATATAGGCAGGTCAGATGTAGGCAGGCAGCCAGGCCTGGGCTATATGGCCATAAGCAGTTGGACAATTAACTGTCCCAACTACATAGGGAGATTTGCCTCATAAACTAAAAAATGAAAAAACCTTTAAACCTTCGTTTAAAACACAAAACCTCTTTCCCAGCTATACAACAGCACACAGTACTTACTGTGTTCAACCTTATCATACAAGTTCCTACCTGTTGTTTTTGAAATACATTTACAGAGAAATACTGTAAATAGACATGTGTTGTACCAGCCCCTAAATTCTCTACATTACTTTTTTTGTGTTTGTTTGTTTTCAAGACAGGGTTTCTCTGTGTAGCCCTGGAACTCACTCCGTAGACCAGGCTGGCCTTGAACTCAGAAATCCGCCTGCCTCCGCCTCCCAAGTGCCGGGATTAAAGGCGTGCGCCACCACTGCCCGCCCCTCTGGATTACTTTTAACTTAGAGAAGCTGATATTTTAGCAATAGACAGAAAACTCACTATCAAAAAATTGCTTAAAAAAAAATACTTTTTGCAGGCTGGAGAGATGACTCAGAGGTTAAGAGCACTGACTGTTCTTCCAGAGGTCCTGAGTTCAATTCTTAGCACCCACATGGTGGCTCACAACCATCTGTAATGTCATCTGGTGCCCTCTTCTGGCCTGCAGACATACATGCAGGCAGAATGCTGTATACATAATAAATATATCTTAAATTTAAAAAAAGGGGGGGGAAGGTCTCTAATAACTGTAATGGTTTGAATAATGTCTCTTATTTTTGCAGCCATTGCACATGCCTGAAACCACAAAGGAGATAAAGTCCAACCTTGGCTACAAGTTCAAGACAATCCTGGGGTATAGATTCCTAGGGAAATTTTTAAAAATTCCATTTACTTAGATTAAAAATATGGTGCCAACTTGAGGTAGGCTTATTTCATGTACCTGGTTGCAGGATTAAGTATATTTACAGTGGTGTTGTTGTATAAATTTATTAAATAAGCCATAACTTGCCTTGCCTAATCTAATGGTTGGGCACAAGAAAACAGAAATGACTCAATACTTAGGTTTGGATTATATCGAATTTTATGGTCTAACTAGATTCCTTTTAGTTCTATATTGAGTAGGCCCATAAGAACACCCCCTTCTGTTTGCCTAACTTAAACCATATCCAAGTACATTTTCAGTGTTTACCAAACTCTTGATGTTGAAGTTTGAGCTCAGAGATCTCATTTGCCAGACTAGAGTCAAGCTCAACAGGGTCTTCTTTCCCCCATTCCACCATGCTGGTTCCCTTGGCTATGGTTTCACTGGATAGTAGGCAGGTACAGTGGGAATTTCGTTCATCCATTCATGTGTTTCACTAATTAGATGACAAGGTATTTGGCTACCTGAAGAGAGTCATAGTCACTCCCACTATTTACCCACGCTTCATTGAATTTCTTCACTTTGACATTCAGAGCACTGGGCAGAAATCCCATTTAGTCACAGAAGGAACAGACAACTTAGATGCACAAGTAATCAAATGTTTTAAATGTCATGGCTGTTATCAATTTTCACTTTATTTCTGCTACAAAATTCACCAGAAAAGGTACTGCAACAATCTAATATAAAGCAAATCTTTAACCAAAGAACATGGTATAGATCTTTTAAAAATATTGATACTTTATCACAAGAACTAGAGAAAAATTCAATTCTATTATCAGGACCAAGCTGAAGTTTCTGAGGTAGTAGAGACAGGTAACAGAAAAGTGAATGGAAAGAAGGAAGAAGACAGAAAAGAAAGAAGGATTGTGAGGAGGAAGGAGAGAAAGCTGGCTAAGGAAATGATCAACTTATTTAAAATGTAAAAATTAATGTCTTCAAAAGAGCACAACATATCTTAAGAAAAGACAGTATCCTACTTAAAAGTTAATTTAACTATACAGGAGCATAAAAATTACAGAAGAGCACTTTGGTTAACTCCTATCTTCTGTGGCTCTATCCATTCATAAGGAGTCTATACATAAATGAGCACAGGAATAGCTAAGATTACTATATATATATATATATATATATATATATATATATATTTCAAATCTAAAATAAAATTATCTGCATTGTGGTCCCCTTATTCAATGATAAGTACCATGCAGGAAGTCCAGCTATCTTAACAGGAATTAAAATAAGATTGCATATATCATATTCCTTTAATAGTCTGGGAAATTCTATTGCTTTTAACAAAATTAGTATTAGCCATTCTAATACAGATATGTCAGGAGTACATAAAAATAAGTACACCTGAAATACACCAGTGTTTAAACTTTTATTTCACACCATGCAAGATCAATTATTACACACTAAAAAGTGACAACAGCTATAAGCTACAATTTTACATTTATACATCGGAAAAGTCTGTTTTCAAAAAAGTGAACATAATTACTATATTGTCTGTAACAAGCATCAATTCAACTGCTTATATAGATAAAACTCACTGTGAAAAATTATTTTATAGCTGTCCACATTCTGTAATACAAATTCTTCTACTAACAGACCCTTTAGGAGAACCAAATGATTCAATCTTTCTAACAGTATCCATGCCATCCTTAACAAACCCAAATACTACATGCTTAAAGTCCAAATGTTCTGCTTTCTTCAGTGTTATAAAAAATTGAGAACTGTTGGTGTTCTGGCCGAAATTGGCCATGGATAGTAAGCCAGGGCCAGTGTGTTTCAAATCAAAGTTTTCATCATCAAATTTATCTCCATAAATGGACTGTCCGCCTGTTCCATTGTATTTGGTAATATCTCCCCCCTGAAAACAAAAAAAAAATCTTTCCGTTAATACTGACTAAACATTAAAACACACAAAAATCAGCATGATAGGGTAAATCATGAATACTCTTAAAGAAATAAAGAATACATTTTAACAGCCAGGCAGTGGTGGTGCATGCCTTTAATCCTAGCACCCAGAAGGCAGAGAAAGGTAGATCTCTAAGTTTGAAGTCAGCCTGGTCTACAGAGTGAGCTTCAGGACATCCAGGAGTACACAACATAGAGAAACCCTGTCTCAAAAGAAAATTTAAAAAATTTGAAACCTAACAAACACGTTTGGTTGTTTTGTTTTGGGTGGGGAGGTCAGGGTCGGGAGTCCCTTGTGTCTCTAGCAGATACAAAGCATTAGAAATTTGGAACCTTTCAGATTGAATGTTTGAAAAGGAATAGAGTGTCCAGTTTCGGTGTGGGAAAACTGAAAATTTCCCAAGATGAGGATGAGGTGGAAGAAGAAATAGCTTCCTAAGTTGGTGTGGTCAAGTTTTAGCAGATATGTATAGTGACACTTACTTGGCAAATAAAATCTGGAACTACTCGATGAAAAATGGAGTTCTTAAAACCAAAGCCCTTCTCTCCAGTACACAATGCTCTGAAGTTCTCAGCAGTTTGAGGAACAATATTTGAAAATAATTCCATGATTATCCGTCCTAGAGGTTCACCATCCACACAAACATCAAAGAACACCACAGGGTTGGTGTCCTTTGATAACTCTGCTGCAAGGGATGTTTGTCCGTTCTGGAGTTTCATTATATTTTGTTGACATTCTTCAAATTTTTTCTTAAAACTCTGAGTCATTTCCTTTGTCTTAAATCTCACTGCAAGCTGTTCTACTTTTGCTTCTCCATCTGTTAAAGGGGGTGGGGGTGGGAAGACCTTAATATTAAAGTTACTTACAAAGCATGTTTATGTTATAGATTTCAGAAAAGTCAGTAAAATTAAAAGGCATTTGAAGGTAGAAACTCACCAGCATAATCTGAGGCAGTCCAAACTAAAGCATTGTTTGAAACATTTAAAGGTTTCAATTCCATGGCTTTGGTAATAACATGGTTTGCACACACTTTAAAAACCTGGTCTCTTCTCATTAGGATCCGATAATAATTCTTCATTGTATGCCAGAGAATCTTTATGTCTCCAATACCTCTCTCCTTCCACTGACTGACATCTCTATCCCATCTATAAAGTTTGGCTCTCTCTTTGAACAAAACTTCTTCCTCTTCCTCTCCAGATTTCACTTCTACCTATGACAAAAGATGAGAAGAATTTATATAAACAACTAGTTATAACAAATCCCATTAACCAGTGCCAACAGGTTTTACTGTATCATGGTATCTAATTAATATCCCACACTAGTAATATATCTGATTTGGTTAAGCAGTAAAGATGGGATTATCATTAACTATTTTATTTATCTCTGTGAAAAGAAAACTTTAAAGGTCAAAAGAGATTTCAGAAATGCTGGTCCTTGCCAGGCTTGACAGTACACACCAATAATCCCAACATTTGGAGTGTGGAAGCAAGTGGATCAGCCTGGGCTATATGAGACCATAAGGAATGTGGGTCTTTGCATGGATGCCACTCTGCATGAGTACTATATAACAATATGCCGTCTCAAAACTAATGCCCCACCCAAAAGTGTTCTGTTTTTATAACATTTTATGTATATGGCTCTTTTGCCTGCCTGTGTATCGAGGCACTGAAGTCCTCCATTGCCCCTGATACCAAAAGAGGGTATCAAATCCCCTGGAAGAAGAGTTACAGGCAGTTGTTAGCTACCGTGTGGGTACTGGAAATTAGCCTCTGAGCTATCTCTGTAACACTTTTTATTGTATTTTTTTTAAAGATGTACTTTATTTTCAATTTCTATATGGGTGAGTCTGTATGTGAGCATGTGCACATGAATGCAGATGAGTACAGAAGTCAATGGTGCTGGATCTCCTAGAGCCTGAGTTACAAGCAGCTGTGAGCGGGCTGAGGTGAATGCTGGGAGTCAATAAGAACAGCACAAACTTTGAGCAGATCTTTCCAGACACAGCAGGGCTAATTCTTGTAGTGTGACAGTAAATAAGACTGAAAATGGACATGATAATTTTCTAAAAACAACAGTCTTCTCTTGTCTTTTTAGGTACGAAAGTCCCTAAAATTATTTTATTTTTTTAAAGGTTTATTTATTATTATATGTAAATACACTGTAGCTGTCTTCAGACACGTCAGAGGAGGGTATCAGATCTCATTACAGATGATTGTGAGCCACCATATGGCTGCTGGGATTTGAACTCAGGACCTTTGGAAGAGCAGTCAGTGCTCTTAACCGCTGAGTCATGTCTCCAACCTCCTAAAATTATTTTATGAAGACAACATGATCTCCTAATGACATAACAAAAATGCCTATGGCTGAGCAAGATGGCCAGTGAGAGTAAACATGCTTGCTAGCTACACAATCCTAAAGTCCTGGAAAGCCATCCTCTGACCTCCACATAACACCATGGCATGTACATACCTGCTTGTGTTTTCTCATACTCTGTGCTATGTGCATACCCACTTCTATCCTCCCACTCACCACACTCTCTAAACACACACAAAACTGCAGGAAAAAGTTGAGTGAGCACCGAGTAGTAACACACTTGTTAACATGAGTAAGACCCTGGACTCTATCCCTAGCACGACATCCAAAAAAGACCCTCAAAACAATTCCTACGAAAAGGCTGGAAATCTGGTCTGGAGATATGGTTCAGCAGTTAATAGCACTGGCTGCTCTTCCAGAGAACCTGGGTTCAATTCTCAGCACCCACATGGCAACTCATAACCATCTATAACTCCATCTGCAAGTAACTCCAAAGGGAAATGACACCCTCAGGGGACATGACCACAGGCACACACATGGTACACAGACATGCGTGTAGGCTAAAGATTCAATACACATAAAATAATTTTTAAAAAGTTTGGAAATGTAACAAATAGAACACAATATTTAATTGTTCTGGGGAAAAATGTAGATAGCAATACTTTTTAAAAGAACATCGATTCAGGGCATATTTTTACACGTAAACTGCTTACTTCCTGGCACTTACCTCTGGTAAGGAGACTATAGGTTCAAAGTGGATGTCCTCATTATGAACTACGTCTTCATCACTGCCATCTTCATCCTCGCCACCTTTATTTGTTGACTGTGTTCCAAACACAGCTGCTCCAGTATTTGCCCACTGGAAATTTTTATCTGATAAATAAATTAGGCTATTTAAGCAGTGAACTCTTTAAATTTTTATAAAAAAGAATTTTGCAGTTTGTAGATTACTTTTCAATGATGAAATACATTGATATTTTGCAATTTTCAACGTCATAAACTCATCTATTTGAGGTGTTTAAAGTAATATTATTCTGGCAATTTCAACAACTATGGAATACAACTGATTGCAGTGTATTTATAGGTTAAATACTATTTTAAGAAAGCAGAGTGCCAGACTGAATGGTCCATACCTTTAATACTTGAAACACCCAGGAAGCAGACACAGGTGGATAGCTGTGAGTTCAAGGCTAGCCTAGTCTACACAGTGAGTTCCTATAGTCAGAGCTATTATAGTGAGACCTTGTTTCAAAACACAAAAAAGAAAAAAACAGAAAACATGCCAACTAAAGTAAGGATTCAACACAGAAGAAAACAAACACACTGAAGAAAAGAAAATATAAGCAAAATGGAGAACTAATAAAGTCAAAATCTACTTTTGGCTTCATACCCCCTGTGTTAACAAAACAAAGAGAAAGTGAAGAGGGGATTCAGTGATAATATTTACTAAGATAAAGCTAACCTGATACTTAAGTTCTATCTCATACTTAAGTGTATAACAATACTGATTATAATTAAACACTATCAATTTTCATTTGGCTTTTTTCGGGGGAGATAAGTATACCTATTGTACTGGTATATTTATTCACTACCCATCTTTTAATTCTAATCTATTAAATACATTAAAACTAAAGTTTAAGAGCTTGGTATCACTTTTAATTCCAACATTTGGGAGGCAGAAAGAGATGATCTTTGTGAGTTGAAGGCCAGTCACTCATATTAAGAGTTCCAGCCTGGAAAAAGACAGATAGTAAGACCCTGTCTCAAAAAACAGTAACTTGGCATAAATAACACTATGAATTCTTACCAATCATTTCTTTTTTCTTTTTTTTGAGACAGTATTTCTCTGTGCTGCTCTGTAAGAACATTTTTCATTCCTTTTCTTTCTCTTTTTTTTTTTTTGAGACAAGGTCTCATTGTATAGCCCTAGCTGTCCTGGAACTTACTCCATAAACCAGGCTAGCCTTGAACTTACAGAGGGCTCTGCCTGCCCCTTGCTTCAAGAGTACATGGACTGAAGGTGTGCACCACCACTATCTAGCCCTATCAATTATTTCTAAAAGTTTAATCTGTTTCTGTAAGTAGCATGAACTTTAAAATGTATAAAGATCTAAGTAGGACTAAAAGGACAAAAATCTTACATCGGATTATCTCACCATTCTAAAATTTCTCCAAACATCTTAAAGAATAATTTAAATTATGCTATGTTCACAATATGAAAGATCTTATGAAGAAGTCTATTGGTGATAAAACTTGAAACAAATAGCACCTGCATAGCAGCTCATAATCATCTATTTCCAGTTCCAGAGGATTTGCCCTCTAAGGGCATTTGCATATGTGTGGTAGAAATACATATATGCGACAGAAACACATAAATAAATAAATCTTAAAATATAAACACCGCTGATAAATGAGAATGAACATGAATTTGTAAATTTCCATAGCCCTAATGCAGAGATCCAATTTGTCTTAAAGCCAAGTCAGGGTTATTCCAAAACTGAAAAACATACATGTAGATAAGGAAAGGAAGGTCTATCAGTATTGATTTAAAACTACGAGAAAATTCTTATAGCTATTATCTTCAATGACAGAATGTGCAATCTTAATTACTAATAAGCAAACCAAGGACATCGAATATTGATCTTGTTCCTCTTGATCTTACCTTTAGAACCAAAAGCAAAATCTCCAGAATTACTTGAAGCCAAGTCTGCAAATGAGAGGCCTGTACCACTTCCAAATCCAAACAAAACAGTCTTGCTTTCCCCTGACAAAACAAACAAACAAAAAAACAATTTCTAGTTTGAGATTTGAGATAGGCTATATATTGAAACATTACCCAGGACCAGGAAGGAACAGGACTCTCTGTACTACAGGTGAGACAAGGTATAAAATACATTTTTTAAATTTAGTATTTACTCTTCTAAAATGCCTTCAAATTCAAGCCTAATTTTTTGAGTTGTTTTTTAACAGACTATATAAATCTATGTATGTATGCATGTATGCATGTATATGTGTATGTATGTATGTGTGTGTGTGCGTATATATCTATATATATCCTTTTTTAAAAAAAGATTTATTTATATGAGTACACTGTAGCTGTCTTCAGACCCACCAGAAGAGGGCGTCAGATCCCATTACAGACGGTTGTGAGACACCATGTGGTTGCTGGGAATTGAACTCAGAACAGTGAAATGCTCTTAACTGCCAGCCCCTACGAACTATATTTTAAGTTACAAAATACATTCAATTTCAAGCTTACTCAGTAATATAAAGTTTACAGGTACTATACCCAATGAACAACAATTCAAAACCTAAACCAAATTTCCTTTAAAATCCGCTGAGCTACACACTAAGATACGTTATGAGGACAATATAGTTTCTCTTTATCAAGGTTCTTACACAATCAAGCAGTCAAAGGTAAGATCTTAGAAAAAGTACTCTGTACTAAAAAGTACTCTGTACTAAAAAGTACTCTGTACTAAACATTTTTAAAAAGATTTATTGCTTTTAATTGTGTGTTTCTGCCTGTCTGTGTGTGAGAACATAAATGTGCGTGAGGCAGGCTCCAGAAAGGAGAGCGGGCTGAAGGCGTGGTTAGGGTCAGCCGCTTGCCACTTCAGCTGAGCTCTGCAGAGCAGCGGGCGCTTACACACATTTGTCTGTGTTCTTTACCTTTAGGCATCTTGTCTAAATTCTACTAGTTTCATGATCTCTGAAATTGCTTTGGCCTACTTAATTTTATCTGAAAACAGAGCTTTTGGTTGTGAAGTTACTTTTTTGTCCTAGTATATTAAGATAAAGTACCATAAATGTGCTATTTATGACCTATGTTGGGATTACTTCTGGAAAGGAAAAAAATGGCAATATAGATAATGTCCATGCATAAAGAAACGCAATTCACAAAGACACTTCTTCCAATTTACAAAAACTGAGACACATAGTAATACTAACAGTAATTACTGTAATGACAAGTGAGTTTTGGAGCTTGTACAAATTTTACTATCATAAAAATGTTAAGCATCTATAGTAATAATCTTTAACTAAAGCATATGAATATGTTTGGGTAATACTAATATATAACGCAACAATAGTTAGGTAAAAGTATTATATAATACCAAGAAAGTTACCATGCAAGCAAATTATTCTCTTTTATGCAGATATAATGCTCTCTGTTCTCTAATAGCTTAAAACTGAATGATAGGTCAGGTGTGTTAGTGCAGCAAAGGCAGCCAGATCTCTGTGAAGCCAGTCTGATTTACAGAGTGAGTTCCAGGACAACTAAGGTTACACAGAGAGACCATGTGTTTAAAAATTAACATAAAATATAGCAAATGATAAAATGTTCCTATTTACTGTTTCACTTATCGAAAAAGTAATATGATTTGTTTGATTACTGTGACAAATACATTATGCTCCTATATTCACCTTAAACATTTCCAACTAAGTTCTTAGAATCTACTCTATTTTTCTCAAACACACAGGTAGTATCTTACATATTGCCTAATATAAACACATGATCAACTTTTACCTTTGCTTGGGAATTCCATGTCAGTTTCTTTTCTAGTGGACAAATCTACAGGCTTGTCCACAGTCCCCGAAACAGGGGATGAGCTACTAGGTTTGGTATCAGAATCAGGTTCTTCAGACTTACAGCCAACAGGGTTTGTTACTTCAGTCTCACCTAAATGCTCAATACCAACTGTATCAGTCACTTTCTCATTCTGGGATTTCTGCAAAGAAGAAAGAATAAAATCCTCTATAGCCACCAAAAGAAATAGGAAAATAGTAGGTAGTTTCTATAAAGTTTTCTAAAGACACAATCGGAAGAAGACATCAGATCCCATTACAGATGGTTGTGAGCCACTATGTAGTTGCTGGGATTTGAACTCAGGACCTCTAGAAGAGCAGCCAGTGCTCCTAATCGCTGAGCTGTCTCTCCAGTCCCTGGTGTGTATTTTATGTCTTTACAATAATCACTGAAAAGACAGGAAAATTAACAGACATAAAAACTAGGAAGAACAGGCAAAATTAAAAATGAACAGTAAACTTAGAACCAACCTACCTCTCTGATTAAATGAATGTCAAATGGTCTAAGCACTAGTAAGATTGTATTCAATCAGGTTTGTTTGTTTTTACTACAGAAAACACCACAGTTGGAGATTTATCATGGTAGCCATGCTTGCACATCAACTGCAAGGCCCTGGGTTTGGTTCCATGGAAAAACACACACAAGATATTAACAGGTTTAGGAGAATGAGAAGTTAGAGGAATGGGGGCATAATGATGAAGACAAAGTATCTCACACAGATACAAAAAGACAGAATCTTTACAAAACAAAGAAGATTTAAGAAAAATTACAAGTGTGATCAATATGAAAGATTACTTTACTCTCCTAGAATGGCAGGGTAAGAACCACCTTAAATATTTTTCTCCGTAAACAATGAGAACACAAAGAATGATGACCAAAATCAATTATCTTGTCTAACTCTGGAAATTAACCAAACTACAAAAACCTAAGGAGTTTTTGTTTTGTTTTTAAATCTAACTATGAACTGAAATTACTGGGGGGGGAGGGAAGGGCAGGGGGGGTCCCATGGGCTGGTTTTGTAACACTAAGCTATTCTCACTCCTTTGCTGTCTACCCTGCCCCCAATCTCAGTAGTAGTTTATAAACCAGGAGCCAAACAACCATGGAAAAAAGATAAATGTCTGCCAGACATCTGGGCATGACAGAGGAAAGAAGGTGACTGACAGAGCATAGAGTATTTTTTTATAGCAATTAAATTATTCTATAGGATACTATTCATTATGGATTTGTAGTAATTCATAAAAATAATACGTGGAACAATGTAATCTATATTAACTAATATAAACTATAAATATACTCATAGACTGTAATTAAATTAGACCATGAATCACTAACAAAACATTATGTACAAAGTCACCATTTTAAAATAGCTTACAACTGTCTAATGCATAGGTAAAAAGCATAGCAAGGAACTACTCTGACCTGAATAGAAATAACAATAGCACACATTAAAACTTGTGTGCCTAAATATTGTTTAAGGGACAATATTGTTTGTATAAACAATGAATATGCTCTTAAATCTGTACTCATGGTTCCACATTAAAGAAATAGAAAAACAGCAAAGTAAACCCAAGGCCAGAAAGAGATAATAAAGAGCAGAAATGAATGAAATTTAACAAAGAAGGGGGGATGAAACCAAAATCTGTTAATACCATGAAGGGAGGGGGCCAAGATCCATAGAAAGGGGAAAGGGCAGAAATGGGGAGAGAGGACCAACATAAGGCGACAGTAAATAAGACAAACTCATGAAATGGAATAAGACAAACTCATGAAACGGATAGGCCCTCTACTAGATTTAAAAAAAACCAAAAAGGCAGCAAAGCGGGTAAGGTACTTCAATGATACAAGTATAAAGAGACTGAAAATGGAAGCCAGGTGTAGTGGCAACCACCAGCAACTCCAGCACTCTGAAAATCAGATGAGAAGATCCCAGGAAGGTCAAAGCCAGCCTGTACTTGCTGTGAGGTCCTGTCTTCAATATCAAACTTGATTCATAAAAGTTTATTCTACAGTTCTACAAATTTAAAATTGAGAATTCCTTCAAAGATACAACTAAAATTCAGTAACAAAGAGATTAAGTAACCTCAACAGATATTCCAAATAGTGCCTTCCATTTAATTGTTTTCAAGGTCTTAAGAAAACCTCAAACCTGGTATAGTTCCTTTAGTTAAAACTATCAATCTCTTACAAGGAAACAACATCAATCAGCCTAGTGGTGTGGCAGTGACAGGTCAATCACTAATTAGCTCAGCCTGGTCTACAGAATGAGTCCCAGGATAGCCAGGGCTACACAGAGCAACCCTGTATTGAACACCCACCTCCCAAAAAAAGAATATAGTAGCACAGAAAAGTATTTCGCAATTTATTTACTATAGTGCCATTAACATTTTTTAATGGTGGGGTTTCACTATATTGCCATGACTGGCCTATAATTCAGAGATCCACCTGCTTCTACGAAACTAAAGATGTGGGCCACTACTTCCAACTTATAATTAAGTTTTAATTTTATTTGTATGTGTGTGCGAGTGAGTTCAGGTACCCAAAGTGGCCAGAAGAAGAAAGGTATTTGAACCCTGGGGGTCGTGTGTCAGCTGACTGACATGGGTGCTGTAAACTGAACTCCAGTCCTCTGCAAGAGCAGTTTACACTGCTAAGCCATCTCCAACCCCAATACTGGTTTTTATATGGAAGCGAGGAACATTAATTTTTAAAAGTAGCAACAAAATTTACCAAGTTTAAGTCTTTCCTAGGAATGCCGGAACCATCCATAAAGTGAAAAATCTACATCACTTCAGCAAAGAGACAGTTAAGATGGAACACCATTCAATATTCACTTAGGATTAAAAACTCTTAATCATCAGAGACCTTAGAACACTCAGCCCTAAACATGATGTCTCTATAAAATTCATTCTCTTAGGGCTCAGGGAAGCCTATAGAAGAGGAAGCAGAAAAAGTGTAAGAGCCAGAAGAGATGAAGGACACCAAGAA
This sequence comes from Tokudaia tokunoshimensis, assembly GCA_036184795.1. Taxonomy (NCBI): domain Eukaryota; kingdom Metazoa; phylum Chordata; class Mammalia; order Rodentia; family Muridae; genus Tokudaia; species Tokudaia tokunoshimensis. The sequence goes on from BTHU01000021.1 coordinate 28,680,686, forward strand.
ACAAGGCCTTCTAAATCAACATAATCAAGACACACATAAAGTCACAGAGACTGAGGAAGCATGTGCAGGGCCTGACTACTTTCCCTTAGCAGCCTATTTTCTAATGAGACACAAAGTAGATCCAGGTATGAGGAGAGGTAGGGAGAAACAGAGGAGTTGAAGGAGGAAATGGAAAATGGTAATCAGGATATATTGTGGGAGAAAAAAATATATTTTCAATAAAAAGAGAAAAACAGCAGAAAACTTAACTCATATTAGCAATAATTTAACAGTTAAGAAAAGAAATTTTAAAGCCAGTTTGTTTGTATCTACAAAGAATCCTGGTGGTGTTTCAAATGACATGACATTAAGCTTGCAGTTTAGCCTCAAACTCAACACCCTACTCATTTTGAGGGTTCTTACTCGTGAACAGTAACATGGCTCTATTCACATCATCTAACAGTGCTGGCTAAGGCCGAAGATTACATTTAATAGTAAGATTTTAAAATGTACCAACAGAGGGAAGAGAATTGAAAGGCAAACAGTGGAGACAGTCTAACCTGAGCTTCACAGACTTTTCGAAGCTCTGACTGAAAATCCTCCCCATTTCCATTGTCCTCATCAGTATCACTGCAGACTCCGCAGAAAAATGTAGGTGGAAGCTTTAAAGTATCTGCTTTTGCTCTCTCTTCAACTGTTGGCTTCTTTTCCCAAACAATAACACATTCCTTGTCATTATCTGAAAAAGTCATACACCACGAGCAAAGACACAATCAGGAACCCAAGCACTCCATAACTGTAAGTCTGCAGCGTTTTCAATAGAGTTTGAAGACCTCTATCACAAGGACTGTGAATGCTCACGAAGCCAGTCCATGGCTACCAAAATTAATCAGTGTTTTCCAACGGGTATTATTTTATTTTTAATACTTTAAATGAGCATGGATGTATGCCATAAATAAAATTGGACATTACAGATAACTATCAAAGTAAATGGTATCTTTCTTTATCCAGGTATTGTGGCACATGCCTTTAATCCCAGCAGCAATGAAGGAGGGAGATCTCTGTGAATTCAAGGTCAACCTGGACTATAAAGTGAGTCCAGGATAGCCATGGGTCTGTTACACAGAGAAAATACTGTCTTACCTGCTCCCCTCCCAAATAGATAACACTTAAAATATTAAAATTGTATAAACATACCTGCTAGATTTTCTTCCACTGGTTTGTCTGAGTCATCCAGATAGAGTTTTCCATTAAGTTTCTTGACCGCCATTTCAAAATCTTCATCTTCAAATGCAATTAATTGATTATATGAGTAAAATCATTTTAGTAGGTAGGTTTTCTTACCCACAAACTCAGAAATGATCTTCACACTCTTTCCCTCTCTCTATCACCTGGTCCTCAGCTCTGACAATCTGGCCTTTACCTCTTACTGCAGTTACTAGCTCCCCTCATGCTTAGCCATTCTGTCATTTCAACACATATCCCAACATGTGGTCACCTAGTCCCACATGTGATATTCTATATCACTGGGCAAAGGATCTTACTGGGACTTTGAGGATGTTATCCTTCACCCTCTTTTACTTTGAATACTTTTGGAATTATGATTACTTCCAATTTCCTCAAAACATCTACCTAGCATATGATATCCATCTTTTTTAAGGGCCTTCTTTAATGAATGCCATTCTTCTGATCATTCCATTCACTGACAATTTTATATACACATGCTAAATACCCACCGCTAAAGGTATTAAATGTTTCACTTTTCTTTTTTTGAGATGAGGTCTCCCTCTCTAACCCAAGCTAGCCTGCAACTCCCCATGAATATGAATTCATAGGCATCCTTCTTCAGTCTATCAGGTGCTAGGATTACAGGCATGAGCCGTCACATCTTGTAAAAAGTCAATACTTTTTACAATACTCCCAATTACTAATATTATCAATTAACAAAAAACTTACCATCTTCTTCTTCCTCACTAACATAGCCAGGCCTATTCTTATAACAAAAGAAAGTTGAAGGAAGCAGAAGTTTCTCTGCAAGGGCTTTCTGCTCAGAAGTGGGAGTGAGTTCATACACAATGAGAATATCAGTATCTGAGGTGGGATCTTCAGGTTTATTCTTCTCTTGTGCTGTAACCAAATTAAAATATTGATAAGTCAATATAACCAGCATAATTAAAAACACAATGAACATGAAACTTATCTATGGGTTAAAACAGTCCACTGATAAAATAAAAACACATACTTTGGAACAAACCAAGTTCTCTTCTGCTCATGAATTTGAATTAGAATTAGAAGCCTGGTTTAGTGTTCTATTACAACTCTTAGAGGATATGAAGCTTTTACAAATCCTTTTACTAGTCACTGGAAATTACTAATTTCTGTAATTTAAAAAGTGTTGCTATAACCACACTCCATACACTAAACAGTTATTAAGCAAAGTATCCATGCATTTACAACTGAGAAAGTACCTCTGGTATTATCCAACATAAATATTAGTACACCCAGAGCCAATCTTTATTAATTCCTATAAAGAAAGCAAACAACATTTTTAATTGCAAAGGATGGTAGGTGATAGCACTGTATCCATTTTTTGCGTACTTCCAAGTGTGAAACTAGATAAAATTAAACAACTGTTCTATTCTGTGGCTAAAAACATTGCATCCACTCCCACCTGATAAAAGAACAGAGATTTAGAGATAGAGAAAAAGGAACCCTATATATAAAGTTTGTTCTGATATATTAAGAATCTCCAGCTTGTAGGTACTGATAAATCAGTGCCTTAAACCAATCATGAAACATGTATGTGCCAGCCACTACAGGGGAAATATCCTCTAAAGCTTCTCTGACCAATATGGTAGGCTTACCCATTATGTGACTTCCTAATACTTAAAAGATAGCTAAGTCAAACTAAAATGTGCTACAAGTATATACACTGGATTCAAATGGTTTGGCATAAAAAAGAATGTAAATACTGTGTGCTTTTTTATCTTAATTGGCTAAAAGTTGAAATATTTTGTTTACATACATTATATTGAATAATTATTAAACGGATTTTCTTTTATGCTACCGATTCCTTTTAGTGTTTCATTTTCTGTGTTCCTCTCAGAATACTTTAGACACACAGATCATACTATATTTCTAATGGATGGCATTACTAAAGAGAACTGGTACCCAATTTTCTGCAAGGTCAAGATGAATTACTGGACATATTTCCTCCATTTGCTCTTAATGGGCTTCTACAAATTCTGCATACTTATTCCAGTCAAGAAGCAACACTTATGGGGGGCAGTGATGGCGCACGCCTTTAATCCCAGCACTTGGGAGGCAGAGGCAGGTGGATTTCTGAGTTCGAGGCCAGCCTGATCGACAGAGTGAGTTCCAGGACAGTCAGAGCTACACAGAGAAACCCTTATTTATAAGAAGCAACACTTATTTCTATAAAAGTCCTGCATTACATAAGGAACATAAGTTATAGAATGATAGTTATTAAAAATGAGGTCTAGTTTCAAATATAGTCTCTAAACCCTAATAGACATGTATTATATACATGTCTGCTGCCATTCTATCTGAATACTGGCAAGCAGTAATGGCTAAAGTCAACAGTTAGAAAATACAGGTCTTTATTACACAAGAGTTAAAAAGAATAACGAAAAGTTCAATGAAGCAGTAAGATAAAGACAGACAGACATTAATTAAGCAGAGTTGAAAATGAAGCAAAGACAGCACATTAACACATAGACAGCATCCAGACACAAATTTAAAGGCTGTTACAACACCACTCAAAAAGTATGTTTTGTAAAATGCCATTCTTTAACATGCACATTGCAATGTTAAGTACTCCAATTCATACAGCCACAATTACTTGGCTAAGGGCTACCAGGCTAATGGTCACCTCACACTGAGAATGCTAGCTCTATACCTTTGCCAGGCTGTAAGGGAGGTATGCTGGTCCAAAATGCCATTGGATTAGATTTAAAAAGGCTAAAGTTAAATCCTAGGAAAATAAAGAATATTTTACTTTTTTTAACATCTTGTGAAACAAAATGAATAACTTAAAAAAATTCACACCTCTCCTTTTATACCAATCTCGTTGTCTAATATGCTCATTTGATGCACAAGGTCTCTTTCTTCGCTAACTGAATAAATGGTGGCAACACTAACATATATTACATACAGGCAACTTCTCAATAACACATGCTTCGAGTGATTTTTAAAATACAACATTGAAGAATCAACCTTTAAAAGATTCAATACTCATGATTCAAGTGTATGAGTCTGTGTACTATACTAGATTCTTTTGCACTGATTTATGATACTGTCTCTCCAGTTGCTGAAATGAATCTCTTATGATGTTAGTTTGAATACTTACAGGCTTATTTAGGGATGAAACTTGTCCAAATACTTTTGAATGTTTATCAACTAGTGTTTATGATACAACTTTGACTAAAATATGAGTTTCCTATAGAGTCAAACGTAAATATTTTAAAAAATCCAAATACTAAGTACTTACCCTTTTCTGGTATTTGAAATGTATAACTTGTTGAAGAGTTCTCTTTTGAAAAGGCAGTGAGATTTTTGATTTTGCCATCAGAAGATTGCTTTATGTCAGAGTTCTGTGGCAGCTCACATCTGTCAGGTTCTACTTTTCCTTCAGATCCACTCTGGGCTATTGAAGTAATTTCACTACTGCTATTTTTCAAAGGTGCATTAAAACTAAATCCAAACAAAGAACCAGTGGCTGAGCTATTGCCGAATGCAAATGGCTTTGACTTTTCACTACTAAAAATGCTTTTAACAGATTCTGAGCCAAATACAAACTTAGGAGGAGAAACTACTGCTTTTGGTGGTGTTTCAGAAGTGCTAGATGTTTCTCCAGCTTCTGAAGTTGTATCTATTACTTCATCTCCCTGAGTTAAATCCGTCCTTTCTCTTGTGGTTTCTTCTAAAACAGCAATAGCAATTTTGCCACATGGTGACTCTCTAGGGGTACTCAGATGAGAAACATGAGGTGTAATCAATGAATCTTTTTCTTGGGCAGTTTTTGCTTCATCAAAAATTTTCTTAAATGAGTCTGCAACATCCTGCAGTTTAAAACGAACAGCCAAATGTTCTATTTTTCTTTCTCCATCTGCAAAATCACATGCAGTCCACACCCACACTCTTTCAGTCCCTTTCATAGTTTGCAAAGTCATATCTGGAGTTATTCTGTGATTGGCACAAAGTTTTAATACTTGGTCTCTTCTCATCACAATGCGAACTTGTTTATTATCATAATTCTGTAAGATCTTTATATCTCCAATGCCTCTTTCTTTCCATTGACCAACATCTTTATCATATCTGTAGAGTTTTGCTCTGTGACTAAAAACAACTTGTTCATTTTCCTCACCACTGGATACTTCAACTAGATCAGGTAAGGGAACAACAGGTTCAAAGTACTGTCCATCTTTCTCTTCTTCTTGAGTAACATCAGACTCTTCATCAGTGCCAACTGAAGTTCCACTCTGGTTCAATTTGGCAGGAGACTTAGATGGACTCAGAGCAGATTTAAAACTGAAGTTAAATCCTGTAGTTGACTCACCAAAGCGGAACAGGTTTTTCCGCACAGGGCTGCTTGCCAGTGGAGAAGCATGAACTGAGCTGCTGCTGACACTGTCATCCAAGGCATCTTCCCGTAGGTCATAGTTATCCCATTCTAAGGCAGGCCCAGTGTTATCAGGATTTTGCTTGACTGTAGAGTCTGAAGCACTGGAAGCATCTGCACCTGAACTTGTGTTCTCTTCATCAGTGACCTTTACTTGATCATTTGTCAAAAATGTTTTGAAATCTTTGAGTCCGCTCTTCATTTCTTCAGCTCTCTGTATTAATTTAGCAGCCCTACCAGTATCTACAAGCTTATGGGGCGTCTGAAGTGGAATGTCTAAGAGAAGTCGTTGACACTCCTCAAATTTCTGCTTGAATTCTTCAGCAAGCTCTGGCGTTTTAAACTTTGCGGCCAGTTGTTCCAGTTTCGCATCACCATCGGAGAAATCACTAGCGAGCCACATCCATGCTCGATCTGACCCTGAGAGAGGCTTCAGGTTCATCGTAGTGGTTATCCAATGATTGGCACACACTTTTAGCACTTGTTCTCTTCGCATCAGCATTCTTAGTTTACCGTTGACTTCATTTTTGAGAATTTTTAAATTCCCCAAACCCCTTTCTTTCCACTGACTTATCTCAGCATCAAATCTAAATAATTTCACCCTTTGTGAATACAAAACTTTTTCATCTTCTTCTCCTGTTACTAATTCCACCTTTTCTGGCATCTGCACTACTGGTTCAAAGTGAATGTCATCACTGTCCTCAGTCTTATAGGCATCATCATCTTTCTCAAGATCAGAAGATGTATTTGCTTTCTCAGCCACTTTGCCACTTTGTGATGAGAATAATTTTTCTCCTGCACCTGAAAATCCTTTGAAATTAGGGTCTTTCTTGCCAAATTGAAATCCTTCTCTTGAAGATGACTTTGCAAGATCTGCAAAGGTGAAGGTGCTGCTTGTCTGACCAAAGACTACACCACTACCATCCTTCTGGCTGCTAATATCATGAGCTTGGAAACTAGGGTCATTTTCAAGGTGTTTTTCACTCTTCTTCTCTTGACTTCCCTTTTCCTGAATGCCAAATTTAAACCCATCAGCAGATACAGGAATGCAAAAACTAAATCCATCCTTGATTGACTTAAATTCTGTATTAGAACCACCCTGAAAAGCAAAGGAAGGTGTTTTTTCTTGATCCACATGCCCAAATTTAAATTTCTGCTCTGAATTACCAGATTTAAAATTCTTTTCTGGAAAGTTACTTTTGAATTCTGTTCCCAATTGACTTCCTGCAGATTCATTTAACTGTGACTTTGAGCCCATTGTGAAAGCTGAAGTAGCTTCTACATTAGGCTTATGAGCTGGCTTGGAGGCATCACAAGCCACACATTTTAGGGAAGAGCTCTCATTTTGTACACAACAAACAGCACACTCCCACTCTCCTTCCTTTTTGGGGAACAAGCCTTCAAATCCACTCTTTGGAGATTTGTTTGTCTCTGAAGAGGCAGGAGCTGATATAGAAAATGTAGGTTGATTCTGTTTATTTGGATTCTGACAAGCAATACATTGAGTAGCACTGGCTTCATTTCGGACAAAACACAAGCTACAATCCCATTGTCCTTCCTTCTTGGTGAACATACCCTCAAATCCACTCTTGGAAGGCTTACTCATCTCTGAGGTACCAAACTTGAAAGAGGGAAGTGCAGTAGATGAACTTGGTTTAACAGGATTATTGCAAGCAACACATCTGATAGCACTTGCTTTATTTTTCACTGAGCACAAACTACAATTCCATTCTTTCACCTGCTTTCCTGGGTTCTCACAAGCAACACATTTTGTAGAGCTTCTTTCATTTCGGACTAGGCATACACTGCATTCCCACTGACCTTCTTTTTTAGAAAAAACAGATCTGAAGTCACTGTCAACAGACTTAGGAAGCTCCCCCTGACCAAATTTAAAAGAAGTTTGAACAAAAGAAGACCCATTTTTGTTAGCAGACTTTGTGTTCTGACATGCAATGCACCTAGATACAGTGGGTTCATTTCTTACTAAACAAACACTGCAATCCCAATGACCTTCTTTATTTGAAGTCATCAATGCAAATCGATCTTGAGCATTGTCTGGGCCAGTTTTAGAAGCAAAGCCATTTTCAACTGAGGGAGGACCTAGGGGCTCTTTGTTGTTGGTTGGGTTTGTATTCTGGCATGATACACATTTCTTAGCAGTTGCAGCATTCTTAAACGAGCAGCTGTTACAATTCCAGAAAGGCGCTTCCTTCTTTACAATCTGGAATTCAAAACTCAAGTTTCCACCATCAGATTTGCAAATATCCTTGCTATCCTGAGTTGCAGGTTCTTTTACAATTCTAAGAGTATGATTTGGTGCTGTAGATGCATTTGTTCCTAAGGCTTTTAAAATGTTCTGGGCCTCTTCAAATTTACACTTAAATAGTGCTGCTTCCTCCGGAGTTTTGAATCTAATTGCAAGCTGTTCTGGTTTTGGCAATTCATCTGCATAATCAAGGGCATGCCATACAAAAGATCTATCTGAGCCGGCATTTGGTGTCAGTTTCATATCTGGGCTTATATAATGATTTGCACAGATCTTTAATACTTGCTCTCGTCTCATCAGAAGGCGAATTTTACCAGATGTTTTATGCCTCAGTATTTTTACATTGCCTATTCCACGTTCCTTCCATTCTTTGGATTCACCATCAAAACGGAACAACTTTGCACGATTGCAAAAGAATTCTTCTTCATCTTCCTCACCAGTTTTTACTTCTATCTTGTCGGGAAGAGGTACCACGGGCTCAAAGTGAGGACCATCATCCTCCTCATCCCCATGAGCACTTCCTCCATCTGTTTCATGACTTTTATTTGCCAGCTCCAAAGCAGGTGTTGTAAATATGGACTTCCCTGGACCGTGAAAAGTAAACATATCATCACTTCGACGAAAACCGAAATTCTTCTGCTGATTTGGGCCCATGTTTTCTGTAAGTGTACTTTTGCTTCCAAAACTGAATGTATTCCGAGACCCACTAGCTTGACCAGATATTGGTTTTAGTCCACTATAGCCATCGCCTTGTAAAGGTTTATCTGAAGTCAGGAGACCTAAAAGACTTTCACTATTACTATAAGCTGTTGAAGGAGGCTGTGTCACTACCTGTGGTGATGAAAATGTGAAGTCACCATCATTTGATTTGAAATTTGAGTTAAATTTAAAGGGAGTTGGCTGTGTTGTATGTGCTGGTGTTGTCAAAGGTGGCCGTATTACTTCACCCTGCATGGGCTGAACGAAGTTGGATTTTCCAAATTCTATAACCTTTGATTCTGCTGACCTTGAAGGATGAGCTACAAGTGGAGGCTTTGTGAAATACCCTGGTTCTGGCAAAGGTGGATTTGTGCTTGTCTGTTGAACATTGTAATTAAAATAATCATCACTCCTGGGTGATAGAATTCCTGTTGCAGGAGACTCAAAACGCAAGGGAGGACCATACATTTCCTGAGAGAACATACAAGCAGATGAACTTTGCACTGGTGGTGTGTGCATCTGTTGTGAATATGCATAAATATGTTGTTGGGGTGGAAGCCTATTCATGCCATAAACTGGACCCTAAAAGAAAAAAAAAATCAAAATACTTTCTGGATTATGCATAAAACTATAAAAATCTGCAAACAAATCAATTCTCACAAACCTCAAATTAGAGTACCATTCAGCAGAATGCACCAATGTACACAGTACATTAACACTAATGGTGCCACAAAGACACCTGAATATATATTTGATAAGACAGTACCTTAAAAATCTGTACTTACAATGACTAGAAAAAAATATTTTCTTCATTCACAAAACAATTACTAAATGATGTTAACAGTGAGAATTATTACTAAAATCCATTAAGCATTAATTAATGTATCAACAAGGCACAGTTCCAATCATTTTAACTTACTTTAGAAGTTAAAGTTTTTAGACTCAAAAACTCTATTAACTCTAGTATTATTCTCATTTAAAAACAGGTGTCCCAAGAGGTACACAGGTCAAAGAAAAATTTCCCAAGTTCACAATAAGCAGAAGAATAGGGATCTAAATGCACCAATGTATCCCCAGCTCGCTCTCCTGGAAGTCATTATTTTCAGTTATTGTCATAATATCCAGTTTGAGGCAATAAGATGACAACAAATCTGCCTAGCAAAGCAAGAGCAAACTGGCCCTGTTCCCATCAAATAGGATAGCACAAGGCCAAACCACCCAATCCGCCTATATTTAAATATTCCAAAAGTTTTGACTATTAATACAAAAATAAGATGACTATGAAATGCCTTTATCAAAGGTCACATATCTTCCAGTACTGAACTACTCCGTTTAATTTCTTTAAAAGAAACCTAAACATTTACAATGTAAATAGTTATAATTGTATATGCTTTTCCTTTGTTACCTTTGTAGGAGTTACATTAGCAGCTGGTCTGAGAAGATACTGGGAATTATATGCAGGTGACTGACTATAATATACTGAAGGGCCAGTAGTTGCAACTAAAATAAAAGAAACAAATGGAAAAAAAAAGAAAGCAATGTTAAAAGTCTATTCTACAGTTTAAAATACTACCTACATAAAAATTATAAATATATGTTAAGAATGAAAGGAAGTTTGAATTATTCTGATCTTTACATTTCTACATACTAAAGTATACTATAAATTAATTAATAAATGAAGAACTCAAAAAAAAAACAAAAACAAAAAACAAAATGCTAAATGACACAAAGAATAAAAAAATAACACTGCTACTGTCAACAAGAACAAGTACTTAACAAGCATGCCAGGGCAGGGCATAATGGCACATGCCATTTGATCTCCCACACTCAATAAGGCAGGCGTATTTCTCTAAGTTTCAGCTAAAGCTACATAGTGAGAGAGCTCTAAAAAGAAAACAAAGAAAGTAAATGGTCCATGTAAGATCAGCAGAATGTAAAAGCACAGAACTACTCAACATTAGGAAAAAAGTAATCACAAAGGATTTAGTAACCAAAATGTATCTGATAGCCTAAACATTTAAGAGAGGACTTGACAATCTACAGAATGACAGGGTTGCCAAATATGATCTCAAATTATTACTGAGATTTAAGCTTAAAATGACCTAGTACAATTATGAAAAGGGTCTCACAATAAGCATAAGGCAAACTACATGGCTCAGCAGGTAAAGATGGTTACCACATAAACTTAGCAATATGACTTTAATTTCTAGAATATGTGTAAAGGTAGGTTGTTTTCTGACTTCTGTAGATGCTGTAGAATGTACATACATACATACATACACGCATGCACGCACACACATACAAATGTTTTAAATTAAAATTTAAAAACAAACATAAAACTTGTTCTTTGGCTTAAAGCAAATGTGTACATATGTATGTACATACATACAAACAAATACAGATACACAATCTATATGCTCCATCTGTTCTGTGAGGTTTATAAAAGGCACTTATACTAACGACAAAACTATAGTGGCATGCTTAATCTGTTTTATGACACTTTTACCAGAACTAAAAACCAAAAAAACCTTTCATATTGTACATGAAGTGAAAAACTGGAATTGTGAACAACTAATTCTCAAAAAAAAAAAAAGCAATAAAAGTAGAAAGAAAGTAAGTACTTCTCCAAGTTTGAATCTGAAAACCTAATGGAATGTTATTTTGGAACTCCCCTGAGGAAGAGGAAACAGGCATGGAAACTTCAAGTTGATTGACATGAGACAAGAATCTGAAAAATCTAGTAGATAAGGGGCTGGAGACATGGCTTAACCGTTACCCATACTTGCTGTCCTTACAGCACAGCATCCACAACTGTCTGCTACAAGCACAGTATGCGTACAGAGCACATATATACATGCAGTCAAACGAATATTTATATATACAATAAAAAGGTGCCAGGCAGTGGTGGTGCGCGCCTTTAATCCCAGCACATGGGAGGCAGAGTCAGGTGGATTTCTGAGCTCGAAGCCAACCTGGTCTACAGAGTGAAACCTGTAGACAAAGAAATCCTGTCGTGGGGTGGGGTGGGGTAGGGTGGGTTGGGTGCATTTTATGTATCCAAAAACAATCAAAAAGGATAATGTTCCAAATGTTCCGAATAGGGACTGGAGAGATGGCTCCCCTATAAGCTGGTAGACAATGAACATGAGTTTTTCTTAAAAAGGTCTGAGCTCTACACACATACTTACCTATGTAAGATATGACATTTGAGTTTAATTTTACAAAACTTTGCTAACACTCAGAAATCACGATGAGAAGAAAACAGTCATTTCTTTAAGTGTGGCTCTATGAACCAAACACAAATACGCTTATTTAAACTGGATCTCACTATAACCTTCCTGGTTTGAAAGCAATTAGAAAACAACATGCACTCAAGGGAACAGTGGCTCAGACCTTCAAATCCATCCCTCAAGCAGAGATAGGAGAATCACTTTAAGTTTGAAGTCAGTTTTGAGTTATATATCTTGGGTTCTAGACCAGCCTGGGCTCAAAGTAAAATGCTGCCCACCCACTCCCCTATTCAATATACATTATAGTTCTAGTTAATTATCTCTTGTTCAAATTTTTGGTGCCAAAGGTATTTCAGGTTTCAGAATATTTGCATATACATAAAATTGTCTTAAGAATAGGATGCAAGTATCACTAAATTCATTCATGTTTCATAAATTCATCCAGTACATATTCTGAAAGTCTCTAGATTTGTTTCTGAGACAGGGCCTTATGATGCAGGCCAGGCTCGCCTTCGAATTGTGATCTTCCTAGCTCAGCATCTTGAGTACTAGATTATAGGCATGTTTGCCACCATACCGTGCCTAGTAATTTTCAGTAAATCTATATTTTCACAACAACCTTCATGAGTGTATGGTGTAGGATTTTCCACTTACATTCCTATGACAATACTCAAAAGTTTCAGTTTTTAAAGAATTTCAGATTTCAGAATGTCAGAATAGGAATACCCACTGTACCAGACTAGAAAGTTGCTTCTCAATTAGGGTGACTGCCACATCTACCACTAACTAGCTGTATTGTAAGTAATAATAGATAACCAAGTTTACCAATAGTGTTTACAACCTGCTACTGTGATTACCTACAAAATGTACTTTTGCACATAGCTACCCACGATAAACACTACTAATAATCTTGGCTCATTAGTGTTCATTACATAGTAAAAAATATTCCATACCTACCTGCACATACACAAATTCTCATAGTAATTGTGTAAAGCAAGTATCAAGAAAAATTTATTATGGAGCCAGCTGTGGGAGTGCATGCTTAGAAATGGGTAGGAAGAGGTAGATAAATGAATTTCTGAGTTTGAGACCAGCCTGGTCTACAAAGTGAGTTCCAGGCCATCCAGAGCTATATAGACCCTAAACAGATAGACAGACAGACAGGGTAATAGTAAATAAATTGCAAGAGAACAATTCATTATGGATTTTTCCAGTGAATACTCATGTTTGAAAATAAGGGCTGGAGTGATAACTCAGCACTTAAACGCTAAGCTCACATAAAAAATAAATGAATTTAAAAAAAAAAAACATCAAAATAACTCAAAAGGATTGAATTCTCATTAGGCACCTCTTAGTATATAACTGTATTAGGTAGCATATTTCAATTTATGAAACATTTAACAGGTTAGCTACAATGTACATAAAAAGATTTAGCTTTAATATATTTAGAGTAGTTAAGACTTGTTTATTCTGTTTCTGATTAGATTTATAAAATTTCAGTATATTAAATATAGTGTATGGTAAACAAGTAGACATTCTAAAATGTATAAAACCTCAAAAAAGTTCACAAATTACCTATTTAAATGGAGGCATGAGGGCTGAGCTGGGGTATAGATCAGGTTGTAGAACATCTATCTAGCAAGCACTAGGCTCCAAAGTCTTAGTACTACAAAAAAGAAAAGGAACTTAAAAAGAGGGGGTATTATTTTATTGGAATATAGGGTTTGTTTAGCTGCCAGCTTACCTGTTAGTGGAGCCCCGTGAAAAGTTTGTGACCCCTGATACCCATCAGGAGCTGGGTCTTGTCCGTAATGTTCTGCCGGCCAGCGATGAGGAGATGCAGAGTTATTGCTATTTAGCTTCAACTCCTGCATTTCTTTCTATTTAAAATAAAAAAGAAGTTAAATGTTTAATTATAAAATACTGGAAACAGTCTCAGCAAACACTTAACAAATACTATAAACTTAAGTGCTTGGTATCATTTAGATTATACTTTCTACTGGAAAAGGAGTACTGAGAACACAATTAATTTGTTAACGTCTATTCATTCACTTTAACTCTACTCCAAAGAACCAGCTCCCTAAATTACTTACATTTATCTTCATAAAATTTAATCCATCCAAAACATTTACCTACTCAAAAAACTAAGACCTACAAATGAAACATTTTTTCTGACAACCACTTTCCTCAAGCACTTCGAGCTTCCAAGTTCTCCTTCTATGCTATATTCTTCTGATTACCTGGACTATTCAACATTGAAAATCATCTCTTAATACTTATCCTCATGGAAGGTAACCAACAAATTTCCAAGGTAATAAATACTCAGCAGCAACTGGAAGCAGTATATGTTCAGAACTTATCAAGTATACATTCTTAGTTATACCATGTTGTTAGTAAACAATATAACCTATACTTGAAATAGACAGATATAGATAGATAGACAAACGCAAGAAAAGGGCAGAACTGGCACCTGATCCAGATCAGACTCCAAAAGTTTTCATAACAACTCTCTACTGACAGATAAGATGGCAGAAACACGACTGCCTTTTACAAGGCTATCTTATCTCTGTTAAATTATTAAATGGCAAGCATCCCAACACAAGACCTTACAAAACTTTCTCTTTTAATATGGGACTTACCAATTAAATTGTTTTCTTTTTTGTTTGTTGAAACAGGGTTTCTCCATAAAGCTTGGCTGTCCCAGAACACACTATGTGTACCAGGCTGACCTCAAACTGGAGATCCTGCCTCTATCCCCTGACTTCCTGGAATTAAAGTATGTGCAACCACCACCTGGTTTTCTATTTCACTTTCCTCAAAAAAATATCAAATGTATCTGTGTATAAAATGACAGGTCAATTTTGAAAACAGCATCCAACCAATTTATAATAAATGAGATCAGAAAAAACCTAATGTACTTGCTTTCTTGATCTAGAAATGCTGCATTTGGAGAGGTAGCTCACATATATAATCCCAGTGTTAGGGAAAGTGAAGCAAGAAAACTGTCACAAGTTTCAAGCTTTCCAGTACTATAAACAATGACTCAAACATAAAACAAATACAAGTGTTTCAAATGTATCCTTACTTCAATTTTCAAGTTAAAAATAGTCTTCACTCATCTACCTATTCAACTCTGTCTAGACACTGCACATCCAAATAAAAAACTACAAGAAATGATGGGTACATGACCCATAGTTCTAAACTTGATATACAATCTAATCATAACTATTAATAGTGAAAGAGCTAGGGAGCCTGGGGAGATGACAGTATGTAAAGTGCCTGTTAACACAAGCATAAAGACCAGCGCTCAGTCTCCAGTGCTCACATAAAAGCTGGGCTCAGTGATGTGAACCAAAAATCCTAGCACTACAGATAGAGAGAGGTAATTCCCTAGAACACACTGGCCAGTCAATCTAGCCAACTGGTGAATTGCACATTCGATGAGAGTAAAATAAGGTAGAAATTAATAGAAGACAACCAGAGGTCAACATCTCTGGCCTGCACATGTACGTTCATATTAAAATAAAAATGTGGTAACAACTGGTTTCAACAATTCTAAAACTTAACAACATATAAATCAGACAAAAGAAAAAAAAAAACAAACAAATTTTCAAAGAACAATAATTCAAGTCAAGAGTTCTGTGTAGCAACCAGCTTTCCAGGCTCACAGATAAGGTCTCCATTACATTTCCACAGAATAATGCTGAATGACTGAAATCTGTATATTGAAAGAAACTCTTAATGTGTTATCATGGTTTATATAACACAAAAAATAATTGTACAAATTCAAAACTTTGTTATTTAACCAGTTTTCAAAGCCAAATACTGTTGATTAGACATACCATAATAATCACCGTATCAAAATGTACTTAGTATAACATTAGGTATAGGAATAATTTAGTTCTTAGCCAAAAGTCAAGAGAAAAGATTTGTGTAATTCTAAAAAACATAAATAAAAAATGCTAGACTATAATTAAGCCAGTCATATAAAAAGCATCTAAACACACACACAAAAATTAAGCACAGACTTTTCAATTCCCAATGATAAATTCGATATACTTTATCAACAGGCACGCTGAGAAATCATCAACACAAAATGGTATGATAGTGTATAGCTATAGTGTACAAGTTACTCATGTGGGAATAACAGGAAACAAATTACATTTTAGAAAGTTTTATCTTAAAAGACTCATATCTCATGTGGAGATAATAAGTAATTTAGAAAATATGGTTAAGAGTCAAGAGAAATTGATTCTATAAACGAAGGGCATACTTTGATCAACTCTAAGAAAGTAAAGAAATAATCAGGAGGGAGGGAGGGAGGAGGGGAGGGAGAGAGGGAGACAGAGACAGAGAACATGAACTTGAATCCAGGTGTGGTGGTGAAAGCCCTTAATGCCAGTACTCTGGAGGCAGAGGTCAGCTTGGTCAACAGAGTGAATTTCAGGGCTGCCAGGGCTACACAGAGAAACACTTCTCGAAAAACCAAAGTAAGGAACTGATTAGAGAAAAAAAAAATCTTAGCATGAGTTACATTGAACCAAATTAAATGTTACCTTAATGGCCTCCACTTGCTGGCAGATCATTTTCAGTAAAGAATTTTGATCTTCTGCCCATCGAGGTGGTGTTTTTGGAGAATACTAAACATACAAACATACACACAAATATGTTAACAAGTGCTTACAATATGTAGAAAACAACCTCATAGTACAATGATTCATTTCTTTCCTACTTGCCTTATAACTTTTACTCGGTGATAGAGAATATTTGGTAGGAGATGGTGTTGAATGCTTTAACTCTGAATCAGCACTTCGCAAGCAACCATTTTTATAAAGAGTACCTCCTTCACTGTAGTCTTCAAGTTCCTGCATAACTGAGTTCAGCATCTCTTTTACAGACTCAAGGGGAACAGGCAACTGAAAAAAAAATGCCTTTGTTTGCAAAAATAATGCTAAAATACCTTAGAAATAAAGAATCAATTTTATTAAGCTGTTCACATTTTTCTTATTTTATTTGAGTCAGGAACTCACTTTGTAGCCCAGAGTACCCTTGACTTCTCTCAGTTTTCCAAGTGTGAAGATTATATGTGTGTATCATAGCACATTTTAACAAGCATTTTATATGTTAAGTTATACATATAAAAAAAGCATTACAGAATCTAAACTCTAAGTTGTTCCTATCACATCTGTAAGTCATAGTAACAAAGAAAAGTGAGTTTCCATATCGAAGCTACACATTCTTCTCAGATACTTTGGACAGAGTGAAATATATTCTGAATACACCAGTCAATTTAAATCCTAAACTAAGATCATCAATACACATTAATAAACAAAATACTCAGAAGGAAGGCTAAACAGAAAACCATTATAAATGTGAAACTACTGAGAGCTAGTCTATAGGAAGAAAAATAAGGGGAAAAAATGCTGATTTCCCATAACTAAAATTCACTAAGAACTAGTCCTCAAGCTATCATATTCATTTTAATTACATGCAAAAATAACAAAACTACTTTCTTACAAACGAGTATGTACTTAGATACCAAGTTGTTGTGTGTGTGTGTGTGCGCGCGCGCGCGCGCGCGCGCGCGCACAAGCAAGCAAGCTAGATATTTACACATGTGGCAGAAATGTGCACATGTGTAAGCCAGAGGTTGATATCAAATACTTTCCTTGATCACTTGATCTCCCCCCACCTTATATATGGAACCACAGACTCTTGCTGATCCTGAAGCTTCATCTAGTCTAACTAGTAAGCTTACTCAAGGGATGTCCTATCATGGCCCCCTGAGTACTGGAATTATAGGTGGGTGGTCATGACTACCTGGAATTTACTTGAACACTGAGTGGCCAATCTTGGACCCTCACACTAGTGCCATCTTCCCAACCTCAACTGCCAAATTTTTTTTGTTGTTTCAAGATATACCAAACCTAAAACCCAAGATAAAAGAAAACTAAGCATTGATACACATTCACAGTACACACATGCCCCTAACACATGTATCATAAGTGACACTTAGAGACTTAAGAAATGCTTAAATATAAAACCTGGGCAATTATCAACAATACTAAAAGTCAGACAACAACCAGCAACTTACTTTCTGAACCACAGAAATATTCGAATCGCTATCGTCTAAAATCTTTATCAGGTAGTCCCTAGTCTTTCTCAGATAATTTTTGCATTCTTCTTGTTCTTCAGGAGACAAGGCATCATTTTCAATGTCTTCTGCTTTCCTGTGAAAAATCTACACAAAATACAATTAGATTTTCAAAGCAAGCAAGCAAGCAAACAAACAAACAAACAAAACTCAATTCAATTCTCATATCACTTACCAGTGCAAGATTCCAATAAGAAACTACATTTTTAATAGATTCAAAAGCAGTCATGGCATCTTCTATATTTCCATTAACAGCATCCAATATAGCAAAAGTTATGTGTGCATCTTCCTCATATTCACTAATTTCAGATGCCTAAATACATTTATTAATTGTTAGTTAAACTGCTTCAAATCCAAATTTCCAAAGATTATTATTTTATCTGAAGAAAATTAACATTTATTATAATCATAATTCTTATCAGCTACAAGATTTAGAAAACAACACTATCATAAAATAGCAACACAATTTGCTTATTTTCTATATGTGTATAAATTACATAAGCAACCAGTTGAACATTAGCATTCATTATTACCTGAATATCCACACTATGGAAATGTTTAAACAGGGGATCAATAGGTTCAGGAATACTATTCTTCTTTCTAATCATCTTCAACAACGGTAAAACTTTCCTCCAATAATGAACACTTCTGCCTATGTATTCCCGTTGATCATAAAAAGAATTAAGACTGCTGCCCTAAAATAGAAAGTCAGAAGTCCACAACATTATAAATGGTTTTGAGAAACTGGGAAAACTTTCAAATCAAAATTAAGTGAAACATCAAAAGAAAAAGTTATTAACTACCTCTACAAGAGGCAGTCCAATCTATTTTTAAGTGTTGCCATTTTTAAGGTGGGCATGGTGGCACACAACTGTCTCACAACCTGGTACTTGGGATGTAGAAGCAAGCAGATTGCTTGTTCAAAGTCACCCCTGGCGACATCAAGTTCAAGGCCAGCCTAGGCTATGTGAGACTATGTGTCACAGTCCATCTGTAACAACCCCTGCAATAAAACCTGACATTTTTAGATAACCAAAATCTGCCTCTGAAAGTAACACTTTGGTCAAAAAGCTAAACAGCCCCATCTACTCTGATAGACAATACATACTACTAGTATTAGTATTGGTCAGCATTTTACTAATGACTTATGTGTAAGCAATTAACTTTATTACAGAAAAACAGTTTTATTTAAGTCAAAGTTCTTTTTTTTAAAATTCACATTTCAATGAACTCACTGTTTTCTGAAGACTCT
The DNA here is from genome assembly GCA_036184795.1 of Tokudaia tokunoshimensis. Taxonomy (NCBI): domain Eukaryota; kingdom Metazoa; phylum Chordata; class Mammalia; order Rodentia; family Muridae; genus Tokudaia; species Tokudaia tokunoshimensis. Next base: position 28,699,907 of record BTHU01000021.1, read on the forward strand.
GTGCCCAATGCACAAGCAGAGCAGGTTGGAGGCCGTGCTTCTCCTGGCCTCTGAGACTGTTCATTTCACGTTGAACTAGAAGTCGCAATTTTGCTGAGGTTCCAGGTCTAAGGAAAAAAAAAAGTTTAATTGAACTATTTTAAAGAAATGCAGTTCAACACTTACATATACGTTAAGTGTCACATGACAAATTAAACCTTCACATGACAATTAAATTAAACCCCTAGTAAAACCAGGGTCATAATCTAAAGGATTATTACTGTTCTAGTACTTACAATGCCTTTCTGTGAATCAGAGTACAAACTGCATCCCACCAGGTCTTCTGTCTTTCTGTACAAAGTTGTCTGCACACAGGAAGTGGCAAACACAATGGTTGATAGGAAGTGTGGTAAGAATTACACTTCTCCTTTAACTGTAAGTAACTGGTATATATAACTCCAAGTAAGAATACCTGTTTGATTTTTAAAAAATAGTAAGTTAGAAAAACAAAATACAAACACTCAAAATATTTAATTAATTATTATCATTGCTTACTTCAAGATCTAAAATACATATTGATTCAGGTGCATTTGTTTCAAGCCTTGACGTCTCCTGAGGCAAATGGTGGAAGAGCTGTTTTAACCATTTTCGAATTGCTGGTAAAGTAGGCAGTGAATTCCATTGTAAGCCAAGCCAGGTAAGGTGCTGAAGACTACCATTATGTGCTCGAACGGCACCTGAAACAGAGGAGAAAAAAGATGCATGATACATTTTCTTTGGGTCTCTAGATTACAAAAATAAACAACTAATTTAGCAAAAAATTTAATTATAAACTTTTTTCTGTTTCAAAACGAAGGAACAGAATAGAAAAAATTTCACATTTTTGTTGAACATATTCATACTTTAAAATTTTTGTTTTATTTTTTTTCCAAGACAGGTTTCTCTATGTAGCCAGTCTGTCCTGAAACTTACATGCTGTGGCCTTGAACTCGAAAGAGATCTACCTACCTCTGCATCCTGAATGTTGGGATTAAAGGATTATTCCACCATGTCCAGCTACACTTTATAAATTTTAATTTGAAACAGTATAAATGAAAAAGTTTTTCTAGGCCATCTGAGAAAATAAGACTCAACAAGAAAGCTAAAAATTAAACTTTAAAAATTAATAAACTAATCTGACAAAGAATAATGTGCACTTTATATTATTATTATAAAAGTTTCCGATTTTCATTTCCATAAAGAGTCATTAAGGGTGGAGGGACCCCGCGCAGGGAGGGAGCCTGCCAGCTTCCCTTCCGCGACCTCTGTTCCCGCGGACTGCGCTGGAGAGACCGGTACCCAGGCTCTCCCCCCAATATAACATCACTTGGGACACGGCCTGTTGGGGCTTCCGTCTGTGCCCGAGGGCGGGTTGGCGCTGTGGTCGTCTGGGTGCCAGATCGGCGGGCCATCGTGACCACAGGGTGAGCGGCGCCACGGAGACTGCCCTCCGCCATCTTTGCTCCAGTGACCAGGTAGTTGGGACCGCCAGGCTCAGAGACAGACAGGCATAATATCGCTTCGGTTTCAGGCAGCTTGTGTGTAACCTGCTCCCAGGTGCTGGGCTGATCTGCAGTAACCAGCGCGCCAGTTCCGCGGTGGGACCTTCTGCCTGGTGGAGGGACCCCGCGCAGGGAGGGAGCCTGCCAGCTTCCCTTCCGCGACCTCTGTTCCCGCGGACTGCGCTGGAGAGACCGGTACCCAGGCTCTCCCCCCGAAATAACATCACTTGGGACACGGCCTGTTGGGGCTTCCTTCTGTGCCCGAGGGCGGGTTGGCGCTGTGGTCGTCTGGGTGCCAGATCGGCGGGCCATCGTGACCACAGGGTGAGCAGCGCCACGGAGAGTGCCCTCCGCCATCTTTGCTCCAGTGACCAGGTAGTTGGGACCACCAGGCTCAGAGACAGACAGGCATAATATCGCTTCGGTTTCAGGCAGCTTGTGTGTAACCTGCTCCCAGGTGCTGGGCTGATCTGCAGTGACCAGCGCGCCAGATCTGCTGTGGGACTTCTGCCTGGCAGAGGGACGCCCCCTCCCCCCCCCCAGGAGAGATCACACACCCCTGCACAGGGCAGGAGCCTGCCAGCCTCCCTTTGGCGACCTCTGCTCCAGGAATCCACTAGGCTGAGCCTTTAGATGTGCAAGGCCTCCCCAATATAAGATCACTTGGGGCAAAGCACATTAGGGCTCCAAAGTCACTCAGGAGCAGGCAGGCCCCAGAAATCGGTGCCAGGGGAATCCTGGTAATCCAGGGGGGGCAGAAATAGCTTTGCAGGCTCACAGGAGGTCCAACCAACAGCCAGTGGCAGCAGGACCAACTAACACCAGAGGTATCCAGATGGCAAAAGGCAAAAGTAGGAATGTTACTAACAGTAATCAAAGTAATGTGGGACCATCCGAACCCAACTCTCCAACAGCAGCAAGTCCTGGATACCCCACCACACCCGAAAGACAAGATCTGGATTTAAAATCACTTCTCATGATGCTATTAGAGGATCACAAGAAGGACACAAATAAATCTCATAAAGAGTTACAGGAGACCATGAATCAACGGTTAGAAGCCCTTACAAAGGAAACACAAAAATCGCTTAGAGAAATGCGGGAGAACATGGATCAAAAGATGGAGGCGCACAAGGAGACAACACAAAAATCGCTTAACGAGATGAATCAACGGGTAGATGCACTCACAAAGGAATCACAAAATTTGCATAAAGAAATGCAGAAGAATATGGGTCAACAGACGGATGCCCATAAGGAGGCAACACAACAATTGCTTAAAGAAATGAATCAACGGTTAGATGCCCTTACAAAGGAAACACGAGAACTGCTTAAAGAAATGCAGGAGACGATGGATCAACAGATGGAATCCCATGAGGAGGAAACACAAAAATCGCTCAGAGAAATGCAGGAGAACGTGGGTCATCAGGAAGAAATCCTGAAAGAGGTAATGCAAAAATACCTTAAAGAAATACAGGAAAATACAAACAAACAAGTGAAGGATCTCAGCAAATCCATCCAGGAACTAAAAAAGGAAGTAGAAACAACTAAGAAATCACAAAGGGAGACAACTTTGGAGATAGAAAACCTTGGGAAGAAATCAGGAGTCATAGATGCAAACATCAACAATAGAATACAAGAGATGGAAGAAAGAATCTCAGGTGCTGAAGATTCCATAGAAAGCATCGACTCAACAGTCAAAGAAAATGCAAAATGCAAAAAACGCGTAACCCAAAACATCCAGGAAATCCAGGACACAATGAGAAGACCAAACCTAAGGATTATAGGTATAGATGAGAGTGAAGATTTGCAACTTAAAGGGCCAGTAAACATCTTCAACAAAATTATGGAGGAAAACTTCCCTAACTTAAAGAGAGAGATGCCAATGAACATACAAGAAGCCTACAGAACTCCAAACAGACTGGACCAGAACAGAAATACCTCCCGTCACATAATAATCAAAACACCGAATGTTCTAAACAAAGAAAGAATACTAAATGCAGTAAGAGAAAAGGGCCAAGTAACATACAAAGGAAGACCTATCCGAATCACATCAGACTTCTCACCAGAGACTATGAAAGCCAGAAGATCCTGGGCAGATCTCATGCAGACACTAAGACAGCACAAATGCCAGCCTAGACTACTATACCCAGCAAAACTCTCAATCACCATAGATGGAGAGACCAAGATATTCCATGATAAAACCAAATTTTCACAATATCTTTCCACAAATCCAGCCCTGCAACGGATAATAGGTGGAAACCTCCAATACAGGGAGAGAAACAACACCCTGGAAAAAATGAGATAATAACCTTCTTGAATCAAACCCAAAAGTAGATAACCACTCAAACATAAAGATAGCGTCAAGAATGGCAGATGGCAATAATCACTATGCCTTAATCTCTCTTAATATCAATGGTCTCAATTCCCCAATTAAAAGACATAGACTAGCAGACTGGATACGTAAACAGGACCCAGCATTTTGCTGCATGCAGGAAACGCACCTCAGTGTCAAAGACAAACACTACCTCAGAGTAAAAGGCTGGAAAACAATTTTACAAGCAAATGGCCCCAAGAAACGAGGTGGAGTAGCCATCCTAATATCGGATAAAATTGATTTTCAACCCAAAGTCATCAAAAAAGACACAGAAGGACACTACATACTGATCAAGGGAAAAATCCACCATCAAGAACTCTCAATCCTGAATATCTATGCTCCAAATGCAAGGGCACCCTCATTCGTAAAAGAAACTTTACTAAAACTCAAAGCACACATCGCACCGCACACAATAATAGTGGGTGACTTCAACACCCCGCTCTCTGAAATGGATCGTTCAGGAAAGCAGAAACTAAACAGGGACACAGTGAATCTAATTGAAGCCTTGGACCAAATGGAACTAACTGATATATATAGAACATTTCATCCTAGAGCTAAAGAATACACCTTCTTCTCAGCTCCTCATGGTACCTTCTCCAAAATTGACCATATAATTGGTCACAAATCAGACCTCAACAGATACAAGAAGATAGAAATAATCCCATGCCTCCTATCAGATCACTATGGAATAAGGGTGGTCTTCAATGGCAACAAAAACAAAAGAAAACCCACGTACACATGGAGGCTGAACAATGCTCTACTCAATGATAACTTGGTCAAGGTGGAAATAAAGAAAGAAATCAAAGACTTTTTGAAAGTTAATGAAAATGAAGGCACAACATACCCTAACTTATGGGACACAATGAAAGCAGTGCTAAGAGGAAAATTCATAGCCCTGAGTGCCGCCAAAAAGAAACGGGAGACAGCATACACTAACAGCTTAATGGCACACCTGAAAGCCCTGGAACAAAAAGAAGCAAATACACCAAAGAGGAGTAGAAGGCAGGAAATCATCAAACTCAGGGCTGAAATCAATCAAGTAGAAACAAAGAAAACCATACAAAGAATCAACAAAACGAGGAGTTGGTTCTTTGAGAAAATCAACAAGATAGATAAGCCCTTAGCCAGACTAACCAGAGGGCACAGAGATAGTATCCAAATTAATAAAATCAGAAACGAAAAGGGAGAGATAACAACAGAAACTGAGGAAATTCAAAAAATCATCAGATCCTACTACAAAAACCTGTATTCAACACAACTAGAAAATCTTGAGGAAATGGACAATTTCCTTGACAGATACCAAGTACCAAAATTAAATCAGGATCAAATAGACCATCTAAACCGTCCTATAACCCCTGAAGAAATAGAAGTTGTCATTGGAAGTCTTCCAACCAAAAAAAGCACAGGTCCAGATGGTTTTAGTGCAGAATTCTATCAGACCTTCAAAGAAGACCTAACACCAATACTCTTCAAACTGTTCCACAAAATAGAAACAGAAGGAACACTACCCAACTCGTTCTATGAAGCCACAATTACACTAATACCAAAAGCACACAAAGATCCGACAAAGAAAGAGAATCTCAGGCCAATCTCTCTTATGAATATCGATGCAAAAATACTCAATAAAATTCTTGCCAACCGAATCCAAGAACACATCAAAACGATCATTCACCACGATCAAGTAGGCTTCATCCCAGGGATGCAGGGATGGTTCAATATAAGGAAATCCATCAATGTAATCCACTACATAAACAATCTCAAAGAAAAAAACCACATGGTCATCTCATTAGATGCTGAGAAAGCATTTGACAAAATTCAGCATCCTTTCATGCTAAAGGTCTTGGAAAGATCAGGAATTCAAGGCCCATATCTAAACATAGTAAAAGCAATTTACAGCAAACCAGTAGCCAGCATCAATCTAAACGGAGAGAAACTTGAAGCAATCCCACTAAAATCAGGGACTAGACAAGGCTGCCCTCTCTCTCCATATCTTTTCAATATAGTACTTGAAGTTCTAGCTAGAGCAATTAGACAAGAAAAAGAGGTCAAAGGGATACAAATTGGAAAGGAAGAAGTCAAACTATCACTATTTGCAGACGATATGATAGTATACATAAGCGACCCAAAGAACTCCACCAGAGAACTCCTACAGCTGATAAACGACTTCAGCAAAGTGGCCGGATATAAAATCAACTCAAGCAAGTCAGAAGCCTTCCTATACTCAAAGGATAAGCAGGCTGAGAAAGAAGTAAGAGAAATAATACCCTTTACGATAGCCACAAACCATATTAAGTATCTTGGCGTGACGCTAACCAAACAAGTGAAAGATCTGTATGACAAGAACTTCAAGTCTCTGAAGAAAGAAATTGAAGAAGACCTCGGAAGATGGAAAAATCTGCCATGCTCATGGATTGGCAGGATTAATATAGTAAAAATGAGCATCTTACCAAAAGTAATACACAGATTCAATGCAATCCCCATCAAAATCCCAACTCAATTCTTCATAGAGTTAGAAAGAGCAATTCAAAAATTCATCTGGAATAACAGAAAACCCAGAATAGCTAAAACTATTCTCAAGAGTAAAAGAACCTCTGGGGGAATCAGTATCCCGGACCTCAAGCTGTACTACAGAGCAATAGTGTTAAAAACTGCATGGTATTGGTACAGTAACAGACATGTAGATCAATGGAACAGAATTGAAGACCCAGAAATGAATCCACACTCCTATGGTCACTTGATCTTTGACAAAGGAGCTAAAACCATCCAGTGGAAAAAAGATAGCCTTTTCAACAAATGGTGCTGGCTCAGCTGGAGGTCAACATGCAGAAGAATGCAAATTGACCCATCCTTATCTCCTTGCACTAAGCTCAATTCTAAGTGGATCAAAGATCTCCACATAAAACCAGACACACTGAAACTAATAGAAGGGAAACTAGGGAAGAACCTTGAACATATGGGCACAGGGGAGAATTTCCTGAACAGAACTCCAATAGCTTATACTCTAAGATCAAGAATAGACAAATGGGACCTCATTAAATTACAAAGTTTTTGCAAGGCAAAAGACACCGTCAAAAAGACAAAGCGGCAACCAACTAACTGGGAAATGATCTTTACCAACCTTACATCCGACAGAGGGCTAATATCCAAGATATACAAAGAACTCAAGAAGTTAAACTCCAGAGAGGCAAGTAACCCTATTAAAAAATGGGGTACAGAGCTCCACAAAGAGTTCTCACCTGAAGAATATCTAATGGCTGAGAAGCACCTAAAGAGATGTTCATCATCCTTAGTCATTAGGGAAATGCAAATCAAAACAACCCTGAGATTCCATCTCACACCAGTCAGGATGGCTAAGATCAAAAACACAGGAGACAGCAGTTGTTGGCGAGGATGTGGAGAAAGAGGAACACTCCTCCACTGCTGGTGGAATTGCAGGCTGGTACAACCACTCTGGAAAGCAGTCTGGCGGTTCCTCAGAAAACTGGGCATGACACTTCCGGAGGATCCAGCTATACCACTCCTGGGCATATACCCAGAGACTTTACCTGCATGCAATAAGGACACATGCTCCACTATATTCATAGCAGCCTTATTTATAATAGCCAGAAGCTGGAAAGAACCCAGATGTCCCTCAACGGAGGAATGGATTCAGAAGATGTGGTATATTTACACAATGGAATACTACTCTGCAATTAAAAACAATGAATTCACGAAATTCCTAGGCAAATGGTCAGAACTTGAAAATATCATCCTTAGTGAGGTAACCCAATCACAAAAGATCACACATGGTATGAAGTCACTGATAAGGGGATATTGACCCAGAATCTCAGAATACCCTAGACACAATCAGCATATCAATAGATTTCTAAAAAGATGGAAGGAGAGACCCCTGGTCCTGGAAAGACTGGATGTAGGGGAACGCCAGGACAGAGTAATGAGAGGGGGTTGAACGGAGAAAAGAGGGAGGGAAGGGGGCTTATGGGACTTTCGGGGAGGGAGGAAACGGGAAAGGGGAAGTGATTTGGAATGTAAATTAAAAAAATAAAATAAAATTAAATTAATTAAAAAAAAAAAAGAGTCATTAAGTAACAACGGATTACCGGGCAGTGGTGGCGCACGCCTTTAATCCCAGCACTTGGGAGGCAGAGGCAGGAGGATTTCTGAGTTCGAGGCCAGCCTGGTCTACAAAGTGAGTTCCAGGACAGCCAGGGCTACACAGAGAAACCCTGTCTCGAAAAAACAAAAAAAAACAAAAAAAAACCAAAAAAAAAAAAAAACAACGGATTACCATTCTATTAACTTACAAGAATAAAAAGCATGTTTTCTTATATAAGAAATCTAATACTGAAAAAGCTTGTGAAATTCTGGAAGTAAAAAAAGTCTTTCCTAGAAACGATAGCACTTCTAGCAATTTGCATGAAAAAAATCTGTCTCAGTAGTTTCATTTTTAGGAATCTCCAAGGAATTAATTTCAAGATACATATTATCTATTAATGAAGTTCTCTAACACACTGCCCTTTTGTGATCATCACTGCCCATCTGAAAGGATAAAGTTATTCAGTTTGTACAAGGACACTAAAAAGGTCAACAGACTGGCAAAGTGGTCCAGATTTATAGGAAGAAACAGGTCATCTACATTGAATAGGTACAGCAAGAAAAGGCTAATGGCAGTCCTGTCCAAATAGGTATTCACCCCAGCAAGGTGGTTGTCACAAAGATCACACACACACACACCCTCCCCCTCCAGAACATAAAGCTAAATCTCACTAAGCAAGGAAAAAAAAGCGCAAATACAAGGAAGAGAACAAAGGAGAAGATGCAAAGATAGAAGAATCTTGAATTCAACTTTCACTAAAACCTGGTTAAATGAGGCCAGGAGTAGTAGCATACACCTTTAATATACAGCATTTGAGAGGCATGGGCATGGGCATGGGCAGGGGCAGAGGCAGAGGCAGATGGATCTCTAAGTTCAAGGTCATCATTTACAGAGCCAGGCAAGGCTATATAGTGAGACCCTGCTTCAAAACAAGCAAAAAGATCCTTTTTAAAGTTCTCAGTAGTAGTATTATTATTTTAACAGTACAAAAAAACTGTAAATAAATTAAATGTTGAATGCGAAGTACCTAGCGAATAACATATACATATAGATATATACATACAAAATATAGGATAGAAAATTTCCAAAAGCAAGACATATACTTATTTATAAATACATATATAAATAACTATTTTGCCAGGCAGTGGTGGCACACACCTTTAATCCCAGGAATCAGGAGGCAAAAAACAGACAAATCTCTTAATTCAAGGCCAGCCTGGTCTACAGAGCAAATTCTAAGAGTCAGGAATACACAGAAAAATTCTGTCTTAAAACAGATAGATAGATAGATAGATAGGTAGATAGATATACAGACAGACAAAAAATAAAAAGATCGAAACAAAAATGTGTCATCTATACCCTTACTCTTTAACATCTATTTCCTATAAAATAAACCTAGAAACAATCCAAAATATATTATGACTGTTGAGCCTTCCTGGTAGAAACAGATTATGATGAATTATTTCTTTGAAAGATGCAACTTACCAGTATCATATCTAGCCAAGTCATCAAGGTCTGGTACTTGTCCATCAAGGTTTCCAATATCATCATTACCAAGAAAAGATCTCTCCTTGGATGAGTGACTGGAAAACAGAGCATCACAAAGAGCAGACTGGCCACTTTTGTTAGCAAAAGATTCCACAACTTCCTTTAGAAAGTCTTGCTTGCCACGACTTAAGTTTAACAACATGTGCCCTGAAAAACAAATTATTTCCATCATTGTATAATGAAACATCAATCATTTACTCCTGTCTCTTACTCATTTCTTTGAGATATCCAAGAAGAAAAAGGTTATCTCAGACCCCATTTTCCAACCTCCAAATCACAGCTGGTCAACAAAAATAGTACTTTATCAAAAATAAACAATACAGGTTTCACAGTATCTGTGTTTACATAAAGTAAAACAAATGGAAGGGGAAATAAAATGAATTTAAAAATGCCAAAGGTATTAACATTTTAGATAGTATAGGAATTAAGTGGCCTTCTGACAACAGGCAAGAAATAAGTCCTAATCTGATGCCCTGATGGCTAAAACTCTGATGGGTAAAACTGGGTTCTCAGATTCTTGCTGTTTTTAAACAACTTTAAGAAAATACCAATTTGTAGGTTCTACTGAAATTTTTTATTCCACAAGTTCAGGATAAGGATTTGTTTTAAGCTAGTACTTAAATACTATTACATATTACATATTACACTATGGATAGACCCCGAAAAACATGGGAAATATACAGTTACGAAGCATTTTATATCATTCCATTTAGTCAATTAAAGACTGTCCCCACAGAGCAGTGTCTCCAAGCAGTAGTGTTAAACAACATTTGCCTACAGAAGTGTTTTGCACACTCAAGAGGGATACTCTAACACTCAGATAGAGTAGTTATCTCCACTGGGAAGCAAATAAAATTAAGTAGGTTCTTATTTTTAAAGAACCCAGTAGGGATTTAGCTTAGTCCTAGCCTAGCAAGTACAAAGTCCTAGGTTCAGTCCTCAGCCCACACCCTCTGGGGGGAGAAGGGAGCAAAATGGGAGCGGATATCATGTCTTTTTTTCCCTAATCTCTGCCATGCCTACTACAAAGTATGAACAAGCATGAATATAGCAAAATGTGGCAAAAACAAGCCAAGTAATTTTGGAGGGCTATCTAAGGATACTATAAAGAATTTAACTAAAGAAGCCTAAAGAAATTTTTGATCTTAGGATTGCAAGATAACTTAACTTTAAGGGCAATTGCCACTAAGTCTGAGGACCTGAGTTCAACCCCAGAGCCCACATGGTAAAGAGAATCAACTCCTAAGTGATGAGTATGAGTGAGTACACATGTAACTCATACATACAAATAATAAATGTAAGGAAAAAATTTAAGTGTTTTACCATTTCAGAATTTAATCAGTTAAAATATCACGTTACCTGACTGGCTAAGGCGATCGTGGGCCATCGTTTCCAGCAGATTTTGTCCAGCTTCTCCTTTTATTAATTTAACCTTTGGTCTTGGAATCTGACAATTTTAGAACAAAAATAATCTAATTCAATGATACCTATATTCCCAACAGTCAAAATGCTCCTTTCCATACTATTTTTTAAATAATGTCCAGTTAATGAGAAAATAGCTGGCAATGAAAAAAATTTATGTAATCTATTAAAAACAAAAAAACAGTACAAAGAGTATTTTAATTAGGGTATAGTAGATAGCAGAAGAATCTATTGTGAGTTCAAGGCCTGCCTGTGCTACAGATGAACTTCCAAGCAATTCAGAGCTATGAAAAATCTTGTCAAACACCTTGAACATGGAGAAGTGGAACAGGTGCCTAACAAGAGCCTTCAGCCCTACAGACTAGTGTACACAGTACTGGAAGATATTCCTCATACTACCAAAGAAGAATGGTAAACACCAACTGTGATGTTTGCATATGTTTGGCCCAGGGAGTGGTACTATTAGAAGAAGGTGTGGCCTTGTTGGAGTAGGTGTGGCTTCTTTGAAGAAAGTGTCACTGTGGGTGTGGGCTTCAAGACCTTCCTCCTAGCTGCCTGGAAGCCAGTATTCTGCTAGCAGGACTCTCAGCTTCTCCTGCTCCATGCTGCGCCATGTTCCTCCAGCCTTGATGATAATGAACTGAACCTGTAAGCCAGCCCCAATTAAATGTTGTCTTTATATGAAGAGTTCTTGGTCACTGTGTCTGTGCATAGCAATGAAAACCCTAACTAAGACACTAACCCAGCCACACACCCTTCACTCTATCTACAATGGTGACCTGCCTGCAAGATACAATGATAGTGCACAAAGCTTGCCACCAAATAACTTATCTGACTTAAGACCCAGTCCATTAGATGAACCTATGCCCAATGTTGCCTGGGTGACTGAGACTAAATAGGCCAATGATCTAGGGAAAACCAAGTACTACTGTTCTGCTAAAGGAATGTTGCAATAAAATGACTCCTAACAACCTTCTGCTATACTAATAGATAGTTGCATGGCTCGACTAACATCAGAGAAGCTGTCTCCTGTACCAGATGGAAACAAATATAGAAACCCACAGACAGACAAATATGCAGAGAATGAAAGACCTAGGAACACTCAGACCTCAAAAAGAAATGTTTCGATCAAATCCCCTCCTACTCGGGCATCAGGGAACATTATAGAAGAGGCAGCAGAAAGAGTGTAAGAGCCAGGATATAATGAAGGGAAACCAAGGAATCGAGGTCTTGTAGATATGACAGGGCTGGAGCACATATGAGCTCACAGAGACTGTGACGCCTGCACAAGGCTTGTGTGGGTCTGCACCACATCGCTTATGAGAATCCTAAGTGTGCAAATGTGAGTGTCACTACATCTATAGCTTTTCTTGTGCTTTTTCTTTGGCTCTTCTTCATCTCATTTTATCATATTCCATTTTTTTGTTTTTATTTTACTATTTTTGTCTTACTATTATTCCTTTAGATGTCTGTGTCTTTCTACTAAAGACAAAGTGTATGGATCAAGATGAAAAGATAGAAAGGAACTGGTAGTAGGGAGAGAGAAAGCTTATCAGAATATATTGTATAAAAGTATGTTCAATTAAAAAAATCTTGTCAAAAGAAAGAGAGCAGAGAGAGGAAAGGGGAGAGAGAGAAAGAAGACAAGAACAAAAGAAGGAAAGGAGAGGAGAGGAAAAGGGAGGAGAAAAAGAAATATGTGAAGGGAAAAGGGATAGAGGAGAGAATGGTAGAAAGGGAAGGAAAGGGAAAGGAAGAAGAGAAAGTGGAAGGACAGAGGGGAGGCTATCTGGCCCGTATATAACTTTTTGAATCAAGTTTAGCCCAGATTTATAATTTCATCTTTAGAGGCTGGAGAGATGGTTCAGTAGTCAAGAGCAGTATCTGCTCTTAGAGAACCTAGGTTCAATTCCCAGTGCCCACATGGCAGCTCACAACTGTAATTCTAGTTCCAAGAAATCCAATTGTCTCATATACATGTAAGCAAAACACCAGTGCACGTGAAATAAAAATAAATCATTAATAATAAAATAAAACTTCATTTTTAATATTATGTTCCCAGAGATGGGCAGCTGAAAGATCAGATGCTTCAATATGATTTGCAAATAAATAAACCCAATATAGAATCTCCACAAGAATGCATTAACACCTGCTTCACCTATCTAAACAATGCACTGACCTTGTTATAGTTATTTATCAAACTTTTATCTTAATTTTAACACAATATTTATTCACAGACTTTTATTATACATTATGACATAACTATGAGAAACAATTGTGTTTTTGAAATAACTACACCTAAAACTGGAAAAGGCTTACCTGAAATGCTACAAGATAGCACAATGCAGCCAGTTCAGAAAGAGCTCGCCACTGGATGTCACTCTGTTGACCCATCTTCAAAAGCAGAGAGCCAACATGCATGTAGAAATGTCCTTTTGTTTCTAGGAAAGTAGCTGATAGCTCATCATTTCCACCCACAGAAGATTTCACAGACTGAAGAGCACTATCAAAGCTGTAAAATCAAAAGAGTAAACAGGTACTCCATACCTACAACAATGTGACTAATCAGTTTCATCAGATTCACACTTCACAGATGAAGAACCCTAGTGGATAACCCCACATCAAAGAGCTAGTGGGAACTTTCATCCAGCAGCTAGTAACACTTCAATCTTAAACACACTCAACAAGGATATCCTACTCCAAAATAGCTATTAGTCACACAAAAAGATACAAATCAAATGATTGATAACATGTGAATATCCAGTATTAAATAAGACAATTCAGAAATTTTATTTTATATTTTAATTAACATTTTTAAAATCTAGAGATCAATCCCTACAAGTCCAACACTGTGTGAAGGATTATTTTAAAGCAGCTTATTCAAGAAATGAGAGCAATAGACTTTCTACCAAATAAGATTTCTACGGATTCTAAAGGACCTTTTAGGGGATTCCCTGAGGTTAAAACTATTTTTGTAGTAATAATAAGAAACAAGAAATGTTTTGCCCTTTATACTCATTTTCCCACACATGTATAAATGAATTTTCAGAGAATTAAAATATGAAGCATACAGAATGACATGGTTGAGAATCTACTTGTGTTCAACTAAGACAGATGTTACATAACCGAAATATTAAAAATGTCTTATTTTCTTACAACTTAGTTATTTAAGAAATCCTTTAATGTTTAGGGCCTTTCTCTATGTAGCTCTGGCTGTCCTGGAACTCACCCTCTAGACCAGGATGACCTCAAACTAAAGAGATCTATCTGCCTGTCTCTGCCTCCTGAGTGCTGAGATTGAAGTAATATGAATTGTAACACCTCGGTCCAGCCAATTCTTTATTTTCAAAGACAAGTAATGGCCCATAAACTCCTATCAACCCCTGTCCTATACAAATACAAAGTGATGTTTCTGTGATATGAAATTTGATTCAAAAGGGTTGGGTGGGGGGGGGGAATGTAGTAGGTTGAACATGAAAACTTATTTATTAGATTTGAATTACTTTGTTCCTAAGCCAAGACAATGTTTTCCAAAATAATAGTGATGCTAAATGTTTATACTAGCAAATCTGAATCTGGTCACTGAGTGACAAAGAACTTTCTTACATGGTTTTTACTCAAAATTACATTAAAAATAAAAAGTGATAGCCAGAATATTCATTTTGATATACTATTAAGCATGCCAAAATTGACTATTAAACTGTAAAGCTAATTTTAAAAGATGAACTGCAATAATCTTCTGGGAATGGCAATACAGTTTAGAGGGTAAAGGTATTTACAGCCAAGACTGATGAGTTCATTCCCCAGGACCCACAAAAATGGAAGAACAGAACTAACTCCTTTAAATTATCCTCTGACTTCCATACCTGTAACCATGGCATGTGACACCACATATATAAAAGAATGTAACTTAAAAATTACAAAGTAAGAATTCTCTAAAAATAAGTTATATATAATTATATAAAATCCCCATAAGAGCAAAAATAATTTTCCTCCAAGTGTTTTACTGTATGAACTGTAGGTAAACTAGAGGAATGCTAACAATGTAAAGAAACCTAGACCAATTATTACAAAAAAGAAAATCTGTCATTTGTTAAGTGTGCCTGTGCAAACTTTCTCAACATCAACGTACCTTTCCAGTAGTTCTCTACTTTCCTGCACATCTCTGGTGGAAAGTGTAAGCAGCATAAGGTTAGCATAGGCTAGAAGTAAGTCTTTATTAGTTACTCTCCAAGTACTTTTCTCAGAATCCAAACACTGCAGAGACTCCAGATATTCCTATTTTTTAAAGAAAAAACACAGTAAGTTACAAAACTTCAATAGATTTTGAAAAACTGACCACTGTATACCTACAAACTCCTTGGCCCATTCTTATTAGAACTGTGCAAAACTTCATGTTTTTACACTAGCCTTTTTAATAAAAACATCAAATACACATACACACACAGCAAATTATAGATGTATGAAAATGAGCTTTTACACTAGCCTTATAAATTAAAATACCAAATACACGCAAAGACGCACACCAAATTTATTTTCCCAATTTATCGATTTAAAATGAGCTTGGCAAAAGTTTCATTTTACAGTTGTGATATAGTGATGAAAGATATTTAAGTGTTAGAACACTGTAGAGAAACAGCTTTCACCTACCTTTAGAGTTTGTACAACACATGAATTCCATTCGAAACTTGAGCGTAAAGCTATGTTCCTGTCTGCCTCATGGCAGTGGGCCACAGCATCCTTCAATCTTTTATTTGAACGATAAAGCTCTACTAGTCGGATATTTACATGAACATCATCAGGTCTTGCATAAAGTTCTGACTGAATCAAGTCAAAAAGTTTATTCCATCCATCTTCACCTTTACAATCTAAAAGTTGTTCCTATTTGGGAGAAAAGTCATTAAATGTTGAGTAATACTTAAGCTTTCCCTGCTTCCCAAGTACTAGGACTAAAGGCATGCACCACCATGACAGGTTAGAACACATTTCTTTGTAACAGTTCTAAGCTTTTGACCTGTAGATAATTATCTAATGAATCAAAGATTTTATTCCAGACAGAGCTTCATTTACACCTTAGCTGCATACACCCTCACCTCACTTTCACTGATTACAAAATGATACCACCGACCATACCAACTACACTGTACAAACTATGAAACTTGTATAATCGCTAAAACATGATTCCAGAAGATTAACTAACTTGAGATACCATTTGTCAAGTTTTATGTTGCCTAATCAGACAACACTCAGAAACGTTTTAAAGGAATTACTCAAAGATTTTTAAAGAAATCATGAACATGTTCTTCTGTTAAGTTTGCAACTAAGAAGTATTTAAACTTCAAAATACTAAAAATGATTTTATCTTAGTTTTCCCCATTCATACGTTTTTTTGGTTTGAGGTTTTACCTTTAACTTATAAATGGCAGGACTTCCTGGAAAAAGTTTGGCTGCTCTTTCTACCCAGTATTTTGCTCTTCCATCAGTCACGTCATTTTTACAAAGCAATTCTGCAATCTTCAACACAAGATCTTTTTGCGTTGGGTTTAATTCCACTGAACGCTGATGTCAGAAAAAAGTACCAAAAATAGAAAATTTAACTTATACACAGGTATAAGTACATAAAGTCATCAAAAAAGCTGTATGCATTAAATATTACTTATTTTTCAAAAATTTTTAAATTTTAAAAAGTGATATATATTTGCACATGAGCACCCATGTATGTAGGTATACAAAGAGGCCTAAAGAGGGTGTCAGATCCCCTAAAACTAGAATTACAGGTAGTTGAGCAGTTCCATATGAGAGCTGGGAACCCAACTTAGTACCAGAGCAGAAGCAGTCTTCTACTGAGCCACCTGTCCAACCTCTGAAAATCCTATTCCTAAATGATGTTCTTTTAAAGCTGGTAAAGCATCAATTTTTTTTTTCTGTGGAGTGGTATGGTACCCTCATGTCCCACACTTTTCATTTTAGCACTGAGGAGGTAGAGGTAGGAGATCTGTGAGTTCAAGGCCAGCTCGGCCTACATAGCAAATCGTAGTTCAGCCAGAACTATATAAGATGCTCTTAAAAAAAAAAAAAAAAGCAAATTTTTGCAAAAACAAATTAAATAAATTTTGTATTACTTAGGAAAATTTTAAAAGAATAAATGAAATTATCTCTGAGCTTTGTTGGTTTTTTTTTGAGTTACATTTTTTATTTTTTCTGTATTCCAGCGGTGTGTGTGTGTATGTGTATATATATATATATATATATATATATATATATATATATATATATGTATTCCAGTGGGGTGTGTGTGTATATATATATACATATATATATATATATATATATATGTATACATATGGAAAGTCCAAGTATGGAAAAAGTCCAACTTTTTCCATATATATATGTATACATATATATACACATATATACGTATATACATATATATACATATATGTATATATACATATATGTATATATACATATATATACATATATGTATATATACATATACATATATATATATATACACACACACACACACACACACATATCCTTGTGCCAAGGCAAACCAGTGAAGGTCACAGGACAACTTCCTCCTCTTACTTTGCAGGTTGCAGGAATCAAACTCAGATAGTCAGGCTCAGCAGCAGGTCCCTTTATCAGCTGGGCCATCTCACCAATCTGAACTTAAAATTTGGGGTTTTAAATATTCAAAATCTCAAGTATGTTCCAAGCTAAGCCACTTAATAGTACTGATGTTTGTTTTTACTACATGGATAAAATTTGTATGATTATTTATTACATACCATGGGTTATTTATTACAACCCCTGTAAGGTTGTACTTTTTTTCTTTTAAATGTGTACTGGTTTTAAGCCTGCATGTATGTCTGGGCACTGTGTATTTGTCAGGGAGGCCAGAATATGTCAAATGCCTTTGAACTGGAATTACAAAAGGCTGTGAACCATCATGTGGATGCTGGGAATGGAACCCAGCTCCTCTGGAAGAGCAGCCTGTGCTCTCAATTGTTCCAGCCTCACATAACCTGTACTTTAATCATATAATTACCTTATAGCATAACCTGTACTTTAATCATATAATTACCTTATAGCATAACCTGTACTTTAATCATATAATTACCTTATAGCATAACCTGTACTTTAATCATATAATTACCTTATAGCATTCTACAGCTCTGTCTGTATTTTCTTCGACTTCATAAAGAAGACCCAAAAATCTGTGGGCTTTAGGGTCTCTCTCTTGCACATTAATATATGTAGAAATGTATCTGTTTTAAAATACAAAAATAACAAATTAAACATATATTATACCTAGTATGTTCATTAAAACAATTTAAAATAATCATTTCAAAGTAACTAATAACCATACAGAACTAAAAGCATGTTTACACAGTTTACTATTTTATTCACGATTTAGACACTTTTATTTTCTTTGTATCTAAGTATTTGTGCCACAATGGCTCCTGGTGCCCATGGAGACCAGAGGTGGCAGCAGACCTCTTGGAGCTCAAGTTACAGGTGTTTGAAAGTCACCACTTCCTCTGCAAGAGCATCTGAGCACTCCTAACCACTAAGCCAGCTCTCCTGCCCCTCATTTTACTAAACTGCTACATTTGTCAAATAATTTTTCCTCCACTACCTACAAGCAATGAACACATAAATTGTTTTTTCTTCCTGATCACATTTAGTAAAGCACTGAATAATTTCACATAAAAGAAGCGAAATGATTATTATAATCTACAAACAATAAAATTTTAAAGTGACAATATGTAAAACACTAAAGAACAGTTTCCCAAACAGAATAGTGTCTAAACAAGAGAATACATAAATACATTATGTCATACATAAAATTCATCAGAGATAAGTACCTAAGTGTGACATTAGGAACCTTGTAAAACCAAGGTTACATCCTTTCTCACTACCAAGTCCCCTCTTCCTATCACTGTTTTTATTATCTGTCTCCCTTTTAACTTTCACCTCGAGGCTACTCTGAGTAAGGAATTAGAATCAGCAAGTCTCTTGCCTTATTGATACAGCAACTACTGAACTGTTGGCATTAAGTCTGTGTTTGTTGTTTATCTCCAGCTACCTGAAGCACGAGATATCTAACCAAGAAGAAATTTACAAACAGGAATGATCTCTTTCATCCTACCCTAGAGCAATTTTAGAAAAAGTGTTTTAAACCAAGTTATTTCTGCAGTAGATATAAACAGAAGTCAGTAAGAAATACTTATTAGAGGCTCAATCTATCAAATGTCTGAGAGCAATAAATCCCTGATTCCAGAATATACTTTGAAAGGAAAAATGTGTTCTTTGGTAGTTTTACTTATTAAAAGGATGAAAAATTAAAATATATTTGGCACTTACTTTTTAGCAAGATCATATTCTTTAGCTTCATAGTACAGCTTTGCAAAATAGAATCCTTTCATTGACTTCTAAAAAAAGAATTGAATAGTTTTACTGTTCACATCTTGAAATGTTGTACAACTTTTTCAAAGTACAAAAAAATGTCCTAACAAGTTTAATACTAATTTTTTCATATGAAAGATAAAAAATGCTGCCTGATATTCTAAAAGTTAATTGTTCCAAATATTATCATTTCTATCACAAAAAATAAATTCAAGAATAGTTAAAACAGACATTAGAAGCTACATTTCAAAGCATGTAAAGTAGTTCATATCTGTAGTACTAAACACTCAGGTGATAGAAGCAAAAAGATGAGTTCAAGGTCATCCTAAACTCAAAACCAGCCTGAGCTGACAGAAAGACAGACACACACACACACACACACAATAACACAACTGTACTCAGACAAGCTAGGCATACCTTGGCCATGTATCACCCAGCAGGGTTAGTGCTGCTTCACTGGCATTACTCTACAGAGAGTACACAGAAACCAACTTTTCTGGGCAAAGAGACATATACTAGAAATCACTCCTTTCCTACCATGTGTAAGAAGCCTCCTTGGGAAAGCATGTCAGAACCATTAAGGTACTGGGAATTCCCTGGTCCATGTATTATTTTCTTTACAGACCAGTATTTTACACAAGGATTCTAAAAGGCTAAAGTAAAATTTGGTATTTTGTTTGTTTGGTTTTTTGTTCTTTAAAGACAGGGTCTCACTATGCAGCCTTGGCTATCATGGAATGCAGTACATAATAAAACCAGCATAGCTTCAAACTGAGAAATCTACCTGCCTCTTCCTCCCAAGTGATGGGATTAGACATATCATGCCTGGCTTTGAGATCCATTTCATGCCCTAGATCTTTATCACATAAACTGATATGTCCAAAATCCAGCTACACACAAGATTATGGTTTAGGGGTGGAGAAATACTGGCTAAGTGTAGCACTCACGACTGTCTGTAAAGGATCCAACGCCCTCTTCTAACCTCCACAGGCATCAAGCATACAAGTGGTACATAGACTTACATGCAGGCAAATCACTTGTACACATGAAATTAAAAACTAAAAGTTGACAGTGGCTTTGGATACACAAGTATTCATAGGAAAATTTTGTTTTCAAAGGGTCGGGCAATCTTTTTTGTGTGTTCTTATTTACGTGAAAGATAATTTATCTATATTTGAACTGTTGCTAACAGAACTGGTTCAGACATTAATGACAGCTAGTAGCTTCTTTAGTTTGCTACTGACAAGCTGTTTCAGCAATTATCCTTCAGAAGGGGGTGTGGGGTTAGGAACTAAAGTAGATAGCTCGTGTCTGAATTAATGTCTAAACCATTATCAGAACATTCTAGCTGAATGCATCAAGGGAATACAGAACTGTTTCAGCTAGTCTCCCAGTGTCCTCTGACTCAGTCAGGACACTGCCATTGTAACCACATTATGCTATTACCCTTAATAGCAGAGATCAAAGTCCTAATTGTTTTTTGTAGGCATTTATCCATCCCTTCAACTATAGGGCATGTTTAGGTAGGAAGATCCTGGTGGCTAGATTAAAACCATGGAACCATCAATGGTAGGTACTCAACATATATTGAAGTACACATAAGTTTTCATAGGCATGACTTCCTTGGGATGAATTTCATAGTTCCTACATTATAAAAACTTACTCTTTTCCTTCTGTTACCTACTTTACTCCATAAAGTTTGTATCCATTAGTTCTATTCAGTATTACAATGTCTACGAACAGCTGTCTTTTTTTTCATTTCTTTAATGTCTGATAACTTAGTATGCAGAAGAGGGGGGTCACAAAAGCAAGATTGATTTCTTAAGCAATAAAATCGTTTTCTTTGCTGTTTACTCTTTAGTAGTAATATGCTAAGAAAAGCTAGTCTCACTTGATTCATAAAATCTTCATCCCTATATTTGCTCAGTTTCTCTCAAATTACTTTGAAATATAACACTTATTTTTTCCAACTAGTATATACTAGAGCCTTTGTTTCTAAAAGGTTATTAGCCAGCCATCAATTTTCAAGCAGTACCTACTAAATAACCCATCCATTAAACAAACCAACCCCTTTCTCCCTATTTTGGGAAGAACCAAATGTTCATGTATAACAGAATCTGCTTCTGTTTTGAAGCCATCTTCTCACTCTGGCACAAACTGAAAACCTGAAATGCTACTGTAGCGCAGGCTGCAAATGAACTGGGATTAGAGAGAGGTATGAGCTACTATGCCCAGCTTTTATGTACTGCAGTCTTAATTTATTAAAACCTCTTGCTGCTACCCAACTTTACAAATGATTTACAAGATTATATTTGAAAACTGAGCATGACATGACAAGTTATATTTTACTTTCAATTTTTTTTTTACATTTATCCATTTTACATGTCTGCATGTAGGTTATGTACACCACATACATGTCTGGTGCTGGAAGAGGTCAGAAATCAGTGTTGTATCCCCTGGAACTCAAATTATGAGCTACCATGTGGGTACTGAGAACTAAACTGGTGTCTTCTGCAGAGCAATAAGTGTTCTTAACCTCTAAACCATCTCTCCAGTCCCTTAAATTTTTAGCTAAGTCAGACTAATTTATAGTTCAGTATTATCTTTAGTTATTCAAAAACCGTATTAAAATATATATTCAATGTGTATGTGTGACTGGAGGTACTTTTACAAGTTCATTAGAACAAGTACAGAAGATATATCTCTACTATAAATTTGTAAACTATATGAACATAATATTTAAGATACTGGGGCTGAAGAGATTGCTCAGTGGTTAAGAGCCTGCTCTTTTAAAGGATCTCAGTTTGATTCCCAGCACCTACATGGAGGCTTACAACCATCTGCAACTCCAGTGCCAGGGGATCTGATACATTATTCTGGCCTCCTTGGGCACAAGCACACACAGGATACATAGACATACATGTAGGCAGTACACCTATACACATAAAAATACATTTAATTGTTTTTAAAGACTAAAAATTAGGACGTGACTTCAGTGAGTAAAGGTACCTGACATTAAACTTAAAGACCTAAATTATTCCATCCCTAGGCCTCACATGGTAGAAGAGAACCAACTCCAGAAAACTTACCTTTAACTTCTACACACATGAGCATACAAATACACACACACACACACACACACACGCTCCTAAATTAAAATGTAGTAAGATAATAAGCTTAAGTATCAAGCAGAGCATTGGCAAGAACATGGAGAAACTGAAGCCTCATAAACTGACAGCAGGAATATAAGATTAAAGTACAGTCACTATAGAAGATTCTGGGGGCTCCCCAGAAAACACCAACTAATAGAGCCCAATAATTATTTGTTGGTGTAACTTAAGGGAATTAAGAGCAAACACTCAAATGTTTTTATATCAATGTATGTTGCATTATATGTATTAGGCAAAAGATATAAACAACCTAAGTGTCAATCAACAGTGAATGAATAACCAAAATGTGGCATACCTATGATAAATATTAACTTATAATTATCTTATAAATATCTTATATAAACATAAATTATATAAATTCCTTATATAAATATACATTTTTTATACAAATATCTTATAAATTATCTTATAATATTCAGCCATTAAAAAAAGGAATAAGAAGCTGGGCAGTGGTGGCGCACGCCTTTAATCCCAGCACTTGGGAGGCAGAGGCAGGCGGATTTCTGAGTTCGAGGCCAGCCTGGTCTACAAAGTGAGTTCCAGGACAGCCAGGGCTATACAGAGAAACCCTGTCTTGAAAAACAAACAAACAAACAAACAAAAAAGGACTAAGACCACCACTCCTCCCAAAAAAGCTGGGCAGTGATAGCACACGCCTTTAATCCCAGCACTTGGGAGGCGGAGGCAGGCGGATTTCTGAGTTTGAGGCCAGCTTGGTCTACAGATTTCCAGGACAGCCAGGGCTACACAGCGAAACCCTGCCTGAAAAAAACAAAATAATAATAATAATGATTATGATGATGATGATGATGATGGACCAAGACTCCCAACACCTGCCACAAGATGGCCAACTTTGTAAATATACTAAAAGGACAAATAATATAAGATCCTACAAACTTTAAAAATAAAAAATAACCAAATTCACAAATAGAAAAAGAGGTCACCAGGAGCACAGAAAAGAGGGGCCTATGGCATTATTTCTTAATGGTTACAGAACTTGTTTGCATAATTTTTAAAAAATAATACAAAAAATTTGGAAATAAGGGTTATGACTGAACAACTCACTCTGAATGTAAATGCCACAAAAGTGAACAATGAAACCAGTTAAAACAAGAAATTTCTTATAGTTGTCATACTATCCAAATCAATAATAACCAACCCAAGTAAATTTTTTAAAGAAATTTTGGTAGCAGGATGTGGTGGCACATACCTTCAATCCCAGAACTTTGGAAGAAGAGGCAGGTAGATCGCTATGAGTTTGGGGCCAACCTGGTCTACACAGTGAGTTCAACGTAATAGAAACCCTGTCTCAAAACAAAGAAAAACAAAAACCCAAAAGTCCGATCTAGGTCTGGAGAGACGGCTCAGAGGTTAAGAGCAATGACTGCTCTTCCAGAGGTCCTAAGTTCCAATCCCAGCAACCACATGGTGGGTCACAACCATCTGTAAAGAATATGATACCTTCTGGTGTGTCTGAACACAGCTACAGTGTATTCATATATACATTAAAAATAAATAATTTAAAAAAAGTCTGATCTAAATAGAGACTTTGAAATGGTTCCTAAGATAATTTAACAACTATTTACACATTTACATAGTATTAGATACTATTAGTTGAGTATGCTTTATCTGAAATGCTTGGCATTTTTACATTTCAGGGTCTTGTTTTTTAGTGTTTATTTTTTAGAGTTTTAAATATTTTCAAGCATCTTAAGATATCCTGGTGACAAGACCCAAGTCTAAATATAAACACATTTGTCTAATGTACACCTTATACAGAAACCTGAAAGCAGTCGGGCGGTGGTGGCGCACGCCTTTAATCCCAGCATTTGGGAGGCAGAGGCAGGAGGATTTCTGAGTTCGAGGCCAGCCTGGTCTACAAAGTGAGTTCCAGGACAGCCAGGGCTACACAGAGAAACCCTGTCTCGAAAAACCAAAAAAAAAAAAAAAAAAAAAGAAACCTGAAAGCACTTTTATATGATAATTCGTGTACCCTGGCATTTTGATTTTGATCCATCAGAGGAAACTGGGTGTAAAATTTCCCACTTTTGGGATACCAGCACTAAATGAACTTGAGATTTTTAAAATCGCTTTGGATTTGATTGGGAGAGGGGGTTGTAGATTTACTGGACTGGATTATTTAGGCTGTAGAAGCCATCTAAAGAGACTTTAAAGTAACAAAAAAATTATGCCATTTTACAACAGGGATGTGTATGTTCATGAACTTTGAAGCCCTTGGTTCTTTGAATTTCAAGGTCTGCCCTAATGTTTAACATGAATCAACCTTGGCAACACTAACAAGGTCAAATGCTGTTTTGTTGATTAGGGGTCTATACTGTACCAAATTACAGTTTACGAATGGCAGAACTTCAATGTTCAATTCCTACCCCACCCCCACCTCCCAAAAAAGAAATGACTCGAGATCCTCTGTACATCTTTCTCCCCCGGCAAACACTCTCGAAGAACCCAAAATGAATATAACACATTAATGATCTTAAAAAAAAAATCCTACAAAACATGTTACGAAATAACGTTAGAAATGTTAAGGCATTGCAACTACCGCCTGGAAGGAAGTCCTGACCTTCCGCCTTTAAATAAATAAATTAGAAAAAGCAAAGACTAGCAGCT
This sequence comes from Tokudaia tokunoshimensis, assembly GCA_036184795.1. Lineage (NCBI taxonomy): Eukaryota > Metazoa > Chordata > Mammalia > Rodentia > Muridae > Tokudaia > Tokudaia tokunoshimensis. Next base: position 28,725,077 of record BTHU01000021.1, read on the forward strand.
TCCAAGAGGTTTGAGGAAGGGGAATGTAAGAAGCAGGGCACAGCAATAGAAGACTTAAATTATGAACCTTCCGTGTCATTTGTGCTGACGCGTCCTTACTTCGCGCCCTGCTTCGTCCGTGGAGCCACCCACACAACCGTAAAAGCCCACCGCCGTGCGGCGTCAGCCTCCCCGGGAGACAGGGACGCCGAAACAGGGCCTAGCCATCCCAGAGACCGAAGGCGCCTGCCGGTCGAGCCCCGCAGAGCGCCCCACGCCGGCCTACGGAGCCGACGCCGAGGAAGCGAGGCCCGAGTGGGCCCGCGGACCGCCATGAAGAGGAAACGCTGGCGGCCGCAGTCAGTCTCCACGCCTCTGGTGCTCAGCAGCGCCACGCCGCCCGCGATCGCCTCCACTCAAGCGGGGGCCGAGGCCGCCGGGAGCCATGACGCCGGCGCACACCGCCGGCCTGGCCAGACCCACTTACCTCTCGAGGTGACGGGGCGGAGCCCTGCACCGAGGCGATGTACCGCTCCACCTCGGCCTTGCTGCGCCTCATCGCGCCGCCGACCAGGCTCCCCGGGAGCGGTAAGCAAGCTCTGGGGCCTACAGCGGCTGCGGTCTCCAGGAGGTGAGCGCCGAACACCCGTGACGCAGCTCCGTCGCGAGCGGATGGGGAACGGTGCGTGCGACGTGCGTCATCACTGTGCGCCACGCTGTGGCCTGACGCGCCTGCTCGTTGTCACCCCACCCCGCCCGCCCTCCAGACCACGTGACCGTTTCGCAACCGATTGAGAATAACGCCCTTCCCTGGAAAAGTCTTTATATGTTTCACTAGTGCTACGTCACAAAGAGGGCCCAAACTGGCAGTGTTGCTGACGGTACCCTTTTCGCTGCTGCCTCTAGTCAACAGTTGATTTCCTTTTAAAGAGATAAACTTCATCATTGCTTCTGGTTTCAATAAATAAAGGTTAATATTGGACAATGTCTTTCTGCTTAATTAAACCAGAGTGGAAGTATTAGCGTTACATGATGAGATGCACCTTCCCGGGTAGTTGACAATTAGGGGCAGAGAAAGGAAGTGGTAGCTTTCCTGACAAACAGAAACAGGCTTCACGAGGTTTTGAGGAATGATGACTTTTAAGTTTCTGTTTGGGTAAGAATCGGGGCAGCCATTAGGACATTGTCAGCAACATTGCCTTCTGGGACCTGTTTTGTGACTTAACAATGAGCAGAACAGATTATATCAGAATATTAAAAGTAATCATCTCTTCGCGCTAAAGAGATGGCTCCGCAGCTAAGAGCGCTTGCTGTTCCCCTGAAGGACCAAAGTTCAGTTCTCAGCAGCCAGTTTCAAGGTATCTATCTGAATCCGGGTTCTGACCCCTGTAGCTCCCATGCACACAAATCCTCATGCACGCACAATTTTTTTAAAGTAATAAGTCTCAAGATTGTGAATAAACTGTTGTAAACGACAACTGCTGAAAAGAATTTGTGTCTGCAAAGACTGATTAAAACCGCAGTGGAGAGGTTAGAGTGGTGCAGTTCCAGATGTTAAATACCTTATTGTCAGATACAAAGGGTACCCCACCCATCCCCCCAAAATGGCTGCCCCACTAACTCCAAAATTGAATCTAACTTAGACTCAACCTGGACTGTGGAGAATTTCTGGTGGTTAGATAAAAGTCTGCATTCCTTGGGAACTTGTGAAACTGTTTCCTGTCTACCAAAAGGAGTCATTTCCCTTGCCTCTGGCAGAAATGGGCTTATAGCGCTATACTAACCCCCAGGATCCCCAGTCCCTACTTACAAGTATTTGTTATACAATTCAAAGCCCCCTTGCCAGCATCCTGGCTCTTCCGCTCCCCTCCTCCATAGATATTATTCCCCCATCTCCCTTCTCTCTGCTTTTCCTGAGAGAGACAACCTTGGTTGTTTGGAATAAGTTTACCTTGTCTACCCAAAAAGTGGCCATTTCAGTTTCTTTACTGTGTCCCTTGCCCTTGCATATACTTACCTTGGACTCGGTTAGTCCCAGAACATCCTGTAAACTATAGATTAAAAATCATTTGGAATCTATTATCAGACTACCAGCACAACAGCCCAAAATGTCAGCGGCATCATAGGACTGTAAAAGGTGCCTCCAGCTTACTGTAACTACATCTCTCATACACCGGAATATATTTTAAGTTTGCCTTTATTTATGACTTTTTTTTTTTTTTTTTGGATTTTTCGAGACAGGGTTTCTCTGTATAGCCCTGGCTGTCCTGGAACTCACTTTGTAGACCAGGCTGGCCTCGAACTCAGAAATCCGCCTGCCTCTGCCTCCCAAGTGCTGGGATTAAAGGCATGCGCCACCACTGCCCGTATGACTTTCTTTATTCTATAAAACTATAACATTTTTTCATGTTGGGTGATGGAGTTTGGGGTAACCTAAATCTGTGTTCCCAGGCTGTGTGCTTTATAAAACACAGTATGATGTGGCAGGAGGGGGTGTCTTAGTGGGCCCATTCTGAGGCATCCCCCTGAGGTGTCAACCATAGGACAGGCCTAGTATAAAAAGAAGTTTACTTGAGACCTGGAAGGGAGTGGAGTCTGGAGAAGGGAATTGAGGCAAAGAAAGGAAGAAGACAGTGAAGGACAGAAAAAGAGAGAAAGAGAGGAAGAAAGGAAGAAGGAGGGAAGAGGCAGGCCGAGGACATTTAGGAAGAGAGAGAATAGATGGAGAGAGAGAGGAGAGAGAGAAGAGAGAGGAGAGAGAGAAGAGAGAGAGGAGGGAGGGAGGGAGGGAGGGAGGGGAGAGAGAGAGAGAAAGAGAGAGAGAGAGAGAGAGAGAGAGAGAGAGAGAGAGAGAGAGAGAGAGTGAGAGAGAGAGAAACCTTGACTATTCCTTATATGCCTGGCTGTCCTGGCTTGTACCTGGCCATTGCTAGGTAACTGTTGGGTGGAGCCTAGAGGAAATGCTAACATTCCTCCATTTTGGTATAATTGAAAAGAGAAATTAGAAAGAGTTGATAGTGGGTCAGGAGTGGAATGTCATATGCTTTAGATACTTCTTGCTGACTTTGGGGCAATGGGTGAGTCTTTTGGAAACTGAAGAAAATTGGGACAGGGATGCTGGCCAAGTCCTGGGAGAGTTTCATTACTGTCCAGGGTTTGTGGGACCATCTGCAGGTAGAAAGGCACAGACCCAGTAGAGGAATCTATGAGGGTAGACCAGAGCATCTGTGGGTTGCTTCTCTGGAGCTGTCCTGGGTATAGATTTTGAGCTAATGCCTGGACTTGTCAGGATGCTGAAACACATATACATATTAGAGGCAGAAGATAAAGTTAAGTAGGTTCAGAAGAAAACCCTTTTCTTAGGTATACATTTGAAACCCTTAGGTCTTGGAGGTTGTGGCGGAGGGGTGGTGGAATCCCAAAACCGGGGAACAGGGGAGGAATCCCAGGTTTGGAAGGAAAACTTTTTCTTAAGTGTACATTTGAACCCTTAAGACTTGGTGGTTGGGGGCAGGGGAGTCTCAAAACTGGGGAACGGGAGGAATCCCGTCCTCTGGAATAGGCAGCAGGTGGCAACTTAGGCTGTTGATTGGCAGGGATATTTATCCACATGGAGTCTGTGTGGTCCATGAAACATAGATTCAAGTGGGTTTCCTGGAGCTTATAAGAATCTTTTTAAGTTTATAATAGAGATAAATTTATTAACAGCATGAACAATCTTTAAGGTGAGCTCAGGGAAGACAAAATTTTTATGAAACAGAAGGAGCAAGAGGGGCTTTTCCCTCATCTCCAGAAAACTGAATGTACATACATTTAACATAATTTAACATTTTAAACTTTATATTTAAAAGACAAAGGAAACTTAAAATTTTGACTTTGTGAATATGATAGTTGATCACATAGATTTAGCATGAGAAATATCTTTATAGTTAAAAGACAATCAAAAGAAACCTACAATTTTGAATTTGTGATTATGAAGGTAGATTATATAGTGGAATGTTTTATTAGAGTTAGGCTAATTTATCAGAACTCCCATTAATTAATGTTAGGATTTAACAGTGGCATAACAAGGGGGAGAAATTTGAAGTATTTTTGTATCTTAAATTATTTTTTAATCACCATCCAAGTTTTTATGTCCTCCAACCTTTATATCTTGCAATTACCAACCTCAAAAAGCCTTCCTAGACCCTTGAATATATTTTAGATATTTTAAAATATTTTTATATCCTCTTAACTTAAGCTTTTATATCCTCAGACCTTGCATAAAGTTTACACCTTTTTTTAATCCAATTATTTTTCATGAGATATAGGTGGTTAATCATTAGGGAACAGAGAGTACAAAGGGAAGATTTGGTGTGAAGGTAAGAAAAAACTTCCCATTTTCTGGATTGCTAGCAATAATTGTTCAGGTTCCTTGTAATCACAGGATCAAAAATGCCATTAGGCGGCCATTTAGTCGTTATCTAGTGGGTATTGGGGCCAAGTCTGACTGCAAAGGCATACTAGTCTGGAAGCCTTTAGATCAGGCACTAGTTTTATGGGTTTTAGGTTGTCCAGGAGGCATCCCATTGGAGAGCCTGAAGGTACTAACATAGATGTAATAATGACCAGGGTTGAGGAAAAAGGTTATTATTTTACCATTTGCAAGAATGGTGGTACAAACTGGCTGAACAGGCCATCATGTGACAGCCAGAGACCAGGGCAGATGTCCTGAAGACACAGGTTACCCAGTACTGGGATTTTGGGGAGAAAAGAAATGGGCTCTGCCTCAGAAATATCTTGCCCAAGGGAAGAGGTCCTATGGTGGGGGCTCATCGAGAATGGCCATCCATAGAAGGAGGGAGGGAGGAAGGAAGGGAGGGAGGGAGGGAGGGAGGGAGGGAGGGAGAGAGAGAGAGAGAGAGAGAGAGAGAGAGAGAGAGAGAGAGAGAGAGAGAGAGAGAGAGAGAGAACGAGAACACAAGGCTTGAATGGTCCTTATATGCCTGGCTGCTGGCTTGTACCAGGCCCATTGCTAGGTTACTTACTGTTGGACAGAGCCTAGAGGAAATGCTAACACAGGTCATGGTCATTTAAAATTACTCCAAAAGTAAACTTGTATTCCTTTTATGATAAGAGCTGTGTTTCTTGTACTGACACTGCTTTTTCTAAATTTTCAAAACTATCTCGTTTGTGACCTGTGAGATAGCTTGCCAGAGAATCCTGGGGAGCCGAGTTGTACCCCTTGATCTCCTGTAAAAGAAAGACAGAATAGAATTGTTCTGATCTCCCATACTAGTGCTAGGCATGAGTGCCTCATTACCTCCCCACCCCACACATACAAATAATTAATCAAAAACACTTTGGGAATTTGAATGGCAAATTCTTAGTTTAAACAAGACATAAAATAACATTTTAGACTTTAGATTTTAAAAGGTCACACTTGTATATACACTAATGCCTTGATTATGTTGAAAAATATAAAGTATGTTAACATTTTAATTGGGTATTTTCAGTAATTTTATTGCGTTGAAGTTTTCTATATTTCCCAAATTTTCTACAACAAAGAAGCATTGCCTTTATAAGGAAAAAACACACATTTTGTTTTAGACCAGCACAAGATCAAGTAATCAACATTCCAGCTTGAGGGAGGGGATTTGAGGGACCAGTGCTAGCTGAGGAGTTGTCAATGTTTAATAATGGCTGCTAGGGTGAGAGAGCTATTTCTCTTCAGGGGAGTAACCAACCACTGATTGGTGATCCAGTAAAAGGCACAGACACTTGCACATACAAGCAACTACACTTAAACTTCTGGGATTAAAAAAAGTCATATATGTATGTATGTATGTGCACTTGTGAAATTGATGATGAAGGCCTGACCGAGAGAGAGAGAGAGAGAGAGAGAGAGAGAGAGAGAGAGAGAGAGAGAGAGAGAGAGAGAGAGAGAATAAAAGAAAACAAACTCCTGGCTACTCTTTTTTTTTTTTTTTTTTTTTTGGTTTTTTGAGACAGGGTTTCTCTGTGTAGCCCTGGCTGTCCTGGAACTCAGGCTGTAGACCAGGCTGGCCTCAAACTCAGAGATCCACTTGCCTCTGCCTCCCAAGTGCTGGGATTAAAGGCATGCACCACCACTGCCTGGTTCCTGGCTACTCTTGCAGAGGACCTAGGTTCAGTTTCCAGTACCCACAAGATAGTTTATAACCATCTGTAACTCCAGTTCCAGGGACTCCCATGCCCTCTTCTGGCCTTCAACAGTACCAGTCATTCATATGGCACATAAACATATAGGCAGACAAAACACATGTACATATAAAATAAATAATACAAAATAAAGAAAATGCACTCCTTTGGAGTTTGGATAATATTTTCAAAATTATTAAGTGCTGTTTTAGCTCACTGGAAAGCTGGCTCTGGAGACAGGATTTGGCCTCCTCCCTTCAGATACAAGTGTGTTTTTCTCAAAGTGCCCTCCACAGCCCCTGTCCTGAATCAGGCTGGCCCCATGATTTATATAATAATAATGATAATAATAATAATAATAATAATAATAATAATAATAATAATAATATGATTCTTTTATTAAGATGTTGCTGCCCAATATCTTCTAAACCAAACAACTACCATCTTCATAACTTGCTGTGTCTGTTCAAAGCAATCACAACTGGGTTTGTTAAATGTTAATATTCCTTTAAGGGGTGGGGGTACCATTAAACCCTCACATTGATAATCAGTCACCCCTCAAACTAGTTGCAAGCAATTAGGCCCTAATTGTATGAAGACTCAAGGTTTTCTGGAGAAATGAGGGTATAGAGGCTAAAAACTAAAAAGAGGGGTCTGCAGTCACCTATGCAGCTATGGGAAAGCTGTTATGCATGCTGGGCAAAGCCCCAGCAGAAACACATATTGCTTGCCTAACAGTCAAAACACTTCTTACAACAAATAGAATGTATTTATTAATGTATTACATCTCCTGATATTTTTAAAAGGATACTGTTTAATCATATGCCAATGGTTTCTGTTGGGGCTGAGTCCAAAAAGACTCAAAGACAAAGGTCCAAAAATTTTAACAGGGAGAAATTATCTTAGTTTATAAAATCATAATTTCATGAGTTACTTACTGTAAATTGTTGTAACAAAGGTGATTTAAACCAAAAAACTAATGATCAGCCACTTTTTTAAATGTTCTTAATGTCCCCAGATTACTTATATATACAATATTTGTACATACAAATAGTTGTATATTTGTAGTTATACTAAATACAAATGTAATTCATTTACGCCAATAAGATTGAAGGAAGAGGTCAAGTTATATCTCTCATTAGATATTTTTCTGTAGCCAGGCAGTGGTGGTACATGCATTTAATTCCATCACTCAAAAAGCAGAGGAAGGTGGATATCTTAGAATTTCTATTGATGTGAAGAGACACCATAATCCCAGCAACTCCTATAAAGGAAAACATTTGACGCTTCCTTAGTTTCAGAGATTTAGTCCATTATGATCATGGTGGGAAACATGGCAGCATGCGAGTAGACATGGTGTTGGAGGAGCTGAGAGTTCTACATCTTATCTTGATTTGCTGGCAGCAGCAGGAAACCGTTGTGCCACACTGAGTGCAGCTTGACCATGTATGAGACCTCAAAGCACCATCCCCCACAGTGGCACACTTCCTCCAACAAGGTCATGCCAATTATAATGTAGTAGCTATTCCTGGTTGTCAACTTGACTATATTTGGAATGAACTACAATCAAGAATTGGAAGGCTCACCTATGATCCTAATCTGGAGGTTCAGAGATACAAGTTTCGGACCTGGATCTTGGCATGGAGATCTTGAAGCACAGTGGCTATAAATTCCAGAAGATTAAGACACGGAGATCTCCGAGTTCAAGGCCATCTGGGATTAAAGGCTCGGTGGCACACGCCATTAATCTGGGCCACACCCTCTGCTGGAGACTTATATAAAGACATTGGAGAAGACTCACTCACTCTTCCTTCCTTGCTTGCCTCCTGGAACTGAGCAACTGCTAGATCCTTGGACTGCCATCCACAGCTGCTGCTGACCATTGTTGGGGAGTTGGACTATAGATTGTAAGTCACCAACAAATTCCCTAACTATATAGAGACTACCCATACCTTCTGTGACTCTAGAGAACCCTAACACACTCAACAAGGCCACACCTCCTAATAGTGCCACTTTCCATGGGCTAAGCATTCAAACAATGAGTCTATGGAACCATTCCTATTCAAACCACCACAGTGGGTCTCTGAGTTTGAGGCCAGCCTGGTCTACAGAGTAAGTTCCAGAACAGCCAAGGCTATATCTTGAAAAACATATACATGTATGTATGTATGTATGTATGTATGTATGTATGTATGTGTGTTTTCAAAATTAAATCTAATGTAGGTAACTCTAAAGTTTATAAAATATTACTCAAAAAATCAGATATATTAAAAAACTGGTGATGAGGAAAAAAATTGGCTATGAGAATTGAATACTTAAGTAAAATGCGTCAAATTCACAATATACTTGCAAACAGGACATCCCCAGAATTACGTACCCTTTCACTTGGATTGGACCTAGACGCCACCAGAGTAAATTGCATGTTGGCCTCATTACAGAATAGGGATGCATGAGAAAATAAAATTTGCCTGAGTCTGCTGCTCCAGCCTCTAGCTGTGTAAGACAGACCAGGAAAATCTCATCTCTAAAAAAGACAAATGATTTCCCATGTCTCACATGACAGGGGCATGGATTCTCACCCAGTGGAGGATCTTAGAGTTTGCACCCACTCTCAATCAACAGTGAGGCAAATAGTAATTACTCGGTTCTCAATGTCTTGAAAATAGATATGTAGGTGCTTGAATAGGACAAATTTAAAATGCTAAACAAACACAAAGCATGTGTATTTTTAACCACTTATAAATCTCACTTGGCTATGCCTTCTATCCTGGCATTCAATTCTCCTCTTAGCAAAAGCTAATTCCAGGGCTGAGAGGTAACTGATTACCTGACTTTGATACAGGACCAGTCAGCACAGCAGGCTTAACCATGGGTGCCCATTTAAACACTAGTCCCACATGTCTCTTGTGGATCCAAAACACCCAGAGGGAAGAAAACAATACTGTCTGTAGAAGAGACCTCTCCAAGTCACCTTCCAGAAATGACAGCAACCAGGTCTTCAGCTACCATGACAAACCTGGAAGCCAACAGTAGACACTGAGAGATAGGAATTACCATGTTCCTCTTTTTGGACTCAGAGTAATATTAGTCATAATGCTTCCTATAGGGCTAGCCACGATGGCTACCTAGGACTGAACTCCTACACATGAAATTTGTTTTTACTAGTTCTGCTGCTTCTAAAAATAATGTTTATAAAAGAAAAGTGTCTGATGTCTTTTGGTAAGTCATACCAGACAATGCATCCAAATAACAGTTGGTCCTTATATTTTCCTAAAACTCAATTCCATGGCTAGTTTGCTCCACTTCAGGGCAAGTGTACTTTATGGCAGGAGCCTGCTCAGTCACAGGCTCCATTAAAGCACTCTGAGGTGGCCTTATATTTGTGGTGGTCTGTAATCTACTCATGTGTACTATTCATGGGTACACAAAGGAAGGTGCTGGCTGTCCTGTGAAGAGAGGGAAACCCAAGTGAGAGACCCTGAGCAAAGCAGTTTCCTTATAGATGTGTGTGTGTGTGGGGGGGGAGGCCACTAGACCCTCACTTGAGATCAGAGCTACTTATTCCCTCCTACACACCCTGACCCTAGATGCAAGTGATTCTGCTCTAGAGGGACATGTTGTGAGAGATGCTAGAATATGGAGGAGGAAAGGTAACTGAAGGGTGGGGCTTCAATTATGCAGCTTTGGGGGTTGTCCCAATGCTGAAGTGATGCAGTTTTTCTATGATGCAGCTGTTTTAAAGTTATCCATATCCCTATAAGTAGCCTTCGCCCATACTGCTGGAAATTAGTCTAGTAAAATTACCACATCAGCAAGCTATATGGGATGGTTCTCTGTCTGGAATGAGTAGACATTTATCTGTGTTGCGGGAAAAGTTAATACAAAAGATACTAAAACTTGGTTTGTATACAATACCCAGGCCATTTTCTTTTACTTACATATATATTTCTACCATATTATACTAAATGAGTATTTGAATTTTCAAAGATAAGTCAAACTAAATGATACATAACACACTATGAATAATTATGAATATTTATTAAGCACCAAAAGTATACAGCAATGGTTGCTACATAAAAAGCACAATTATTGATATAATTTCTTTCCATTAAGCTTACAATCTAAAATAAAATACAAGGATATTGTCAGCCTACATCAAAGTTTCCTTAACTTGGAATTGGCTACTCTGGCAAATAGATGAGGCAAAATGACCTATTTCAGGCAAAGTGTTAATAAGGCTTTGAACATGACACAAAAAATATTTTTTGTATATCTATTTTCCATGTTACATTAGGGTAACTAAGGACAAAAAGGGCACTTATAAATTTCATAAGCACAATGCATTATTTCAGACTGTTCTCAGAAATTCAAACGGAGATGTTCACTGACAAACGCCAGCAGCCAGTGAAGCCCCACAGCTAATAGGACCTACATGAAATCCTTGTCTTGGCCCCATTTAGACCTCCATCTTCTTCCACACCAAGGGCTCTAATCATATACCCCACAGTGAAAAGCACCATCTCTAGATGAATCACTATATAACTGTGAGATCAAACTTACTGGAATATTCCTGTCTGAAGAGAAGTGAGCAATGGCAGCAGTGGGGACTCTGGCTAAGCAATGTCACTCAGGCAAGGGCACACACCTCTAAGTGGTGAGGAAAGCTTGGGAATGCCTGCTTTTTTGCTCCATACTTCCAGTAAGGTAAGAACTTGGCTTCATGACCCTAGACTGCAAGTTCTATCTGCCTAAATGCATGTACAATAGTTCTTAGATACTTTTAAGGTAATCACTGCTAGTCATTCTTAGCTGACAAAGGCACACTGAAGAAATTTTGGTTCTTATTGTCAAAAGGACAAATTTAAAATGCTAAACAAACACAAAGCATGTATATTTTTAATCACTTATAAACCTCTTAATTCCAAAAGAATATTAGGAAATGATTGGTTACAAGTTAGTTATCTGAAAACAGAGATGTATTCCATAATGTGCATAACCAAGTATTTTAAAAATTCATATTACAAACTTTTAATGGCAGAGTAACAGCATCCTGAGATGTTGTGCGTGTGTGTATGTCTGTATTTCTGTATGTGTGCATATGTGTGTGTGAATGTGGAGGCCAGATATGAATCTTGGCTGTCATTCCTCAGGAGCCATCCACCTTGCTTTTTGTAATACAGGATTTCACCCTTAGATCTGGTGCTCACTTGTTAGGTTGAGTTGGCTACCTTGCAAGTCCAGGGATCTGCCCCCTCCAAGTTCAAACTCAAGTCCTAAGGCTGGTGTGAGTCCAGTACTGACTGTTTTCCTAGGCTCCTGAGATATTCTTTATGGCAAAACAATACACTAGTGTTTTTGTTTGTGTGGATGTTTGGGGGGCTAGCATCTCACACTGTAACCTAGAATTTGTCTCCAACTCATGGCAATCTTTCTGCCTCAGTCTCCCAAGTGCTGAGACTACAATATGAGTCACTATATCCAGCAATGTTTGCAAAATACATCTTGGCAACTGAGAAAAAGGAAACATGTTAGCAGCAGAAAAATTTTAAAAAATGTTCATACTTCTGCATATTGAGTTTATATAAAAAGAATGGTCCAGACACTTCAAGATATAAACTTTTATAAAATAGAACTCACTGATTTTTACTTAAAGTTGATACTCTTACTACCCTCTTTCAATCTAAAAGTATCATTTATACTGTTTTACTACTTTATAGTAAATAAGACCCAGTTATGACCTTTGAAATGAAAAGGCCTTCATTAAAATGTTTTAATATATCAGCATGGTGCCAATAAGAGGACAGGAGTTAACTTTCATTGGCTTCCTGAGAAAAGAATTTTTAAAGTTGTGAATGATTCTAAATTTATGAATCTCAGTTAAAATACTATTTTGGTATTATAGGAAATATCTAGAATTCCTGATTACAGGATGCAGTTTTCTAAGGCAAGGCAAGTTAGATTATGTATGAAGCATAGATATCAGCACAAAGGTAATATGAGATACAGTCACTCTTTCTGAAACAAGGTTTTAATATGCAGCCCTGGTTGGCCTAGGACTCAGAGATCTGCCTGCCTCTGCCCCCAGAGTGCGGGACTGAAGCCTAGTGCCACCACACCTGGCTCATGCTCACTTTTGAAAGCCATACATTTCAAGCTGCATAATAGTGCATTTCATGTCCCATTTGAATAGTATTTTACATTAAGCTTAGAAGCATAATTGTGTAATATATTTTTAAAATGCTTCATTTCCCCAATATCACATTGTATATAGTATTTTCCAGATAACTGGTATTTTTGTTTTATTTTGCTCAAAAATGTAAAAGACATATTAGTAGCTACAAGTACGTTAAGTAATTTTATGAAGAAAAACTTTATAAGGAGAATGAAATAGAAAACTAAGCATAGTGATTTAACAAAAAATGAAAAAAATCATTCTGAAATGTTTTTGCCTCTTAGTAATATGCATGTTCCTCTTACAATGCTAACTGGAAAAACACATGACTACATAGGAACTGTTTTGATAGTCTACTTATCTTCTTTATATAGCTTACAGTATAGAAATGGGAAATTATTTTCTTATGATATAATGGAAAGCAAAACTTGGAGTCCTTTAAAATGTGAGTCATGTAAAAGCTGACTCTTTAGAATAGTGATTGTTTATTATGTTTATTAACTGTGTGTGTTGGCACAGATGCACCATGGCCATCTGTGGAGCTTAGAGGACAACTTGTGGGAATGAGTTCTCGTTCCACATGACCCACATGGACATGGTCTCAGATGCTTTCTTAAGGATTCCACTTAGTCTACTCGGATTGGCAGCAAGTGCTTCTGTTGGTCCATAGAACAGGGTGCTTACTTCTGAAGAGTTAAATTTATATTTTGGATGGTTTACTTAAAACTACCCTTTAACTTTTTTTTTTTTTTTTTTTGCTTTTGCTTTTTGGTTATATACTTTTAATGCCTACAGACTAATATGACTAAAGAAATGAAAGTCCTGATTTCATCTGTGTCTTACATAGAAATAAACATTTTCATTTGTTTTAAATGAGAAAAGGGAAATAAAAAAACATTCTCTCTAATGCTTTGATATAGTTTTAAGCAACGGTGGATCAGAGTCGATCAAGTTAAGTAACATTGATTAGAAGAGAGAGAAAAAAGACACCAAAAGTTATTTCCTTCCTAAGGTTTCAGATAGTTTCTTAAGTCTTTTCTTCAGCTCCAAAGGAAATTTCTCGTAGCACTTCTTACAGACTGGCTTCATGTCAAACTCCACAAATTTATTCCTAAAGGTAATTATATATATAAAAAGAAATTAATGGAAATGTATTCAGCACACACATGCACAATATACACACACAAACATATGATAAAGTGACAAATTTACAAAAGGACATATAAATGAAGACACAATGTAACATACTATATAAAATCTCTATGTACATGTCAGTAAAGAACTGTAATTCTGTTAACTCTTATGATAAATGTAAAGAGTGACTGGTCAGTTGAAAAAATATGCTTATATAATGGTTACATACTCCTACATTTAGAACATGTGATGTTTATTAACTCTTATTCAGTGCTCCAGGAAATCTAATGTAGATATAATTTAAGTAAGTTAATCACATTTTAATTCTTTTAGATTTAGTTTATATGTATGAGTATTTTGTCTGCACGTGTGTCTGTGTACTACTTGGTGTTCATGGAGGTCAGAAGAGGATGCTGGATCCTCTGGGAGTAGAATCAGAGGCAGCTGCACCATATGTGTACTTAGAATTGAACCCGGGTCCTCTGAAAGAGCAGCAAATGCTCCCGACCACCGGGCCTGCTCTTCATCCCAAATAAAGTCAATCAAACTTTAAAGCATCAGGTAATACTTCCCTCTTCTCGGTGCCTCTTACCCCCTCGTTTGTTGAGACAGTCTCACTCTAGTCCAGTTGGCCTAGAACTCATGGGGATTTTCCTTTCCAGTCTACCCGGTGCTGGGATTATAAGTGTGAACCACCATGCTTGTCACCAATAAATTTATTCAAACATTTATTTAAAGCAAAGAAAAACTGTTGTTTGTTTGTTTGGTTTTTTGGGGGGGACAGGGTTTCTCTGTGTAGCCCTGGCTATCCTGAACTCTCTTTGTAGACCAGGCTGCCTTGAATTAACAGAGATATTCTTGCCTCTGCCTCCTGAGTGCTGGGATTAAAGCCACCACGCCCCACAAAGAAATGGCTTTTATAATGGTGAGTGATGTATTTTTTGAAGATAAAAGGATCTTACTATTTAGTATTATAAATTAGGCAACTATAAGGTTTCATCTTTCCCTGTACAGATGATTTTCCTTTTGTCTCCTAGTTAAAAAAAAATTACCTGAAATTGTTTAAAAAAAAAAAAGAGCTTAAATCATAGTAGGTTATTTTAGCTATAGGGACAATAAAGCTAGTTATCGTTCTTGAACGCTAAGGTAATGGGACAACCCTTAAGTATTCCTTAAATGGTAGTTCAATAGAGAACATGATTCCTCTTTTAAAGCTACAAAAACATACAGATCAATTCACTTCAAACAGCTCTGGAGAAAACAACCTTAGGTGGTCTCCATCTCTTATGTACTCAGAGCAGCTAATTGCAGGAGCTTAGTACTGCTGAATTCCAAGCTCTGTAAGTATATAACTTTATAACCTGTTCATTTGCTGTGAAATTATATTTAGAAAGCATTTGTAAAAGAAGCCTAGTGAGACACTGATCTGGGTAACAATAATTTTTTTGAGGTCATTTTGTTTTTCTTTCTTTTTTTTTTTTTTTTTTTTTTTGGTTTTTCGAGACAGGGTTTCTCTGTGTAGCCCTGGCTGTCCTGGAACTCACTTTGTAGACCAGGCTGGCCTCGAACTCAAATCCTCCTGCTTCTGCCTCCAAAATGCTGGGATTAAAGGCGTGTGCCACCACTGACTGGCTTGTTTCTTTTTCTTTTTGAGACAGCTTCTTATTATGTAAATCTGGCTAGCCTACAACTCTCTATGTAGACCAGTCTGGCCTTGCACTCAGAGATCTGCCTGCCTCTGCTTCCTGCATGCTAGATTAAAGGTGTATACTATCACATTCAGTATTGAGGTGATTTTAAAGAACAATGTTAATAACAAGAATAATTCCTACCCACTTATTTACAAATAGTTTTTATACATTATGACATGTATGAGCTTGGCTTTCCATTTTTTTTTTTTAACAAAGAAACTAATGCTGATTCAAATGTTACATGTTGCCAATTGGCAAACCAAATACTTTCAGGGCAATTTGGTTTAAATGGTGCTAAGAGGCTTAAATGTACAGGCCTGTTTCATGTGCAGGCTCAGCTCAGTTTTTCTGTAACAGTGTAGCCTAGACACTTTTTCTCTGTGTCTTTAAATAGTGGTTGGAGCAGTTTTAAAGTACTTATATATTTATTAATTGTTGCCAGTCTTTGGTTTCTCTGCTGCCTAAAGTCAAAACTGAGGAATTTTGGGTGCTGGATGTTTTTGGAATCATATGTATTCTGTAACTATAACTAAACTAAATATTTTCCCAATGTTTTCTTAGAAAAAAAACTATTTTTGATGGCAAAAGCTTAAAATATATGATTCCTGCTTTAGAGAGACTAGCTCTCTTGTTTGAAGTTTATATTTGCCCTTTAATTCAACAAAAGGAAATAAGAAAATTAAACAAAATTTCTTAGAGTTCAAAACACCGTAAGGAAAAACATGAAATAATCATGTCAGTAATTCAACAGGATGTCCAAGACTGAAGTACATCCCATACAAAACACGAGTAAGAGTCTGGAAACTCGAGGCAATGGATTCACAAGCAGCGGGGAGTGAGCACACACAAGCACCACAGAGGACAGGCTTGCTAGCCATCTAGATGGCTTTACTCAGGTAGAGGACATGCTAAGACAACTCAGCACTGAGAACACACACACACACACACACACACACACACACACGGCTCTAAAAACATCCAACACTCACTTCCTCAGTTAAATGATTTTAGGCACAAAGAAACCAAAGATCAGCAGCAGTTAATTGCCATAACATGCTTTAAAACTATTCTCACTACTATTTAAAGGTTGTAGAGAAAAGGTGTCTCTTTGTCACACTATGACAGAAAAGCTGAGCTGAGGCAGGTGTACACACAGCCCTTGGTAAGTATGGATCTCATTAAGCTTTATATTTGTAAAAGACAGAAAGTCCACAGAGGAGAAGTATTTCAATCTCTGATGACCACAAAAACATGCATTAAAAAAAAAGAAAAAACAACAAAAAGACACACAGAAAAGAAAGGCATCCTAAGAGACTAACCACAGAGAAGCAATGAGAATGGAAGGGAAGGGATAGAACGTTTACAGACACACTGGCTTTCTCTTTCTCTGCTTGTCCTTATCCTTTGCTTCTCTCTCCCGTTTGGCAAGTCGCCTCTTAAACTCTTCTGGCATTTTCTCATAACAGTATTTGCAGACTGGCTTTAGATCAATTTCAACAAACTTATCCCTTTGAGTAGAACAAAGAAGGGACAGAACAGGAACAATTAAAGAAGAACATTTACTTTCAGAAGGACTCAAGAGAAAAAAGAGACAGGAATCAATCACTTCCCCTTTTAGATTCGACATGGCATCTAAGCCTTTTAGCTGTAGTAACCACAATGAACTGGACCCAGTACTTACTTGAGTGTCAGTTTGGTATTGCAGGTGGAACATGCAAAGCAGCTCACACACCAGGCCTTGTTAAGGGCAGAGACCACTGTGGGGAGAGAGATCTCATCACACAGGAGCTTTTCACTGTGGGAAGAAGGGCTTTGCTTTCCAACCCTGAAGAATGTAGATGGCTGTTCCTCAGGTACCTAGAGGAGGTACCTTGAGACAGAGTCCTACTGTGTAGCCCAGGTTGGACTAAACTACTGGTCTTCCTGCTTTAGCCTCCTTAATTCTGGAATTATGTATGTGTACCATCATGCCTGGTAAGAAGTCCCCCCCCGCCAACCACAGCCCAAAAGCTCAATGCTATTTGTGTGCTTCTAACCAATTTACTTTTTATTATGGTTATCTTTTCACCTGTTTGTTTTTTAAGGCAGGGTCTTACTATGAAGCTCTTGAATGGCCTGGAACTCACAATATATGGACCAGGCTGGCCCCAAACTCATAGAGATCTCCTGTGTCTGGCTTTTTTTTTTTTTCCCACATTATTGGAAAGGTAGGTTTCAATTTAAGCAACACTATTCCTGTGTTTTCATTTTTTTTTTTGGCACGCCTTTGTGCATGTGTGCATGTACATCCATGTGTGTATATATGAAGAGACATCAGAGGCTGATGTGGAGTTTTCTTTGATCACTCTCCATCTTATTAATGGACTCAGAGCTGGCCAGTGTAGTTAGTGTGGTTGGCGGCTTGCTCTGGGGAGCCCCTCTCTACATTCTAAACACAGGAACTACAGGCAGGTTGCACTGCATGAACAGCATTTCCGTGGTGCTAAGGATAGAACCCTGGTCCTCATTACACAAGCCTTTATTCTCTGAGCTCTCTCTCTAGACCAATTTTGCCCTTTTTAACTTTTAATTTTTCCTTGCTTACAAATTGGAGACACTAAAATACTATTCACTCTCAGTGCCATGGACAGTAGACAACCTCCGTCTCACATTGCTCAGATGAGCTTTTCTAACAAGGCTTGAAGACGCCTGAAGCAATATGTTTTAGATAAAAAATTTTAAACTCCCAATTTAATTTATCTGACTTAAAGGGGTGTTTCTTTAGAAGTTGACAATAAGCACTTAACCTCTTTGTCCTTTATATGACAGTGTCTCCTGCAGTTAAACTGACTGCAGTGCACTAAAGATGGTCCTGAACTAACCTTGTGTTTCCTGATTAGGTGACATCTGCTGTGAACCAGAAAGCATGTAGCAAATACAGTTGTTTAGAACTTTGTCAGGAAATTTCTGGCAGGACTGGTTGGTGACCATGAGCAAACACAGCTGCTTCCTCTGTGTTACAACCAATCTGTCCTGCCTGGTTTGCCTACGCAGTAAGTCCTAGCAACTCAGTACAGCTTACAGTAGCTGTGCTGCCTTGGTAGCCCATCTCGCTGATGTAGCGTTCTGGAGAAGCATGCCAAGAGGAAAGAAGCTGACAGTGTCCACATTACAAACCATAGGAGCAACCAGCTTCTTTCCATTTTCCCACCATAGTCTTTATGACAAAGTGGCCCCATCCACCCACAGATACGCACCGTCACCTTCTATGACGCGGTTGCAGTGGAAACAAACATCACCAAATAGCTGAGAATGAAGACAAGAGACAAGTGGTGAAGGCCCAAGCTGTGTTAGAATTAAGTTTTTAACAGTAAATAGTTATACGATGTCCATTCTGCTTAACACTGAAAAACAAATTTAGTTAGCAACTAAATTTGAGAATTTATTCTTTCTAAAGAAAATTAGTAATTGATCAGTTATAATGAAGCAGTTTTCTTCACTTAAACATATCTTTCCTTGTGACAATTTGAGCACCAAAATAACAAAACATACAAAACAACTCTATGTCCATCCAGGAAGGAGGATGGCAGCTGTTCAAGCAGAAGGCTGAGGGCAACTGAGCAGGGAGGGCACTAAACTGGGCAACTCTCATTTCCGCCCAGAGCAGGCAGCATTCTTGCATGCTACTAAATGTAAGGAGAAAGTGATAAGGAGGACATTTATGTCATCAGAAAGTGACTGTTCCCGGGTTGTTTACTGGATTGGTGGGGGCAGTAACTCCAGTCAACAGGAAGCCTGGGTGGGCACCAGTGGAACAGCAGTGAGCACAGAGGAGAGGTGCGGAGGAAGACATACCACTCACTCCCTGTTCAGTGCTCCAGCCAAGAGCCCACAACCTCAAAATAATAGTGAAGAACCAACAAAAGAGCCCAAAGGAAAAGGATATATCAAGGAGACTGGATATGATCCATATTTGAGGAGGCTAAAGAAATATAACAGTACTGAGACTAATCTTAGAGCAGGAAAAAAGTACTATAAGAACATTATTGGGCTGGTAGTGCATCCCAGCACTTGGGAGGCTGCTGCAGTAATACAGAGAAACCTTGTCTCTAGATAAATAGATAAGTAAATGCCTAAATGATAAAGCTAGAATAAATAAAATTACTATACCAATATTGGTAACTGTGGTATATAAGAGAGTTCTGTATTCTAGGGAAATACACATTGAAACATTTAGGATAAAGGAACACGACTGCATCAAATGCTTATGATTAACTGAGGAACTATGGGCAGCTGAGGATTGTGGGAAGGAGATCCACCTTCTTTCAGAGTGTGGCTCCTGGTAAGTCGGCCATTCTCCAGTGTACAGCCCCACACACAGACGTACATGGGAGCTCTAACTGGAGTTGATGGGTTATTAAAAAAAAAAAGACGTGAAACTGGGGTTATAAGAAGGCAGGGTACAGGAAGGTAGGGTACATCTGGGAAGAGTTAGAGGAGGTAGGGCTGAATATGGTCAAACATATTGTACGAAATTATCAAAGAGCTAAAAAAATATTAAAAAAAAACCTATGCATAAGCTGGGCAGTAGTGTTGCATGCCTTGATTCCAACACTTGGGAGGCAATAAGCAGTCTGAGTTTGAGGCCAACATGGTCTGCAGATCTAGTTTCCAGACAGGACTATTCTGAGAAACCCTATCTTGAAAAACCAAAAACCAACCAACCAACCGACCAACCACCCAAAAAACCAAACCAAACAACAAAAAACTTGCCCTTGCTCTGCAAAAAACCAAACCTAAAACAAAACAAAAGCCCAACAAACAAACAAACAAACAACAACCAAAAAATATGTATGGGCTGCAGAGGTGGCTCAGTGGTTAAGAGCAATGGCTGCTCTTCCAGAGGACTCAGGTTCAATCCCCAGCACCCACATGGTAGCTCACAAACACCTTTAATTTCAATCCCATGGGATCCAATGCCCTCTTCTGGCCCCCACAGCCACTGCACACATGGGGTTCAGAGACACACATTCGGGCAAACACTCATTCATGTAAAATTTAAAAAGAAAATCTCAAAACAACAACAAAAACTATGGACATTTAAATGCACATACATGTCTGTACATAAAAGATAGATGTATTAATATAAAGCTCTATTTTTATGTAGTAAAATCAAATGTGCCCAGAGGAAGCAAAGGGAGATTACAGGTAAAGGTAGATATACAGATATTGTTTGTACATAATTTAGTGAGTATTCTGAGACTCAAAGATTTAAAATACATCTCTGTAGGCCAATGCAGTTTCCATGAACTTTCCCTACAGCTGAAACATTGATGAGTTTCAATCTGCATCTATCAAATATCTAGAAAGTACAACCATTACCTGATTATAGTGAGTTTCACAATAGGCCAAGCCCTTCCTCTCATAATGGCGATGTCCAAGAAATGGTTTTTCACATTTGGCACAAACAAAATGCTGGAAAAAATTGAATAGATTATTTTTGAGATACTGTAATTTGATTTATCTAACAAAGTAACCTCAAAGTTTATCAATTATTAGAGAAGATAGTCATTTTTTTATTATTATTTAAGACCTTTATTAACAGGTACTTGCAGTTTGTTGACTTTTTTGAAAAAAAAAGTCAAGTTGTAAACTTTATTACAAGTTAAAAATGAAGTTCTTGAAAATCTCAACTTGACCAGATATGAAACAATTTAAAAACTGTTACAGGTGTATTGAGAAAAACCAGCCCTTTTTTTTTTCTTAAAAAAAAGATAGTAGCCAGGCGGTGGTGGCACATGCCTTTAATCCCAGCACTTGGGAGGCAGAGGCAGGAGGATTTCTGAGTTCGAGGCCAGCCTGGTCTATAAAGTGAGTTCCAGGACAGCCAAGGCTACACAGAGAAACCCTGTCTCGAAAAACCAAAAAAAAAAAAAGATAGTAATTAATAACCAGATTTCCACACCCTTTTTTTGGTGATCGTGCCTATATAGATCTTATAGCTCTGGCTTACCTAAAACTTGCTGTGTAGACCAGGTTGGTCTGTAATTTACAGATATCTGCCTGTCTCTGCCTCCTGACTGCTGGGATTAAAGGTGTGTACAATCACACCCAGCAAGACCACAACTTTTAAGTTCTCAATTCTGATGTATATGGGACTCTAATGGGTTACCTTAGGATAACTGTTCAGAGGCAGGACGTGGTGGCCCATGCCTTTAATTCCAGCACTAGGGAGGCAGAGGCAGGCAAATCTCTGAGTTCAAAGCCAGTTTAGTTTACAGAGCCAGTTTCAGGACAGCCAGGGTTATACAAAGAAACGCTCTTGAAAAATCAAAACCAATACAGTAGTTAGAAGCACCCACTCCTCTGCAGTAGGATCTGGGTTTGGTCCCAGCACCAGCATATAACGTATGACTATCCATAACTCCTGTTCCAGGGGATCTGATGCCCTTGCCTCACTAGGCACACACATGCAGGCAAAACATTCATTCATATGCATACAATAAAACAACCTTTTGCAAAACAAAACAGAAAAACAGTCCATCAGATAAGACATCTGAGAGGATAGGCATCCCAGCAGTATTTATAATTGAGAATAACTGTTGTTAGATGTGACAACAGTTGACTTCAAGAAAGATTTAAGAACAAAATACACATCCTGCACTATTCTGTCATGTTACAACATTCTAGATTTTATTTACTATATAAAGTTATACTGGTTCATTTTTGTCAACTCGACACAAACTAGTCCATAATTCTAGGAGTCGCCTTTATAAGACTGAACTGTGAGTGTGTCTGTGGGATATTTTCTTGCTTGCTATTGATGAGGGAGGGCCCAGCCCACTGGAGGTGGTGCCATTCCTGGGCAGGTGAGCCTGGACTGTGTAAGAAAGGCAGCTGACAATAAGCCTGGAAGCAAACCAATAATCAGCATTTCTCCTTGATCTCTGTTCTCGTTCCTACCTTGGCTTAACTTCACAATGGACAATAACTTGTAATCCATAATAAACCCTTTCTTTTCCTGAGTTGCTTTTGACTAGCTGTTGTTTTGGTTTTGAATCTGGGTCTCTTTGTAGTCAGTCCTAGCTGTCCTATGTAAACCAGGCTAGTCCTGAACTTACAGAGATCCTCCTGGTTCTGCCTCCCAAGTGCCAGGATTAAAGGTGTGTGCCCCCACACTTGGTTTGGCCAGGTTTTTTGTTTTGTTTGAGATAGAGATACCCAAGTAATATCAGTGATAGACAAACTAGGACAAAAGTCAACTGTTGTTTGAGATGTCCACATTTCATCCTTAGACTGTTATCTTGCTAGCACACTTGAGGCATGAAGATAGAAAGCACTGGCTCCCCTGGGCAGGCTGTACTCACCTCCACGTGCCATTGCTTGCCCATGGCATTCACTACTCGCCCTTCAATGGGCCTCCGGCAGGCACCACAGATAGGGACCCCCATCTTATCATGGCATGGCAGACAGTATAGCTCCCCTTTCAGCTCCCGAGCATCAGCAGTTAGCTCCTTCCTGCATAACAAAAGACATTAAACTGAACGCTACTGTACAACCGAACAGGTACTCAACAGAGGTGGCAAAATTTTTTTTGCAAGATTTTAAAAGATATAATTATAACAATCCCTGATAATTTCTATATTCCCCTCATTAATGGTGATCCGAGAAGCCTGAATTAAGAGTCTTGGCTGGGTTTCAGCTTGTTACTAGTATCTTGCATGAATGGTGAGACACAGGAAAGGTCAGACACATGCCACTTCAGTCATGTTTATCATCGTTGTCTGATAATAACATTAGATCTCAGTCCATCCGTCTTCCTTAAAATTCCCAGTGCTGGGTCCAGGAATGGTCCATGTCTGAAATCCCAACACTTGGGAGGCTGAGGACAGAGGATTGTGAATCTGATACATACCTATGATACATAGGTGTTTATTATTATAAAAAAATAATTATATTGAGTTCGGGGCACAAGAGTTGAGAAGCTATTAGTAGTTAATGGCTGCTGGTGGAAGAGGAGTCATTTATCTTCAGGGGTGTAGCCATTGCTAAGGTATCCATGATCCAGAAAATAACTCCACAGTCATATACTGGCAAGTATAGTCCCTGGTTAAACTCAGTAGACTATAACAACAAGGATAAGAAGAGAATGGGAGTGATTTTCATTAAAACATGTTATACTCATATGAAATTGTCAAAGAATATTAAAACTATTAAGACAGAAGATAGTAAGAAAAGATAAATTATACTGGCAAATTGTCATGGGCTTTAAAAAATGTATGTGTATAAGACTTTGCATGTATGTCTATGCACTCCATGTGTGCCTGGTACATACAGGCAAAGGCCAGAAGAGAGCATTAGATGCTCTGGAACTGGTGTTACAGAGGGTTGTATTTTGCCATGTGGGTTCTAGGAATTGAGCCTGGGTCCCCTAGAAGAACAGCCAATGCTCTTAACTATTGAGCCATTTCTTCAAATCCCAGAATCCAGCATATTTTTTTCAAGTGTCCTTCAAGACTTCCTATTCCAGGGGCAGGCTGGCCCTCGATGGCTACAAAAGGGAGGAAGAACAATTTCCTGTTCCAGGGGCAGGCTGGATCTCTACTGCTAAAAAAGGGAGGAAGGACAGCAACAACTAAGGCTGAGAAGGAGGTTCAGCTAGGAGGTGAACCATTTCCAACAGAGGTTAACATTGTTCAGCCACTGGTATAAGCAGGCCTGTGGTGGGACTGGGAAGCCAGAGCTCATCCATGGAGAGACCATTCTGCTCTGTCTATAAATGTCTCAATCAAGAACTTAACATGAGAACTGAAGAGATGGCTCAGTGGTTCAGAATACTGGCTGCCCTTGCAGAGACCCTAGGTTCAATTTCGGCATTCACATGATGGCTGACAATCATTTTTAACTCTAGTTCCAGGGTATCGAATGAGCTTACCTGACTTCCATGGCTCGAGGCACACATGTAGTGCATATACTGCATACAAGCAACACATCAATGCACATAAAAAGTAACCCAAGCTCAACTGTTTTCAGCAGAGTGTCTCTAGCCATTTCTGCTGGATGTTGTAAATGCCTAACGCTTTTGATGCTACTTCTACATGCTCTCTCAATTGGGCTACTCTACCCATTTCTGCCAGATGTTGTAGATACTGGATTTGGTGATGTTTAGCTGTCTGTTTGTTGCTTCTTATGTTCTGTCTGTTCTTACTTTGCTTACTATCTACTTAATAAACTCACTCATTGAACACTGAATAACCAGCTAACACAGATCATTAGTAGAGCCATTATATAATGCTCTTGGTCTTCTACAGATCTAACCCGAAAAGTTGGAGAATTGAGGGTTTAATTCCATGGCAGACCATTTGCCTAGCCTGCACAAGACCCTAGGTGCACAGTACATGCATGTGTGCACAAGCACACATGCAAAATAAAAATAAAATAAAATCTTGAAGCAGTCAAGTTGGTTTGCTGTAGTAACAGAAAAATAGGTAACTCCCCTCCTTTGCTTTAATTCTACTGTTTTGCACAATGTCAGGGAAAATACTGTAATACCCGCAGTTGGCACAGTTGAAGTGGTCTGGATGGTAAGGGTCGTTCTTGAAGATCAGAGGCTGTTCATCAATGATGGCATGGCATTTCTGGCAGATGTATTTTCCAAGGCCTCTGGCCTTTTCACGATTATGACATGGGCGACATAGATGTCTATAAAGGACCAAGATGGAAATTTAAAATCTTAAGTTCTTTTTAATCATTAGAAATATACTTCTCATATCTCTGACTAAAGATTAAAGAAACAATCTTTTCGAAAACTATCTCCTCTGCTATTAGTAGACCAGAATCAAAGTCAGGAAAAATCTTTTCCACTAATAATTCATTATGCACATGGACTTTATCACTGCTTACCTCTCCTAGCAAAACAGGAGGCATGAAGTAACAGACCCTGTGACCAGCCAAGCTTTGGGGTCATTTCCCCGGGTACATGGTTAGTTCCCATACCCTGGAGCAGTACCTCATACTCTATAGAAAAAATGCATGAGACTTGAATAGTCCCTTTGTCCACCAAAATCCAACATGGATGGAAAACTCCTACCTGCCAGCATTCTTGACAAACCCTATGTCTGCCAGCACTTCCTGGCAGAGGTCACACCGGAAGCACTCAGGATGCCAGCTGTTGTTCATAGCTTTGATAACCCGGCCAATGATGAATTCACCTAGAGGAAAGCAAAGCACAAAGAATGTTGTGAAGTATCTTGTTTGCTATAAAAAAAAGAGAAAGTGTTTATGGAGGGTTGACTCTAGTGTTCCTCCAATACTAAGCTACTGCCTTACCCCTAAGTTGTATTTAAGATTTTACATGTCCAGCCCTTGGAATTTTCCCTTTTAATTTTTGACATAGGACATCAAGTGAGTCCTTAAACTTGAGATCCTCCTGCCATGGTCTCCCATGTACCTGGGATTACAGGCCTACATTACTAGCCTAATTTAAAAGAAGGCCTTTTACACTGTCTGTTGGAGTGAGAGAACAGACAAATGATCTTTCTCTCATCTGGGTCCTCATTTTTTATTTTGCAGCCACAATTAAAAACTGGGCATATTGTACCGTACCATACCATACCATACCATATACCAAGGCTTTCTTTTCCAAGCTCTTTCTAGTTGTTTATGCCCACAAGCAACAGACAACTGAAATCTATAGCACTTTTTCCTTTTACTCTCACTACACACCCCCTCAACCCTCTCACTCCATGGAGATCAAACCAAGGGCTTTATGAATGCTAAGCACATTTCTACCACTGCATGTTATAACTTCAGTCTCTACAAAGTATTTTCTGTTTTTTGTTCTTGCTGTGTTTTTGAGGCACTCACTTCCTTCACTAATCATTTTTAACACTGAACTCAGGGTCTCCAAGCCCTAGAAATGTTCTAGTTGAGTCACCACTGAAGTGGCTACAATGAGTGAGTCAAGTACATATGCACCTTTATCCAGTCAACCGAAACATTTCCTGTCTCTTTCCTGGTCAGACAACAAGGAAGTTGGCAATGCATAGAGGGAAAAGCGGTGCAGAAGGCCCACTGCCAGCTTTTACCCACATGTCTATAAAAAGCAATTCTCTCCAGATTGTGGTCCTTCTTTAGTTCAATAGCAAAATAGAGAGGGCTGATAAACTGTCTTTTATAATCATTTATAAGCACCATTTGAAATAAAAAAAATGAACTCTCTAATGTTAAATGACTGTCCAAGTTAGCTTTACCTGTCATCTTGAGGCATCCTAGATCAACTGAGAAGGAAGTCCCAGTAGAGGGGTTACCCAGAGCAGAATGGCCTGTGCACATGTCTTAGGGGAGTGTCTTGGTTGTTAGTTATCTAGGAGTGCCCAGCCTACTATGGCTGGCACAATTCGGGGGCAAGTGGTCCTGGACTGTGAAATACAGAACAGTAGCTGAGCTTAAGCCTGATGGTGAACCAGCAAGCCATTTCTCCACAGTTTCTGCCTCAGGCTTCTGCCCTGCCTTCCCTCAGCGATGCACCGTTGTCTGATGCAGAGATGAAATAAGCCCTTTCCTCCCTCAGTGGCTTTTAGTCAGAGTGTTTTCTAATCGCAATAGAGACAAAACTACAATAGTGCCTTATATGAGTGTGAGACTGATTTTCACTTATATTCAGCAGTAAAACTTACCACACTGGTGACAGCAGGGAGCAAAGAGCATCTGGAAGTCATGTTCACAGTACTTCCTTCCTTCAAACTGGAAAACATGAAGGCCGTCAACTTATATGAAACAAGCACAGAATGAGATTATTTCATGAAAAGGCAAACAAAAGTGGCTTTTGCTGTTGTTTTAGAGAGAGAGAGAGAAAGAGAGAGAGGGAGAGGGAGAGAGAGAGAGAGAGAGAGAGAGAGAGAGAGAGAGAGAGAGAGAGAGAGAGTGAGTGTGTAGTGAACCCTTAAAGTCTTGTGAATGTTAGAAAAGTGCTCTCTGCCAATCAACTATGCCAGTCCTTACCAAAGGAGGTTGGTTATCTACCTACCTACCTACTTTCTTTCTATCTATCTATCTATCTATCTATCTATCTATCTATCTATCTATCTATCTATCTATCTATCCATCCTATCTTCTCCTTCTCTCTCTCTCTCTCTCTCTCATGTATCTATTGTATCTATCCTATCTGTCTGTCTGTCTGTCTATCTATCTATCTATCTATCTATCTATCTATCTATCTATCTATCTATCTATCTATCTATCTATCTATCTACCTATCTACCTACCCTATCTACCCCATCTACCAATCTATCTATCTATCTATCTATCTATCTATCTATCTATCTATCTATCTATCTATCTATGGAGACACAGTCTCACTTTATAGCCCTAGCTGTCTGTCCTGGATCTTGTGCTGTAGACTAGGCTGGGTTTGAACTCACAGAAATCTGCCTGCCTTTGCTTTTGCCTTACGAGTGTTGGGGCTAAAGGTGTGCGCCACCTGCCCAGCTAACTTTAGGACCTTCCATATTTCTCTATGTTGGTTCAGAGAATAAACTGCACAAACACGAGGTACTCTGAAACCAACATTAAAAAAAAAACCAAACTGAAACAAAACAAAAAATCAACCCATAGACATAGATGTGTGTTCTTGTAACGCTGGCCTGAGGAAGGTGGCAGTGTGACGGATGGATGGACAAGGCTCACTGGCCAGACAACCTAGCCTGACAGATGAACTAACTTCAGGTTCAGTGAGAAACACTGTCTCAAAATATAAAGGTGGAGAACAATCAAAGAAAACAACCTCAACTTGCACATGCACAGGTACATATGTGGATGCACACATGCACACACACCCATGTACAGAAACTATACAAGGTGAGGACACAGTGAACATCTGGTTTCACCTCTGACTGCTTAACTATTTTTGACGTGCATACTCTAACTTTAAGGATTATAAAAGTATTTATTATTATTTTATGTATATGGGTGTTTTGTCTGCATACATGTCTGTGCACTGTGTGTCTGGTGTCCCTGAGGGGCAGAAGAGAGTATCAGATCTACTAGAATTGGAATTCTAGATGGTTGTTAGTTACTATCTAGGTGTTCAGAATTGGACACTAGATCCTCTGCAGAAGCAGCTCTTAACCACTGAGTCAGCTCTCCAGGCTTATTTACCTTTATAAATTTAATGAAAGATACAGATCTCTCAATCCAGATAATTTGCATATACGTAAAACCCCTTCTTGCATTTTTTAGGCCAGTATTTAAAATTTTTCACTGTAAACTTAAATATTTACAAGATGTACATATTATAGAATAATTTTTAAAAATTATTTTTGTGTATGGGGTTTTTTGCCTATCTGTACCACCTGCACGCCTGGTGCCCATGGAGGCTGAAGAGGGCATCAGATCCTGTGGAACTGGTTGTTACAGACAACTGTGAGCTATCCTGTGGGTTGTGAGAATCAAACCTGGGTCCTCCAGATGAGTAACTAATGCTCTTAACCACTGAGACATCTCTCCAGCTCCTTAGTTATTTTTTTGGGACAGGGTTTCAATATGTAGTCTTGGCTGGCCTGGAACTCTCTATGTAAGCCAGACTGACTTTGAACTCATAAGAAATTACAACATTCTGGAAAGATAACTATGTTTACAGCTTTAAAAAGATTAATTTATGTTTATTTAAAATGTGCTTATGTCTGAGGAAGCATGTATCATATGTGTGTGGGTACACATGTGGCAGTCGTTGAGCTGCTTCACCATGGATACTGAGAACCAAACTCAGATGTTCTTAACAACTGAGCCATCTCTCCAGTCCTGCTCAGAGCTTCCTGTTAATGCTCTGTGTTTGCCTAACATGGACTCTTTGTGCATGTGTATGCTAGGGGTGTGTTGAGGGGGATGGTATCTAAATACAAAGCCAAAGCAGATACTAGAGGTCAGAGGATGAACTTGGTTATTATCGGTCTTTGCTTTCTACCTTATTTGAGACAGGATCTCTTGTTCACTGCTGTGAACAATTGTCCTATAAGCTTTTAAGAATTCTCCTGCCTATCGCTCTCATCTTTCCATAGATGTACACTACTGCGTTTGGCATTTGGGGAGTAGGATAACACCAGGCTCTTTATTCAACAAGCAGCCTTAAGTTGTTGTGCTCAATCCTCTCAGGGCAGGTTTCCCTCTCATTCTATTGCACGTTTCCTACATTTTGTCCTTTGCAGAGTACAGCTCCACGTACACAACTTTTGAGGGCATAGTCTGAAGGCAGAGTTACATAGTACACTTATAAACTGTGACAGCAGAGTCTCACTGTAGCACACACATATTTACAATTTGTGTGCTGGCAGCTGCATCAGGAACAGGGCACAGATAGATGTCCACTTGGTTGGCATGGTTTTTCAGGATAATGTAGGTAACCTGGAAAGGTGCCCAGCACGATGTAGTCTTGTTGCATGCCTTAAAATTCTTCACTGTTTCAACTGCAGCGTGATTTCCCCCTCCAAGATTACCTGTGTGTAGTGACAGCTGGTCCTTCAATTGGATGATATAACATGGAGTATGAACCAGCTTGTCCCCCTAGCCTACATAAACTACTACAGCTCAGCTCTTGTGTGCAGACCTTATAAGGAACAGGGCATGCCAGGCCTGAGGAGATGTGAAACATCTCCCAGCTGCAGGTAGGCACCTGTTGCTCCTACTGGATATACAGCCATTTTGGGCCAGAACTATTCAAGGCATGCCAGATTCTAGCTTTTATGTGAGTTCTGAGGATCTGAATTTAGATTATTAGGCCTTATGCAGGTACTTTGCACACTAGCCACCTTTTCAAGTCATTCACAGGAATTCTTTTAAAGAAGGATGCTTTCTTTTGACATGAATCAGAGGCACACAAGGCAAGTCATAAAGGGAATGATGTCTGTCTACTCTCTACAACCCTAAACTCACAACATACCAGAATACAGAACACTCAACATAGTTCATAGGATGAAGCCAAGGTTCATCCTAAATGAGAAAATACGCAGGCCAGGAAAAGTTGGGAGGCTTTAAAGGCATATCTTTTCCTAAATGATACCATTTGAGAGGTGTGCTGGTGTAAGTCATCATAACAGGAACTGAGATCCTTTTCTTTATAAAGTGGGAGAATCAAGTGCAATTGTGCATAGAAATATATTCGCAGTCAGACCAGAAAGGACTCAGAAGAGGCAGGCAAGCCAGAGCTACCCCACAATGGGATATCTTCTTTGAAAGGAAGGAAGGAAGGAAGGAAGACAGACAGAAAGAAAGAAAGAAAGAAAGAAAGAAAGAAAGAAAGAAAGAAAGAAAGAAAGAAAGAAAGAAAGGAAGGAAGGAAGGAAGGAAGGAAGGAAGGAAGGAAGGAAGGAAGGAAGGCAGGCAGGCAGGCAGGCAGGCAGGCAGGCAGGCAGGCAGGCAGGCAGGCAGGCAGGCAGGCAGGCAGGCAGACAGACAGACAGACAGACAGACAGATTGATTCAGGAAACAGAGTCCAAGTATTCAGGAACTGATTCCATTGCAATAACCTGTATACTAGATCCTGTGCTCCTCTGTGGTACAAGACCCAGTATTAGGACTACCACTCCTATTCCAAGAGATTTTGCTATAACAAGCTGCTTCTTTTCCACATACTGCAGAGACTATAAAGCATAAAATATTTAATTAAGTATCTGGGGATCCCATAAATTAACCCAAAAAAGTTTGGGATATAAAATGAAGAACAAACCAGAAACTGTAAGTTTTGAAGAATCACATTTCTATAAACACTATCTTTTAGATAACTACATTAAACCCCCAAGCCAATTTAAAACAAGGAATACTGTATTAGTTACTTTCTGTTGCTGTGATGAAACTCTGACCAAAAGCAACTCAAGGAAGAAAGGGTTTATTTTGGCTTCAGTTCCAGACGGACAGAGTTCATCATAGCAGGGAAGGCGTGCCCTAGTGGCAGAAGCAGGAAGCTGGCTGATCACATTTTTATTCATAGACAGGAAGCAGAGAAAGAAAGCAGGAAGTGGGGTGAGTCAATAAATCCTCAAGCCCACTTCCAGTGATGTACTTCCTCCCTCAAGGTCCCAGAACCTCTCCAAACAGCACTACCAGTGGGGAACCAAATGTTCAGATAAAGGAGCCTACAGGGAATGCTTCTCATTGATATCACCACAAATACAATAAGCAAGAATCATTATGTTCCAAGAGATTACGTGGTATGGGAGAAGAGCCCCAGCAGCAACAGCTCTGCTTCTTTCTCTGTAGGTTTTGGAGTTCTGTAAATATTCCTATCGAGGCGAGGGAGGAGGTTAATGACTGTTGCTTTAAACCCAATAATCAGGAACTTAGCTGATGGCGCCATTTCAGAAATGCAGATGTTGGACAGTCACTTGTGATCTATACATCTGTCATGAATTGCTCTGAGACAAGTGGGTCAATAGATAAGCAGAGAGGCTGGCTTTGGAGTTTCCTCTCTTCAGTCTTCACTTCTCAGTCCTAGCCTTCCTGAATAATCAGGATATGGTATTAGAGGAAATGAGTGAGGAAACTCTTTGTTAATCATTGTTCCATTACAGCATTCATTACCAACAGGTCTTTCCTGTTAATATAGCCTGGGATGGGGGAGAAAGGGAAAACCAAAGAGAAAAATCTGCAGCATTAACAGAGTTCAGCCCTGGGTGTGCTGGCTGGATTTGCAGCATACAAAGAAGGCTACTGTCAGGCCCTTGTTCTGGGTTCAGTCTATGCCAGTTGGAAAGATTTGTGGAACTGGATCCCTCTGTAACTGGTGGCTTTAGCTCATTTCCAAAAACACTTCAAAGGAAAAAATTTCTTTTAGTGGAGATAACCAAGGTATCAAAGCTATATTTAGGACCACTAATGCAGGTGTCTGGTTCTGTTTAAATGGACATTTCCTCCAGAAAATAGCTAAAATCTTATGGAAACGAGCACTGATTTTTTTTTCTTTTTTTTCTTTTTGGAGACAGGCTCTCTCCATGTAGCCCTAGCCATCCTGAGCTCACTCTGTAGACTAGGCTAGCTTCAAAGTCACAGAGATCCACCTGCCTAAGCCTCCCAAGTGCTGGGATCAAAGGCGTGCACCAACACTGCCCAGCAGCACTGACTTTTAAGTGATATCTAGTTTGTAGGGTTTGTGTAACTATCAAATGAAAAAAACACAACTTATAATGTAGCTTGTGTAGTAAGTGGCTCACAAAGAGGTGCTGAATTATTCTAGGGATAAGTGCGACCTTATAAGTCTTGAACACTGGTAATGCACAATACTTTCTCCTGTACAGGGGACTAGCTTTCTGTCAAGGTATAGGAAGCACAGGCATGCTGCCTTAGGACTCCTATGACACTGAGAAGCTCCATCTCAATCAAGGCTTGGAGAAGCATCACTGTCTGGGACTTGAACATATTAGACAAGCCCTCTACCACTGCGACACACCCCAGCTGTCCTGCTATGTTTTTAACATGTTCACACTGTTACAAGGTTACTATCTTCTGATGAAGAGTAAAATGAGTGTTAATTTCTATAATCTAATAGGTTATTTTAAAGTAAAATGCAGAATAGCATCAGAATGAAGGAAACTGGATTTTAGTTTGGCAATCCAGCACTAATAACATAAAATGAATCTTACTTTCTCTTAAATGGAGATAATCATTTCTTCATTATAAAGAGCTGAGAGCTGTATTATTACCTTGGGCATTAGATATGTCTTATGTTTTTAGTTTATATATCAGTGCTGGAATTGAATCCAAGACCTCCTACATAAGTATGTACTCCACTACTAACCACACCCTCAGGCCTGCTTGCTATATTAAGAAGCAAGTAAGCAAAGAAAAAAACAGTACATCTTTTTGGTAGGGTCTTTTTTTCTTTTGAGAAAAGTCTCATGTAGTTCAGGTTAGTCTCAAACTTGCTATGTAGTCAAGAGTGGCTTTGAGTTCTTGATCCTTTCTCTCCAAGTGCTGGGATTACAGTTATGTATTAGTGATACCAGTTCAATGTGGACAGTCTTTGTGGCAGAAGTATTCAAAGTTAAATGGGAAGATGAGTACTGTAACAGTCATAGTGAAGTGTAAAGGTGTTCCATGTTAGAGATGAATGAAGTGTTCAGATGGACTCAGAAAAGATATGCCATGAGATAGATGGAACTGGCTGGTAACATCAGTAATAAATTTCCTGGGCAAACAACTTAGGTAAATCAGTTCTTTTTGATGAACAAATCTCCAAAGCACCTTATTTTTCAGAGGGAGACAGATTTCTGCCTAAATTGAAAATGTTAGGTTCCTGTTTTAAACACATCATCTAGTAGGAGACAGGGTCACTGTGTGAGGGGGGATTACATTTGGGTAGTATTCCTAGTAGTTGCTATGCACTCTTTTTTGTTCCGTTTTTCTTTTAAGACAGTTTTACTTTTAAAAACGTTCATTTATTTTCTGTTATGAATATTCACCTACATGTATGTCTGTTTACCACATGTTCCTGGTGCTCAACATGGCTAAAAGAGGGCATGAGATCCCATGGCACCGGAGGTACCAGTGGGTGGTGGGAATTCCTGTTCCTCCTTGCCTGCCCCAGGTGCTGGGATTATAAGCCTATGCAATCATAACCAGCTACACCATGCTGAAGAGAAGTGCAGATGCATCAATACTTCATATCTTAGCCATGTGTTCTAGTGAGTGGGTAGTGAAGAATCTGGTTCCAGACTTCTCTTTGCCTAGAGGGAGGACTATCCTAGTCAACTAATCTAATACATAAGGAAGTTCCACAAAGAAAAGTGAATCATGATTTAAAGTAAGTAAACAAAACATCTTTTTTCTCTCCCTTCAATTTGAGACAGGGTCTTATAAGCAAGCACACCAAGCTAGTACTGAACTTGCAAATCTCTAGCCTCGGCCATCCAAATAATGGAACCACAGGTCTGTGCCACCATGTTGGTTATTCTTTAAGTCTTCATAACTGGTTCCAAGGGGAAAGAAAGAGTAAGGAATAGCAAAGGTATGGACTGGAGAAGATACCTTCTCCAGTTTATCTTCCAAAGTGTTGGGGACTGAACCTAGGGCTCTTTGAAAGCTAAGCAAGAAAGTACTATATCACCAACCCACATGCCCTACATGGCTCATTATACTAAGATTGATACATATAGACCAAGTTTCTGGTAGAAGGCCTGTCTGTAATGTCAGTACTTAGAAGCTAGAAGATCAAGAGTTTAAATTCACCCTTAGCCATGCTGGACTATATAATCTCAAAAAACAGAGACCCCAGACCAAAAAAAAAAAAAAATCAAGTGGACTTCTAGTTCTGGAAAACCTTCCACTGTTGGGCATAGCTGAACACACATCTCATTCTTTGATGGGGATAGCTTTTTCTCTAATATGTGATTTAATCAAAAGTAAAGTTCTTATTTTCCATCTGTGGCTTTATAAATCTCTGGCTGGAAGATGGACCTTAAACAGTAAACATTGTAGATAAAACAGTTGTTTTCCTTAGGACCCGAAGGCAACAACCCAATAATAACCCAATGCTGGGATTTGTGACATCTTTTGGAATAATACTAGGGAGCTATTTATAGCCCAGCAGTGAAGAGGAGTAAGGAGTGGGCAGGAGGACAAGTGTGAGTCATGGTTTATTCTGCTCTGCTCAAGGCTGTGTCCAAGCTTTCCCCTCTGACTAAACAGAAATGGTTTTGCAACTGACAGGACCACATGTAGAGGCAGGTGCACAGAGGGTAACCACTGTTGGCTAAGAAAGATAGTGCCATTTAATGCCAAAATGGGGGCAAAGGATGGTATCAGAGAAAAGGCATGAAGAGGGACTGGAAAACTCCAGAGGGGAGATCAGGCAGAAAACAAAACAGAACTGACTTTTTCCCTCTGAGTTTCTAAGGTCTTTCCTTAATTGCTTTTCCAGTAACATTTCCTTAATCTTAAGAAGAGACCTGAATGGATACTAGGGTTGATATGGGTTCTAATACCTGTCACATCACAAATTGTCACATCCTGAGAGGATGTTTTCACCTCTCAGGGCCACAAAGAAAAGAAAGGTAGGGATTAAAGGGGACTTATACAGTATGAATAACATTGCTCCCCCCCTTTTTGATTTTTTTTTTTTTGGTGTGTATACAAATATGTTCATGTGTGCATGTATGTGTGCAATTACACATGTATATGTGTGTGTGTATATCATGTGGAGGCCACAGATTGTTGTCTAGTGTCCTCTTCAATTGTTGTCCACCTTATTTTTGGAGATAGGAGCTCAATCAACCTTGACCTCAACTTCCTTAGGCCACCCCCACAATACATGTTTCTTGTGATAAGAAAGTTTCAGTATGATGGAAGTACAGATCACATGATGACACCAAGAACAACTGTTTAGAAAATAACTCAAGACACATAGAAGGACTAAACAGAGTGGTTCCTGCAGTGCTCAAGTCCTAACAAGATCCCCTTTAGAAAATACATGCATGGAAATCTCCAGAATGTGACTTGGAAATCAGGAAGTAGGTGACACAGGTTCACCTTTAGGAAGACGTGCAATAATATCCTGATAAAGTAAGTCCTGGGGATGAGGTTGGGCAGATTCCATGTAGGAGCAAGCATTGGGGGAGGCCAGAGATGCTTCTGCTGTAGGCCTGGTGAAAGGATTCTGTACTCGGAGAAGTACTCAGGTCTGATAGGCAGTTACAAGATACTGTAGATTCTGAACTGAGACGAACTGATGGGCAAGAATGTAGGTAGTTATGCATATTTAGGTTGGGACCTACATGTTCCACACGCATTCCACCACTGACCTTCAAGATATTAAATACCTGGTACTTAACTCAATCTCGAGTAAGGAATTTGAAAGTGAAGGGCAGCTGAGTTGACCCACCTCATAAAAGAGTCCTTCTGGGAACTGCTGGAAGCACTGAGCACATACGAAGCACTGTTCATGGTACAGCTCACCATTACTGTTCACGATCTTCTCAGCAGGTGCAAAGCCCCCCTTGCAGCGTTCACACGTGGCACTGGCCAAGGCATTGGCCATGTTGCTAAAACACACAAAGAGCAAGACAGAGTTTGTTAACTTGTTAATTGAAAGAGCAGACAGCATCGAGAATTGAGGAGCAAACTCTATCTGGACACATAACTCCTATTTTATCCATAAAACCAGCTTTCACAGGTTCTCTAATTCAAAATGACCCAGCGTCATTAACCTAGGCACTTTAGTTTCTAAAAGGACCTCCTGCTTTGTTTCTGTTTGACTTTAACATTTTCAGCACTCTTATAAGCAGTGTCTGATATGAAGAACACAGATCAAAGCCAAGAGTAAGGAACTCAGAATTACAGCTGGATAAGTAACTTTAATTAAAATATTGATGAGATAGCCAGGCAGTAGTGGCATACATCTTTAGTCCTAGCACTTGGGAGGCAGAGGCAGGCAGATCTCTGAGTTTGAGGCCAGCCTGGTCTACAGAGTGAGTTTCAGGACAGCCAGGGAAACACAGAGAAATCTTGTCCCAAAAAACATAAACAAGATATCTATGAGATAACGTTTTTTAAAATTCTTATTTGGTATGAATACAATATATTTAAATCACACGTAGTCCTGCTCCCCACTTCCAGGACTCTCCATTCCACATTGCCCTATAACTTCATGTCCATTCCTCCTTCTCTCCTCATAACACACCGAGTCCAATTTGTGCTGCCCATATGTGCAGGAATGCAGGGCATCAATCACTGGAGCATGGGCCACCTACAAAGGGCCACACTGCAAAAGAAAACTGCCTCCTGCCCCTAGGCACTGCCAACTGCTGATAGCTACTCTGCTATAGGTGGGACATTATGAGCCTCTACCTTCAGTGAGGTAACAACTTAAAGTCAATTTCCTTAAAGAACAGAATCTAAACTTCACGTAACTAAACATCATATTTTAACCTAAATATATAATTATTTATAAATTTAGATTATGCCTTTGATTATTGTTCAAAGCAACTGCTTAAAACCACTGAAAATTAGACAAGATGAATCAATTCTATTAGACAGTATATAAAGCAAACATTTAGTACTAACAGTATAAAATTTATCGCTAAATCACAGAATTTTATGTAATAAAGATCACTTTGTAGCTAGAGAAACAGGTTCAGAGGTGGACAGTTAACCTCATGGAACTAGCTACTCTTTAATGAATGACCCAGAAGTAGAATCCAGGCTCTCTGCCTTCAAGGAATCATCTCCATCACAGATGATATCCTTACAGCAAACTTGACAGTTCATGGTAGGGACACAATCATGTTTTACAGGTCAGGAAAATAAAACCAGGCAGTAACTAGTGTTGAGTGACTCTGACAGTTCCCCCCAATAATCCTACTACACCTCAAAACACAGGATGTGATCAATGAATAATCTCAGTTTTCTCTAGCCACTGGTGCTTCAGAAGTAAGGCAGCAGGCTGAAACAAAGAAGTGAGAATTTCACATAAATAGCTATTTTGTTTCTGAAAACTCTAGAAATGGAGAAGGTTTCATATGCTGAATAGTCACTGACCAAGCCCTTTTGTTTGTTTTGGCTTGTTTTTGTTTTCAGAGGCTGGTTCTATGGTAGACTTCTACCTCTACAATAAGCAAGTCTGCTCCCTGGCATAGCTTCTGACCTTTCAAATATCTCATCAGTCTACTACCACCCCTGCCAAGAGACAGGTGGTGTGGAGAGCCTCTCACTTCACAAACACTTTATCCAGTTGCCTTGCTCCTAGCTCTTTCCAAGGTTAGTGTTTCCATAGCTATAGTTATTCTTTGCCCTGTCCTGCCCCAGTGGAGGACAGCTATATACTTGTGTTCTTCCTCAAATGTTTCAAGGCAATTCTATGTTGTAACCTTGCCATAGTAACGCTATGTTGAATTCCCACATTCACCATTCCAGAACAATCAAAAGTCTGTTTTAATTCATAAGCTCAAATCTAAGCTAGGAGTGCCACTGAAGAAAAGGGAAAAGATGGGGCAGAGAGAAAGCAAAGCAGGTAACGGTGCTTGCTGCCAAGCCTCAAGATTTGAGTTTGATCCCTGGAATTCACAGAGTAGAACAACTGACTCCAGCAAGTTATCTTTGACCTTCACAGTGTATGCCCCACCCCACCCCCAAAACACTTTTAAAATGGGAAAAGAGGCAGCCTCACTTCTGGGTGAACCTGGCCTGAGCACTGTGTATACAGACTTCCACTTTGTCTTTTCAGAATTACTGTGAGGAGAGAGGATCCAGATGAACAGCAACAGTTATAATAAAGCTCTGTAGGGATCTGTGCACCCTCTTTTCTTACAGAAAGAGCAGCTGAGTGGAGAAGGATGCTAAGACCACATCCGCTCAGGAATTCTCAGAAGCTGTTTTGAGGATGAAATAATAAAAAAGTACAAACCACTCTGGAAAGCAGAAGGTGCTACTTAAAGACATAGCGCCATTATAATTCTAAATTCTCTGCAATGATACCCTGAACCTCAGTAATCTTAACAGACCTCCCCAAAAGCTGGAGAACATTCTGGAATGTCTTGCCACTTAACTCTGTTTCTCAAGGTCTGGGTGACTGGTTCTCTGGAAGTTCTGAAGTACCCTTTCAGCCATAGCAGACTGGAAGGAGGGGATTGTATCAAAAAACATATGCAAAAATTCAAGGCAACAGCATTTTCCTCTGTATTACTAACATGTAATGTGTTACTTTTAATTGAATAAATAAATATAATTTCTCATACAAGAAGTACTGAATTTCAATCTTTTTTTTGATAGTGCTGATAAGAATGCTATTAGCACTGACCTGTTTATATTCACTACAACAACATTCCAGACTTAATTTATGTTTGAATACTCAAGTAGACTTGGCAAAATGGGTAGACAGATTAATGTTTTACACATATATTCATATATATGAACTCCTTTTAGTAACAAAGGAAGAACAGAAAACAGCACTCGCTTGCTTCCCGACGGACCTCATGTTTCCCTTCCGTCTCACCTTGTTTGCTGGCTAGTTGGTTTTGATTTTTCTTTCTTTGAGACAGGGTCTCATGTAGCCCAGGCTGGTCTCAAATTCCCGATCCTCCACACCTCCCAAGTGTTGGGATCACACACTCAGCTCCTCTCTTGCCTGACTCTCCTGTACTGTTTACATTTTTTATACTTGACAATATTTAACACAACAAATGTATAAGCTACATTTTTAAGAGATAAGTCATTAGATTGGTTATACCTAATTCCTTAATTTTCACTAAAAAGAGTTGGTGACAAAGAAAATATGGAAGTGGAAAGAATGCACTTCTACCAGGACTAACCAGGACTAACCAGAACTAACCAGGACTAACCAGGACTGATGTTGTACACCCACCTCTGTAAGCTGGCTGCACAGGAAACCACAATCAAGCTTCCCAGTCTTTTACATCTCATTTATTCTCCACACGTAAAACAGATTTTCTCTTCTTAAAAAACAATATGTAAAACTTTGTTATAAAATATCTTGAGAGTTTATTAACCACCTCAAATATTGTTTACGGGATAAATCCCCAACAAAGTATTTATTAATTACATTTTTAGTTTCATATTTGAGAACTTTCAGAGTACATTTTTTCCTGTTATAGATCCTGACAACATAAGTGCCAACTTCTTTTATAGATAACACAGTGAAAATGTACCATTATTAGAAAAGATGAGCACTGTCTATTCTTCCCAGGAAAGTGGCATTTTCCTTGACATCTATTATATCCTGTGCTGGAAGTTTATAAGACAAGGCAAACTGAGAACCACCCCAGCCCTCCATACACCCTGAAAAAGCCCTGCTAAATTAAAACACACTAGCTGGATTAAATGGCTAGGCAATGCAGAGATGAAGACCTGGGGACTGGAAAGCCCGTATTTTAGGAGGGGGAGAGACTCACAATTTCGCATAAAAATCACAGAATTCCTTGTAGACTTTTACGTCACTGTGCCTGCGCTGCAGGTTTGACACAGCCCTCTCGTCTTCATTCCCATTAGCTTCGAGGACACTGTTAAGAGCTGTCTGGGGGATTTCTTCATTCTCTGGAATAGTGCTCGGGCATGCCCGTCCTGGGAAGGCCATTGTACAAGCTTGAGAGTTCAGAGTCCTGTGATGCCGAGCAGGATACAGAGAAGAGAAACAATATCCAGGCCTCCTGTTTCCCAGCCAGGGTCACTCCCACTGTTCCCACATGCGTCACCCAGCTGCCAGGGTCACTCCTGACTTTTCATGTTAAAAGCTCTGCAGCACAGCAGTCTGGATCTATTATGACTTCTAGAAGCTCTCAAAACCATTTTATGTGGCAGTGACAATTTGTGTCTGAGCAAGTCTCCATTTGGGTGTGCACAGAAATTTTTGAAAAGCTTGACAAGCTCCAATGAGGACTTGTGAGCCCCTCGAAGTGAAGCTCTATGTAGTCTTTTATTATCTTTGCTCTTGATACAAGTAACAACATAGTAAAGGCTTCAATGAATGGACTCAGTATAAACCAGAAAGAACTAGAGTTTAACTGTAACCCTTCGATTTAATCCCAGCTAATCTGTAACAGGAGAGTCATGGATTCTTCATGGTATTCCTACTATGTTCAGCTCAAACTACTGTCTTGTAATTGTGTTTGTCATGATGGTAATAGCAGCAGTGTAGCATGAGGCAACACAAGAGTGCAGGGTTCTTCTGTGGTTCCATTCTCTACAACAGTAAGACGACTTACGCAAAGCAAGCACCTCAAGGAACTGGTGAGCAGCCAGGGTGCTGGGCACTGCAAGTCATACTAATAACAGGAGAGCCATAAGCCCTTGACAGACAAGCAACATAGTTGAGACCTGAGTCACAGTGAATGGTGACACATAAGAGTTAGCGTGTGTCTTCTATCACATCACCACATCCTCTATGAAACAGGTGCTATTCACAAGTGAGAAAACCAAGGCCACAAAGAGACTCAATAATAAGTGGTGGGGCTATGCTGTAACTTCTATATAAGAAAATGGCTGAACAAAATCACTGGGAAACAAAACAGGAACTCAAAATTAGTATGTGGCAGATACAAAATGGGTCCAGAAGCAGGAAATGAGATCATACCTCCCTATTTGAATCCAGAGATATCAAAATGATGAGGAATTCCAAGACTGCAGTCCTGAACCTGCTGAGACCCCAGATTGATGGATGCCAGAAGAGAGAAAGCCCTAGAGACAGCTTCTTTGTACAAATGTCACCCTTTCCATTCATCTATTTACTCTTGGGTTTTCTTTTCTTTTTTTTTTTTTTTTTTTTTTGTATTTTTCCCCTAAGGGCAAAGTAAAACAGAGAAAGGTCAGAATCAGACTATCAACTTCAGGCTGACAGAACATAGCCACTCCTTCAGTTTTCTCTCTAAAGAAGGGGAAATAGAGTAGCAAAGTTGGGAGCCTCACAGTAGCATAGCTGTTCTACTGCCATTGAGTGTGTAGCTACTTTGGCCACCAATCAAGCAGGACGTGATCTCTGTCCATAGAAACCTCCCTACTGCACTCCTTAATTATCTGCTTTTCACCTGTATAAAGTGTCATTTATGGAACTCTATCATATGTGCCGGCCAAAGGTTGGCTTTGTTTAAGTCAGTATCATGCCACTGAGATC
This sequence comes from Tokudaia tokunoshimensis, assembly GCA_036184795.1. Taxonomy (NCBI): domain Eukaryota; kingdom Metazoa; phylum Chordata; class Mammalia; order Rodentia; family Muridae; genus Tokudaia; species Tokudaia tokunoshimensis. Next base: position 28,766,796 of record BTHU01000021.1, read on the forward strand.
TGTTCAAGTTGCTATATATGTATATGTAGTTTGATTTTGTGTTGCTGCATAATATTCAGCAGTATTAATATATGTGTAGTCAAACCTTTCACTCACTGAAGATTTAAGTACTTCATAGTTTTAGGTTATTACAAATAAAAGTTGTTTAGAAGGTTCTGTATAAATGTAGATTTATCCTTCTCTTTAAGAAATACTGAAGAGTGAAACTGTGAGCTATAGTCTAATCATACTTTAACTTTGAAAGAACTGCTAGGAGTGGTGGTGCATGCCAGTAATACCAGCACTTGAGAGGCCGAGGCAGATGGATTTAGAATTTAAAGCTAACGTGGGCTCCACAGCGATAAAGGTCAGCCTGAGTTATACAGGAAGATTCTGTCTAATATCCACTTATCAGTGAGTACATACCAGGTTAGCTCAAAAGCTCAGAATACCCACGATACAACCTACAAACCATATGGAGCTTAAGAAGGAGGAAGACCAAAGTGTGGATACTTCAATCCTACATAGAAGGGGGGACAAAATAATCTTAGGAGGTAGATGGAGAGAGGGACCTGGGAGGGAGAAAGGAGGAGGAGGGGGAAAAAGGGGGGGCAGGACCAGGTATTTGAAGAGACAGGAGAGAAGTTCAGAGGGTCAGGAAATCGAATAGAAATATGTAGCAGTGGGGGAATGGGGACCTGTGGGTAGCCACAAGAAAGTCCCAGCCACCAGGGAAGTGAGAGGCTCCCAGGACCCTGCAGGAATGACTTTAGCCAAAATAAGCAACAAAGGGGAAATAGAACCTGCAGAGACCATCTCCAGTATTAGGCTAGGCCCCTAGATGAGGAATGGGGCTACCCACCCATCTCAAAATTGTTAACCCAGAAATGTTCCTGTCCAAAGGAAACACAGGGACAGAAGATGGAACAGAAACTGAAAGAAAGGCCATCCAGAGACTGCCCCACCTAGGGATCTATCCCATCTGCAGACACCAAACCCAGACACTATTGCTGAAGCCAAGAATGTTTGCTGACAGGAGCCTGGTATGGCTGTTCCCTGAGAGGTTCTACCAGCACCTGATCAATATAGATGCAAATACTCACAGCCAACCATCGGACTGAGCCAAGAGACTCCAATGGAAGAGCTAGGGGAAGGGCTAAAGGAGCTGAAGGGGATTGCAACCCCATAGGAAGAACAATATCAACTATCTGGACCACTCAGAGCTCCCAGACACTAAACCACCAACCAAAGAGTATATATGGAGGGATCCATAGCTCCAGATAGATATGGAACAGAGGATGGCCTTATCTGATATCAATGGGAGGGGAGGTCCTCGGTCCTGTGGAGGCTTTATGCCCCAGCATAGGGGATGCTAGATTGGTGAGGTGGGAGTGGGTAAGTGCCTCATAGAGGCAAAGGGGGGGGAGAGAAGGGGGATGGGATGGAGGGGTTGTGAAGGGGTAACTGGAAAGGGGGATATCATTTGAAATGTAAACTAAAAAAAGATAAATAAAAAAAAGATTCTGTCTAAAAAAAAAATAAAGACCGACTTTTATTTGAAAGGGCTTGGGGTATAGCTCAGTGGTAGATCACTTGCCTACCACCAACAAGGGTTCAGTGTCTTCCACTGAAAAACAAACAACAAAGATCTTCCACTCAGTGAACTTATATCACAAGTTCAAAATCTCCCTCAGAATGTATCTCTTGTGTAAACTTGTGACCTATAAAGAAATATGATGACCACAAATGGCTGTACCAAGAGCCTAAAAGGTTCCCTTCTGACAATTCAGCCAATAAACAACCTCTCATTCCTCTCCTGTAAATTCTTCTACCAGCCTGCAGAGAGGTAGAGCTAACACATAGCTCTGGGTCTCCAAATTAGCAGTCCATGTAATAGTGAGAAGATCTTTTATTTCATTTCCTCTACTGGGAGCTGAAACTAGGCTAAGGGTAATGCCTGATACTAAGTACTAAGATCTCTATCCTTCAGGTTTATTTCATTTTGTTTTTGGAGACAAAGTTTCATTAGCCATCTCAAATTCACTATGTACTGGAGGCTGGCCTTGACTCCCAATCTTACTGCTTTACAGCCTAAAAGCTGCAATTATAGGCATGTACGATTATGCCCAGTTTAAACAAAACATTCTTAGATTTTTTTGAGGGGGGGTGGGGGTGGGGGACAAGATCTCCTATTGTAGCCCAGGCTTGCCTCAAACTGGCAGTTCTTCTGTCTCAGCCCAGAAATGCTGAGATAATAGGCATATACTAAAACATTATGTATACACCTTTACTTTTATTGACCCAGTAACTGTTCACATCAATGTGGTACAGTGTGACATTTACACACACACTTTAGAAAGATCAGACCAGGGTAACTAGCTTAATACCTTAGTCATCTTCGTTATACATCATTTTTTGGGGGAAAGAGTATGGAAAATTCAAAATTTTCTCTACTAGCTATTTAGAATAAATCCATTAATTGTTGCTAATCAAAGTTATCCAACTGAAGTACAGCATATATAACATAACAAGTTGTTCTTCTGGTTCCTCTATATCTTGGTTTCCAATGACCACCTTCTTTTCATTACCCAAGCCTTCTCCTTGCTTAGCCACTGGTAACCAGCTTGAGATAAACAGCTTACAAATATAAGTGAAAGCAGGCAGGACTTTCTAAACTTAGTTTATTCTATTTAAACAATGATTTCTAGTGTTGAAATGACACAAAGTTCTTTCTGTTTTGACAGCTAGACAATATTTTACTCTCTCTTTCTTTCTCCTCATATGTACAATATAATATTCCTTGATACTGGAATCTACAAAGTAAGATCCATTCTGTTGAATTAAAGTGTATACTACCTGGCTTAAATGCTTATGTAACTTACAAGTCCAGTTTATTTTTAGTAACAGCTCTTTAGTTCTTACATTAAATGCAGCAAAAGTAGCCTTTAATTCCACAACTGCCTGGCAATAACTGGAAGAATCAGCACTTTTATGCTTACATGCTGGAAGAATAACACAGAAACACGAAGTGTTGACAAAGGCTACTGATATATGGATATAATACCACAAAATCCTCTACAATCCTTGTGTAATTGATTTGTCTGAAATCTTTGTAATTTGTATCTGACTACTTAAGAGAAATGAGAGAGAGAGACTGAGAGAGAGAGAGACTGAGACTACATTTCTTTAGATTGAAAAAAGACAAAAACAAAAAAAGATAAAATTTGGATAATAGAGATTGTCTAAGTACAAATTTTTACCCACAATCTTAAAACTCCAGACTACAGGCAGCTGAAGGCAGGCACCAAAGTATCAAAATGAAGTGGTAAGATTGTATAGTGTTATTTGTGGAGGGTGCAACTGATATTTGCAGCATATAACAACCAGGACATTTTCCTAGAGAAGGAGGAGGGAGGACTATATTTCTTATATCACAGTAGGGGAAAGTAAATGGCAGCCAGAGAGAAACCTAATTCATAAGAAACAGTTCTGACACTTGTAGGTGTTTCTGTTGAATGGGTCAGAAGTTCCCTAAGAAAAGTGGATAGAGATGAAAATGCAGAGATTAAAGAATATGGCAAGATAGAAGTTTTTAAAATTCAAACTGAAATAAAGATAATAAAGATGGTTCAGTATTTTAGCGACTACTTGGTAACTTTTCTTCTTTTCAAGAGTCTATTTAATTAATTTATTATTTTTTAAAAAGAGTCTATTTAATGTATGTGTGCTTTGTGCATGTGAGCACAGTGCCAACAGAGGCCAGGAGAGAGCATTAGACCCCTTGGAGCTGTAGGACATGGATACTGAGAACAGAACTCAGGGCCTCTGGAAGAGAAGAAAAGGCTCTTAACTGCTGAGCCATCTCTTGAGCTCCCATTTTATATCATTTGAGCAGTAATTTCCCTGATAAAGATAAATTTGCATGCATTGTGCATATGTATATATGTATATGTATATATATATACATATATATACTCAAATTCTCACTACCTTGGCTGAAAATCAGTTGATGATAAATATATGCATTTATTTGTGTTCTCTAGTCTGTTCTATTAGTCTGTGAGTCTGTTTTTATGCCCATACCAAATTACTTAGGTTACTAATGCTTCCAGTTTCTTTCTCTCTGCTCAAGACTGCTTTAGCTATTTGACAGTCTATGTGTATCAATCCAAATCTTATGGGTACTTTTTCTACATCTGCAGATAATGTCACTGGTATATATTGTTTCTTGAGACAAGGTTTTTCTGTGTAACAGGCCTGTATGTCCTAGAACTCACTTTGTAGACCAGGCTGGCCTTGAAATCAGAGATCTATCTGCCTCTGTCTTCCAAGTATAGGAATTAAAGGTGTCCTCTACTGCCCAGCTGGTATTTTTTAAAGTTTTTATTTATATTATATGTATAAGTGTTTTCTCTACATACATGTCTATGTACCATTAGAGGATAGAAGAAGGTGTCAGATCCTCTGGGATGGAGTTACAATGTGAGTCAACATATGAGTACTAGGTTGAGCCTGGGTTGTCTGGAAGAGCAGCCAGGGCTCTCTGGACCATGTCTCTAAGCCCCAATGGTATTCTGACAGGAGGTGAACTTGTTGGTCATAAGACGTTCTATAGACATAACAATTTATGATCATACACATGTCTTTCTAATTTGGGGACCTCAGTTTCTTTCATCAGTGTTTGGTGATTTTCTTTTTTCTTTTCTTTTAAGACTTATTTATTTTATGTATGTGAGTATACTGTCATTGTCTTCAAACACACCAGAAGAGGGCATCGAATCCCATTACAGATGGTTGTGAGCCACTATGGGGTTGCTGAGAATTGAACTCAGGACCTCTGGAAGAGCAGTCGGTGCTCCTAACTGCTGAGCCATCTCTCTAGCCCCCTTGTGTTTGGTGATTTTCATCAAAGAGATTGTTTCTTTCCATGGATAAGTGGTGGCTAAATTTTTTTCCTAGATCTTTCTCTCTCTATCCTTCCCTACTTTATTTCCTCTACTGTAAATCAGATTGCTTTCTTGATTCCTTTTCCCTGGAGATGGTGAGATGGTTTATTGGGAGCTTGAAGCCAAGCCTGATAATCTGAATTTTCTTTCCAGACCCTAGGCAGTGGAAAGAGAAAAGCTATCCTCTGATGTTCACATGTGTATGTGGCCTCTGCTTCATTTCCTGCCTCCAGGTTCCTGCCTTAACTTCCTGCCTTGACATCCAAGCTGTAATATACCCTTTCCTCCCTAAATTGTTTTTGGTCATAGTGTTTAATTGCAACAATAAATACAAACCTAGCTAAGACAGTGGGCGTGTCTAAAGTTTTGTTGAGACCAAACTACATACTAGTGCACTCCAGTACAACATGAAGACAGCTGCAGAGCTTCTGATTTCACCAGTCTGCTAACTTCATGACTGGACTCCAAAAGACCAAAGATCAAAGATCCAAACAGCCTATTTAGAAATGTCATACAAAGCATCACAGCTGTTCCCAGGAGTTTAAATACTTAAAAATTGAACATATTCATAAGCAGAGGTGCCAAAAGCAGCTTTTGGGGGTGAAGGCAGTGCTGGGATTGAATCTAGGTAATTAAGACAGGATCTTGCTACAAAACCTAGGCTGGCACATGCAGTTCAGGCTGGACTCAACCTCATGTCATGCCTCTGGCCACCAACCAGAGGTGGTCCAATCAGTGAGCTCTGCACTGCAGTGGAAGTCTGTGTGTGGAATGTTGTCCTCTGAGCAGGACCTCAAGAGTGTGCTCTCTTGCACTGTCAGCAGCCAGGATCACTTCAAAAAGATCCACAAAAGACTGAGCCCATTAACTTTCTGCCATGGAACTAAAAGAGGCTCATGAGGCCTTGCCCCTCTCCTACAAGATTTATAAGCAGGTCAGGCAAGGTGGTGTATACCTTTAATCGTAGCACAGAGGCAGGTGGATCTCTGCAAGTTCAAAGCCAACTTGGTGTACATGTAGAGAATTCCAGGAAAGCCAGGGCTATGTTACACACACACACACACACACACACACACACACACACACACACACACACAAGGCGGGGGGAGAAAGGAGAAGAGGGGAAGAGGCGGAGAGGGAGAGAGGCAGAAAGGCAGAGGGAGAGAAGCAGGGGGGGGGGGAGAGAGGGAGGGAGGGAGGGAGGGAGGGGGAGAGAGAGAGAGAGAGAGAGAGAGATCAGGAGGGACAGAGGGAGGGATGATGCAGGGCAAGCTGGCCATCAAGAGATCAACAAGCTCTGGGTTTAAATGAGAGACTATCTCAAAGAATAATTGAGGATGATGCCTAGTATTAACCTGTGCCTCCACATGCATGTTCAGACATAAACATTTATATACCCATGTGCACACATATATGCAAACATGCATAAAAGAAAACAAAACCAAGAATGACAAATTCTGAAGTTGGCCATTGGCTTCCACATACCTGTGCACAATGTCTACCATCCCACCATGAACATGCAAACACACTAGCACAAATGCAAAAGAAATTGAATTTGTAGTAAATGTTTAGCTTTAACATGTCATTATTCATCCATCCATCCATCCATCCATCCATTCTTCCACATTGCATTAGGTAATATAGTATAGAGATGATTTAAAATGAAATACTTGGGTAAATTGTATGCAAGGACCAGGCCATTTTCTAAGGGGCACAAGCAACCACAGACTTTGCTATCTGGTGGGCAGGATGGTACAGCAGAGGTGGAGGTGCAGGGAAGTGCTCTAGAACCATATCCAGCTCATAGTGAGTGATGACTGAAGAACAGGAGAGCTAGAAACTGCTTATTTATATTAAATCCATCACTAAGAACTCGGTAACACTACCACTAGGATGAAGTCTCTTCAATCGCTATAAAAGAACTTGGTGCCATATGGGGGTATTCAAACCACCAACGTGGCCTAGTTAAATTACTACTTGGCAAAAATGAACTTTTTACCTTAATTCTCTATTTGAAAATTTCATCTGATTTTCCTGGGATCACTGAAAACAACACAAGTGAGAGAATGGAGATGGAAAGCTCTTCCCCGTTTCCAGTTTGTTGGACAAATGTAATATGTTTTCTTTCAAGACAATAAGGAAGTAGGCAAAGATCAAGCAGAAATAGATGAATTTTCAGTTAATGCCTTTTGCCTTGTCTTTAAAATTGCTTCTTAATTGTGTACGGCAGGCAAATTCATCACATGGAGAAGAGTGAAAAAGCAGTTACCACATGCTTCCTTAATCCAGCTGAAGCTGAAGAGTATGCATACATTTACGTCTGTACTCATATTACTACAACATTTACTACGATTATTAAAAGGAAATAAGAGCATTCAGACTTTACTGTATCGTTTTGTTTGCTTGTTTTGTTGAGACAGGGTTTTTCTCTGTTGGCTGTACTCTGTTGGAGGCAGACCAGGCTGGTCTCCGACTCAAATTCGACTGCATCTGCCTCCTGGGTGTTAGGACTAAAGGTGTGTGCTGATGCTGCTCCTCAACTTTATTGTATATGAAGTATAACCCAGAGAAAGTTAAAAAATTCAGTTAAAAACATGAAAATATGAAATGTATGGATTAAAGTACCAGTTGCCAACCCTGTACCACCAATGCCCCATGCCAGAATGCTTGGAATAAAGCTATTTACATATAATTGTTCCTAAGAATTGACCACTGAAATAAAACATATAAAGGAGTTAATTTGGATGTCATAGTTATATAGTAGCATGTAGCAGACCTTATGATATTTAAAGAGATATTCATAAGGAAGTGAGTGTGATGCTATCCAACAACAGTCTGGAAACTTGTCAGGAAGTAGACTAGTAGATGCACACTTTGTCCTATAATCAATAATTCAAATACAGTAAATCTGCCACTATCAGGTGTGGCAAAAACTCCTTCTCTAGTGTCTGCAGAATAGAGGCGCCACTCAGAAACAACAGCAAGGATGCAGCAAGGGGCTGCCAAGGACCTGTGACAGAGCTACATGTGCCAGCTCCACAACATCAGAAATACTCTGCCCCAAACTGGCCTAAATAATGCAAATCAATACTGCAGCTACCCAACCCTAACCAGTTTAACAAGCAATGATGGTTTACTTTGGGGTCCATTTCTCATGAAACATTTCTAAGTGATTCACATAACAAAACTGTATGTATCTGAAAAAGATGTGATTGTGTAAAAGACACCCTAGCTGGGGAGAGTGGAAGGGAAAGACAGAAACTCAAGCTCCTCATCTTTCTCCATGACCCTCTCTGACATTAACATTCTGAAAATTGTGTAAAGAGAAAGTAACAGCACCTACTCTTCCACAAAAACAACAGTGCCAAACAGCTGCCTTTTCTCTACGATGACACATCCTTACCATACCAGTAGCCTACTATGAAAAGGAAATGAGCTGCCAACATGTAGAAAAAAAGCATACCCATTCCGGCAGAACACTGAGAAATGTCATGAACACCTGGTAGGCTGGGGCAGGATGAGTAGCCTGCACATTTCAGGGATTTGCACTTCCCTGTCACCCAACAATGCTTTATATACTCTAGAGGAAATGTGGAACTGTCAAAGAATCACTATTCTCCTCAGCTAAAACCTCCATATCCCATCCAATGAGCTTGACTTTAGACACCGAACAGTGTGTTCTGTATGCAACTGCCTCAAAGATGGATCTCTTAGTCTCTGTCTAAAGCTGGATGGCTCTGAGCACCCTCTCAGTATTCCATCAAGCCTTCTGCTAAGAGGCAGAGGGCCAACACTGTCAAGTACCACCCCTGCTGACACCTATACAGCTCAAGAGGTCTTTAGCAAGATCGTGCTTAAGAGACAGCTCCCTTAACTACAATCACTGAAGAGAACTCCTGAAGTCCCACACAAATTTGGAGTCTTTGATCTACTTAAACAATTCTTTATATTTCCCTCACAGGTTAGGAGGCTTTGCTGTGATTTTTAATATATTTTTTTCCTAGAAACTAGTCCTCTAGTGATTCCTTTACTGCTCATAATGTCTTTTAATTCCTATCATGATGAATTAACACCTCTAAACATCTTTTTAGAAAGATACAAAGCCACAGTTGAGAAAGCTCCAAATATAGAAGAACGGTATTTTTAGCTGTGTTGACCTAAGAGATGCCCAAGTTACCAGGGAAACCTTTTGGCACACACAAGAGCTCTTTATATGGATATGGTGCCCAGCAGCAGCAGCAGCCTGTCAGGCTCTAAGGTACATTCTTATTTTAGTTCTGACTCAGCAGAGCTTTCTCACTGAACACAACTGCCAGCTACACTGTGACAGGAAGGTAGTGGGAGTTTTTATTCTTGACTAAATTTGAGCCTTACTTCACTGATAAGAAAAAAAGAGAACCATGAAAATTTCAGGACAGAAGTAAAACATTTCATTCAAATCAAAGTCTTTCCTGTTCATATCCATATATCTCTCATTTTCAGTTACTTTCTTGATACAGAATATATATTTACCAGAATCAGAGAAACTGAAAAAAACTTTTTTGCTAAAGTCAAAATGATACCTTCCCTTCATGAGCTTAAATTTTGTGATGTACAGAGAAAGATAAGTAATTATTTTAGCTGCCACAACTCAGATTTTTTACCATAAGTGTGATAAAAGATGGGGTGTAAAGAACATAACAAGACCCTAGGAGTCTGATGCTGACCAGATGGAGCAATTATACTGACAGCCAGTTCACAGCCTGGGCTGCAGCTTCTTTTAAGATTCTTCAAATATCCTTTGTTCTGGCCCCTGAAACCGGTCACACAGTTATAAGGGTCTTTGTTCAGTTCTTTCCCTCTTTTCCAGAGGTATTCTATAATCCTGGCAACTCAGTTCCTTTTGGGAAGTGAAATATTGCTGAACACGGGCTCCCTACATCTTAGCTATTTAAAGCAGCACTCAAGTTGTCAGTAGAGGGCACTGGATAGAAGTCTCAGGATTTGGTTCCCTGGGCCTGCAGAGAGTAGTCACAGATAACCAGACCGTTACAGAATTTTGCAAGATAGAAGTAGGAGATGGGCATGTGTTGGGGAGCTTCCTCTTGGAGACTTTTACCTAAGCTCTTGGGATACTTGCTACCTCTCTTATGGCAGCTCATCCGATTCTATTGCTACACCAACAACATCTACTAAGATCTGGCCTGGAGAGACGTGGAAAGAAACAGTTTTCTATCGAATAAGCTAACCTGACAAGAGCCCTCCCTTCTAGACGAGTAGAGGACCACAGTTGAGTCTCCAGCACCCACATCAAATTCCAGATCCAGAAGATCCCCTCTTCTTGCTTCTATGGGCACTGCACTTACAGGCTATACATTCACACAGGAACATATAAATACATAAAAATAAAACTAAAGAATTTATTCTTTTTAGATATCAAACTTTAAAAAGCATGTACTTTCTTTTCTGATTGGACTAAGACCAACAGAGGAGAAGCCTGTGGTCAGGATCCTATAGTTGAAGAGTTCTCAGATTTTTGGGCTCCTTATCCAATATGAGGAACTTGTCTCACTTAGAAACTTAAACAACCATATTTGCTGCTGAAAACTAGAAAGAGGTGGGAGGAGTGGGTAGCTAAGTACAGTTCAATGAAATAGTCAAAAAGAGAGTTCTCAGAAAGACACATAAGAAGAGCACAGCTGAGGAACTTGAGGTCTTCGTTGAGTTCTCTTTGCTTCAGCAGATGAGGAAGCACCACTGCCAGAATGTCATCAGGACACAGTGCAGGGAAAACCAGCCCCAAGCACAATATGCAAAAGGCAATACAACAACAACGGCCTATACGTATTTCTGCTATGAAATAAGCTTTCATGAAATGACACATCACACTTCATTCTCTTTTTCCCTTCCCCACTACCTCTCACGGTCATAAAAATTAAATTCAACAATAGGTAGGCTGAGTTAACCTGAGTTGTAACAGCAGAATCAAGCCTTGTCCCCAGACCTTCTTTTTGTTCTTATATACAATTTAGCAGGAGACAGGAGAGTGACTCAAGTGTCCTAAGAACTCTCTTTAGCATGCTTCCTCCTGTCCATTCTGGTGTAAATCCTTGAGGATACTGCTTCTTCCTTCTACTCAAAAAACCTGGTCCTCTGCTGCCATAGCAGTGGTGACAGCTAGCACACAGTTCCCCCAGTTCCCACCTCAACCATAAACCTGTTAGAATGGTGTGCAAGAGAAAATCTAGCAAATGGCTGGGGAACAAATACTATGGAGCTCAGGCAGATTACTATTGTTTTAGTTATTTTTTTAACTGAGCTACAAACACATACAGGTACCATATGGGTTACATTTGTGTGCACACTTAACATTTAATTACTTAAAGGCTGCAAAAGGAAGTTCAGCATGGAAGCTCGAACCTGTAATCCCACTACTCAGGAGGCACAAAGAGCCAGAGGATCATTGTAGGTTCAAGGCCAGCTTCATCTACATAGTCAGTTCTAGGTAAGACATGGTTAAATAGCAAGCACAAGAACTGGTCTCAACAAACACACAAACAAACAAACAAACCCTTGAAATTAAGTTCAAGCCTTTTATAGAGAACAGCTATTAGAGATTTTAGTTCAAAACAGCAAATGCACTTAAATGGTCTGTTGCCTACATGGTCCTGTTACTTGAACCTCAAATCAAGCATTCACAATGACACACACACATATAAAAATTCACAATTCAAATACAAGAAAGCAAGAATTTAATAAAAACTAACTTGGCACAATGTCAAATGACTACTATAGGAAAACAGACACAGATGTATTAATTAGGGGTTCTATTGCTGTGATAAACCACCAAGACCAAAAGCAACTTGGGGAGGAGGGGCTTTATTCCTGCTTAGAACTCACAGGTCATACTCTTATCACTGAGGGAAATTTGGGCAGGAATCTAAAGGCAGGAGCCCAGAAGTAGGAGCTGAAGCAGAAGTCACGGAGGGATGCTGCTTATTGGCTTACTCCTCAGGGCTTGCTCAATTTGGTTCCTTATACACTCAGGACTGCCTGCCTAGGTAGCACCATGAGCTGAGACCTTTCATATCAACCATGAATCAAGAAAATTGCCCTCCCTCACACCTGCCTATAGACAACCTGATTGAGGTATTTTCTCAACGTGGTTCTCTAGAATAGTTTAGCTTTTATCAGGGTGACAATAAAACCAACCAGGACAGAAGACACACTTTCAAAGAAGTGAGGGCCTTGCAACAAACCAAATGATGAACTGCTGAGAATGGTTCAAATAAACTAGTAGAATGACATGGGCGGAATCCAAGTGAAAAGACTTTCCCATCAATAGTAACAGGTATCTACATGTCAGTGATTTATGGCTGCAGCTGCAGCTCAGCAGCAAAGGAGGTTCTGGATTTGGTCCCCAGCACTACAAAAGGCAAGTAGATAAGTTGGGTGTGGTGGTATATAACTGTAATCCTAGCACTAAGGAGGGCAGCTGAGACAAGATGAACACGAATCTGAGGCAAACCTAAGGAATGAGTTCAAGGCCAGTCAGGACTACATAGTAAGATCCTGTCTCAAAAAACAAACAAACAAACAATAACAAAAAAAACCAAAATTAAGAAATGAAACCATTCAAACAAACAGCAAAAAACCCAAAACAAACAAGTACACAATTTTTACCCCATTAAAGGCAGTAGTCCTTCTATGGATGGCCAATACTAATCTAGTATAGTACAACAAGTGACCACATGATTTTTTCAGAGACAACATATCTATAAATGTTCTCTGAAAAATAGGAAATCATTTTGTTAAATAAAACAATACAGAAAGACATGTATCACATTTTTCTCTCATATATAGGGGAGAGTCCAGATTTACACACACACACACACACACACACACACACACACACACACACACGCACACGCACACGCACACGCACACGCACACGCGCATGTCATCAAACTACTAAGAAGTTCACAAGAAGAAGAAGAAGAGATCTTAGAGAAGAATAACAGAATCAGAAGTGGGGACTATCTGTGGAATGTGGACAGGAAGGAACCAACCAGTGTAATAAGTGGAAGAGCAGAGGGGGAGGAGAATAAAGTATAAAGTACAATGACACACACACATATAAAAATGCCAAAATGAAACCATTTCTTCATATTTTAATTTAAACCTAAAAACACCCTTTGAACTCTAAATGTAATTTAAATTTCTTAAAAGGCAGACTTAGAGTTAAGATGTTGGGAAAAAAGGGAGAAGAAAGAAATTTTAAAAGTAATTCAAAAGGGTAAAGCTCTAATTTTACATTGCTTTCCTGATTGCACATTCAATTCCCATGTGATAGGCAAGGCTGCTTCTTGGAATGGAGTGGGGTCTCCTGGTATACTTGCTTACTCTGAGCACAAATGTATTCAGAAAAACAGTTTTGTTACTGCTCGTGTTGCAATGCCCATGCTCTCTCATCCAGAAATCGACATGCCACTAGCTCTGTAGGCACAGATTATCTCCAGGCACAACATATATAAGCACAGATGTATGCACTGCTCATAGAAACAGATTTAGAGGACCACGCCACCTTCCTTTTGGTATTTTTCATTTGAATTTAGGCAGCATGAACCATTAGTCATTAGTCATATTTTGGTTCTAGAGTTCTATTTACATTTATTTTATACTTTCTAAGCAAGGAGCAGAAAAAAAAAAACAAAAACAGGAGGCTTTACTCCAGCTCATTCACCATTACTAACCAGATAAAGAAAGTTTATCAGAACACAGGACTACACTCATTCTCCAACATTCCTGCCCAGCTGCATTTCCCCACTTGTAGAGCTGAGAAGTTAGGACAGATGAAATGTCCTGCAAGGCCTAAAATATGATTATCTGAACCAAAAAATAATGTCCACACTTTGGAATTACTAGGCACCCGCTAATCAGCAACTAATAATGCTGCTTACACACCCTTACTATTATGTCTACAGAGGCACAATACACTTTGTTTGTCTGTGTCTTTTTGTTCTGTTAATGTGTTAAGAGCATATTCCCCAATTCCATGAATGTAGAAGTTTTAATAAATGCAGACTGAACCAAAAGTGCCTAGACAATTGTAATTTACAGAGTAAATTAGAACACTCACAACCTTCTTGTTTTTCTTTTTAACCTAGATATTTTTTTTCTGGCAAATGTCTATGAACAAGAAGTAGAAAATACTTTGCTTTATATTAATCACCCACAGGCAAAACATAAGACTTCAGCTTTCACTTTTTTATTCACTGATAATTTTTTCTTTTTTCTTTAAGATTTACTTATTTTATGCATGAGTACTCTATCTGCATATACATCTGCAGGCCAGAAGAGGGCATCATATCCCACTATAAATAGTTGTGAGCCACCATGTGGTTGCTGGATATTGAACTCAGGACCTCTGAAGAGTGGCCAGTGCTCTTAACCACAGAGCCTCTCAAAAAAGAGTTAAAAATGTTAACTTTTAAGATACAATCACCCAACACTTGAGAGGCAAAGGTAGGTGGATTTCTGAGTTGGAGGCCAGCCTGGTCTACAGAATGAGTTCCAGGACAGTCAGAGCTACACAGAAAAACCCTGTCTCGAAAAAATATGAAAAAAAAAAGATACAATCAAGTATACCCAGAAATTCTAGGTAACCAATCTTGTTAACAACAACAAAAAAAAATCCCTTATCACATGTTCTTTCATATGTTTACTTTAACAAAACATCCTCTGCCTTGTGTCTACTTCAGTTAAATGTTCCTTCACCAATCTGCCTTAGTCTTTCCCTTGTATCCACTTCAGGAAAACACTCCTTTCACATGTTTGCCCTAACAAAAGACCATCCAACACAACTGAATTTCCAAAGAACCCTTAAATATCCACTTCACCCAACTTCATTAGATGTCAAAAAAAAATGCATTTAACAATTTCTGTTGTAGGGTTAACAACAGAATGGAAAAGCTGACAAAATAATTTTTTGATCATTATAAACACTGGTGGAGATGTTATAAACATCAGAAACTGTATACACTACTAATGTGAATCTATTAGGAAAATGACTGAGCCAGTTCTGAAAAAAATAAAAAGACATGTAGCCAAACAATTTAGCTATCCAAAGTGAAACAAGCACACAACCACACAGGGATGTGTACATGAATTTCATTAGCAGCTTTTTTTTTTTTTAAATAGCCAAAGACTGGAAATAAATACAATGTCAAACTTAACAAATTAGCCTGTTCACAGTATAAACTACAATAATTAAATGCACAAAGATAAATAATTATGCTGAGTTTAAGAAATCAAAACAAAACAAAACAAAAATATGGGGTGAGAGAGATGGTTGGATGGTTAAGAACACTTGCTGCTCTTGCAGAAGACCTGGGTCAGTTCCCAGTGCCCACATGCCAACAACTGTCTGTAACACTCTAGTGCACCAGAGACAATATCTGTTTCTGGCCTCCCAGAGCACCAGACATGTATGTAGTGCACAGATATACATGCAGGCAAAACATTCATACACACAAATACATTTTAAAAAAATAAAGAATATAAAATTCTAAAGACTGCAAACTAATATAGTGACACATTGGGATTAAGGTTGTCTAGGTACACAGGAAAGAAGATGATGGGGAAGAACTGTAAAGAGATGTGGGGATGATGAATACACTATGTGAACTGTAACTGATGTGCACTGTACATATATTTATCAGTATTGATCAAACTGAACAATAAACTAAAGTGCCTTACTGAGATTCAATATAATGCCTTGTTTAAAAAAAAAATGTAGTGTAGGGCTGGAAAGATAGCTTAGTGGTTAAGAGCACTGGCTGCTGCTCTTCTAGAGGTCCTGAGCTCAATTCTCAGCAACCACATGGTGGCTCACAACCATCTGTAATGGGATCTGATGCCCTCTTCTGGTGTGTCTGAAGTCAGCTACAGTGTACTCATATACATAAAGCAAATAATTCTTTTTTGAAAATGTAGTATAAAAAATATGTAGTGTAGTGGAATGATTCTTAATCCTATCTTCTACTGTATGTTGTGGGCTGACCTGTATCCCCATAAAAACGTTATATGTGCTATACTCTGTTAAGCTTTACATTTCATGAGGGGTTGGAGTTCACTTCTATAACTCCAGCATTTGAGAGACCAAGACTGCCATAAGTTAGGGTCCAGTTTAGACAGTTTGGACGACATAATAAGACCTTGCCCCCAAAAATTTATAAACAAAAAATATCCTTCACATTATTCACTGTACTTCTAAATTACAGGGATATGAAAATATTCTTTTTGATTCATTTCAGAGTTCTGACATAGTCCTGATTTTATCCATGCATAAAGCCAACTGGTAGGGGGTAGGAATGGGTAGGGTAGAGCATAACTATAGGAAAGAGCCAGAGAACTGAGATCATCATAGGACTAAGCCAGGGATCAGCTGAGGATTTCTTTAAAGGGTCAAATAGGAAATTTTTGTCTTTGTGGGCCATGTCAGTCTGTATCATGATGCAAGTACCAGTTTACCACAAAGGCACCACAGATGACCCATAGAAAGGAGCACAGATATGTCCCAATAAAACCTTAAGTTCAGATACTGCAATATGAATTTATGTAATTTTCATATGCCTTCCTTTTAATCATTTGAAAATATAAAATCCCTCCAGGTTTGTGGGGCTTCTCCAGTTAGGCAGAGGGTGAGGTTTGGCCTGAGGTCACTGTTCACTAAGACACTAGAACACGTTGTAGAATAGGTACCAAAGTGTTGCATTTGAATTGAACTCTAGATCTATTATTTACTCATCTCTTACACTTGAGGGAAAGCAAATGTGACTCTGAATATTTTAAAGCAAATTGCTTGGATGTGTTTGTCATCTAAGTTTCCTAAAAGAAAACATAATAGTTAAGAAAGTGTGTGTGTGTGTGTGTGTGTGTGTGTGTGTGTGTATGGATATTGGAAATGCTATTTGGAAATGGAAATTTTTTTTCTGGGAAAAAGAGGTCAGTACTCTGAAAGTCAGAATGATTTCTAAATTTCCTGAATCTCCATGGCCCTCAAGTATAGTTAGGAACATTACAAGTACAAAGAAACTTTTAGGTCAGGAGGGAGAGGCTAGCAGCTCTGTAAGTTCTAGGCCAGCCTGGTGTACTGAGCAAGTTCCTGGGCAGCCAAGGCTATATAGTGAGACTCTCCTAAAAAACACAACACAATATAATACAACAAAAAGGAATTTTCAGATCTTATCTAATACATTGGAACAAATATCAATAAAGCCAAAAGTTATGATACTTTTTACATGTATCTTTTATAAACAATTTCAAGTTTAAAGCTAAAACTATTTTCATGGTGTAATAGAATCCTTTAAAACTTTGTACTTTTAATTTTAGACCAGTCTTTTACTTAAAATTCCAAGACAAATGTTCTCTGGCCGTGGTCTTTGCTCTTCCCAGTCCTCCACAGATTTAGTGTTGAGAGCTCACACACATGCCAAGAAAGGGAGCATGGAGCATAAAGTTAAAAGTGCACCTGGGCCTTGAGCAATAGTGAGACAACATGGAAGATACTTGACATTTCATGTACTCAAACACTGCTCATAGGAAAAATATCTGTTGTTTCTATGCCAACAGGGTTCCCTGATAAAGAGGCTATGTCTCATTCATCCCTGAACCTTTACTTGGCACACAGTAGACATTCAGTTAAAATGAGGTAAATGATGCCTTAACCTCATGACGCTTTATCGCTCTGCACTACTCCTAAGATACTGCTTGCCTTGCAGAGACTCCGTGAGGACACCTCTAGTGGTAACTGACACACACTGTTGGCACTTGTTTTCAGTTACATTTAGAAGATCTGAGGTACTGAAACGTGAGGCACCTAACTTCAAGTTCATTATTCTCCTGACTAAAATACAACTAGGAGTAAATCCCATCTCTCTAAACTCATTTAAAAGTCTACAGGAATGCAGAAACTTACCTACTTTTTCTACTTTAACTACACTGTAAATAAATATGGAAAGTGATTCTCCTAGTATTAGGAGACAAGAAGAGCAGAAACATAACCCACTGTTATCGTCACCGAAGAGCTACATCACCAGAATGGGTTGGACTGCTCCTCTCAAAGGGTGGGATTACAAGTAAAATGTAGAACTTCAAATTTGGAAGCCCTTAAATTCTGTTGAACTCAGTGAATTCCAAGTTAATACAGTAAATGTTGCTAAGTCACTTTACATTGTAAGAAGGAACGCATGAACACTACCCAGTTCTTCTATTATCATGATCATCAAAAATTGGATAAAATCAATAATTTTCAAATAAGCATTTCTCTCTGAAAGTACAGGTCTTATGATATAGCTGGCCATAATGAAACACAAATTTAAAAGCTTGTCAATTTCTTCCCTGTCAGTAGAGGACATATGCAAGGTATAGATAACACTCAGCCATCTGATCAGAATATTCAGGTATTCTAATTCGAGAATAAATTAAAGCTAGATACATCAAATTATGTATTCCAAATGCTTCTTTTTACTGCAGCTTTCTGTCAGCAGGAAAACAGGAACACTTCCTATCTGCCCCTCGCCCCCCCAAAAAAAAGAAAAGAAAAAGAAAAAAGAAAATCCATATCCTCTTTCACAGTAACACAGGGGCTTAATACTGTAGGGACTTTGAGAATATCAAATCTAAAAGAACTTCTTGGCAGTAACAGCAAAAACTAATATTATGCTGGTTTTGGAAAAATTAAATTTGAAACCCAAAACAACTAACCTTTTGCTAACTTGTTCTCCATTTTTGATGTCTTTCATTGCTCAATTACATTCATTTCTTTGTTACATCACTTCAGTAACAAAGAACCCCAGGAACCCCACCCAGCCCCCACACCAAATACTACAAACTACCTGACACATACTCAAAGTCAAAATTCTCCCAGAAATCTGCTCTGATAGCTACCTTTAGCCCACAGGGGAAATCAATTCCTTCCAGTTGAAAAGCTAGTCGGGAGCTGCATCTAGAGATGCACCAGGAGCCCAGGTGTGGAAATGTGCTAAGTAGAGTGGGAAAGGGTTCCAGTGCCACAACGAGGCTCAGACCCAGTGAACAGAGATCCACTAGGCTGTGAATCCCCGCGGCTACAACCCGGAGGAACCTTGACCCCTAGCCAACCCTGCACTCACCTCAGCTCTTCCTCTGCGAGCCCATTAACTCTCAGACTATCAGGACGCTCTCGCTCTCGCCTTCTCCGGTAGAGGCCCGACTGTGAAAGCTCCTTAAGCTGTAGTGTGGTCATAGTTTTCTCTGCACAGCAATTAAGGATCCTTGTGCTAGGCGAGTTTTGCCAGCTCAGAAAGGCAGTGTCCTCTGCGGGGACCTCAGCACACCTGACTCTGGGTTACAAAGCGCCAGGACAGTCGGCTGAAACACAGCTTCCTGTTTCTTGTTGGTACACACCCTCCCCAGCAAGACATGACTTGCTTTATCTCTGGGCCCTGTACCTAGGGGAGGGGGAGTCAGTGACCCACACTGGCCCACGTGGTCACCAATAAGCAAATTTCTTATGAACAATGATAGCAATTCCTTTATAAAATCTCTCCTAGAGTCTTCTGAATTAAAGTTGAGGAAAAAGCTCTAGTAAAGTAGTGCTTAAGGAGGGTCCTGCCCTGTTTTATTTGCCAGGAAATCCATTAACATTTCACAGACAGCTGTCAGTATAAAGAAGTGCCTGGTCATCAGGAGCTCTTTGGGACATTTTCCCTGGATGTGTTGGGGGGAGGGAGGGAGGGGGGGAAGGCAGAATTCCAAAGGAAACAGTCCAATTCCTTCCTCTCTCAACATGCTGAATCCTCCTTAGAAGAGAAGATGGTGTCTAGGCCACCCCCTCCCTCCCCAGTAAATATTATTAAAAAATTCATAAATGGGAGGAAGAGTGTTTCTTCTGCTAAATTCTGTGAAGTGACTTTCTGATTCTATGTCTACTCTTTCTGAATAACCCCAACTTACACTGCCATCTCTGCTGGGTAACACTTATCTCAGGTTGTCAGCCTATAAAGGCCAATATTTATCTATGTATTTGATCTTGGAAAGCAAGGTGAAGGGGTTGCAAATCACAGAGGACATAGGAAATGCTGTGTCACCTGCTCCAATAATGTGAACAGTACATCAGGCAGGGCACCACCCACCAGACCAATTAAGTCCCTCACAGGACAAACACTACAGCACAAATACAGGCAGCCTGATGGCTAGTTCTTAGCCAAAAGTTCGATTCACAGTTCTAGTAAATTTCTCTTTGAACAGTTTGTACTGTTCTTTTCTTTTTAGACTGCTCTCAACAAGAATACAGAAAAGGGACTGGAGTGTATAGTTCATTGAAGAGTGCATGGTTAGCAAGTACAAGGCCCTGGGTTCAATACCAAGCACTAAGAAACAAGATGTGTTTCTATAGCATAATGTAGCAAGCAGCATTACTTTTAAAAGAGGTGGGTGCTTTTAAACTGTTTTTTAAAACTGTTTAAAAAACTGTTGTTTTAAACTGATGGCAACACTGCTGACACAGGAAACAGAGCTGTGGGGATGGATCTTGTATGAAGAGTCTGTGGTTAAAAGGATGTGAAGACAGTAACAAAAGACCAGTTCCAAGCTCCGTAGCAAACAAGCTATGACAACTTTCACCCTCTGACTTTTCAAATGGCTGAGCTGACAAGTAGGAATTTTAGTAAGTCAATGTTTATGCTGCAATGAAACTGCTACAAAGAATTAAAATTAATTCTTTAATTTTTCTTCAAAAAATTAAATTCTGAGCCTTTGCTGAAGGCTCTTTAAACCATTGTCTTCACGAAGACAGATGGACAGACGGAGGGAGGAAGAGAGGAGAGAAGGGGAGGGGGAGCATTATCTTTCTCCTCGACCTGTGCAGAAGCATATTGAGGCCCGATACACTGTAAAGGGAGCTAGATAAGAACACACAGGCACCAACAGGGATTCCACAGCTTTGAGAGAAAATTTCACAAACTTCAGAAAAATACACTATTGACTAGCATTCAGCCTCCAGCCAGAACTAGTGGGAACACATCACTAGCCCCAGTGCACAGTAGAGTGTTTAATACAGTAAAACACAGAAGATCTTGGATCTTTAAAAAAAATTGTCATTGTTGTTTTGTTTCTGGAGACAGGGTCTTATACTATGTTGGCTTGGAACTTGCTATATAGACCAGGCTGGTTTCAAACTCAAGAGACCTGCCTGTCTCTGCCTCCCAAGTGCAGGAACTAAAGGTGTGCACCACCATGCCCAGCCCCCTTTTTTTTTATTTTTTGAGACAGGGTCTGATGTATCTCAGGCTGACCCTGAACTCATTAGGCAGCCAAAGATGTCTTTGAATGCCTTACCCCTGCCCCCACCTTCACCTGCAGGTGCTAGGATTACGGGTGTGCATGCACCACCTACTACTCCCGGTTGCCTGGTTTATACATTGCTGGGTGTTCTTGTAAGTTAATCAAGCATTTTACCCATCCCAGCCCTCAGACCTGAGCTGCATAACCTCAGACCCTAGTTCCTTTTTTTTCCCTTCAAATACACTTTCCCATTGAAAAATAGTTACAAACTGTGCCTAAGTTTTCTGTTCAGATATAATTTAAAGGTTTTCAGTTTCAAATAATCATCTTTGCATAATTTACGGTACAAGAGAGGTCTAGACAGGTGCTTTTCGCCACATGACTCTAAATGGAAACTTTTCCATTTCTGCATTCCCAAGATATTGAATGCCATTTCAGCCTTGCATTCAGTGCAAGATTCTTTACCTTTCCTTGAACACTTGTAGTAGTGATCACTTCATAAAATTCCTAGCTCTCTCCTACTCCTGTTGGTTAGAGAGAACAATGGTCCCCGACAGTTGCTCCAGCCTGAGTTTTCCACCTGCCTCTACTCTTGCGCAGCTGTTTGTTGCATGAGCCTCCTTACAACTTTGCGTACCATTCTGTCCTTTCTAGCTTCCTAGATTCTTGTTGGATCAGGCATGAAACAGCAATCTGCTCTAAGTAATATCAACCACTGCCATCCATGTTGACAGTTTCTTGTACAGTTTTAATCTCCTGACTGGAGTGATTAAATACAAAGTTCTAATGAGTGCTGTGCAAAGCCATTCTTCTCTCAGGCTGACTACTACCCAATAGCTTTTCATCTTCTGGGAGTCAGGGACCTTTTGTGAATATGATAAAAGTTTCTCTCAGAAAATGTATGTGAGTACTACATTTTATAACAGTGTTACAAACTGATAAATTCCTTCAAAACCCTACAGATAATTCTTTAGATCTTCCCTACATATACAATTGTTTCTCCCTTTTCTGAACACCTCCAACTCCCAGTGTGGGTCTTTCAAGCTTCACCAGGTGTTCATTTGGTATCTCTCTGCTCAGCAGTGGGCTAATGCTGTACGGGAAAAGTTTCTCTTGTCTGCTTCAGATTTCTCCCAGTCACCAATCTTCTAATCTATTCAACCTGATCTTTTAAAACACAGGTCGATTATTTATTGACCCTTCCTAAAAACCTTTCCCTGGCTCCACTGCCTTTATAACAGTATAAACAAAGAAAATGAGGTTTGTTATCTGGTGCCAGCAGAGCCTGCCCCTGGCTCCTTGGTCCCTAGCATTCTTGACTCCAGGCAGTTCTTAGGATAGACTATTCCTCTCACTTCCTGGTTTCTACAATGCAGTCTGTAAGTCTAGTAAAAGGATTCTAGCAGGGTTAGCTCCTATTCACCCCATTATGTCTTGGGCAAAGTAGGAAGCCTTTAGAGATCTCCTTGTTCTAAGGACTCCTGTGCTCCCTTCTGTGACCAAAACAATACAATATTACTATTGGGTATTTAGTTGTTTTCCTGAGACAGGATCATACTATGTAGCTCAGGCTGTCCTCAAACTCATGACAGCCTGCTTGTTCCCTTAGAGTTTTGAAATGTTTTCCTCTTAGCATTCCACATTATCTAAGTGAAATTTAAATAAATAAATAAATAAATAAAATAAATTTCATTTATTTTTTTATTTTCTTGGCATGAGTGTTTTGCCTGCATGCATCTATACCACATTCATGCCTGGTGCTCATGAGGCTAGAAGATGGTGTCAGACTTCCTGGAATTGGAATTACAGATGATTAAACCATCATGGGGGCGTTAGAAATTAAACCTGGGTCCTCTGTTAGAGTAGTGTGGTGGTTAGGAATGGCTCCAAGAGAGTCTCGTGTGTGTGTGTGTGTGTGTGTGTGTGTGTGTGTGTGTATGTGTGTGTGTGTGTGAGAGAGAGAGAGAGAGAGAGAGAATATATGCTCGTTTCATAGGAGTGGCTCAATTAGGAGGTGTGGCCTTGTTGGAGGAAGTATGTCATATGTCACTGGGGGCAGGCTTTGAGGTCTTACAAGCTCAAGTCTGGCCAATGTGACATAGTTTCTCTTGCTGCCTGCATATCCAGATATAGAAGAACTCTTGGTTCTGTCTCCAGTGCTATGTCTGCCTGTACTCTGTCATGTTTTCCACCATGACTATAATGCACCGAACCTCTGAAACTGTAAGCCAGCCCCAATTAAATATTTTCCTTTATAAGAGCTGCTGTAGTCGTGGTGTCTCTTCACAGCAATAAAACCTAAGACAAGCAATAAGTGCTTTCAACTGCTAAGCCATTGCTCTAGCTCCCTATGAGATTTTGAAAGACATACAAACTATAGTTTTAGAATGTACTTCATGAAATTTCAGAGTTTATAAAAACTGTAGATTTGAATACTACCTTCCACAAGTGTAAATATGGTAAGACTAAAAATTAGTCTAAATATTCATCTAACTTGTCAACTTACAGTTTTCAGCATTCTACTACAAAGAAATCCCCTTCAGGCACAAGAGGGGAAAGAAGCCTAACTGAACCTCAACCATCTAAGTAGTCATTAGTGTTATGGGGTTATCTATTTTTTTCTCCTTATAGTAACAGGAGCTACAAAGTAGCATCCATGCAGAACTGTAATTAGCCAAGGCTCATTACCAGCATCTTTTATGCTAGGTCCAGAAGGTCTATAAACTAGATGAACAGCTATGCAGTTTCAGCCCATTAACTTCTCTATGTGATATGCAATAAAAATAATTTTGTTTCATAACTAACTAGGGATTTGATAGAGGTAAGTCCTCTTTTAGCCAAAGTTTTTATTTCATAAGATAATGAAAAAAAAAAAAAACAAACCCTCATGAGCTGGAGAGATGGCACTTACTGCACTTGCACTGGACCAACTTTAGTTCTTAGTACTCATGCCAGGAAACTCACAACTACTCACAACAACTCCAGCTCCAGGGGAGCCAACACATCTGGCCTCATGGATACCTGCACTCATGTGCACATACACCCTCTTTGTCACAGCAACAGAAAAGTTAGTAAGACATCCCTTACCCTTACACATGTACTAGGGCATGCACACACACAGAGACATACACAATCATAACTCAAAATTCACAGGAATTTGAGTTAGAAATATGTCTCTTAAACAACATGGGGTCATCTACACTACTAAATAATCCTAAGAGTGAGGTTTCTTGGTAACTTTTCAAATAATTCAGAATAAAATTCTAGGCAATCAAGCCAGTTACATTAATATTATTATTACTGGAAACAGCTCTTGGAACTTGCTATGTAGACCAGGGTAGCTTTGCACTCACAAAGATCTGGCTGTAACAGTCTCCCAAGGACTAGAATTAAAAGCACATGCCACCACACACAGCTCTAATAACAAACTTTAAAATTTTATTTATCAGTGTGTAAATGTGTGATGTGTATTGCAGATACGGAATTCAGATAGGTTTTAAGTATTGAAATGTCGGCTGGAGAGATGGCTCAACAGTTATAAGCACTGACTGCTCTTCCGAAGGTCCTGAGTTCAAATCCCAGCAACCACATGGTGGCTCACAAACATCTGTAATGAGATCTGATGCCCTCTTCTGGGGTGTGTGAAGACAGCTACAGTGTACTTACATATAACAATAAATAAATCTTTTTTTTTAAAAAAGAGTATTGAAATGTTATCAGACCAATGTGCTAAGTGTCTGTACCCACTGAGCCATGACCTCCAATCTCAGATTTTTTTTTTTCTAAAAGGGACCCAAAACACAAGATGGGTTGGGTGGAAAGGCCCTTGAGAGAGCAGGTAACATTAAGATGACAGTTTCCCTTCTGGAAACTTACTTGTTGTGGCTGCCATATAAGTATATAGGGAGTAATTTTGATATGGCGAAAACAGGTTAGGGTTAAAAGTAACGCTGGGAGCACATAAAGGGAAGTAAAAGGCTTGTTAACTGGATAAGAGATGGCCAAGCTGACCAGTTAAGAGGAAGGACAGGATCTGGGGAAAAAGCCAGTGCTGGGCTAGCAAATGGAATCCCACAAAACTCACCCCCTTTACCAAGGAGAAAGTGCGAGATATCACTGTCCTTTAATATATATTTACCTCCATGCAGCGAATTGAAACAGACTTAATAATGGATAAGAATAGCCAGCCAGGACAAGGGGCCTAAATATGAGGTAACTAAGAAAGACTGCAGCTATATCATAGTATCTCCAGTTGGGCTGGAGAGATGGCTTAGTGGTTAAGAGCACTGACTGTTCTTCCGAAGGTCCTGAGTTCAAATCCCGGCAACCACATGGTGGCTCACAACCATCCGTAATGAGATCTGATGCTCTTTTCTGGGGTGTCTGAAGACAGCTACAGTGTACTTACATATAATAAATAAATAAATCTTTTTAAAAAAGAAGACTGCAGCTATATCATAGTAGCCATGATAAAGGAGCTAGCTTCTCCACATCATGGAAACATGAGGAAAAAAAAAAAAGCACAGTTTAATTAATGGCTGACAGACCCTGTGAAGGTCAGAGAGCAGCAATACTTTCACGTTGGCATGACCAATGCCTGACCAGGCTTATGGCCAACAGACATGCCAAGATCAGAACAGGGGTTTCAACTCACACACATGACCACCTCCTAATCAGACAAACCTCATGTGAACATGATCATCTCTCTGACTGGACCAAGGGAATGTGCATAGAACTGTGGGCTTTTACTGGTTCATCTTGTCTGTGAATCTCACTAACTCACGAGAGTTTTGTGACAGTGAACATCTAGTATACTTATGATAACAGTTTCCTTCATTCTCCAGGGCAACCCTTTTTACCCCATTTAACAACTAAATTCTTCAGTTTATTTTCCTTTGGAAACAAAAGAAGCTAAATGAAAATGTTTGCAATAGTCTTGTCCCAGATTAAGATTCCCTTGCATTAGGGGCTGGGGAAGTAGCTGGTAACTCCTTGAGGACCTGAGTTAGATCCCCCCAGAAGCCCATGTTAAAAAGCAGAGTGTGGCACTTTCTTGTAATCCTAGTACTGAGGACAATGTTGCAATTAGAGGGTCCCTGGGGCTCTTTGGTTCCCCTACTCTGCATGAATGGGCACAGCCTTTGGGGGAGGCTGAACTTGGGGAGTTTGACTGCACTTATTCCATGCCTCGACCAGTTTGGTGGCAGTTGTGGCTGGGAGACCAGAGAGGCCTTCCATGGAAGATTAGGCTGCAGCTCTGTAGGTGAAGCCCTTCTTCATGGGTCCTCACAGTGGATTTTGATGAAAGAGACAATCCATAGTTCTAAACAGTTTATTGGGTTGTTCATGGTGGAAAATGGATGCATAAACCCCTTTTTCAGGATCTGACCTGAAATTATGTTTTGCAAGGAGCAATGTCTGGGAAAGGAAGCTTATTGGCTAAGCCCTCAGAGCCTTTAGGTATTTCATTAGCACGGATCTTACTATATGGATTAGTCTGGCTTTAAACGAACAAAGATCCACCTTCCTTGTTTCCCAAGTGGTAGAATCCTAGTCCTCATGCGTGTGGCACAAATGCTTTACCAATGAACCATTTCCCCATCCCAAAGCTGTTGTTTTAGGTAGGACTGATAAGATCAAAGTAGGCAGGGGATCCCTCTCCTCTGAACAGGGCAGTGGGAGGGGGCCCAGGTAATGCAATAAGACAGTAAGAAGCAGGATAGAGAGGACATCAGCTAGAGCCAGGACAGGAGTGATAAAACCTGCAAGAAGGGTGTGGGGTGCACCAGGAAGCAAGGCAGAGAAGCCAAGGTAACAGACTAGGTGGGGCAGAGAGGGAGGTAGCAGGCGCTAGCATTGTTAACATTTTTCTTCACATTCTTCCATGCACATAGCAACAAAACAGACCTGGTGAAGTACAGCCTGAGCTGTACTTTCATGTAGTCATAATCTTGCCCATTGAAAGTTAGAATTTAAAGCCTACTTTGAATCTAATAAAAACGCTTTTACAAGTCCACAAAATTAACCAGATCTCAGTTGGTAGAATGCTTGCCTAGTATGGATGAAATTGTGGGTTCTAACCCTGGTACCACATAAAAACTGGGCATGGTGGTGCCCAGTGCTGGACGGGTGGCAGCAGAGGGATCAGTGCAAGGTCAGCCAGGCTAAGTCAGACCCTATCTGTCAAGGTGTGGTGGAGGCACAGAGGTGACTCAGCAGGTTAAGCACTACCTTGCAAGTGTAAGGAATTGAGTTTGATCCCTAGAGTGCTCTTTCCTTTGGTATAGTCATTTGTTTTTGAGATAGGGTCTTAGCAATCAAATATATTATTAAACTAATATAGATTCTGTTTAGCTACCAGTTTAAACAAGCCAACAATAGGAGCATATTCTTAAAACATGTGATTACAAACTAGGCATTAAATAATGGTAAGGCATCTCTGCTCTTTTTGTCAGGTAGGACAGCAGTATGCGGTTTTATAATAAAGTGTCTATCTCAGAGAGCAACTCCGATACATACTGAGCTAGTACCGACTGATATCTGATTCTGCTTTTAAATATTTAATTAAAAGAGGAAAAAGAAGGTGCAACAGAGCAATGATGTGCAGGCAGTGAGAGTACAGAAGAGTCATTTCTGTTTGTATTAAAATATTTTCCTAACAGCTTTTTCTAATGAGGCCTCTGAGGATGTTAACTCTCGACACAATGGCACGTATCTTGTCTAAGATTGGACAAAGTACATCCAAGGACATGTTAAATTCCAAAAGGAGGTCACTAGGAAAGAGGAGAGATCATTCTAAGTGGAGGAGTACGGAGCAGGTGCAGAGACTCATAAACTGGGGAACTCAGAATTCTATTTTGAATCTAGTCCACATGATTTATATGTCATGTGGAAAAAAGTTATAAAGAATGTGAATTCAGGCTGGAAAGGATTATAAACTTGGAGATACAGAGTTTGGTGGTCCTTCATACAACAGTGTAAGCCACAGGAGCAGAAAAAAGGCATTCTGTGTGTGTGTGTGTGTGTGTGTGTGTGTGTGTGTGTGTGTGTGTGTGTGTGTGTTGGGATGGGAGTAAGGAGTAGGGTTCATGCTTTTTCAGGGAAACATGTTGCTAAGAATAAATCTACACAGTCAAGAATAGCACAGACACTTACATGAGTGATTCCTTTACATGCTTCTAACTGAATCATGTCCTGAACAAGAACCCTTTAAATTCAGCTTTCCCCAATCTTCCTCTCCTGTTACACCCTGATCTTCCACTCTTAGTACATGGCTCCTTCTACTTTAGAGAAAACATTTATCTTCTGAAGGTAACCACCACAACTGTCTTCAAGGTCTATTTCCCACTATTCTCTTATTTCAAGATTCCACTGGGACTCAGTAAACAACACAAAATCCACTCCATGCTAAGTTTATATAACTGTCATATTAAAGATAGTATATAGCAACAACCATGATGTTAATACTTTACACATTAGTTGATTTAATCCTGAGTGGATCCTATTTTATATAAGCAGAAATAAGGCCTAAACTTGTTATGTAATAGTAGCAGGATCTGAATGGGCACAGAGGCCTTATTTATAACCACAGCACCATGTTGCCTCTCTCAAAATAAGGAACTCAATTTTAAAGGTTATAATTTCTTCAACATAGTATCAGATAGCAACAACAACAAAACAAACCAATTCACTGCAGCTTGCTTAGTAATGCAAAAGTATACAATGTATAAAATCATAATAAACAACCTGTGTTGCTATTAAAAAAATATAAATATGTAACAGAACCATAAAGATATGCAGAGGTGACAGGCTAAATTCAATAAAGTTGTCTCCTATAGGAAAAGCACAGGGAGACCAGTTAACTAGAAGAAAGTATGCAAAGAGCTTTCAAGTACACTTGTGATGTTTTACTTATTAAGATGGCTGCTGCATATTAGAAGTTCTTTATATTAACTTCTATTGCAAAGAAATGAAACCAGCTGGGTGGCTCCTGCCTGTAGCTCTGGCACTAGGGGTGCTGTGACAAGAGGACCACCAGAATTTGAGGCCAGCCTGGACTACAAAGTGATTTCAAGGCCAGCCTGAACTAGAGTGAGACCCCGTGAGTCTCTGTACTAGAGTGAGCCAAAATAAATAAACACACAAATGCAAACCTACAATACAGATATCTTAGACTATGTAAGGCTCCAGTTTCTAAGTGCTCTTTCTGCCACCATGTGGCTCCTACAGATAGTACAAGCGCGCAATTTTCAGACAACCAGCACTGTTAATGTCCAGGTCATTACTGCATGAGTAGAAACACAAAGAACCACCATTTGATACGTAATCAATTCTAAACCATATTGTGGGCTAGGGGTGTATCTGAGAGTGCTGGCTAAACATGCCAAGGCTCAGCACTCCGAACACCACCATCCTGTTAGCCTATTTATTTCCAACCATGCAACTTCCAAAAAGATTTAAATAAGGAGCTCACGTAAAGGAACAGTAATATGAAACTTACTGGGCATAAAGTATAATATGAAAAAAAAATCAATGTGAGAAGCTGGGTGTTGGTAGTGAATGTCTTTAACTCCAGTACTCGGGAGGCCAAAGCAGGCAGATCTCTTGAGTGACATCTACAGAGTGAGTTCTAAGATAGCCAGAGCTACATAGAGAAACCCTGTCTGGAAAAACAAACAAAACAAGTAAGAACTGAGGGGAAGCCTCATATACACTTCCAAACTAGTAAGTAAATAATATGCAAAGAATATAGAAACTTTGTCCATAGTATTATTAATTCACGTGTAAATTTTAGTATTCCCCTCTTTTCCCTGAAACTTAATACTTTTTTTTTTTTGAGACAAGGTATCACTATGTGGTCTTGGCCTGAAAATTACTATATAGACAAAGCTGGCCTTGAACTTAAGAGATCCACGTGCTTCTTCCTCATTGCACCCCAGATCAGCACAACTGTGTTTTCTTGATTCTGCTACTCTCTATCCAAATGAACTCATGGTTCATACTGTTTCCATTCTGTGGTAGAGAATGGAGGTAGAGGGAGAATGAGGTAGAGGGAGCTCTCTGCTGAGAGTTCGGTGAACATCACAGGAAACACCCTTACATTTGTCCCACCATATGCTGTTCACTGCTGGACCATTTCCCTCAATGATTCCTACAGGTGGCAAACAGCATGCAGACAAGAAATACTTGCTGAGTAACTCAAGTTCAGGAACTTCATAGAAACATGAGAAGGTATTTATATATTGTGAAGCTTATTTTAGTGATGTTTACAGATATACACCAACACATATACATGTAACTGAAATTTGCAAAACAAGGCCCTTGGATCACAAAGACACAATCTGACAGACAAGGTGGCTGACTTCCAAGTCTTATTTTAGTAAACTATGATCTTCATCTCTTTGTGCTTTGCTTTTTTCCCTCTTGCCCCAGACTCTTGAATGCAGGGTTCCAGGCACGCAGGCCTGCCAGACTTTCAGCTGCTGAAGCTCAGCATGAAGCTCTAAGACATACAGAAGCCACTCCACTCTGGATAGGTGACAACAGCCTCTTCTCAGAGCACAGTTCTTTCTTTCCTTCCAAATAATGGGGTTTTCAGTGTTTCTTGTGGCAGGCACTACCAAATTTGAAAAAGGTTAGATGCTAAATATTTTAAGTGCATCCAGTTACCAAATTTTTTTCTTTAGCAGATATTTACTTTAGCAGATGTAAACACTGGATACCACACTTCGAGAAGGAATGTCCCAAAGACACACACAATCATTTAGGATTTGAAAGACCAAGGCATAGGTTTATGAAAAGAAAAACGGGTCCTCAGCCTCACCTCAGTGCACCTGCACTGGTACAAACATAAGAGAAGAAACAGGCAGGCTGGTGAGTACCCAGGTCAAGGGGCCTCACTACTTAGCACTACAAGCCATACAGCACTGTTAATAGCTGAGCAGGAAAACGAAAACAACAACAAACCAAAAACAACAACAATAACCCTACTCCTCTTGGAGAACAGAAACTTCTTCCTTTCCTCTAAATGAGTCACACCTCCCCAGGCTTCTGGTATCCAATGAGCAAGGCTTAATTAATCCTAAATAAACTTCCAAACTAGCAATGTTATCTGACATAAAATGCTAAGTACCTAGAGACCTCAGCTTCAATCTCTCCTTCCAAACACAGCACTAATCAAACTTACTTTCTTCCTAGGACATAAAACAGTAACTTTCATTCTATTAAAGGTGCAGGAGGGGGGATTCATAAAGTAATTTAACATTAAAAAGTATTAATTCTTAAAACTACAAATTCCCCATAAAACATCTTCACTTGGTAGTCATATTGTGACTAGAAACACAGAAACTGAACAACTGTAAAATTTATTTTGGGGTAGAAAGAGCTTTCTAAGACTTTCAAATACATCTATGGCCCGCCTGAGGGGGGTTATTTTATAATCTACTGTATGGGGAAAGTACCTATTTTAGTTTTTCATGAACTGTATACTGGAAGACTGAATGACAGGAGGAGCTTGGGGCAGCTACTTAACTATGTAGTGTAATCTGTACACTGGTACACCTTCTAGGACTACTGTAGAGGTAAGAGGTGAAGGTCAGTGGTAAGACCAGCTGGGCAACCTTGAAGACTGTGCTTCAAAGAACAACAAAACTGCTCAAGTATAGTGGTCATTTAACACAATTAACATTTAACAGGGTGTGGTGGTGTTCACACGTAACTCTAGCACTCAGGAGACCAAGAATCAGAAATTTGAGACTAGTCTGGGCCTATGTAATAAAACCCTGTTTGATTACTTATTTTAAAACAAAGTCGGCTGGTCTAGAACCCCTCCTGTCTCTTCCTCCTGAGTGGTGGGAATAAAGGTGTGTTGTGCCTGGCTAGAACCAAAATTACGAGAAAAAGAAAAAGTTCAAAATTCATAAGATTCCCAGTATACTGACTTTCACAGAGCAGATACCAATGAGTAGGTATGATGATGATTTAAAAAAACAAACAAACAAAAAAACCCCTGACAGTAAATAAGAATACCTAAGGGGCTACTTATATATTTCTTGAATTTTATCAGAAATATTTTCCTTGTAGATCTTCAATTTTATCAGAAAATGTTTATAATTCCACTTTCAATCAACTTAGAAATATTTTTATGCCTACCATTTTATCTGTAATTTTCCATGATAATCTTCAATTTTAATGTTATTTTATATTTTTCTACAATTTTATTAGAAATATTTCCCATGTAAATCTTCAATTCTATCATAAAATGTTTCTACTTCCTTTTTCAATTAATTTAGCAATGTTTTTTATGCCTATCATTTTACTCTTTAATTTTCCATGAAAATTGTCAATCTTAATGTGTTTTTCTATGTTTCTTCAATTTTGTCAGAAACATGTTCCATGTAAATCTTTAATTTTATCATAAAATGCTTTTACTTCCTTTTTCAATTAGAAGAAGAAGAAGTAGTAATAGTAGTAGTAGTAGTAGTAGTAGTAGTAGTAGTAGTAGTAGTAGTTGCTAATCTGTGGGCTGGAGAGATGGCTCAGCAGTTAAGAGCATTGGCAGTTCTTCCAAAGGACCTAGGTTCAGTTCCCAGCAACCACATGGCAGCTTACAACTGTCTGCAACTCTAGTTCCAGGGGATCTAAGGGATCTAAGACACTCACACAGACATACATGCAGGCAAAATACCAGTGGATATAAAATAAAAATTAAAAATAAGTTAATTTGCAATTTGCAGAATTTATGTGAGGATTCAAACAACATTTCTTTACATTATAGACAAAAAAAAGTATACAAAACATTCAGTAATGTAGGAAAGGAACTGTTTGTATGCAGGCAAACACAGCCAAGTACCTAATCCAGTCAATGATATGAAACAGCATCCTCTGGTGTCTGTTTGTGAATCTGCTACTTTTCAATTGCCAAAAAATAATATTTTAAATGGCCCACTTAATAGAGAAGGCTTTATGGAAAAGAAATCCGGCCAGACAGATCAGATTGCAAAAGGTGCAATACTTCTAGGCCTGATGACCGTTGTTTAATGTCAGAGTTCACGTTAGAAGGAGAGATACTTCTCTGATCTTTACACTCATGCTGTGCCCCTGATGCCCCCCCCATACAAATAAATAAATATAATATAAAAAATAATAAGTGCAATCATCATGGAGCTAGGAAGATGGAAGGCTCAGTAGGAAAGTACTTGCTGTTCAAGCATTAAGACCTGAGTATGGATTGCTGAGTTTGAGCCCTGCCTGAACTACAGATTAAGTTTCAGGGGAGCCAGAGAAATCCTGTCTCAAACAAACAAACAACAACAAAAGATCTAAGTATAGATTCCTAACAGCCATTGTAAAAGCTGCATGTGACAGCACATAGCTGCTGAGGAGGAGTTAGGGATGGAGACAGGGGGATGCTGGGGATGTGCTGGCCAGGGAATCTAAGAAACAGCAAACTCCAGATTCAGTGACAGACTCTTCTCAAAAAATAAGGTGTAAAATTACAGAGGGGAATACCAGATACTAAACGCTGGCCTCTACCCCTTTCACAGGTATACACACAAATGCATACTCTTTCTCCTATATTATGGAGAGATTTTTTTTTTGTATGTATATTCTTTTTTGGGCCTTTTTTCTGTGAAGTTCCTATATGTCTTTGATTATTTTTACTAATTAATTAATTAATCAACTAATTTTATATCCAGTTTCCCCTCCCTCCTTGTCTCTTGGCCCTCCCCTGTCCCTTGTCTTTATCCCAAGTGCCTTTTTCTTTTTAAGTTTTTTTCTTTTTGTGTGTGTATTTGTGTTTGTTTGCATGTATGCATATATACCATGTGCATGACTGTTGCCTGCAGAGGCCAAAAGAGGGCATTAGATGCTTTGGTACTGGAGTTATTATAGACAGTTGTGAGTCACCATGTGGGTGTTCAGAAACTACAATAACCAGAAAGGCCATCAATCACAACCGATTAAAAAAAGAAAAATATTACATGAGAATACAAAATGTAAGCAATTTTTATCTACAAATCCAGCTCTACAGAAAACACAAGAGGGAGATCTTTAGTCTGAAGAGGCTAACTACATCTTAGATAGGAGGACTAAAAAACCCCAGAACAGTAAATCACAAGAGGGTTAAAAAGCCTCCATCATAACAACAAACTAGCAGGAAGCAATAAACGCTGCTCATTGATAACTCCCAATATTAATAATCTCAATTCTCCCAATAAAAAAACACAGACTAACAGATTGGTCAGAAAACAGGATCCATATTTCTGCTACTTCCAAGAAGCACATCTCTCTGTCAAGGAAAGATTACTACTTTAGGATAAAAGTATGAAAAATAGAGTTCAGGAAAATATACGCAAGAAGCAAACAGATGTAGCTTTTTTTATATATATCTGACAGAATAGTTTCAAACAAAAACTAATCAAAAGAGACACGGAAGGACACTACATACTCATTAAAAGAAAAGTTCACCAAGATTCAAAACATTATGTACGAAGTACAAAGGTGCATAAGTTGATAAAAGAAACACAATTATAGCAAAAGTTACATATTAACCTTTTTATAGTCATCTAAACATGGAGTTATATCAAATGGACCTACCAGACATCTACAGAGCACTCCATCCCAACACTAAAAAATATGCTTTCTTCTCAGCACCTCATGAAACTTTCTCCAAAACTGCTCTTTTAGAGGTTTGGGGTTCAATTCCCAGCAATTGCTTGGTGGCTCACAAACATATATAATGATGTCTGTTACCCTCTTCTGATGTGCAGGCACACATGCAGGAAAAACTCTATACATAATAAATAAATCTTTAAAAAAAATCAAGAGAAGAAGAAAAAAGAAACTACAACAAAATACAGATATCCAATGAAATAAAAGGTTGGTTCTTTGAGAAAAATCACCAAAATTAACAAACCATTAGCTAAATTAACTAATAATGCCACTATTACCCTGATACCTAAACCACATGAAGACCCAACCAAAAAAATAAAATTATAGACCAATATCCTCTATGAACATAGATGCAAAAATTCTCAACAAAATACTTGAAAACCAAATAGAAGAACACATCAAAAGACTATCCACCATGTTAGCTTCATTCCAGAGGTACAGGGATGGTTCAGCATACATAAATCGATAAATAAAGGTAATCTACCACATAAACAGATTGAAAAGACAAAAACTACAGGATCATCTCACTAGATGAAGAAAAGGCCTTTGATAAAAACCCAACATCTCTTCATGATAAACAACCTGGAGAGAATAGAGAAACAAAAGACATATCTCAAAACAACAAAAGCAATTTACTACAAACCCAGTCAACTGTGGAAGTAACCAAACACTTTTAGATTGGATTTAAGGCCCACTCCATGAACCTGAGGCTTCATCAGCCTAAAAGAAAATCTACTACTATTATTACACAAAAGGAACATGATGATAAAACTACTACTAATGTTATAACCCACAGATCAGTGTCTTACTCAACCCATCCCCAAGGAGCTTCTTCTCGCAGTAGCTAGGATCTAACACAGAGAGAGCTACAACCAGACCATGTGCTAAGACTGAGAGACTATAGAGCTCAGTTCTAAATGGGATGTTTTCATCAAACCCCTCCCCTCAAGGCTCAAGGATCTATGAGGAAGAGGAAATGAAAAGATTGTAAGGGCCGGAGGTCACAGATTGTTGCACCAAGGAAAAACAGTGTCTTCCAGACACAACAGGACTGATGCACATACCAACTCACAGACACTGTGACAAGCATGCACAAGACCTCCACATGCTCAAACATGGATGTACCAGAATTGAAGTACCAGCATTGAGGTAAACAGTCCATCAAAGGATACAATTCTAACACCCTTACACACAGAGCTCAAGAGCAACCAACTTGATAAATACTGATAGATGTCACCAAACAACCCCCAAACCCACCGAGTGATTTCAATGTAATACAGTGGGGGAAGGAGGAAAACAGAATACATATGATATACATATGACGTCAAGGCAGATACAAGGTTACTGGGAAAGTGAACATGCATTCGGGAAGATCACAAGGGAAGGGGATAAACAGGAGTATCAACAAAACAAAGTATGAATGAAAATGCCATAATAAAATCCACCACTTCGTGTGCTAATAAAAAACTAGTAAAAATAGGGAAATGATGAGAAGATTGAAGAGATTGATGCTTACCTGATTTGTACAGTAAAAAAATGTACACATAAATCACAAGGTATCACAAGGCAACTCATTCATCTGTATCAGTTATCAATACATTGAAATAATTTAAGGGCTAGAGAGATGGCTTAGCAGTTGAGAGCACTGGCTGCTCTTCTGCCCTGCTCACTTCTCAGCACTGACAACTGATAGGCTTGGAAGATGTCTCTGAAAGTCATATATATTAGAAGGAATTGCTCTACACCAACAACCAGCTCAACAACAACAACAACAATGGTCAAAAGCTCTGAACAGCATGGGCTTAGCTTCTTCACAGGATAAGAAACAGCTGCAGAGAAAGATATTCTGTATCTTTCCTAGAAAAACAAAACTATAATGAGATATTAATCCTATTCATGAAACCCATTGTCAAACAAAACAAATCAGAAAATCTGTTCTCAGGGATCTACTTCTGATAACACTCCAGAGTCAGTGGGACTTAGAGATAGTTGCCCACCATTTTCCCCAGGCAGCATCATTCCTGAAATTAAAATCTGCTCAAAGAACCATGTGACTCCACTAAGGTGAGAACAATTTAATAGCTAAAAGTCACATACCTGTATCTCAGCACTCAGAAAGCTGAAGTGTGGAGTGAGGGGATTCTGAGTTTGAAACCAGCCTGGGTTACAGTGAGTTCAAGAGCAGTTTATAGTAAGATCTGTCTCAAGAAGGAAAAAAAAAATCTAAAAGGTTCCAGCAACATAAGAATGAATAGGCAAAATGTGCTACATACAAATGATGGAATATGAGTCTGCCTTGTAAGAAAGGAAATTCTCACTTATGATTCATGGATGGACCTTGAAGACCTTTCTACACTAAATTAAAAACAAAAACCCAAACCAGGTTACAACGGGATAAATACTGCATGTTTCCACTTTCTAGAGGTATCTATTATAACCAAATACATAAAGATAAAAGGTAGGTATCAAGGACAGCGGTGTGGGGGTAGAGAATTGAAAATTACTACTCAACAACTTCCAAGAATTTCAGTCCAAGCAGTGTTTGTGTGTGGGAAGCTGAGGCACTCCAGAGGTGCATCCTGTGGATAGCTGTACAACAGCACGAGTCTGCTTACCATTACTGAAATTACACATCATTCCAATGGGAGCAGGGGAGATGGCTCAGCTACTACTGTTCCAGAGGTCCAGGATAGATTTCTAGTAGCCACATGACAGCTCACAACTGTCTGTAACTTCAGTTCCAGGGGATGCAACACCCTCTTCTGGCCTCCATGGGTATTAAACACACATCATGTGTGTCAAATTAAATTAAAAGTAAACTACAAATGATAAACTATAGAATTTACTCCAAATAGGTGTTCAAGATAGGCCAAAGAAAGTGGCTCAACAAGAGCTTCCTGGAGCTGCTTACAGTGTGGCTGAAATGGACTAAAGCTGTATTACTGGATGTTCCACATGGAGCAGGAACAGTGGGGCTGCCCCTGTGGAAACACTGGGGCTGTGCAACTGCAAAAGCATCTCCTGCAAGAGGACCAAATTGAGGACTGCCTAAGAGAGCAAGGATTGCTGGTGCAAACAATGCCAGCCAATCAGGAACTGCTGTTTAGAAGAGCTGCTTTCTTGGGACCAATGGGAGCACGGGTGGAGGGTATTAAAGGAGCTTGCAGCAGTGCTCAGGTGAGCTGGCTGCAGCCTGTCTCACCTGCTCCAGAACTTGTCAACTCTCCCCAAACCCCCAAGGGCAGGTAGGGTCGGGCAGAGAGCTGTCCAGGGCCCAGGGGACACCACCAAAGAGTCTTTGCTCCCTCCGCAACTGTTTATTGCTTATATAACCACTAGAAGCTTCTTATAACTTTCTTGTATGTCACCTGAGCCCCCACCTCCAATCTTTGCCATCCCACCTGATCTCGTTATGCTTTTAACCACAGTTAAACGTCCCATACTTAAGAGAAGCATAAGCAAGACTCGGGTTCTTTGGGTTTACAACTGTGAAGAAGAACTCCAGGAATGAAGCTGCCTTTAAAGATGGATTAATGATGGTCCATGAGATAATTACCTTATCTTGGGCTAGCTTTAGGTCTCCCTCCATCTCCCAACAACCATTCCTTGCCTGCCTCTATCTCAGAACTAACATCTTGTGACTAACAGATTAAAAACCTTTTGCAATCTATTAATTTAGCAGACTGCTAGCACCATCTGACCCAAAAGCTAAAAATGTCATCAGTATCTTAGGCCAGACAAGCTTCCTTTATCAT
Source organism: Tokudaia tokunoshimensis (assembly GCA_036184795.1). Lineage (NCBI taxonomy): Eukaryota > Metazoa > Chordata > Mammalia > Rodentia > Muridae > Tokudaia > Tokudaia tokunoshimensis. The sequence continues at coordinate 28,805,455 of BTHU01000021.1, forward strand.
GTTGCTACCCCCTTGCCCTGATTTATAATTTTCTTTGTTTTGTTAAAGTATAAAACTACAATAACCTAAATGTTTTCCCAGGTTATGGTCACTCAAAATAGCTCCAGAAAAAAAAACAAAACTATCTTTCTTTCCTTTAAAGTGAGAGCTGGTTTTTTGCTTGTTTGTTTGTTTGTTTGTGCCAATACCACAAAACAACTAAAATATAACAAACAGGAAATATAAATGGAAGAGAGAGAGATTCAGTGAGTCAAAGACAAAGGACCAAGAGCCACAGGAGCAAGAAGATGAAAGAGAAATGCCAACCTTTCTTAGAGTAAAAACTACGGCTGGTCTGACTGGAGAACTTATAAATACAAGAGGATCTCCGGATGGAGATGGCTTGCAATTGTCGTTTACATCGCTCCAGGCAGAAGGGCTAGACATTTCCATATACAGTAGTTTGTTCGAATTTCTCTTTTTAGGCAGACAATACAGTTTCCATCTAAAAACAGCACGAGGAGGAAAACCTTAGGCAACAACACTGACACATACATCAAAGGATGTGGTTTCTAGTCTTGACTGGACTCAGCTAGCAGACTCCCCAGCACACACACTCTGCTACCCCAAATATAGTTCAGTATCTAAGAGCCAACAGCATGGTTTTCCTGAGGTTGTTTCTGGTGGGAGTGATAAAGGGGTTCAGACTTTGCTCTCTATAAATAGTCCTCGGGCGGAAGGTCTATTGTCTATTTGATATGGTCAAACTCTTTCCTTACAGAGAAGCCCGGTCTTCTCAGTAGGGCACCTTTCCTCCAGAGCTTTCAAGTTAGGTAAAGCTGCTCCTCTAGTTACAGTGGCTTTCAAGCAAGTTCTCTGTTTCTGATTAGCTTTTAGGATGATTTTCTCTTTCTTTCTTTTCTTTTCTTTTTTTTTAAAAAAGACTTATTTATTTATTATCTGTAAGTACATTGTAGCTGTCTTCAGACACTCCAGAAGAGGGCGTCAGATCTCATTACGGATGTTTGTGAGCCACCATGTGGTTGCTGAGATTTGAACTCAGGTCCTTCAGAAGAGCAGTCAGTGCTCTTAACTGCTGGGCCATCTCTCCAGCCCGATTTATTGTCTTTTTCTTGGAGTTATGTTTTCTAATTTGTAGCCACATACCATGATGGTTCAAATTAAAATGTGGCTAATCTGAATTGGGATGTGCTGTAGTATAAGATATATAGCAGACTATTTTAATAACTTAAAAAAAATACTTATTATTGGCCACTTACCCACATATATAGCTTGACATAGTAACAGTCTGACATACTAAGCTAAATAAGTATTATGAAAATTATTTCACTTACTTTTTTTTTTGCATTTTGAACACTGCTACTAAAAAACTTGAAGTGCATACGGGGCTCATGTTACACTACCCTTGATGTGTAACAAGCCCCATCTACTGAATGGACTTGGAAGAGGCACTGGAAACTCAGATAACCATACATAAATTCAGGGAAAGGAATCCTCTCATCTTTTCACTTATTATCATGCAGCAAGGGGGAGTTGAAGCTGCCTAGAGCAGAATTCTGGCCTGGTCTCATGTTAGCCTGACAAGTTTCTTCACTTGGAGGTCAAAACGCTTCATCTATAACGTGGCCAAAGGAAATCCCCTTCTTAGGTCGCTAAAGTCTAAAACAGCATTTAGCAACAGTGTGCACTTGATTTCTGTGTGTATGTTTCAGTAGCTAACTTAGTGATCTTGGGATCATGTTATAGGACTGGATTCCAATCCTTCTTCCTTCTTCTCCCCTCAAACTGTTTCCAAATAATTCACTCAAAGGGAGGCCAAGGTATTCTTCCTAAACAAACCATCACTCCCATAGTTGTCTTATCAACACACATCTATCAATCACATCCCTTTCATTCATGTGTGTGTGTGTATGCATGCACTTGGATCTATGCATTAGTGAATAATAACTTGCAAATTCTGAAAGCTAGGATGGAGATAAGACTCGATTGATGTATGCTTTCCTAGCATACATGAAGCCCTGCACCTGTGAAATAGGTGCAGTGGCACCCAGCTGTAATCCTAGCACTTGAGAGTTACATAAAGGTAGGAAAATCAAGGTCATCCTCAGCTACATTAACAAGTCTGAGGCAGCCTTGGCTTCATAAGACTTTGACTCAAAGAGGAAAAAAATAAGGCTGCTACCCATTTTCTTAAGCTTATTAATCAATAGCTCAGTGCTAATTCCCAAATTTAAAAATGGCCATATCAGGAGTTATAGCTCAGTGATAAAGAAAAATGAATAGGCTGGGCATGTAGTGCACATCTTTAATCCTAGCACTCAGGAGGCAAAGGCAGGCAGATACCTGTGAGTTCAAGGCCAGCCTGGTCTACACATTCCAGGACAGCTATACCTGCATAGAAGAGACACTGTCTCAAAAGTAAAAATGTCAAGCAAAACAAAACAAAATAATGGTCTACTTTTCTCTTTTAAATAGTTTTACAGGTTAATGAATAAAGAACAATTCTTTGATTAGTTGTGGACAGCAAGGACTAAATATAAAACAGCACATTTCTCTTTCCAAGATCACAGGCAGAATTTATGGCTAAAAACAAATGTAACATGATGGGTGTGGTTGCATAAGCCTTTACTTCCAAAACTCAGGAGGCAGAGGCAGATGATCTCGGATTTTGAGGCTAACCTGGTTTACAGAGTCAGGTCCAGGACAGCCAGAGCTACACGGAGAAACTGTGTTTTGAAAATCAAAACAAACAAACAAAAAATTAATATAAAACAATACCAAAAGAGCATGACTCAAGTCTTTCCCAGTGTAATTCTCCATAGGACCAAAAATGCATGATGCCAAACACAGAGCACAGCTGCCTTTTACAATGCCCTTCACTCTGAAACCACAGGACCATTATTTTCAAATGCAGTCAATAATTAGACACATATCTATAAGGAGACTCAAAACCACTGACCTTTGCTGGAGGAAGATTTTAATTAGCACAGTTAAAAGTTACAACTTACCCAAGATCCTGTCTCTAAAATGAAAAATAAAACCAAACCAAAGAATGGCCTCCTTTTTTCTTTTAAACAGTTTTACAGGTTAATAAATAAGAACAACTCTTTTGACCAGTTATCATTGCATCTTTCCTACCATAGCAAGGACAAAGAGATCCTTGAGAACTTATGAGAATTTAAACAAACACCTTTTATATTTTAAATACCTGAGAAAGATAGGTAAAACAAAAAACAAGTGCAGAAATATAACAATACCCTGTATGGTGCTAGTTTGTGTCGTCAGGTCCTTTTCTTCTCCTCCGGTCCAGTCACTTTACCCACACAAGTCCACCTCTGCAAAGTCAGCAGAGACTTGGAGGGTTTTCACATTCAGGGTCCCTACATTCCTTCTCTCCTAATTTAGAATAGAGGATCTCTATTCCAGTACATCTACTCTTAATTCAAGTCATTTATCAGAATTTGGACAACCACATCCACAAAAGCAAATTATCTTTAAAGGCTCTTACTTCCTTGATTGTACAGTACTTCCTCATCTGAACTCTGTGTCTACTGCTTTGAACTATATTTAAGCCAATGAAACCAAGTTGAGGCTTTTTTCAGTCAAATCATGTAACATGGTGTATTACTCAAAAACGCCACAGTTCTGAAGCAATCAGACAACACCCTAAATGTCATAACTGATATCCTGCTGAGCTATCTTATATTCTTAAGAAGTTAACATTTAACCACTTGTAATGTGGAGGCAAATATTTTAAAACAACGGTCAATAACTAATCAACACAGAAGGAGCTGGATGTTCATGACAACTCTATCAGCTCTACCTGTAGCTTAGAGACCGGGATGCTGGGCACAGGCTAGCTCAACAATAGAAACTGTTTTGTTTTGTTTTCTACTGCAGATACCCTAGACAAACACAGCACAGAAGAGGAGCAAGACAGAGTGCTCAGGACTCACAGCCTGACTGAGTCATCTCCTGAGACTCCTTGATGCTAAGTTTCCACTGAAGAATAGAGGATCTTTTGTTGAGGGTGAGGAAAAACAGGAGAAATGTAGCCTGCCTTCCTCTTGCATTAATGTCTTGACATACTGGGAATACAACAAGAAATTCTTTGGCTTTTATTATAAAGAAGTTGTTTTTAGGATGGTGCTTTCTAAGTTCTAAGGCCTGGGGTTAATCTCAAAAGAATAGGAAAGCAATTCATTGCACTTTTTACCCAGACATTGGGTGCTGGCAGTCTTTAGAGCTGGTAGGAAGCAAAAGAGCAGAACTGAAATATATGTTGTGGGCAGTCCCTCTTACAGGGAACAGCTCAGTGCTCAGAGAGGTAGACTCATGTCAGGCAAGCTTAGGCAGAGTAAGTTCCAGAACTCTAGGCTCTGTCAGTATTCCTGGGGAGACATATAAACAGGCTTCATATTCATGGTGTAAAACCCAATTATAACAGCAGACTACAGAAGACAGAAGTGAGAAGTAAAAGCACAGCTTCCCCACCCTCACCCCACCCTCCGCTGCTGCCATCAGTACCCTAGTTTCCACCAGAGACAGTTGTGTGCCATGAAGAGAACTCCTCAGCCTCTACATATGTCATCACAGGTGTCATTAGCTTCTCCTTTCTCATTATAATCCTCAGAGATTAAACACCCAGCGAGAGCTTCCTATCAACTAGCAACACAGCTGTACTGGCTGGTTTTGTGTGTCAACTTGACACAGGCTGGAGTTATCACAGAGAAAGGAGCTTCAGTTGGGGAAGTGCCTCCATGAGATCCAGTTGTGGGGCATTTTCTCAATTAGTGATCAAGAGGGGAGGGCCCCTTGTGGGTGGTACCATCCCTGGGCTGGTAGTCCTGGGTTCTATAAGAGAGCAGGCTGAGCAAGTCAGGGGAAGCAAGCCAGTAAGGAACATCCCTCCATGGTTCCTGCAGCAGCTCCTGCTTCCTGACCTGCTTGAGTTTCAGTCCTGACTTCCTTTGGTTCTCAACAGTAATGTGGAAAGTGTAAGCTGAATAAACCCTTTCCTCCCCAACTTGCTTCTTGGTCATGATGTTTGTGCAGGAATAGAAATCCTTACTAAAACAACAGTTGTGAAGTTTCCGCCCCATACATCCCATTTCTTGTCTTATTTCTACTTCTGGCTCTTACAATGGGAAGCCCTACTTCCTTCAGGCCTCCTTCCCATTTCGTTCATCATTTAGGTTGGAGTCTACTTCTAAGCAGCTGATTCCTGCAGCTGTGTAGTGCTCCACAGCATGAGCACGCTGAAATGACTGGCATTGTTGTTTTCTTCTCTACTTGAGCAGGTCCTGTCAATCTTCATCTGGACGCCAAGTATGTTTCCCATTCCGAACTACACCATTCTCAAGGGTCTTCTCATCATCAGCAGATGATGTCAACTTCTTATTTGCGCTCTCTCTCTCTCTCTCTCTCACACACACACACACACTTTTAAGTTTATGTGCATGAGTGTTTACCTGCATTGTATGTGTGTCATGTACATACAGAGGTACAAAGGTGTCTGCAGAGGACAGAAGAAGGCATCACATGAAATGCTAGGAATCAAACCCAGGTCCCATGCAAGAACAAGACATGTCTAAATCATTGAGACATCTCCTCAGTCACTTTTATGAGATCTTCTGGAAGGTTTTCTTTCAATGATCTTCCTCTACCACCCCTCTACCCTGTCAATATTCCAATCTTACCTGCTAACCTGCTTGAGGTCAATCCAGATACGCAGAACCGGCCAGCTACTCTCCTTTTCTGAATAATTTGCCCATTGGGAATTTTATAAATAAGCTTCATTCTCTCCTCCCTTAAGATGAACTCACTGGAATCACTCTTTAGTCATTACCATGGCTCTCTCTGCTCTTAACACAAATTTTCCTAAGAGTAGGTCTACCTCATATTTATTTTCAACCCACGACAATCTAGAAACATCTCTCATTAAGGACAGTCTTGTGCTCATGCAGCACATATACTAAAATTGGAATGATACATAGACGATTAGCATGGCCCCTGTGCAGGGATGACATGCAAATTTGTGAAGCGTTCCATATTTAAAAAAAAAAAGGACAGTCTTACCTTAAAAACCAAATCTTTTAGGCATGTTAGCATATTCTTATAATCCCAGGACTGGGGAAAATGAGGCAAGAGGCCTACAGTCTGCACTGCATTGAGACCTTGACTCAGAAAATAAAAACAAAAGCAATTAAGAAGGCTGTGTTCAACACAGCGTTTGGTCTTCATCTTACCTCTGACTTTCTCTAGGCCAGTCAGTCTCTCTGGCCCACCTTCTCACTCTCTTTCTTTCCTTGCCCCTCCCCTTCTTCTCCCCTAATTTCTTTTTCTTTTTAAATATGTATTGATACAGGTTATTGCTATATAATCCAGGCTGGCCTCAAACTTGGGATCTTCCAGTCTCCCACCTTACTGTAGGTGTACACCACCATGCCCAAGTACATTTAACTTTGAGATAGGGTCTCAGTATGTAGCCCTGGGTGGTCTCAAATGTTTGTATTAAAGGTGTGGATCACACTGCCTGGCCTCAATTGACATTTTTAAATGATGCTTCCTGGAAGCCCCAATCTCTTAGCTCCAGACCATCATTTTGGACCTCCTCTTCTTTGCCTGTCTTTACATATGCCCATATCCTAATCTTGCATCCCTGTCTCTCTTTTCAGGGACATTCTCTCTGATGATTAACATCTGTCCTGGATTAAGTACTTCCACACAGAGCAGGTCCTCGTGGTGAACACCATTAACCCCAGGACTCAGGAGGCAGAGGCAGGCAGATCTCTGTGAGTTTAGAGGCCAGTCTGGTCTATAAAGCAAATTACAGGACACCTGGAGCTACATAATAGAGAAAACCTGTTTCAAAACAAAATGGAAACAAACTACTTGCACATTAATAACACTAGTTAGACCGTATTGAATTTCACACTCTTCCAAATGCTTTTATATAGGCATCTGTCTTATTTTTCTAGTGCTGTGAAAAGACCATGATCAAGGCAACTTATAAAGAAAGCATTTAATTTGGGACTTACAGTTCTGAGAGTGAGTCCATTATCATCACCATGGCAGGGAGCACAGCAGTAGGCAGGCAGGCTGACAGAATGCCTCATCTATTAAATGGAATTCCTTGATGAGAAGCCCCATAGAAATTATCCAACTCTATTCTAGGAACCCAGGGTCAAGATGCCCTAGCTAACTTATCTTAGTTTCTGGTAAATAGTCTGTTTGTGTAAATGTCCCCATCCAGCTAACTGCTTATCTTAGCTTCTATTAAACTGCTTGCTTGTGCAAACTTCCCCAACCCTAAACCCTTTGCCACCCTGCAACTGCTGAGTGAGATATCAGAACATGATTTTTGCTTTTAAAAACTCAACTCTAAATGCTCAGCACTACACTTGGGTCCCAAATGCCTGAGTGTAGTCTCAGCCAGTTGGAATAAAGATTTTCCATTGGCTATAGACTGTGTCTGAGTGGTCTTCTCTAGGGGGTTTCCTATAACAAGTTCATTATTCTTCAATGAAAACAAAACAAAAAGCTTAACAATATATCCTAACCATTATCTTAAAGGACTTGATTTTCTAAACAAGAAAAAGAAAAAAAAATAAGGATAAAATAGTGGGCAAATGGTAAAGTGTGCTTAGCATACATGAAGCCCTGGGTTATTTATTATAAAAATAATAAAGGAAGGGGCATCATCCATAAATACAAGGAGAGGGGTCTTGGGGAGATGGCTCACGAGGTAAAAGTGCTTGTCCTATAAGCATGACAACCTGAGTTTGATTCCTCAAAACCCATAAAAGGAAGAAATCAGTTTCCCAAAACTGTCTCTGACCCCATTCTATGCTTTGGCATACATACACACCTACGCGCGCGCGCGCGCGCGCACACACACACACACACACACACACACCCCAAAGCTCATTGAGTCAATTTATAATTTTACGGAATTTTGGGTGAAGCAAGTTTTCCTGAAACTGTAAAGAACATTTTATGATTACTGTTAGGCTCTATGCTCAGATAATTATACGGCTTCCTTTTATTCCCTTTTTCTTTCCTGTCTTTTTGTTTTTAACCATTCCAAAAGTCCTAGGTGCGACATTTAGTACCTCTGACCCTAGAATACTTAATGGTTATGGTGTCCAAATAGTGCTCCCAAAAGGTCCTGCCTTCTTAAGAAACAGTTCTTGTCCCACTGTAAGAAATATCAAATATGAATCTTTTTCTTTCAAATACTATAAAACTTGTGTTTAAGATGAAGAACTAAAATATTTTTATCTCTCCCACTTTGTAAGAATTTTACTGACAACTGGTTTTAATCCTCCCCACCCAATAAAACCTTTGCTTACTATCTTGGTGTGTTCCCAGCACACTCTCTTGATCAAGAATGAAGTTTGCCTTGTCCAAACACTTCAGTTGTAGTAGTGGTCTCTTTCTCTGTGACTCGAAATATGTCTAACACCACTACTGAGACCAGAGGATTTTTAAGGCTATTAAGCTACCTAATGGCAAAAGCACTGACCAAAATACCTGAAGGAACCACTTAGGATCTGAATTAACTCATTTAACAAGATAACAGCGCTCACTACTAGTCATAGCCAAAACATTCAAACTACAATTTAACTTTTTAATCAAAAACATCCCCAATCTGTGCTGAAGGTCCTACTTCCTAATTTGCTTTGTCCTAAAGCAGAAGACATAACTGATGGAGGAGATAAGCTTTACTTAAGTCTAAGCTCAGGAAACAGGTGAGGAGGCTGGTTGCCTTGCAGAAAAGAATTCTCTTCCGAAGGAGCATGGGTAGAAAATTTCCACACTTAGAAGTTCTTTGTTCTCCCATGAAGTTCCTTTAAGAGCAGAAATTTGCCCTGACTCTTGAGTTTTTCTCTCTCATGTCTCTCACTGTCTCTTTGTCTGTCTCCACCTCCCCCCTCTGCCAGATGGCCTTTCACTCCCCACCCCAACAAATCTTTTGCATGATCTATTGCGTGGTGTGATCTTTGCTGCATGTCCTGCCCCTAAATACCCCCTCTCCCTCCTGTACTTCCGAAGCTAAATCCTAGCACATCTTAAAGAATCCAGAGCAAAGACAGAAAATGGCAGATTGAACATGGCCAGCAGAATACAGTGGGCCATGAGAGGGGAGAGATTGGGGAAGAGCGAGAGAGGAAGAGGAGATGGGACCAAGAGAGATCCAAGAAAGTACATGGCTGAAATGGCAGGTTTTTAAAAAATAAATAAATAAATAAATCTGAAGCTGGGGGAACGAAGTTCCTGAGCTAGAGAGGTGTAGGGTAGGGGGTGGGAGTGCAGAAGAGCAGAAAGGAGTCACAGGTACAGAGTGAGCAGCCAGTGCACACTATGTTATGCTAATAGGTACCTTAGTTTAGCCTTTGGTCCTGAGTTTCTTTGGGACCTGACAAGATCCCTATTGGTAATGGCTCTGAGGGCAGTCTGACTTCCAGCAACAGCTCTAATCCAAATGTTTAAGATAAATGCACTCCAATTCAATACTTTGAAACTGAATAAAAGTATTCTCTTAAAAAGTAGTTCTTTGCGGGAGACAACACTATTTACTTAATAGTTCTAGCCCAAGTTAGAAACTCAGTTCAGTGCCTTAATGTTTCTAACCAACCTCCAAAGTCCAAGTCTTTATTCCTTTTAAGAATCTCAGAATCAATGTTCTTCTTTCCCTCTGCAGAAGGAATTACTGTTGGCACAGCATCTCTTGCTTGGATTAACACAACAGGCCTCCTGGCTTCTGAAGCTCCATTACCCCTTCTACTTTATGGCTTTCTAGGTCTCCACACTCTGTCTTCTAGGCTGGGTCTCAATTCTATTCATTTGTTTCAGGTAACAAACCTTGCTGTACTGATCACACAACAGTCACTTAGATAAAACAGATACAGAGTCTGATCCCATCCTCTGGTTACATGATTGTTCTAGATTTGGTCAGTGGATCTAATTTAACTTACTCAGATTATTCCTCAAACCCTGGATATCTAAGTGGAGAACAAGGCTCTGCAGCCACAGCAAATTAACTAAGGCCCTGTAGAAAAATTCCACAAGAATTTCAGAAAGACCAGGAGTTGCCTTGGTTGTTTGCTTTCTTCAAAGACTTGATATTCATTCAGCTCTTTAATTCTGGAAGCCATCCCACTATTTTCCCAAAAATTCTTCTTTAGCATTGTTTGTAATAGATTCCTGTTATCTGTAATAAGGAAACTTAAGTAGCAGTAAAAACTGTGCTCCAAGGCTTCCCCTCCCAGATTCCCAGGCTCCAGGGCAGTACCAAAACAGCTGTGCTGATCTCCACATCCTGCTTTCTCTTTCCTCTTGGCCTCCAGCCTTCAGCTCTTCCTCCCTAAATGCCCTGTCTGAATAATTCCTAATCACATTCAGAACTCAGTCTAGATGTTATTTCCTGTGTAGTTTCCCAAAGCCTCTCAGGCTGGACACTCATGTTCCCATAGGAATTTGCCTGATTCCTCAGTAATCTAGCCCCAAGTATAAGTTACTACTTGTAGTAAATGTTATATGTAATACCAACATCTACACTCATGCCTAACAGAGACTAGGTTCTCCATGAATACTTCTCAAAGGAACAAACAAAATTAGAAACCCACTTCACTCAAATTAGTATTCACAGGTGTTTAACAACATTTTAAAAATAAATATACTGGTATGTACCACCACACACATAATTCCCAGCATTTAGAAGCAGCAAGGATCAAGTTCAAAGCTAGTCTGGTATAAATAGCAAGTTCTGGGCCATGCTGTCTCAAATGTAAGTAAATAGGGAGCTGGGGAGATAACTTAGGAAAATGCTAGCTGTACAAGCATGTGGACTTGAGTTTGATCCCTGACATCCACAGAAAAAGATCAGCATGATAGCTTATGCTTATAATCCCAGCAGTGGGGAGGTACAGGTGGAATCCCCAGGGCTTGCTGGTTAGTCAGTCTAGACAAATGAGCAAACCACAGGTCCCAAGAAAGAACTTGTCTCAAGGAATAAGGTATTCATTCCCTACATACACACAACATTCCCTACACCATATATATACATACATAAAAATAATAAAACAAATAAATTTGGAATCAAAAGGCTCTAAGCATATGATACTGGCTATATTTTAACATCAATCATATTCAAAGTCATTGCTCTATGTGTTCACAATTCATAAAATATAATCACCACCTGTGTATTTAAACTGTGTGCCTTTTTTTACACTGTAAATTATATGCACTGATGAAAAGACTTCAAAGTACATTTAATAAGTGAAAAATTAAGAACTACAACTGCAGACTAGTAGTCAGTTCATGTGCATTGCATATCTTCCAGTCATAAACAGTACACTAACAGTAATATTAGCCTTGGGTATACCACTTACTTACTGGCTATTTGTTGGTTCAGTCAAAATTCTTGATATTCAGCATTAGCATCCATAAAATGGGATAATAATCATTTTCTCTCAATCTTAGTGCTATAAAATGCTAAAATAAAATCTTAAAGATGAAAATTCAAATATAAAGTATTTGTGTTACAAAATTCTAAGTCACCTGAGTCAGTATTAGCTGTCCAACTAAAACAGACATTAGAAATCATAACAGTTTGACATTAAATTACCTATAAAATCTCATGAATGTACAACAAAATGTGATGAGATAATAAATCAAGATACTAACCTTAAATTTAAAATGAAATGCACACTGCAAAAGAAATCCACGGCTTGATGGTGTATGCTTTTAATCCCAGCACTCTGAAGCAGTGGCAGGTAGCCCTCTGTAAGGTCAGCTTTGTATGCATAGCTAAGCTCTAAGTCTTCTAGGGCTACCTGAGATTCCATCTCAAAAACCAAAACAATCTTCCCAACAACAACAACAAGAAAAAAAAAAAGGAAGAAAGAAGAAAGGATATCTCTACATTGCTGTTTCTCTACTTCTTTTTTTTAAAGATTTCTTTAGTTTATGTGTATGAATGTTTTGCCTGAATGATGTGTACCACATGTGTGCCTGGTGCCAATGAAGGTCAGAAGTGGGTGTTAGAACCCCTGGAACTCGAACTATAGATAGTTTATCTGTCGTGATTTGGTCTGTTGCTATGTATTGTAATGCTAAGTGCAGGCCCAAAGATGAGAGAGTTCACACATAGACCCAAGTGACGCTATGTGACCTTGTCCCCCAAGTTATTTGTGATTGGTGAAGATGCCGACAACCAATAGCTGAGCAGAAAATATATAGGCAGCGTTTAGGGTTCTGGGCTTGGGGTTAGAGGAGAACCACAACAGGGGAGAAGAAGGTGGGAGAGGAGGAAGGAAGTCATCATGGGTTAGAGGAGTCATGAAAACATGGCCATGTGGGTTGGCTAACTGGAGTTAAGAGCAGCCCAGACAAAACATGGCAAATTATACAATGAGATTATTGGCTGAGAAATAGACATACTAGCATAAAGGACAGATATCTGCCTAGCTCTAATGCTGATTAAGTTGTGTGTCTTTTATCCAGGAACTGAATGATCAAGGTGGGGTAGAAACCCAGAGTTGGGATTAAATTTTCTTACAACAGTTGTAAGCCACCATGTGGGGTCCTGAGAACTAAAAGAGTGACAAGTGCTCTAAGTCGCTGGCTAGGTAATTTTTCCAGCTTGTTTTTCTGTTCTTTAAACTAAAACAAGCAAGGTTGTCTTCTGGAAAGGGAAAGTGTGCCCATGAAATATCAATATGATAGCTTAAACAAGACCTGAGTGATGACATCAACTGACATGCTAATTAATATAGAAGAGGAAAACCTCACAAGGCTCCATCCCTAGATGAACTACAGACAATTAATGATTACCGAGAGAGGGAGAATCAGTCATGTCCAGGGATGAGTCCCCTAAATTGGCTATCCAAGTAGTCAATCCTAAAACCTCACATGAGCAACACTAAATGCTTCTAGCAGATTATAATATATGTGTGTATTTTATATATATATATATATATATATATATATATATATATATGTACACACACACAACAATATTAACTAAAGAAAAGGGGAGAAAGTAAGTGGTAGTGCAGATATGGGAGTGGATGTGGGAGGAATAGTAAAGAAATGAATATGATCAATGTACATTGTATGAAATTCTCAAAGAAATAACAAAAGTATTACATTAAAAAATGTTCTATTCCACCACTACCTTGAAGGTATGAATAAAATCTGACACCTAATAGCTCTTGTTCAGTCAAGGTAACAATTTTAAAAGATTAAATTTTCCCCCCACAAACACAAATCCTGAAGTCTCATTTAGTACATTTTAATGTTATCGAAAGCCAAAGGTTGAAAGTAAGCATCTATCAATCCACAGAGAGCAATCCAGGAAGCAGTATTCTTCCATGGATTCTGCTTCAGTTCCTCCCTTGGGGAGGTGGGGGGTGGGGCGACTTAATGCACCATATAACTCATAAGCCAAGTAAATCCTTTCTGTTTTGGTCAGTGTTTCATAACCAGAGAGAAGCAAATTAAACTAGCACTCCATAAATTTAATCACTTCCCCAAAGCACCAGCTGGAAACACTGAAACCACTCTTTCAACAACAGGATTTCGGGGAATATTTCCTATCCAAACCCAAATACTGATTATGGAGACTACTACCAAAACAAACAAACAACACACAAAAAAGTAAGTAAGACCTGTTAGTGGGATATGAAGAAACTAGGTCTTTGTTTGTTGGTGGCACACCTGTAGAAACAAGGAAGTTGTACTTTTTAATAGAACTCACAGTAGAGTCAGCGTTATAGAGGTAACAGATACAGAGTAACTCTGGTTTCCACTCAGAGATCTTGCCCAGTGATCATACTTCCTTAAACTTTGAGCCTCTCTTAAAGAACTGGGGTCCCTGGAATAGGGATTTGTAGGTGATGGTTTTCCAGGATGATTTAAATGACTTGTGTCCTTTTCCTCCCCATACTCCATATCCCTCCCCCATTGAAGGAATAAGTTCCTTCAAGCTGCACTGTCACCACAGCCTTATATTTTTTAATGGTGTTATCATTTCTTATCTTTTTGGCAAATCCAATTCCAGCTTCAGCCCTAATATGCCAACATCATACTCTTGTTTCAAAACTTCTGAATGTTGTTTCCATGACTCTGTGTTCAATCACATACTGGGCTAATAGCAAGCGCTGTCTGAGAAGAGGTGTAGCTTGATAGTGAATGAAAGTGTGAAGTCACAGAATCTGTAGGTCTGAACTACAGCACAGGTTTCTCCCTAGGTCTCCAGATCTTGAAAATAATCTATCTTGAAAATTTTGTTATTACCAGTCTATATGACTCAAACTCTATAAATCATCGATTTTTAGTGGAGCATGGCCAGTTACTGTAAAGACTATGGCTATATCTCAAGAGAAAACAAAGACTGGCAGGATGATATGGAACAAGAATGAATATGCCTTAATATGCCACCTGAAGTCTGATCACGAAAATATAGAATTAACAACTTCACAGGAAGGATATCAAGTGGGCCTTCATCACCAACTGTTTCTCAGTTCAGTAAATGAAGAATGGGAAGGTCTCTGATGGGTATTCCATGGTGATGGGGAAGTGACTAAGCCCCTGGAATAAATATTTGTAGAATGTCACTCTCAGATGAATTGTTTATAACCATCAATTGAACCACTTTAAAACTGTATGCACATATGTTTAAGTATTGATCCATTCAATGAAAATATTATAAAAGGGTATATACTCCTATACAAAGGCAGATACTCATAAATTTCCTACAAATGCATATTGAAGAGACTCCACACTGGGTACATTAACCACACCTGGCAGTAGATGGCCAACACAAAACGAATTCAGTAATATTTTTGTAGACTTTCTTTCTCATATTGCTTTGTTTGAACAATTGTTTTACTGGTCTTTTACTTGAAGGTTATGGTTTCTGATTTTGTGTTTTTATGGGGTTTATTTATTTTTATATGTGTTTCTTGTGATTTTTTTCCTTTATTTATTTTCAACTGTCCTCTAAAGAGAGAGAAAGGTATGGAGTTGGGCAAGTGAAGAGGTGGGGCAGATCTGGGTAGAGTTGAGGGAGGAAAAAGAAACTGATCAGAATACAGAACTCCATAACAGTCAAGAGATATGTCTAATCTTATGCAAGTATCAGTTGAGGACAGAAGGTAAAAGCATGTTTTAAAACATGACGAAACAAAATTTTGAATATAAAGAATGTTACATAAAAGTTAATTCTTTGTTTTTTGGGTGTGTGTGTGTGTGTGTGTTTTTCCTGAGACAGGATTTTTCTGTGTAGTTCTGGCTGCCTTGGAACTCACTCTGTAGACAACACTGTCCTTAAACTCACAGAGATCCGATTGCCTCTGGCCCCCCCCCCCCCCAGTGCTGGGATTAAAGGCATGTGTCACCACTGCCCCTTTTTAAAAAGTTAATTCTTATTATGTTCTTTTCACACTTAAGAAAATTCCTAACATAATTCAAAACTGATGTTGTAATATAAAATAAAAGCAATAATTTGGGGAAGTTATTAAAACATTGATTATGAGGCAATTCAAAAAGATTACTTTTTTAACTCTTTATGGAATATAAGTAATTGCCTATTTTGGACAATTAAAATAAATTCAGAACAAGCAACAAATCAAAAGAAACTTCTGTAGTTGGCATGTGGTGGTTTGAATGTGAATGGCCCTCATAGGCTCATGTTTGACTCTTTGGCGCCTAGTTAGTAGACTGTTTAGGAAGGACTAGTAGGTGTGGCCTTGTTAGAGAAGGTATAGTATTGGGGGTAGGCTTAGAGGTTTCAAAGGCCATGTTAGGCCTAGTCTCTCTCTCTGCCTACTGCTTGTGGATCAGATATAAGCTCTTAGCTAACGCTCCAGCAACATGCCTGCCTGCCTATGGCCATTCTACTTAATGGATTCACCCTCTGAAACTGTGAACAAGCCCCCAATTAAATGCTTTTTAATAAGTTGCCTCGGTCATGGTATCTATTCACAGCAACAGAAAAGTAACGAAGACATGGGAAAATGGTTCAGTCAGTAAAATGTTGACTGTGTAACATGAGAACCTAAGTCTGATGCCCAGAACCCACATTAAAAAAAGACCAATATAGCGGCACATACTTGCAGGAGGCAGAGCCCTGGGGTTCACACTGTCCAGCAAGCCATAGGCTAATGAGAGACCCTGACTCATAAAACAGGGTACAGAAAATCTGAAGAACATATAACAAAATAACAGAAGGTAAAAACACTGTGTTTTTTCTCTAATGGCAAGAAAGTCTCTACAAATAGCATAAAGACACACAAGAGAAAGGCTGTCCTTGAATAGTACTAAACAAGAGTGGCACCAGCCCCTATTCTCTCCAGTCTTCTGCACCTCAGTTGCTTAATAGGTAGAACTTGGTAAAACATCTGGCAGTTTGCTTGGTTTCAGAATAACAAGGTTTTTATTTTATTTTCAAAACAGTGTCTCAATATGTAGCTCTGGCTATCCTGGAACTCACTCTATAAACCAGGCTAGCCTCTAACCCACAGAGATTTGTCTGCCTCTGCCTCTGCCTTTGCCTCCTAAGTACTGGAATTAAAGAAGTGAACAACTATGCCCCACCAGAATAAGCAGTTTAAATATCTTGCTCCTCATTACTAAAGAGATTTCTCAGAGGCAGTTTAATGCTACAGAAACACAAGAGATTTGAAACGTCAGGATCCAGGTCTCCCTTTCACCTTACCAGCCACTGGTCAATTTGTGAGGAGATAAGGGTTTTCTGGTTTCAATTGGTTCTTCTGAAATAAAAAAGGAAGAGGAAAATAGCTTGGTTTTTCTACCAAAGCTGTGGAGATTAAATAATGTGGTGCAGAAGGAAAATCAAATGAAAGATATCCACATGTTTCCCAGTGTTCAAGATTCTCTAACTGGAGGCTGAGCAATCTCAGGTTTGCATATAGAGACTGCTGTAATTCTAACAAATTGTACACAATTCAACTGTGGCTCAATTGTCCCCACGACTCTTCTTAATATGATGAAATACATCAGAATCTATAGCAGTAGCTGTAGTGTGTACACAAGAGCAGGTCCCCAGAGACTCTGGGAAAGCTGGCTTGGATCTACAGAAGCCACTCTGCACTTGAAATCTCATGTTCCTTAGCAGTTTATGAAATGTATCAGGATAGTTTACACAGTAAAGAATTCTTCCTAAACAGCAAGAATATCCCCAAACTGTTCCTTCAATGCCTGCCATCATCATATCTAACAGAAGAGAACAGGGCCACTTTTCTAAAACCTCCACTTAATATTCCATGATCCTGAGCCTTACCTCTGAGAGATTTTAGCCCAGATAGTGCTTCTACAAAGACTCCATTATCGTGGCTCCTTTAGATCCTGCCAAGTGTGAGCCAGTCCTCAGCTGGCTCTGTAACTTTGCACAGCAGTGGCCAAAGCCATTTGCAGCAACAAAAGAGCAACAATTATTTAAGAACACCAAGCTGAGAGTGGGGGTGGGGGGGGACCCACCTTTAACCCCAGCATTCAGGCAGGCAGATTGAGTTTGAGGTCAGTCTAGTCTATAGAGTGTGTTCAAGGACAGCCAGGGCCACACAGAGAAAGCCAGTCTCAAAAAACCAAGTAGAGGTTGGGGGTTGGGTGGGAGAAGAACACCAAAAGTTAAAATACTAGAATAGAGAAGAGTCCTAGAGAGTATAATTCTGTCATCCAGAAGGATGTGCCTGCCCTGAATGGAGCTGACAAAATGATCCTTACAAATTGTTCTAGGATGAGGAGGTCTCCAGAAGGTACAGCATGTTCTCTCATGAGGATGGGCTCACACACATAAATTCTAATTCTTTACAGATCTCTCCTTAACAGCTTATAGATCCCAGCAGTGATTTCTGATGCTGAGATTTGTCTAGATCTACATTAGTTTATTATTAGATATGACCATGACATAGAGTTGCATATGAAGAATCCTCATCTAACCTCAACCTACCTCTATGCCTCATAAGCATGAAGAAATGGTTTTTGGTATTTACAGTTAAATTACAATGAGGTAAATTTAATTAGCGCTGCATTAATGTGATATCTTCCCATAGTGAGGTAGCTTGGAGGATCCTGTAGTATGAGGACCTGCCCTGCATCTGTCAGTCTGTTCCTTTCTCTTCCTTCTTTCAGCAGGGAACTCAATGTGTGACCTAACTGGCCTCCAGTTTAGAATCCTCCTTCCTTATTCTCCCAGGTGTCTGGACTGTAGTCATATACCACCTTACCTAGCCACTGATGTCTCTTCTAATTTTTATCATATAAACTTGAATAGCCTTACTATTCTGTTTCTTTCAGACTATATTTTTTCAGCCTCGCATGAACACCCCTCCCCAGCCCAGAAGTCCTACTATAGCTCAATTTGACTGAAAAATTCTCTTCTTCCATCTTCCCACCACTGTGGCTGTCTGCATCTCATTCCCAAGACATGGCCTCTTTATGTAATCCAAGATACCTTCGAACTCTTTAAAAAGCCCAGGCTGCTCCAGCAGGAAGACAAAGCATCAAATGAGGGAAAGGGGGGGCCATCCCATAGTCACAACTCTGACCTATAATTGTTCCTGTCTGAAAGAATTGCAGGGATGGAAATGGAGAGGAGCCTGAGGAAAAGAAGGTCCATCGACAGGCCCAAAGTGGAATCCAGCTCAAGGGGAGGTCCTAAGGTCTGATTACTGAGGTTACAGAGTCATCACAAAAAGAGACCTAGCATGACTGAACTTTGGAAGACCCATCAAGTGGCTGAAAGAGGCAGATGTATATATTTGCACCCAACCAATGGACAGAAGCAGCTGATCCCTGTTGTTAAATTAGGGAAGGCTGGAAGAAGGGCAATCCTGTAGGATCCTAGCAGTCTCAAATAATCTGGGCCACCGAGATCTCTCAAACACTGGACCACCAAACAGGCAGCATACACCAATTGATATGAGGCCCCCAACACACACATATAGTAGAGGACTGCCGGGTCTGTGTCGATTCAAAGATGATGCACCTAACCCTCAAGAGAATGGAGGCACCAGGGAGTTTAGAGGTCAGGTGGGGTGGGGGACATTCATGTGGAGACAAGGGGTGGGGAGGAGGTACGGGATGTGGACGGGGTCGGTGGGAGAATAAAATATGGAGTATAAAAAATAAATTAATTAATTAAAAAAAAAAAAACCAAACAGCCCAGGCTGGCTTTGAACTCATGATCTTCCTGCTTCAGTTTTTTTCAGTGATAGAATTAGAGAAAAGCACCACAATGCCTGTCTTCTTTGTTTTTTTCTCTAACACTCTTAAAAAGCTACCTAAGGTCCAATGAGAGGGCTTAGTGGGTAAAGGCACTTGCTTCACAAAGCTGGCAACCCAAGTTTGATCCCTGGAATCTAACTAAAAGTGAAAAAAAAGAGAGAACCAGTTCCACAAAGCTGTCATCTGACCTCTGTGCATGAACCATGCTATGTACATATCATGCACATACACAATAATAATAACTTAAAAAAAATCCTGTATGATAGATGGGGAACACCCTAGTGAGTAGTAGCTTCTTCAACTAATGGTATGCGTGTGTGTGTGTGTGTGTGTATGTGTGTGTGTGTGTGTGTGTGTGTTTGATATGCTTGGGATTGAACCTAAGGCCTTGTGTAAGCTAAACACACATCTTACCACCAAAGGACACTCTAAGACCTTAGCTTGCTTGTTTAAGGATCAGTTTCAAATTAGGTAAAATCCTTGTAGTGGACAGTTATTATTCTCTGTAATCTATTTCCCTATTTCTCCGTAGGTAGGAGTGAATATGGAAACCCTGAGAGCTGAAGATATAGCCCAGAGGATTTAGCCCTTCGAGGCACAGGGCCCCCAGGTTTAATCTCTAACACTGGAAAACAAATAAATGGGAGAAAGTTGAATAAACAGGAGGGGAAAAGCCCTGACATCAGAGACAAGGATGAACACATGTCCGAATAAGGGCAGACAGACTTCTCGGCTCCCAGTATGGGAGTCTTAAGTCAAGTAAGAAGCATGAAGCCCAGCTGCAGCTGAGTCAAGAAAGACAACCTGCAGAGCCAACCAAGACTGCTGCTCTCTCTCCTGTCCTAACCTACAGCTTTTTACTAAGTTCCTTTCTTAGCTTATGCTACGAAAAAATGTTTTCTGTTGTTTACAATCAGGACAAGGGACAGCAGACAGTAGAGTGCCAGAGACAACAGAAGTCCTTGTGTGCCTCCATGAACAGTACTAAGCTTTAAAAGGTACAGTAGAAGCCTTCCAGGCTGAACCTTAATCTTCCAGGATTTCAGTTAAGTGACTAATAGAGACCATGTCTTAGTTACTTTCGCTGTGATAAAACACCATGACTAAAGCAACTTGAAAGAAAGAAAGAAAGAAAGAAAGAAAGAAAGAAAGAAAGAAAGAAAGAAAGAAAGAAAGAAAGAAACCCAAGAGAACGGTATGGGCATCTCAAGCATCATCCAGTAGCCACACATGCTGCTTTTGGTGAATTCTGACCTTACACCTCAAATCTCTGCTAAGGAACTTAAGTGAAACCAAAAGGTGGTTCCTGAGGTACATAGGATTATACCTAAAAGGGTAAAACCTAGGTCAAAAAGGGTTACAGGGGAAGTTAACACATTTTTTTAATATTTTTCTATATTCTCTGTGTATATAAAGAGTAAGGCTACACTTGAAAATCATATAATCTTAGGCCTTAACTAGGTTTCACTGCTATTTTAGCATGAAATGTCTCTATTTAAAGGAATATTATCTTGGGCTGGAGAAATGGTTCAGCAGTTAAGACCACTGGCAGCTCTTTCAGAGGACCCTTGATCAATTCCTAGCAAACACATGGTAGCTCACAACTTTCTGAAACTCTAGTCCCAGAGAATTCCTCTTCTGGCTTCCTTGGATGCCAGGCATGCACACAGTACAGATATACATGCAGGCAAAACACCCATATATATAAAATAAATAACAAAAAAAAAATCTTCTTAAAGGGAGTATTTAAAGGGAGTTGGTAATCTTCACAGCAAATATTTTTAATTATATTAGAATGTTTTTTCTCTGAAAGATGGTCTACTACATAGTTCTAGCAGCCTGGAACTCACCATTGTAGACCAGGTTGACAGCGTCTGCCGTCAGAGTACTGGGATTAAAGGTACGAGATCCTGTCCTTACTTTACTACACTAGAATTCTTTTTTTTTTCAGTTGTTTTTATTATTATTATTATTATTATTATTATTATTATTATTATTATTTTATTTTCTATGTTCTTTATTTACATTCCAAATGATTTCCACTTTCCCAGTTCCCTCCTCCCCGAAAGTCCCATAAGCCCTCTTCCCTCCTCCTGTTCCCCGTTTGCCTAAGAATTTCATGAATTCATTGTTTTTAATTGCTGAGTAGTATTCCATTGTGTAAATATACATGGAAAATATCCCTGATAAAATTGAAGAAATATATAGAAAAACACGTTAAGATTGACTATTTCATGGAAAAAATATACAGATAAAATGGTAGGCATAAAAGTATTCCTAAGTTGATTGAAAGTGGAATTATAAACATTTTCTGATAAAATCTACAAGGAAAATATTTCTGATAAAACTCGAGAAATATATAGAAAAACACGTTAAAACTGATTATTTCATGGAAAATTATACAGATAAAATGGTAGGCATAAAAATATTTCTAAGTTGATTGAAAGTGAAATTATAAACATTTTCTGATAAAATTGAAGATTTACATGGAAAATATCTTTGATATAATTGAAGAAATATATAAAAAATGCGTTAAGATTGAGTCATGGAAAAATTATACAGATAAAATGGTAGGCATAAAAATATTCCTATGTTTATTGAAAGTGGAATTATAAACACTTTCTGATAAAATTGAAGATCTACAAGGAAAATATTACTGAAAAAATTCAAGAAATATATAGAAAAACATGTTAAAACTATTACATGGAAAATTATACAGATAAAATGGAAGGTATAAAAATGTTCCTAAGTTTATTGAAAGTAAAATTATAGACATTGTCTGTTAAAACTGAAGATCCACATGAAAAATATTTCTGACAAAATTGAAGAAAAATACAGAGAAACATTAAAATTGAAGATTATCATGGACAATTATACCAACAAAATGGTAGGCACAAAAACATTCCTAAATTGATTGAAAGTGGAAGTACAAACACCCCACCGACGAAACCAAAGATATACCTGAAAAACACCTCCGAAAAAAATCAAAGAAATACTCAGAAAAAAATGTTAAAATTAAAGTTTATCATGGAAAATAATACAATCAAAATGGAATCAAAATCAAAAAGCATTACTGAATTGAAAGAGGAGTAACAAACATCTTCCGATAAAATCGAAGATCCACATGAAAAACATCTCTGTTAGACTAATGTTTTTTGTTGGGGAATTGAGTCTATTGACATTATAAGATATTAAGGAATAGTGATTGTTGCTTCCTGTTATTTTTGATGTTCTTTTTAGGTTTGTATGGTTACTTTCTTTTGGGTTTGTTGGGAAAAGATTACTTTCTTGCTTCTTCTAGGGTGTAGTTTCCCTCCTCATGTTGGCATTTTCCATCTATTATCCTTTGTAGGGCTGGATTTGTGGAAAGATATTGTGTAAATATGGTTTTATCATGGAATATCTTGTTTTCTCCATCTATGGTAATTGAGAGTTTTGCTGGGTATAGTAGTTTGGGCTGGCATTTCTGTTCTCTTAGGGTCTGTATGAGATCTGCCCAGGATCTTCTGGCTTTCATCGTCTCAGGTGAGAAGTCTGGTGTAATTCTGATAGGCCTGCCTTTATAGGTTACTTGACCTTTTTCTCTTACTGCTTTTAATATTCTTTCTTTGTTCAGTGCATTTGGCATTTTGATTATTTTGTGACGGGAGGACTTTCTGGTCTGGTCCAGTCTGTTTGGAGTTCTGTAGGCTTCTTGTATGTTCATGGACATCTCTTTCTTTAGGTTAGGGAAGTTTTCTTCTATAATTTTGTTGAAGATATTTACTGGCCCTTTAAGTTAGAAATCTTCACTCTCTTCTATAACTCTAATCTTTTGGTTTAGTCTTCTCATTGTGTCCTGGACTTCCTGGATGTTTTGGCTCTGGAGCTTTTTGCATTTTGCATTTTCTTTAACTGTTGAGTCAATGTTTTCTATGGTATCTTCAGCCCCTGAGATTCTTTCTTCTATCTCTTGTATTCTGTTGTTAATTCTTGCATCTATGACTCCTGAATTCTTTCCAAGATTTTCTATCTCCAGAGATGTCTCACTTTGTGATTTCTTTATTGTTTCTACTTCCATTTTTAAATTCTGGATGGTTTTGTTCAGTTCCTTCACTTGTTTGTTTGTGTTTTCCTGTAATTCTTTCAGGGATTTTTGTGTTTCCTCTTTAAGGGCCTCTACCTGTTCACCCATGCTCCCCTGTATTTCTTTCAGGGATTTTTGTGTTTCCTCTTTAAGGGCCTTTACCATTTGACCCATGTTCTCCTGTATTTCTTTATGGGAGTTATTTATGTTCTTCTTGAGGTCCTCTAACAGCATGGTGAGAAGAGACTTTAAATCCAACTCTTGCTTTTCCAGTGTGCTGGGGCATCTGGGACTTGCTGTGTTGGGAGAACTGGGCTCTGATGTTGCCAAGTAGCCTTGGTTTCTGTTGGTAGGGTTTTTGCGCTTGCCTTTCGCCATCTGGTTATCTCTGGCGTTAGTTGGTCTTGTCTCTGGCTGGGGCTTGCCCCTCCTATGGGCCTGTAAACCTGTGTCTGTACTCCTGGGAGACCAACTCTCTTCTGGCAGGGTCTGTGCACAGAAGGCTGTGGAGCTGTCTGGTTCTCTGCTGCAAATGGCGGCTGGAAGGGAAGACTCCTGTCCCAGCGCCTTGTGCACTCCTAGCTCCAGAAAGAAGGTGGAGATCTCACCTCCACACTCAGAAGTGAAATTGCTGCTTAGAGATCACTCTCTCCTGGTGGGCTAAGCACAGAAGGCTGTGGAGCTGCCTGGTTCCCTGCGGCAAATGGTGGCTGGAAGGGAAGACTCCTGTCCCCACTACTCCACTGAACATATGCCCAGTGTGCTCCTAGCTGTACCCCTCCAGACAGAAGGTGGAGATCTCACCTCCACACTCAGAAGTGAAATTGCTACTGGGAGATCATTCTCTCCTGGAGGGCTAAGCACAGAAGCCTTTGGAGCTGCCTGGTTCCCTGCTGCAGATGGCGGCTGGAAGGGAAGACTCCTGTCCCAGCCACTAGAATTCTTAATTCTTGGCTGGTAAGAGGCATCAATCAGATTTCTTTTCTTTTCCCACATCCTC
This sequence comes from Tokudaia tokunoshimensis, assembly GCA_036184795.1. NCBI lineage: Eukaryota > Metazoa > Chordata > Mammalia > Rodentia > Muridae > Tokudaia > Tokudaia tokunoshimensis. Next base: position 28,829,778 of record BTHU01000021.1, read on the forward strand.
AAAATCTTCCCTAGCTTTCTATCCTGCGCCATCTGTGGGAAAAAAAAGAAAGTGCAGGGCCTGGCCGGGCAGGCGGTGCGCAGGCCTCGCTCTCGGGCCAAGGTAGCACGCATATGCAGAGGACGCAGGCAAGATGCACGCGTGCCTCAGCCTAACAGGGAGCGGGCTGTCACAGAGAAATGCCACACAGAAGGCGTGGATCTCTCTGCGCATTACCTGTGCTCAGACTGTCCGTGTAGCTGAATCCCAGAGTCTCAGACGGTGTGTACCAGCTAGCTCTGCGTGGCGAATTTAATAAGAGGTGGCCCATAGCTTTGATGTTTTATTATTAAGAAAATAGAAAGAGAAAAGAAATAGAGAGACAAAGAAAGAGGAGAAAATAGATAAGAGAAGCCATGACCACGTGGAAAGGGGAGAAAATGGAGAGACAGAGAGATAGACAAAGAAGAGGGCCGGGAGAGAACAAGCGGGAGAGAGAGAGCGAGCGTGCGCTGAGGGGTGTAATTTATAGTGAGTTGGGTGGTCAGGTAACCAGGAGGCTGGAACAGTGTGGCTGCAGGCAGGTGACTGCCGAGGCGGAGTCAGGCTAGAACCTGGGGAGTGGCCACAAGTCTCATTAAGGTCCCACAACTTTAATCAACGTATCGCTATCTACACTCCTCAAATAAGACTGCTCATATAGTAGATGAATGATTCTATCTCCAGAGTCTAAGAAAGGCTTCCTTCATTAGGCCAGTCTACATTGTATTCCAAAAAAACAACTATGCTGATAGCCTTCTAAGCACCACCAACCCTTCCAAAAAAAAAAAAAGCAAACAAACAAACAAAAAAACAACCAATATTCTATTATTGGCAATGGCCTGCAGCTCTGATGGTCTAGGCATCATTCCCTTTAAATGTCTTTGAATGAGAAAAACTGAAGAAATGACTGAATATTTGATTGTTTTCTAAAACTCTACATAAGGACAACAGGCATTCAACTCAAGTCTGAGGTTTAAGTAAGGTAAGCATGTATTTACAGACTCTGAAATAGCAAAGAATAAACTGAACTAGAGGGAAGATATAAATCAAATTCCCAAAGGTCCCCTATTAGTTAATTACAGGCTTAACACATACCACTTTTATGAAACTCTGTTTCTGTTTTTTTAGAGAGAGTAGCTACCTAAGATGGTACCCAAGCGCCTTGGAACCAGCCTGCATGTTAGTCTGTGCTGGAGATATAATAGACACTTAGAAGCTGCTTTTGCCAAAAGAAATTGATTTCTTACCTAAGCTCACCAGATAAAAAGCAAGAGGAAGTCTGCCTCCATTTGTGCCTATCTCCTTTACTCTGGTCAAACTCCAGGTTGACCTTGTACAGCCTTGATAGCCAGTCAAGAATTGATTATCTATCTAACCCATCTCATCCCCTTTAAGGCTGAAGATACAAAGATAAGTCAAGCATCAGAAAGCTTGGATCCTAGGAATGGCAGGGTCACACAGAGCAGACCACTCTCTCAATATAAGCAATTATATCTGTGGTGAGTATGGCTACATGCCCTGGAGCTGAAGTAACCATGTCAAACCAGACAGATTCTCTAACCTTGTTCAGCACCTTGTAGAACCAGAATAGAAACAATGGTTAACTAGACCACTCCTCCATCAGAACTGCTTAATTATGCAGTGTTCTAATTTTTAATCTATTTCAACTAAAGCCCACGCCAGTACCTCACAGATGAACTTGGCCTATGGGGCCTTTTTGCTTCTCTTCCTAATGTTGACTGAAATCTTTCTCTGCTTCTCGCCAATATTCATTACGTGGTAAGGTGGGAGAGGTAGTTGAGGTTGCCTTCCTAAGACTGCTGGAGCTGGGCTTTTGCCCTAAAACTCAGGCTACAAAGTCACAAACACACCCAACCCACCCTCACTGTTATCACAGTCCACCTGTGCCCTCTGGTCCTCTTTGCTGATAAAGTGCAAATCTGTCCTGGTCACCTTATCAGTGACAACATGGCCCCACTTCCCACAACTCAAAGGTATATTATGGTAAGTGTGCATGGTGTAGTCTAAACAATTTTGGAGTGAGGGGAAAAAAAACTTTATTCAAGATTTGTAATCGGGTTTGGCAGCTCTCATCTGTAATCTCAACACTGGGGAGTCTGAGACAGAGGATCATCTAGAGTTGTAGGCTAGCTAGGGGTCATACAGTGAGTTCCATGCCAGCATGAGCTACAGAATGAAACCATCTCAAAAAACAAAAACAAAAGCAAACAAACAAAACACTACCAGGATCTACATTAACTCTAACTTTAAAATACAACAATCCCTAATGAACATCATCCTTGTTTCTATATCTTAGAATGAATTCAGAATTGATTTATTTGTATGTTCCTGTCTACAAAGGTACATGTTATGCAGATGCTAATGGAGGCCAGAAGATGGTGTCAAATGCCCTGGGACTAGAGTTACAGATGACTGGAAGCTATGAGGTATGAGTGTAAGAATCTGAATTCGGGTCCTCTAGAAGAGCAAGTGTTCTTAAACTCCGAGCCATCTATCCAGCCCTAAATCTCAGTCATGATAGAGAACAGGAAACAAATGAGGCTCTTATATTCTACACTATAAAAGTATATTTGTACTTCATCTTGTAGGAATCTGCCTGCAAAATACTGTAAGTAATTCAATACATCGCAGCACTGTTTGCTCTGAAGAATGCCAGACTCATGAGCCTTGGTGTACACAAAAACCCCTCTACACAGACACGCTGTGAGGGAAGTGCAGGAGGCTGAAGAAGAAAAGCACCAACACCATGAATACCAGACTCAGGGCTAACCACCCAACCAGAGAGACAAGACAACCTCAGAAATCACTGTCTGGCTGCATTGATTCTCTATCAAGTAGGCTAGTTGGAGATGGCTTGAGGAAAACATATCTTCTGGAATGTTAGTCCTTTAGCTCCCCGAACTGTATGCGTTTAAGGAGCATAAGGATTCTGCTTACTCATTTTGCAATGGCTGGTACAAACTCTGGTATACCAGTTACAATTTCAAAGACTAAATCACATGACTCATGATACAGATGAGTCATACAGCTACAATTTGCCAAGCCCCACTGATCTACACCCCACCTCACAGCACTAGGGATACATGTGCAGCTAGTCTATCTTTTTTATGTGGTGCAAATTCAGGTCTTCTCACTTGTACAACTCCCACTCCCAGACAAGAGTTTCTCTGTGTAGCCCTGGCTGTCCTGGAACTCACTCTGTATACCAGGCTGGCCTCTAACTCACAGAGATCTGCCTGCTTCTGCCTCCCAAGTGATGGGATTAAAGGGGTGCATCACCACACCCACCTTGGTTAAAGACCTTTTTAATGTTCTTGAATTCAGTTTTCAGATATTTATATTCATCAGAGAATATCCCTAATTTTGTTTTTTGTTGTTGTGTCTTTATCTGATTTTGGTAACAGAATAATAATGGTTTTGTAAAAAGAATCTGGTAGCATTTCTTTCTTGTTTGTTTTATTGGCTAGTTTGAAAAGTGTTTGCTGTTTAAAGGTTGTAGAATTCAGTAATAAATTCATCTAGGCATGAGCTTTGTAGTTTGAACATTTTATTATTGTTATTATCAAAGATTTAATTTTGTTCCCTGTTATGGATCTGCTTTGTCTTGTTTTAATTTTGCTAGGTGATATGCATCTGTAAAATTCATCCACTTTTGGGTTTTCTAGTTTATTGGGACATAGATTTTTAAGCTAGGTCCTTATGGTCTAGATGGTTGCTTCTCTCCTTTGGCAGCCTGCATAGCATTTCCCATTATTATGAAAGCTAATCCTCATGAAGGAAGCTTCCAAGTCAGATCCAGTTCAAATCCTTTGAATGGTATATCCAAAGTGCATGTTGTCCAGCAACAGGGGGTTTACCTTTAAATTCTGGGAGGTAACCAGGGGCAATGACACTAGTCTGTATCATTTTAGAATATGGACTTTTCTAACAAATGGAAAATGATAATGCTTTAAAAGAAATATAGTATCATGTGATTTTGATTAGGCAATTGAGTTCAATTATTATAAGATGTGCATTAATTCCTGCAATTTTGTTGACTTAATGCTGTGTAGGCCTGGCGGGGGGTTGGGGGGTAGTGTACCTATAGAGGGAGGCTACCTGGCTAGGGGGGATGGAGTCCTTGATCCATTCTTGATCCTGTGGGGCGGAGGCCGGAGTACCTGTAGAGGAAGCCTGGCTGGGTGGGAGAATCCTTGGTCTGGTCCAGCTGTCTGTTCTATTGTTCTAGTACAGCGGGTTTTGATAAGAAGAGACAGTCAATTATTTTAAAGTTTTATTATAGAAAAGTAGGGGGAAAGAAAAGAGATAGAAAAGTAAAGAGAAAAAGAAGAGATAGAGGGATGAGAGCTGGCCATGACCACATGGAAAGAGGGGAAAAGAATAGGGAGAGAGAGGGGAAACAGGGAAGCGAAAGACAAGGGAGAGTGTGGGCAAGAGAGAGGGGCAAGAGAGAGGTGAGAGAGTGAGGAGCCAAGCATCCCCTTTTATAGTGGGGCAAACCTGGCTGTAGTCAGGTAAGGGTGGGGGTGGAGTCTAGCCAGAGTACTAGGGGCCTGGGGTGTGGCCCTAGTGACTGATGGCCACAGGATTATGGAGTTGAGGAGTCAGTAGTATGGAGTTGGTATCAGGAACCTAAGTGTCTGGGAGCATGGCTCACAGTTCTGTCCCTTGTAGAATATTCTACTGGGTCTCTGGAGTAAGCCTCACTCAACCAGGCCACAGACTGCCTTTCACGGTCCCACAATACTGCTTGCTGTCCTATTTAGTTACTGTTAATTCTTTTCAGTGTTTATCATTTTCTTCAGTCTGAAGTAGTCTACAAGTATCTTCTATAGAGCTTGATTGCTTGCTTTATTTATTTATTTATTTTGGTTTTTCGAGACAGGGTTTCTCTGTGTAGCCCTGGCTGTCCTGGAACTCACTTTATAGACCAGGCTGGCCTCGAACTCAGAAATCCTCCTGCCTCTGCCTCCCAAGTGCTGGGATTAAAGGCGTGCGCCACCACTGCCCGGCACTTAATTGCTTTAGAATGCTTTTACTGTGAATTTTTTTCCTTCCATACTGACAAATAGTTTTGTGCAATATAGTAGGTTGAATTGGCAGCTGCTGTCTTGAAATATATCATTCCAAGTCCTCCATAGTTTCTGTTGAGAAATCTGTTGTATTTATCCCTTCCAGCTTTTAATGAACTGTATTGTTCTGGATATCTAGTGTTTTAACTATAACATAACATTGGGAGGAGGTTCTTTTTGCATCTGTGTGTTTGGTGCTAGCAATCAAAGTCTACTGTACCCATATGCACATTCTTTCCTTAGGTTTATGGAACTGCCTGCTATGATATTACTAAAATTGTTTCCCTAAAGACTCTGACACCAAACCAACTGCCTGAAGGAAGCAGAGACAAGCTGCCTAGAAGAGGTTTAGACCAACTGAGTCATTTGGAAAGGACACTCTCCACCCTGTTGAGGGGCCTGCAAGCTGTGCAGTGTGCTCTAGGTTTCTAACCATGGTGGGGTAGGCTTTGGTGCTGTGGTTATGAGTCATTTCTGCTCCTGTAAGTAACTCCTCACCCATATTCCTGTAAGCAAAATGTTTCCCTGAATCTTAAGCAGGAGATTTTTCCTTCTATGGCCATGACTGAATATTCCAATTCTACCTTACCCTCAAGCCAGTATATTCTGTCATCCTTCTGATTCATTTTATTCTTGAGGCATCCACAAAGTTTTTATTCAACTTAGTAAACACTACTTCCAGTATTTTGTTTTGCTTTTTTCTTTTTTTACTTTTTTTTTTCAGAACTTGTTTCTCTTTTCTGAGGTCCAGTCTCATTTCCTGTATTGCCCCTGGCCCCTTTTGAAGCTGTTTTCTTGGAATTCATTCAGAGAGTTATTAATATCCTCTTTGAACATACTTATCACACTTCTAAGTCTTTGAATGGAACTTCATCTAATTTACTGTCATTGCAGGGAATTACATAAGATTAGTAGTTCTTGGAGGAGTCATACTGCCTTGGATTTTTGGCTTCTCATGGTTTTTCTTGTTTTGTTTTTAAGTGAGATTTGTATATATGGGGTTAGGCTGCTGATTTTTTTTTCCTTAAAATAACTCCCCCCCAATAAAAGTGTCTATAATATTTAAGAAGGACTAAGTTATATATTGGAGTTCAGATATAATGTTCTTCTCTTACAACAGTGTTGGGGAAACCAAGCTCAATTCTCAATGTTCTCCAAGAGCAGGAAATATTGAACTCAATCATTTTTAAAGGATAGTCCCACTGTGAAAATAAAGTAACAGTCCAAAAAAAAAAAATCATCCACCAAACACTCCTTTTAGGAAGTTAAGAAGCATTTAATAGTACAATATGCAACAATCTATTACTACAGATGAGAGTGGAAGAAAAAGAAAAGTAAGGCCAGTGATTAGCAGTGAGTTGGCAGAAACAAAGGAGAGCAAAGAGTAAAGAGGAGTGCGGAACAGTGGAACAGGAGGGCACAAGGCAGGTAGAGTAAAGGTAGAATGGAAAGAGTGTGGTAGCTGGGGACACGCCCTAGTTGGCACACTGCTCACCCAGCATTCAGGGCCCTGGGTTCAATCCCTACTACTGTACAAGCCAAGTATGACAGTGCACTCCTGTGACCTGAGCACTTGGGAAGTAGAGGCAGGAGACTCAAGAGTTCAAGGTCCTCCTCAGCTATACAGCAAATCTGAGGCCAATGTGGGATACATGAGGCTTTATCATAAAATAAAGTAAGGAGGGAAGGCGAAAAAATATGCTATCAGATAACTTAAAAGTCTCATGTATCAGGAGGCTGAGATATGGAGATTCTGCTCTTTGGGAAAGCATATCGAAAGGAAAGTGAAAAAGCATCTTTTTACTTTCAATTTGCCTATACTGTTATATATACAGGTGAATTTCTTGTACAAAGCACATATTTGGGTCATTTCTTAAGATCTACATAATTAAAATCTGTCTCTTAGTGTCTTTAGCCCACTAATAAAATAGGCTTTCTCTTCTCTGATTCAAGGTTACAGTAACATAAATAAATGTTAGACCTCTTTCTTTAAATAGTTCTATAGTTCCCTGAGACTTTACATTTTTATTGGAGTGCACCCAATCTCATTTCTTAATTCCTGCTTTGCTGTTAGGCTGTAACAAACAAGTAGTTAACTACAGACTCTACAGCTCTCAGTGCTGAAAACATGTGCTAGTGTGGTGTGAGGAGACTTTCCCCACCAGTGCCCACACAAAGTCTTCCATGTTACTGGTGATAAATAACATGCTGAATGCCAGATGACTGTGGCTGAACTGGACTCTGTGGTACTAGTACAGCCTACATATCCAACACAGGCAGGCCCAGACCTGGTAAAGCTGGAGTACCTCCGAACTGGATAAAGCTTTTGGAAAGCTTCTGAAGGACTTGGTTTCCCTCAAACCCCTTTGCGCTATGTGGAGACCTCAGCCTGGGCTGCATAAGACTCTTGTCTCAAAAAAAAAAAGAAGGAAAGAAAGAAAGGGGGGAGGGAGGAAGGAAAGGAGGAAAGGAGGGAGGGAGGAAGGAAGGAAGGAAAAGAAATGAAAAAGAAAAGAGAGAGAGATTTTCTAGTATTTCAAACACAATGAAGTAATAGGACCACAACAGCATTTTAAGAATATCTACAAACAACATGAATGATAAATATTTAAACTCAATAACAAAGACAACAGCTCACATATTTTAGATCTCATCAGGTGCAAGTGGAACGATTTGCATTAAAATACAAAAACAAGAAAGCAAAAGACCCAGGGGTTAGAGAGATAGCTCAGTGGTTTAGAGCACTGGCTGCTCTTCCAGAGGACCTGGGTTCAATTCCTAGCACCCACATGGAGGTTCATAACTTCATGTAACTGAAATTCCAAGGGATCTAATGTTCTCTTCTGGCTTCTGTAGGCAATACACGACAGTGGTACACTTACATAGACATCATACACATAAAATAAAAACAAAATTTAATTAACTCAAATCAAATTAGTAAAAAAAAAGCAATACCAAACCAAACAAAACATAACAGAAAACCTGCTCCCATCCTAGATTTCCTAAACCCTCTTGAGAGGTGGCTAATGTTTTTGTTCTGTATGTCATTTTATCTTACTCATCTTTGTATATCCTAGAAAGGCCCTAGACTCCTGGGCATCCTAGGATCCTGGCTCTCCTACTGTCCACCACACTGTGACAGCAACCACAGTTTCCTAGCCCCTTCCATTTTACTAACAGGCCAGCACTAATTACTTTCCAATGCCAAATTCCCCACCCCTCACAGAAGGCACTATTCAGAGTTCACTGCTCAAAGCTTACTCTATCTATAGCTTCCTGTCCCTCTATTAAAAACTTGAGGCTGAGGAGATGCCCCAGGGGTTAAGAGCACTGGCTGCTCTTCCAGAGGATTCCTGTTTGAGTCCCAGCACAAGGTGGTTTACAACCAACTGCACTGCCACACCCTATTCTGCACTGCAAGCATGTGATACATAGATATACATGTAGGCAAAACACCCATACACATTTTTTAAAGCTCCAAAATGTACTTAAACATGAAAAAGGAAGCAGGAAAAATATACAGTCCTCTCATGTATGTGCCCATGCACACGCTAAGCTTCACCGTGCAAATACCGGATGCTGTCAAATGAAACAAATAACATCAAGATGAGGGGGCATAAAACTCCTACTGCTGGAGGCCGGAAAGATGGTTCATCCGTCAAGAGCACCATATAGCTCACAACTTCTGACACTCCAGTTCCTGGGAACTCAGTGCTCTCTGAGGGCACTGCACTCACAGGGTCCATACACATACATGACAGCAAAAAATCTATACACAAAATTAAGAACAACAACCACAACCACTCACCACTGGAGAAGGTTTAGCATTAGAAAATCGGATGTATAATTCTTGCTCTAAATAGCTTAAGGCATTAAGCTCTGAGTCCTTTGGAATACATTTAGGCAACAGTTTTGTAGGCAATGTAAATGGTCTTCCTGAATTGAGAAACCAAAGCTTGGAGCAGTTGTAAAAACTGTAAAATCAACAAGTGATTTGATATGTTTTCCCTGCCATTTTAATGCAATCCTACTCAAGAATATGGTCTGAAGTGAGGCATACTTAAAGGACTGTCTGAAGAACAGATGTGCTTTATTGAAAATACACTTGTGGAATTAAGCTCTACTCTCCCATTATGGATGTCTAAGGTTGGTGAGTTTCTCCACCTGAAGGAGAGGCTGAGCCCTCCCAGGGAAGGAGAGAAAGCTCACTTCCAGTACCCACACTTAGCAACATAAAGAACGACCAAGGAGAAGAGCCAGGAGGTTCACACAAAGGGAGAGAGTGCAAATGCTAAAGTCAAAACCACAGTTTCATAATAAATAAACAAGCAAGTAAGGGCACAATCCTGATGGATTTTCTTCTCTAAGATTGTAGCACACAGAGCAGCTAAAGAACTAAGGTGTTTCAGGGCTGGGGATATTACTTCAGGTGGTAGAGTGCTTCCCTTTATGTACATAAAGCCATGGGTTTGACCCCCAGCTCTGCAGAAACCCATCAAAAATGGGCGAGACACGCCTTTAATTCCAACATTCAAGAGGAGGATGAGAAACTCAGAATCACCCTTGGCTTACATAGTTTACATCCTTGGCTACTTTACATTCTTGGTTACTATGGCTACAATAGTAAGTTCAAGGCTAGCCTAGACTATGAGACCCAATCTTAAAACAAAAATACAAACAAAGCAAAACACCCCATAAGGCCTATTTCCCTACTTCAGAAGCAGACATAGGACATTTCAAATTTAGAAAGACAAATTTAGGAAAGAGCCACCAGAGTTTCCCTGTTCATGATGAACATAGGTCCTGCCTTACAGGAACTTCAGGACCCATGGTTGCTCTTAGTCATTAAGTCCTAATAATCGAGTCAAAATCCTGTCTCAAAAAAAAAAAAACCACCAACCAAACAGCTCAGTGGGTGAGAACATTAATCTTCCAAAAGACCCAAGTTCAATTCTTAGCTCCCAATTCAGTCAACTCACAACCACCTGTAACTCCAGACTTAGGGACATCCTCTAGCCCCTGTAGGTACCTGCGCTTACATGCACATGCCCACACACATACATATCGTTAAAAAGAAAAAAAGAAATACTTGGAAGGCCATGATAGTTTCACTAAATTCTTTACATACAGGATAAGAATGTCAATTTCTCCTTTAAATATCTGTCCTTGATGAAATAAATAATACAGCCACTCTGGGGAGACATTCTGCCCATTTCTTAAAAAGTTAAACATAAAGTTACTGCACAGCCTGGTAAGTTTATACACTTAGACATTTCTTTTACAGAAAGGGAAAACATGTTCACACTATAAAACCTGTACATGAACATCCACAGTAACTATATTTTTAATTTCCTAAAAAAAATGCAAACAGCCAAATGTCTTCCAGGTGAAGGGTGCAACAGGCTGTTGTACTTCCATACCCAGCAAACTACAGCACAGGAAGGGAAGACTGTGTGACTCCACTTATCCAGGGTACTAAAAAGTTAAAACAAGCAAGAAAAATGGCTGATGCCAGGAATGGCGAACTGTTCAATGTGCACAACAGCTTCAAGGTTTGTAGATGTCTGAGGGAAACGGTAGTGTACCAATACGGATGTACTTAATGCATAGAAATGGGGGCGGGGCACACATGGTGGTCACATCTGTAACCCCAGCACTCAAGAAATCAGACAGGAGGATCACTGACAATTTCAAGAGTAAGATTCTACACAGTGAGATTTGGGGTGAGAAGGAGAGAGGAGCAGGGAAGGCCACTAGACCAGAAACAAACTTGAGGGTCCTACAAAGACACCATTCTATTCTAGTCTCAGATTATACTGTATATCCGTTCTTCTTTACAGCTCGCATATATTTTCAATTCCCTATCAACTAAATATTCCGCACATCCTTTTTTTCCAGGTGGAAAATGTTCATGACCAATAGAATAATTGCTCATGATGAGAACAGTGGTTGTACAAATTAACTCTTGATCCTCTTCCTTGGTGCCTGGAACCCAATGGTAAGTGTGCATACAGTGCTTCTGCTACATACCAAAGCAATCTATCTTACAGAAAAGCACATGCTATGTTAAGCACTGCGCTGAATTAGAAGCATTTTTCTTGAAATACTATTTGTTCTGCAATAACAACAACAACAACAACAAAAAAAAAACCCAACCACGGTGACTTAGACTCACATTTAGCAGACATTTTCTTGAAACTAAATTTTGGGGACAACTGACAATATTTTGTTGATAATGAGAAAAGTTTCACGGTTTCCACTGAAAATTTCAATGCTGGAAAATGAAGCCTCTCCAGTCTGACAGCTTTCCGGATGTTAACTTAAGTCATTTAGAGACGTTAATAGGATGTGTTAGCATCCGGAACCTTCCTTAACAGGGTAAGCCTAAATAAACCCATTACAATGCATACCAGTTCCATTCAAATACAAGACAGTCTGAGAATTTTTCATATAACCATGTCTCGGGTTTCATATCAAAACTAGCCTTTTAAAACCATCTTCTGAACTTCTGGCGGAATCATAAAGAATACCCACCGTTATTTGGAAAAGCCATGCGAATATTTCTCTTCTTCTGTTTAAAACCAAATTTCCTTTCAATAGTTCATTCAAAACACATCACAACAGACAATGCAAAATGAGAACCCAGCTGCTTTTTCTATTAATCCAGACGTGGAAAGGATCTGTAAAATATGTCTCGGGCTGCTCGTCTTAACTTTTCTGTTTAGGGTATACTATTTTCATTAAATTGCGTTATTCATGTTAATATATCACGTATTCAACGAATAAACATTTTACACGTCCGTTTTCATTTCTAATACAACAAATGTATCGGACTGCGTGGTCCTGAGACCCTCTGATCCGTTCTTCTTATCGGTAGAATGTGAAGTATTCTTAGCCAAACTCTGGGACAGCATCTGCCCTCACTACCCTAGGCCGCACAGGACAGCTCAGCAGCACCACGAAGGCCTCTCCCGCCTGGGGCTTGGGCGGTGCGTGTCCGGGCCTCTCGCCAGCCGCAGGCCGCGCGGAGGCGAAGGTTGCCCGCCCGTCGGGCCCGGCCCAGAGTTGGCTCGGGCAGCGGCGGGTCGCAGAGCGCGCGCGTCCGTACCTGTTGGTCATTCCGGCCGCCACGCCCAGCATCTCCGCAGTCCACGCAGGGTCGGTCGGTGTCTCAGTCCCCGCTGCAGCGGCCGCACCCTCTTCCCTCGCTACGGCGGCAAGCAGTCGACTTGAGGGACGGTCCCCGGCAGGAAGGGGGCGGGACGAGGCGGCCCCGTGGTCACTGGCCAGTAGTGGCCCGCAAATGGCGGCGTTGACCACGCCCCAAAGAGCTCCAGCCTAGGCTCGCGAGGGGGGCGTGGCTAAGGCCCGCCAAAGTCGGGCTGGGGCGGGGCGAAGTTTTGAGAGGGCGTGGTTAAGACCAGCGGGGGTGGAATGGTGTGCAGTGTAGACTGGGGGAGAGCCCGGAAAGGGGCGGAGCGAAGTCAAGGGGCGGGGTGCTGATCCTTAATTGTCATAGCTCCTCCTTCCTCCACATAGTTCCGCTCCTTCTTCGCCTTGGCTTCAAGCCTGCTCCAAGGAGCCTCTCCTTGCCCTAAGCAGGCAGAAAGGCTTATGGCTTTTCCGAGGGTGGAGGGCCACAGAGTCTAACCGCCGGGAACACTTGATAGGGTGTGATGGTCAAAGAACAGGCAAGAGTGCCCTTGGCTTGAGGCTATGACTCAACTTGGCGTTAGGCCACCTGGTTCTGTCTGCAGGGCGTGGGGATCCTACAGGGTTCCCACCTGGCCTGCACCGGTCCTGGGGAGATTGAACTAATGAGGATGTCTTGCAAGTCAGTCTTCCAAGGATGGAGGTCTCATCTGGATTGGCCATTTCCAGCGGGCCCTTCCTTGCTCTTATTAGAATTTTAACTGACTACCAAGATGGCTCAACAGTTCAATCCCTGAGCCCCTCATAGTGGAAGGAGATAATCATCTCCAATTGTCCTTTGACCTCCAAACACATACACAATAAATAACTGAATAAATGTAATGAAATAGAATTTAAAAGTTTTTGCCTCCAAAAGAAAAAAATGTTGCCATTTTGGGATAGTTGAGTAAAAACTGGCTGCCTCTTGATTAGTGGTTTTTAGCTTCATCATAGTAATGGAATGTGCTCTCAGAGTGATTCTAGTTTTGTGGTTGACCAAAGTCTGCCACAAAGAAAGCTTGGAAAAATATGGTTGTTCTAGAAAACGGAATTGAAAACCAAAAAAAAAAAAAAAAAAAAAAAAAAGCTGGGCGGTGGTGGAGCACACTTTTAATCCCAGCACTTGGGAGGCAGAGACAGGTGGATTTCTGAGTTCAAGGCCAGCCTGGTCTACAGAGTGAGTTCCAGGGCTATACCAAAAAACCCTGTCTTGAAAAAACAAAAAAAATCCAAAGAAGAAGAAGAAGAAGAGGAAGAAAACGAGATTGAATTTCTAACTGCTCAACTTTACAGTATCTCAGAATAAAAAAGGATTGCTACCATGACAATCTCTTTATTTTTGATCAGACTGTCAACAATAAGCTTTTAAAAGCAAAATTCGGTATTTGGAAGTTTTTCACATATGTGTGAATATGCACACCGGAAATGCAAAGTACACACAAATTGAAAAAAAAACTGTGTGAGTATGAGTGAATTCATATATGCCTAGTCACCACCTCTGTACCCCTCAGAGACTACAGGATGGCGTTGGAACCCTTGGATCTGTGGTTACAGATGGTTGTGAACTGCCCTGTGGGTGCTAGGAACTAAACCTGGGTCCTCTGCAAGAGCGCCAAGCAAGCGTCACTGCTGAGCTATTTCTCCAGCCCCACAAAGAGTTATTGAAAAGAATATTCAAAATAAATAGTTAAACATGTATTTTTCTGAACCGTGCATAGTGGTGCACACCTTTAATCCCAGCACTCAGGAGGCAGAGGCAGGTGAATCTTGGTGAGCTCGAGGCCAATCTGGTCCACATAGTGAGTTCTAGGACAGCCAGAGCTACATAGTGAGACCCTATCTCCAAACAAACAAAAAATAAAACAAAAACTAAGAAAATGGTGGGGTTTTTTTTCTTATTTTCCATCTCCTTTTGTTTCCACCACATAAGTGTGTAATAAGAGGGCAGGGGAAACCATTTCCTGCCCCCAAATAATAGACTAGTTAGACAACTCCTGTATCTTCAGAACTAAGTTTTACTCTATCTTTACCATATTTGTTATACTAGAAAACAAATACTATGTGGTGGGCAATGTTGTGCATTAATTCAGAGTGAAATCTTGGACTCTAAATGTCCTGGATTCAAATTCACACTTGAAGAAGTCAAGAATCCAGTAGTTGCTCGGTGGGAAAGTTAGATGACTCAGCAGTCCAAATCTGGTGCTGACGGCCTGGAACAATCATGAAGAGCTGCTTGTCCGCAGTCTACATTGGAAGCTCAAAGAACCTCAAAGAGGGCAAACAGGCACAAAGCAAAGTTTCCACTCTTGTCCTGGGCCACCACTAGAAGGATACTGCCTACTTTCAGGCTTCAAATAATCTGATTTAAAAAAAAAAATATTTCACAAGAATGCCCAGTGGGGTTACATTTTAGTTGATTCTAGATTTAGTGAAGTTGATAACAATGATGAGTCGGACATCACATTCTCTGAACACCAAGGCTCTTTACAATATCTGAGAAAGGAACCTAGGGTTTCATGTATAGAAAGCAAGGACTCTTCCACTGAGCTACATTCCAGCTAGAATTTTTATCATGTTAAGAAAAAGCTTGGGCTAGGAGAATATTTGTGCAAGATGTTTCTGGGGAAAGGACAGTTTAGCATTCCTAAAATTCCACTCCCACTGAGTTGTGCATGATGAATCCCTCCCACATGATCATGAATGAAATCAGCGGAGTTTCTAAGAACCCAGTCTGACTTCATTTTTAACTTTATTTGGATACATCATTTACGTTATTTCTTGTGTTGGGGCTGGAGTAATAGCTCAGCAATGAACCCTCTTGGTGGATTGTTGTCAATGAATATGGGCAGGGACCTTGTTGGAGTAGGTGTGGTCTTATTGGACAAGAGGTTTAACTAGGTGAGCTTTGAGGTTTCTGCCTGGTCTCTCTGTCTGCAGCCTGCTGAAATCAGTATTTAAAGCTCTCAGCTACTGCTCCAGCATCATACTCCCCACCATGATAACAGACTAAACCTCTGAAACCATACACAAGACCCCAATTAAATACTTTTACAGGAGTTGTCTTGGTCATGGTATCTCTTCACAGCAGTAGAACAGTAACCAAAACAGTGAGTTACAATATTATCTGAGACTTCCATTGGTATCTTGAAATACGAAGTTCTTATAACAATTATTTTTTTTCATTTATTTATTTATTCACCTAACATTCCATTGGAAGACCCCTTTCCTTTCTTTTCCCAGTCCCACCCTTATAGATCTCTCCTCACATCTCCTCAGAGAAAGGGAAACCCTACCCCCTTGGGTACTACCCCACCCTGGAACATCTAGTCCTGGCAGGACTAAGCCCATCCTCTCCTACTGAGGCCCAACCAGGAAATCCAGGTAGGGGAAGGGTTCCAATGGCAGGCAACAGGGTCAGAGACAAACTCCGTTCCAATTGTTAGGGGACCCACATGAAGACTAAGCCTCATATCAGCTACAAATGTGTAAGGGATCCTAAGTCCAGCCCCCATATGCTCTTTGATTGGTGGTTCAGTGAAAACCCCCATGGGCCCAGGTTAGCTGACACTGTAGGTTTTCTTGTGGTGCCCTTGACCCCTCTGACTCGCTCACTTTTATCCTCGACTATATCACAAGACTCCAAGAACTCTGCCTGATGTTTGGCTGTGGGTCTCAACATCTGTTTCCATCTGCTGCTGTACAAAGCTTCTCAGGAGACAGTTCCTGTAATACATGTCTTTCTGTGTTCTGGTTTACCTCACTCAGGATGCTATTTTCTAACCCCACCCATTTGCCTGCAAATTTCATGATGCTCTTGTTTTTAATAGCCAAATGGCTTTCTACCGTGTAGATGTACCACATTTTCTTTATTCATTCTTCATTTGAGGGACATCTAGGTTGTTTCCAGTTTCTGGCTATTACAAATAAAGCTTCTATGAGCATAGTTGAGCAAGTGTCCTTGTGGTATAGTGGGGCATCTTTTGGGTAGGTGTCCAGGAGTTGGTATAGCTGGGTCTTGGTGTAGAATTATTCTCATTTTTCTGAGAAAGCATCAAATTGATTTCCAAATTGGTTGTACAAATTTTCTCTCCCACCAGCAACAGAGGAGTATAACTACTATTTTTTTAAGGTAAGACTAGCTAACCTGGAACTTCCTACATAGATTAGACTGGCCTTGATCCACTTGCCGTATGCTGGGATTAAAGGGTGAAATGTCACCACACCCAGGTTCATGAGCACTTCTTACCCTAGGTAATCTCATGAATTCTGAACACCAGAGTTCAGTCTTTATTCTCAATACCCAGTCTAGGGTTTTATCTGCTTAGCAATATGCATATTGTGTTTATCTATACCCATTAGGAAGTTGGGGGGCTTTCTTCAGTAGCACTCTTAAGAATGGTTTCTTTTCCATTGGTATTGCTAAAAATTGCTTCAGGTCTTCTGTTACCCAAAGACTGATCAACCAATGCAACAGCTCAGACTTGAGAGCTGAAAACTGAATGCTGGACACTTCTCAAGGCCAGCTTCTAAAGTCTAAAGCAGTAAAAACCACAATGAGCTCATATGCAGGCGCTGGAAGTGCTGCCTGGTGGTCAGCCCTGACTCAAGCCAATTTAGACATAATAGTTCATATTGACCTTGAATTTGATGGGTCCTATGAGAAGATTACGGTAGTAGACTTCCTTAAGATTTACAAACTTCATAACATAAAGAACGTAACAGGGTATGTGGTCACCATGACCCTGATCTGAGTAGTTATTTTTTTTTTCCTGTGTCAATGACTAGCAGGCATATTACAGCGACAATATGAAATAGCTGGTGGGCATGGAACAAAATGGCTACAGCTATGCTGGGGGGCAGGCCTCAGCATCATCCACTACTTCAAGATAAGCATGATGGGGCTGGAGAGATGGCTCAGTGGTTAAGAGCACTGACTCTTCTCCCTGAGGTCCTGAGTTCAAATCCCAGCAACCACGTGGTGGCTCACAACCATCTGTAATGGGATCTGATGCCCTATTCTGGTGTGTCTAAAGATAGCTATATTGTACGCATATACATAAAATAAATAAAATCTTAAAAAAAAAGACAAGCATGCTGGGGCAGGCTGCTTCACACTGTTTTATTCGGAGGTGGATGGGTGCCTTGTTCACCCTCAAAGGGTTTCACATATTTCTTCTTATCAGTTTCTTCACTATAATTCATCCAGCTTTGAAGGGTCACTCGCTGTCATCTTGATCAGCCAATCATCTTCATAACAGGATTTTGTTACAGCACATTTGAAACCCGTTTCTAGTTATGGTGTGCTCACCCTTTAAGCACACATTTTTAATCCCTCTGGATGGAATACAGACACTCCTTTAGTACTCACCTTTAATCCCAAACAATGAAGGAAAAGGTAGCTTGTAGAAGGAAGCATCCATGTTTGAAAGTGACACCTAATTGAGGGGCAGACAAAGTGATGAATCGAAGAAAGATTCGGCAGAATAGGATATGCCCAACTCACATGAGAAGAGAGAAAGGGAGCTATTAAGGGAGAGACAGACAGTACAGGAGGAAGAGAGTACAGTACAGGATAAAGTAGAGTTCCTGGACAGCAGTACAGTAAAGTCGAGAGGGGGAGTAGAGCAGCACAGAGAGGGAGACTGAGGCAGTTTTACTGGGAGAGTTTTACGGAGCGAGATTGAAGAGAGAATGCGCTAAACACAGGAAAAGACAGAATAAGAAGGATCCAGATTAACAAAGATTGCTCAAGTCAGTTTGAATTGCCAAGCAGAGCAATTTAGGGACTGAGAGAAAAGCCAGTTTGAACAAGTCAGTTGGGAGAGGAGTTTGAGCCAGAACAGTTGAGTTGAATCAGCCAACCAGAGCTCAGAAAGAACAAGGAAAGGCTGAGTTTACTTCAGCAGTAAGTCTCAGAGGCTGAAAACATTCTAGGCCTCGATTAGATTGTATGAAGGCTAGAAGCTTCCAGGCCTAGGCCTAGGTTTCCAGACTGAGGCAGTAAGCCTCCAAGACAAGAATTACACCAGCACAATAAAAGTTATATTAACAGGATTTGTCGAATAGCCCCATGTTTTCTGCAAGTGCTTTGTTGATCACAGTTAGCTCTTCTGATGGAGAATTGACTTCTCTGAAAGCCTTCCCACTCTCCAAAACACCGCACCCATCTTGCCTTTTCAATTTTGTCCCAATTTCAGGCAGACTACAGTAAACATCTCCCAAAGCTTCCTGTGAAAAACTGCTGATGTCCACGGTTCCAATACCATTGTCTGTTGTTATCCTTTCTCTTTGTAGCCTGCGATAGTAACCTTAAATTCCACTAAAATACATATGAGCTATCTTTGAAATACTCAGAAAAATTCTGAATCCTTCTTTGGTCCTAATGGGAGGAAGAGAAATCCTGCTCTTGTGAACCAGTCAGACATGTAAAGGAAACAATGACTGAACCTGCACACATGAACAAGTATGTTCTCACCAATGAGACACATTTCTAACCTTTTGTCATACATCTAACAGAAGCATGAGCACAAGTCTTTTCAGTCACTGCCTATACACATTTAAAGAAGGGAAGTCTGTTCAGCCTGGAGAAATAGCTCCTGGTTAAGAATACTGCGGCAGTCAGGATACCTAGTTACCATGTCACGAGAGCAGGCTGAGAGCGGGCCCTGCAACTCACCTGGGCAGCACATTAGAGCTGGCCCTGGTGGCAGAGATGGTGCAGGTAAGTGAGCCGTAAGGGTATGAGCACTGAAAGTTGGCCACCACCACTTGTCCTCTGTGAGAGTCTGGGGTGATACACTCCTCCACCTCACCCCAAGACATCCTCAGTAGTTAGGAAAGCTGGCACCAAGGTCAGGAGAGCAGGAGAGCTATCCCTGCCTTTCATGGCTTGTAGCACTTGGGAGCATGGGCTCTGCCCCTCACCTGGGCAACACAATGGAGCTGGCCCTGAGGGTCACGGAATGGGTGAGCCAGCCCTGAGGACATGAGAGCAGGAGAGCTGACCCTGCCCCCAGCCAGTATTAATATTGGGTGCCCTAGTCAGAAAAGTGCTGGAGAACTTGCCTCCATGATGCCAATAAGGGAGATCTGGTTTATGTTCTGTCAATGTTACCCTATTGTATACATACAGAACCAATCTCTCAGCTATGAAGAAATAAAACAAAACAAAGAACCCTTCAGTTTCAGGGCACTCTTCTTTAAAAAAAAAAATTAAATTTAAACATGAGACCAAGCACAGGCACTTCAAAAAAAAAAACAAAACCCAGGCCAATCACAGGGGTGTATTGTGGGACATACTGTGACGCACTGCAGCTTCCACAAGATGTTTTCTATGCTCTTTTTGGTTTTGTTTTTATTTTCTATTGGGGGGGGTGCAAGTTGCAAAGGTGGAGGGCAGATCCAAGGGTACAGGGAGATGAGTGGGACTGGGGTACATGATGTGAAAAACATCTTCACTTGGAAATGTTCATTAATGACTCATTGGTCTGGTTCAAGGTCTCTGGCTTCTGTGACACCATTAATATTAGATCCTCACTGGGACTACTCCAGGTTATCCTGTTGTTGCCCTGTGTCATGGAGATCCTGCGGTTTTCAGATTGGCAGGACCTGCCCTTTCATATACCCCAACAGTTCACAGATTATGTAGATCTGGGCCTGGCAGGCAGCTGAGCTGGTCAGCCCACCAGATCTCCCTTATTGGCATCATGGAGGCAAGTTCTCCAGCACTTTTCTGACTAGGGCACCCAATATTAATACTGGCTGGGGGCAGGGTCAGCTCTCCTGCTCTCATGTCCTCAGGGCTGGCTCACCCATTCCGTGACCCTCAGGGCCAGCTCCATTGTGTTGCCCAGGTGAGGGGCAGAGCCCATGCTCCCAAGTGCTACAAGCCATGAAAGGCAGGGATAGCTCTCCTGCTCTCCTGACCTTGGTGCCAGCTTTCCTAACTACTGAGGATGTCTTGGGGTGAGGTGGAGGAGTGTATCACCCCAGACTCTCACAGAGGACAAGTGGTGGTGGCCAACTTTCAGTGCTCATACCCTTACGGCTCACTTACCTGCACCATCTCTGCCACCAGGGCCAGCTCTAATGTGCTGCCCAGGTGAGTTGCAGGGCCCGCTCTCAGCCTGCTCTCGTGACATGGTAACTAGGTATCCTGACTGCCGCAGTATTCTTAACCAGGAGCTATTTCTCCAGGCTGAACAGACTTCCCTTCTTTAAATGTGTATAGGCAATAGTCAATGAGTATAGGCATCGATCCCAGAGAGAATGAAATTCCACAACCTAGGAGCTGAATGGAGGCCTGCTTGTCCTTTACTGTTCTGGATACTCACATAGCCTCTCTCTTTTGTTCCTCCCAGGATTTTATAGATGGTGGTATGTAAAATGAAGCCAGTTAAAATTCAGTAGGGAATGAGAACAGAGTGAAGTCTAGAGGCACCACACCGTGAAGGTTGAACTGAGTAGATATCCCTGAGAAAGTACCAGTAATGTTCACTTCTTTTCCTCCCAAGTGGGAGAAAATTGGTCTTGTAAATAAGCCTTTAATCCTGGCCCTTGGGAGGCAGAGGCAAGCAGATATCTTTGAATTCAAGGCTAACCTGGTCTACATAGTGAGACCCTGTCTCAAAAAGCAAAATGACATGGCCAAATTTAGGGAAAACAAAACAAAACAAAACAAAAATAAGTGTGTTTTTTCCCCCAGGGTAATGTGTATTATCATTTCAGTTCTTTATAGTTGTTCTGGTTAGCATTTGTTTGGTTTTATCAACTTGACACAAGAGTTATCTCGGAAAAGGAACCTCAATTGAGAAAATGTTTTCAATTGAATTGTGCTGTAGGCAAGTCTGGAAGGCATTTTTCTTGATTAATGATTGATGTGAGAGGGTGCAGCCCACTGGTGATGGTACCAATCCTAGGCAGGTGATTCTGAGTTGTATAAGAAAGCAGGTTGAAGCTGGAGAGATGACTTAGAGCTTAAGAACATTGGTGTCTTCTCCAGAGAACCAGGGTTTGATTCCTTGCACCCCTATGACTGCTAACAACTGTGTATAACATTAAAGGATCAGATGCTACCTTTGCTGCCATTATATGGGTATGGTGCCCAGGCATACACACAAGCAAAACACCCATACACACACACACATGAAAGCAGCTATGATGATCAAGGCAATAAGCAGTGTTTCTCCATGGTCTCTGCTTTAGTTTCTGCCCTGACTTAACTTCATGATGGGCTGTGATCAGGATATGTAAGTTAAATAAGTCCTTTTTTTCCCCTAGTTACTTTTGTCCCCAACTCCTAATATCACATTGACTACTTAAATCTGAGTCTAAACTCCAATAGAAGTGCTAAATGTCTTTCCTATCAGAGTAATCCATCCTTAGACTGTTCTCAGGGTGGGGCATTTATCACCAAATATAGAGAGAGCACTAGAAGGCACATTCTCCTACTTGCTAGGTGTGACAATGTTTTTTTTTTTTTTTTTTTTTGCTTTGTTTTGTGTTTGAGATAGGGTCTCACTGTGTAGCCCTGGCTGACCTAGAATGTAGGCATCAATATCCTGAAGACTGGGCTTCTGGGCTGAATAAGGAAAGAATGAGTGCAGGACACGTATTCACCTCTGCGTCCTGACTGCAGATGTAGTGTGACCTGCTGCCTCACATACCTGTTGGCTCAGCCAGAACTGCACTACTGCTTTCCTCTCCATTCCTCACATTGTGAGCTGTGGGCGAGGGTGGGAGGGTGTGGGGAAGGGAGGTCACTGTAAGTGTCACACCTAGCAGGGAAATATGGGTGAGGTAAGCTTAGTTCAGCTCGACTTAGCCAGCCTGGATCAAACTTCTGGAGTCTGATATCAGGCACTTTATTATAAACATATTCAAATGCAGACTACATGCATTAGCTTAAGGGCCTAGAGAAGGATCTAGTGTGGTCTCAGTCACAGTATAAAGGTCTTCTGGGCTATTAGGTACCTCCGGTCCTGGTTGTGGGAGCTTGGGAGGAGCCCCTGGCTATACAAACAATGCAAGGGTCATCTAGATTCTAAGTATCTCTGATCCTGATTGTGAGACCTTGATATGGTCTGGCTCTTCAGGTGACACAGATCACCAGGCTATTGATCACCAGGCTATTGATCACCTCTAACTCCTGACCTTCTGGGTAGAAAAACAGGTTATATATCTTTTTCTTTGAAAAGACAACACTAAGTTTCCCTGGTGATCTGTGGGTGAAAGGACCTTTGTGCTTCCAACAGTGAGCTTATAGAAACCCTTCCATCCTTATTTATTTATTTATTTATTTATTTATTTATTCATTCATTCATTCATTCATTCATTTATGGTCAAGCATTTGGTACACATATACACACTCACACTTTTTAAAACATTAAAATGAAAAAGACAGTCCGCAGAATCACAGAATGGTAGAAAATATTTGTTAATCATATAGCTTACAGAGGACTTATCTGGGAAATGTAAAGGATACTTAGGGTAATTTGAAAAAGTAACAGGATTTTTAAAATGGGCAAGATACACAGAAAAGTGTTCAGCATCTTTAAGTCACTAAGGAAAGGGGAACTGAGTACAAGGTGGCATAACACACTGCATCCACAAGGATGGAAGAAAAAAAAAGTTTTGAGAATATGAACGTGGGGAAGTCTCAGACCCTGCTAGTGGGAGTTGTCATGTAGACAATACTTTGAGCTTACAGAGTAAGGACACCATTAAGAGTTCTTAACTCTTTGAAGTTCCATCTTATGCCTATGAGAATGGGTACCATTAGGAAAACAAACGGTGATAAGAGTGTGGGGAGAGCAGAAGCTTTCTACACTGCTGGTGGGAATGTAACCGTACCACCACTATGGGAGGTTGCTGTACTGGTTGGTTTTGTGTGTCAACTTGACACAAGCTGGAGTTAGCACAGAGAAAGGAGCCTCCCTTTAGGGAATGTCTCCATGAGATCCAGCTGTAAGTCATTTTCTCAATTAGTGATCAAGGGTGGGAGGGCCCCCTTGTGGGTGGTGCCATCCCTGGGTTCTATAAGAAAGCAAGCTGAGCAAGCCAGGGGAAGCAAGCCAGTAAGCAGCATCCCTCCATGGCTTCTGCATCAGCTCCTGCCTCCAGGCTCCTGCCCTATCTGAGTTCCTGTCCTGACCTCCTTTGGTGATGAACAGCAATGTGGAGGTATAAGCTGAATAAACCCTTTTCTCCCCAAGTTTCTTCTTGGTCATGATGTTTTGTGCAGGAATAGAAACCCTGACTAAGATAGTTGCTCAAAAGGCTGTAGCACTCTCAGGTCCATATGTTAAGAAGTCTAAGTTGACATATCATTGGAGATATAATACATCCATTTTTATTGCTGCTCTACTCACAACAGATAAGGGATGGAAGCAGTCTAGATACTCATCAACAAATTCATGGAAGAAGAAACTTTGGTCCATTTACACAAAGAGTTTCATGTAGCTGTAAAGAAAATAATGAAATCAAGGCAGTCGCAGGAAAATGAAATGTCATTGGAAATCATGCTAAACCAAAAAAATTAAAAAATAAAAACAAACAAAAGCTGGAATAGTATCTTATCCTTATATGCAGAATATAAATTTGTATGTATACAAATATATAACTATAGAATGTATGTGAAGGTTATGAAAGTAGAAAGGGGACAGTGAGAGGGGGGTGAAAAGATCTACAAGAGAGGAAGGAGAAAAAAATGGGTAATAGGATTAACGTGACATGACAGTAGAAGACAGGGTGATCTGGTTGGGGGAAAGAACAGAGATCAGTAAGAGAGATACTGACAGGTGGGGAGAGCAGTGGAGGACCACGAGGAGAACAAAGAACAAAGGGAAATATATGTACGCAATGCCACAAGGAGTCTCGATTTGTGTATCAACTTAAAGGCATTTCAATACGAGCTGTAGGTCAGGTACAGAATCAGTCATAGTCACATGGGATTTCAGCCCCAGCTCTGGGTATGTAAAAAGTTTTAAAAGCAAATTGTTAGGGGCACAGTGGAGATGAGCACTGAACTAAACTACTTGATCACCACATACCCATTAACTACTAGGCCTAAAGACCATGCTCACTCCCTGCCAGGGTTCAGTTGACCCTTGTTTTTCAGAGGACCAGTGTTTCTCTCTGCTCTGCCTCTCCCTATAGCCCAGTCCACACAAATTTGCATGAACTGAGCAGAACCCTTCCTCTGAGGTCACCCTGAGGCTGCACCCTTTGCCAGGTGTCTGTCTCTACTTAAATCCATGTCTACATTGCCCAAATGTTGTTTCCAGGTCCAGCTGGTGTGTGTCTGTGTCTCTCTTTCTGTTCTTCTCTTTTAACAGTGTCTCACTGCATAGCCCTTTGCTGGACTGGAACTCCCTATGCAGACCAGTCTGGCCTCAAATTTATAGCGATCCACCTACCTCAGCATCCTAGGATTAGAGGCATGTGCCACCCATGCCTGGCTGTCTGTATCCTCTTCAGATGCTAGGGGGAAGGTACGAGGCTGGCCTCAAATTCTTGAGCTGAGAGGAATTTTTCCGAAGTGGCCTCCTGAGTAGCTCAGTCCATAACACATTTTCAGTACCATCAGGTCCTAGCCATGGAGGTACAGTAGGAAAGGAGTTTGCAACTTCACTTCGCAACATAATTTAAAACCCCAAAGAGACAGTGTTTAACAGAAGAACAGTAGTTATAAAAATATAATATACAGTTAAGTGCATTTAATAGAAATATCAGTCATTACAGTTCCTTATTGCTGGTCACAAAAAAGCATATAAGTCTTTTGTAATCAAAGTAATTTTTACCATGCAAAAGGTATTTTTATTATATTCATATGAACAGATTAGATTTGAAAACAAGTTTATACAGACTTAAAGGCATGTTAGGCCCAAAGAAAACATGGAGTTTATTTAAATAAACTAAAATGACACGGGATGCCGCTGGGCACACTCACATTCACAGTTTATGAAGGTAGAGAACCTCAGCTTCTAGAGTCAGTCCTGAGAGAGGTGTGTTAATCAGCACACTCACTCACTAGGTCTGTTCTCACAGAAGCAGAGCGAACACTGAGAGATGGACAGCTTTAAGAGAACAAACTCAACATGTCAGCAGCAAATTTCAGCCAAACCAGGTTGGAAGCCAATAGCCATACTGACTGAAGTACAGTTTCTAGCTGTGACTCAAAACTGGAGACTAAACTGTGAGCTTAATACTCCGGACAGCACTATGTGGTTATTTACTAACAAATTACATATTAAAATATAATCCTCAGATTTGATTTAAGAGCACAATTTTAATCTAGTCAATATAGTATTTCCAGAGACATAAGGACAGAGACACTACCCCAGCTAGGCTTATTCACCAGTAGTGGGCCTGAACCTTCTGGGGTCATGCTTAGGAAATAAGTCCACCTGAACAATATTGGAAGCACCAGGTACACATGTAGAACCAATGCTGAGTAAGACGGTCACTGTTCTGAGACACAGGGAATTCTCAAAGTAGACTCATGGCTTATGAGTAGTGGCAGCATATAAGCCTGGAGATACCATGGAAACACATCAGCTGAGGTGGGGCCCGCCTATTCAGTCAGCGGCACATCATCAGGACTAGGGCCAAATTTGAAACTAACAAATGGGAGAGGGGGTTTACTTTAAAGCAACTGACTGAATTGCAATTTAACTTAGCTTCATAATTAACCATTGCATATTTACTTCATAATCCTTTAATAAACATGGCAACCTTACCAAAAAAGCATTTCCTCAATCTTGAAACATTATTTTAAAAGATTAAATTCCCCAGTTTGTATGAGACCAAAATTTAGTTCAATATCAAAATTCACAGTACTACTTAGAAATGAGTGTCTCCTGGGGTTCCAGAGTGCGGGAATGAGCCGTTTCCTCTGTGGATGGAGATCACAGAGGCCACATGCTCAGTTGGAGGGCCGTGGACAATTGGTACCATTGCTTCAAGCTGTTGTCCTTTTACTACAGGATGAGATTCTAAACACATGTGCTATACATATATAAAATCATCAGGGGATGTGAACAGATATACACACTTCATCATCAAATAATGATAACCATTTTTTCCCCAAAGGAATTCTGTTGAGTCACTAAAGAATCTTCTTCGTATCAATCTACCGCAGTCCAGACCAGCTATGCAGGTAGGACGCCCATCCAGAGGAACGGGAAGCACTTTCTTCCTCACCTTTGGAAGATTAAAAGTAGAAATTATTAAATCTTATCAATGTGAAAACTAAATATGGAATCACTATATAGTATAAGCAAATATTGTCTAGTTGATTGATTACAGGCACTATAAGAGATGCATTAATTACTACTTTGAATTTCTTAGGAGCATGGTATTGGATGAAGCCCGGTGCGACAGGTATCTGAACAATACCATTGTTGATTTAGTATGGTCCTTTTTTTTTTACTAACTTTTGAGAACAGAAGCAGACTTTTTTTTTATTTTACTTGAAATCATTGGGGTTTGAATCTTTAATAGTCTTAGAAAAATCTCTTTATTTACTATCTCTGTCCTATTCTCTCTCTTCTGCTCTTTTTAGAACTTTTATCATCATTATTTTATGCATCTGAGAAATTCAATATATGCCTATGCAACACCTGTAGAGGTCAGAAGAGGGCATGGGGGGCTGTTACTATAGTTACAACTGGATATGAGCAACCTTGTGGGTGCTGGGAATTGAGGTCAGTTCCTCTTGAGAACAGCCAGTGCTCTTAACCACTGAACTATCTCTCCAGTCTCTAGAACTTTATTGTTGTCAAATGATGCCATTTATGAAGAGTGTTTATGCCAAAATACATAGTTTCAGACTAACCCAGGTACCACCAACCAACCACAATCTCCCCTTCCATTCTCTTCTCCTTATGTTGTTTCTCTCAAATTTCCCTTTCTAATCTTGAAGACTTTGTCATAAGTCTATGTGACTTTTCCTAGATGCTTATTAGGTATTATCTTTCTCTAGGGGTCTGAGAAAATTTCCCAAGTCATTTGAAAACATTTTTTTTTTGTGCAAGAAAGCTCACTTTATAAAAATCAACAACAAACAACAGCTGTTCTCCTCTCCCAGACACAGGGTCTATTGTATCTTAGACTGGCAAGCTGAGGGTGAATTCCTGAACCTCTTCTCCTACCTCCCAAATCAAAGCTGTGATTAGAGGTATGTACCACATATTTAGGCATCAATGGGCATGGAACCCAGTGTTTGCATGCTAAGTAAACACTCTATAGAACTACGTCTCCAGTCCCTTGTCTTAAAACTCTGAGCCAAAACAGAGGGAAAGGCTCCCACTTGGAAGGACAGGACATTAACTAAATATCCATCTAGTGTTTTCTTTCCTGGTTCTTTCTCTATATCTTGATGCTCTATACAATTCCTTCTTACATGTGTTTTGGTTCACTTGTTCTGCTAACTGTATCTCTGCCAGTCATTAATCCATCATGTTTTTTAATTTTGTGGGTTTTCATTTCCTATGTCAGTGAGAGAAGCGCAAATAATTTTAAGACACCCAGGAAACTCTTTAAAATAAATTAAACTTTAAGAGTTACATTTAAGTGCTGGTGAGATAGTTCAGTGGGTAAAAGAGCTTTTCTTACAAGCCAGATGACCTGAGTTCAATTCCTGGAACATACCATAAAGGGAGAGAACTGGCTTCCAAAAGCTGTTCTTGCGGTTTACATGCATTGTGCAGATTATGTCCACCTGCATATGCATGCACCCTCCATGTAAGCCCACACATTAACTGTGGTTTGAATATGAAATGTTGCCCACAGACTCCTGTGTTTGAGCCCTTGGTGTCCAGCTGACGGCTGGTTTGGGGAGGTTATGGAACCTTTAAGAGGTCTTGCGGGACAGAGTATTCTGGTGAGGCTTTGAGGTTTTACAGCCCGGCTGCATTTCTTGCTCTGTCCCTCTGCTTCCAACTGCCAGGCTGGCTTCATGTTCCTGCTACTATGTCTTCCCTGCTATGACTGACGGTTCCTCTCTGGAGCAATAAGCTAAAAGACACCTTTTCTTTTTCTTTAAATTGCTTTTGGTTACGGTATTTTTTATCATAGCAACTGAAACAAATGAAATTAAAACATAAACTTTTAAGTTTAAGGACTGGTGTTTTCCTGCTCATTCACAGCATTTAGAAACACATGCCTTAGAGTTCTAGGTTCTGAGAACTCCCATGTATATTCTTGTGAAATTATTAAAAACTCTAAAACCTCTGAGGTTAGTGTCTTTTAATCAATGTAGAGGGCACAAACTCACAGATCTGCACCAGAGAACGCAGGAATGTCAAACATATAGCTTGTCTCCTCAGTGGCAGGATGAGCACAAATGTTGTTAATAACCTGGTGACCTTTATTTTGAGCTTTGTCTCTCAGCCAATAGAACCCATCTTTAAGGGAGATGTCACATGTACTTCGTAGCCTGATGACCTCTACTCTATCTCCTAGACCCTTAAGCTATAGAATCCATATTCATAGTAGAGATCACATGTTACTCTGCAAAAGAGTTTTGCTACACTCACACCGTAAACTTTATTGTGCATATGGCAATTTTTTACCAGGAAACTTTTTTTCCAAAACTGTAATGTACTGAAACACATCTCCAATTGCCTGGTGTCGACTCCAGTGTTTGAAGCAACGCCAGCTGAGTTACACTGAACTGAGCTTCCTTCTAGCCACTTGTAGTTCCTTTCTCTGCCCGCAGTGGAGCTCACAGGGACCCCTTGTACAAATCAAGGGATTCTAAACTTAAAAATGGGTGATACTGAGTGCTCGGAGTATTTTATATTAAGTTTACTGGTTAAATGATTGAGAATGTATTTTTACTAAAAGTTGCATTTGAGTGGAAGAAAACACATTTCATTCCTGAAGTGTTGATAAATTTTATAATGAAGCACAGTGGTGCAGGCCTTTGATCCCAGCACCTGGGAGGCAGGTAGGTCTCTAAGTTTGAGGTCAGCCTGGTCTAAAGAGTGAGTAGTCAGGGCTACAGAGAAACTCTGTCTCAAACAAAACAAAATACAACAAAACAAAACACAAAAACAAGTTACAAAAATGTTATAATAAAAATTAGGCTTAATTTGAGAGAATAAATTAAAACAGTACATAAAAGTAACTAAGGATGATTATTTATTAATCATATATATATATATATATATATATATATATATATATGAGATATGGCTAGCAACACAGCTTAGTAGATAAAGGTACCTGCTGTCAACCCTATGGCCTGAGTTGGATACCAGGAATCCACAGAGTGGAAAGACAGAACCCAGGTTCCAAAACTATCCTTGAACCTCCACATGTGTGCCTTGGCAAGCATGCACAGAACATATACCACAGATACACACAACAGATAAATAATACATAAATACATGGTATATTCTCATATTGACATTTTTTGTTGTCTGAGATAGCCTCTGTGATTTGCTATTCACTCTGTAGCCTGGGGTAAACACTCAAACTCTTGGTATTCTCTCCCCTCAGCCTTTTGACTGGTGGGGTTATAGGTATATACTACCATGTCTGGTTTCACAAGGTTATTGTTAACACTGGTTATGGCAATCTGTACTTCAGTAGGCAGAAATAAGAGTACAGTAAGTGCTGAGAACACTCTTTATTAGGAAGACAGGTTGTATGAAAATAGATTCAAATGAACTGCCCATACTCATTATGAAGTAAATAATCCTGCCAAACATTAAACTGAATCTTGTCAGTCCTCTAGATCAAGAACTCCTGAAGTACAGCCCTAGACCACAAGCATCAGGTTGCTAATAATTTAAAATTTTGGGTGAGGTCCAGCGGGTTTAAATTCAAGGGCCAGTCTAAATGTATTAGTTTATTTAGGATGTATAGAGGATAGAAGGACAGGTTAAAGAACATCAAGATGAGAACATTGGTCACAAGTTGGTACCTATACAATTTGGGCCTCGTACTGCAATGCTGCAGTAAGTGCACAGTACACTTGTGAGGTGTTCTTGCTGTTCACTTTGCCCAGATCCACCTGGATGTAATCAGAAAATTCTGTATATGCAGTATTTGAATAAGTGTAATGCTCCTATAAATACCGAATTCAAAATGCTGGGCTACTTTGGAAAAAAATGATTAGTTTCTTCAATTCGTAAATGGTATATTAAGTTAAAACACATGACTTATTGTAACTCTGAGGGGATCAAAACAAATAAAACAAATGAACAAACAAACAAATCCAGACAACTAGACCCTCACAATCCTTCACTCAACTAAACCTGAAAAACTGCAACAGAACAAAGCTTGAAGGAGACCGTCAACTAACAGCAGTGTAGACACTGATTTGCGCTGACATCACAGTCATGGTGAGGTAGGAGGAGATTACAAGTCTCTAGTTCTACTTCTGCTAGAAAAACTGGCCATGAGTTGAAAACCAGAGACTGACGACAGCTACAAGGGACATCACTATATTTTCTTTGTATGCTCGAGAATGAAAACATTCTAGACCAATTCAAAAATAAAATCGTGATTCTTAGTCTGCATTTTCAAGTCAGGCCTATCAACCACAGCATTTCAAAGGAATCTATAGAAACCCTGCTAACCTCATTGATGGGAACACAGCAGTCCACCATGGGACCGCACCTGAAGAGTGGACTGCTAGCCAGAGATAAGAATTGGGTCACATGTCTGTTGTTCCTCTACTGTCAAGGAGTGGGAGTAAGGGAAAGTGAGGGAGGAGGAAAACATGTGAACACACACTAAAAACAAAATACATCCAACTCAACACAAGGATATAGATGTGTTTTTCAGAGATAGGTCATACTGTATTTTGCTGTGTACTGAACTCATTGATGTATTGCAACTGACTCAAATGTTAAAGAGTCGGCTTTTCAACCTAGTTACGCGTATGACAAAAGTAATCCAAGTGAATAAAATTTACATAGAAAAAGGTTACACGCATATATCAATTCGTATGCAAGAGCAACGGCTAGTGCCAAGGACCACACACCAGTGAATGTCTCCCATCACATACCTTGAGCAATTGTGGCAAGCTTTCCCTTTTCTTCAGGGCTGAGCTGCAGCATGGTATCTATAACAGGAAGAAGCCTCTCTCTTTCACTACCGGGCTTCAGGAAAATGAACTGCAGCAAGACATTCTTCAAGTACTCCAGGTTAGCCACAGACTTCTCGCGCTCTTGGTTTCTTTCCAGTCTTCTTATTTCACTCTTGAGAAGCTGGCATTAGAGGGTACTTATCAGAGAGTGTGGAGACGCAAACTGAACACACACATTCCCATCTTCTCCCTGGGCAATCCCTGCCCCATGAAAATAACTGGAGCGGAGACAACCGTGAGAGCTATTAACTAACTCAGGGAGAGAGTAAATCGAGGAGTAGGTGAAGTGCTTTAGTCTGACTGCTTTCCAAACACCAGCAAGGAGAAGAGGAGCAGAAGCATTCGGTGTGAATACAGACATGTCCCTGCCCAAGCACAGGCATCACAGAGATGCTGAACTCTGTGGAGTGACAAAAGCACTAAACAAACCACCAGAGCCACCAGCTGGGGCAAGTGCACTTCCTCCTTCTACTCTGGGGACATGAGCTCTGGGAGTACTCGGAGTCTGGGAGCAGGTTGGGAGGGGATATCTGCAGCCTCCACAGTCCCCTTCCCACATCCCATTTACAGAGGCAGGCTATCAGGATGTCCAGAGCAAATAGAACTTTAAACAAGCTCAGTTCACGAACACTAAGGAATACTACACATTATAAAACACTACCAGAAAAAATGGAGAGAGATAATTTGAAAAGTAGTACAAGTTAAAAAATCAAAAACAACCCCCCCCAAAAAAAACCAACCAAAAACCAATAACCCTGTTAATTTTTAAGTTTGTGTGTGTTGGAAGTGGAAGGGGGTATGTTCCTGAGTGCAGGTATTCACTTAGGTCAGAGGCATCAGATCCTGCAATCAGAGCTACATGGGTGCTGGGAACTGAAACTGCAAGATTAGTCTAGATGTTAAGCACTGGGCCATCTTTCCAGTCCCTTTCCTGCTCATCTTTGAGGATAATTTGAATGTTTTAAGTAAAACTGTTATTTTTGTGGTATAGAGAAGTTGGCCTACTCTAAGATCCAGGATCACTTAAAAATGTGACATAGGTCTAAGAAATAGCAGAAGTGCAATACATGTATTATATGATCTATAGAAGTGGAACTAGTCAGTGATGCTAGACATGATGGTGCCTGACAAAGTGGAAATCCATAGAGATGTATATTAAAGTATATTTATAGAGGTGTATATTAAAGTATTTAGATGTCATCATAAATAGAATTCCGTACAAAAACCAACCTGACAAGAACAGCTGAAAGCTCTACATAGAGGTAGGGCACAAACATTGAGGGGCAGAAGCGGAAGCACATGTTTGCAGCCAGGCAGCTACAAGTTTGGGTTTTGCCTTACCATTTTTACAAGCTGCTGTTGCTCTCCTGACTGCCTCTACCACCTCCCCCATAGTCATTCATTCATTTATTTCTTTGGGATTAGGTCTCATTATATAGCTGAAGCTGACCTGGAATTCTGGAATTTGTTACGTAGATCAGGTTGGCCTTAAAAATTAGATATCTGTGTGCTCTGACTCCCAAGTGCTGGATTAAAGGTGTGTGTTACTTCTATGTCTGGCTCAGTTTCAGCTTTTTTCTCCTTAAGGTTCTCTAGTCATTATGAAGATTAAATAATTTTTTGGGGGGCGGGTTGTTCAAGACAGGGTTTCCCTGTGAAGTCCTGGCTGTCCTGGAACTAGCTCTAGAGCTCAGGCTGGCCTTGAACTCACAGAGATCCACTTGCCTCTGTCTCTCCAAGTGCTAGATCATTCTGAGAGGAAGAAAATATCTCATTTGAGCACTCTTAGCTATAGACCTACATGCTTGTAGTATTAGCACTTAAGAGGTAGAGATAGGATAATCAGATATGCAAAGCCATCTATATAACAAGTTCAAGGCCAGCCCAGGGTTTGTTCTAAGAAATAGGAGAGGAAGAGTGACAGTGAGAGAGGGAGGGGAGAGAGAGAGAGAGAGAGAGAGAGAGAGAGAGAGAGAGAGAGAGAGAGAGAGAAGTGGAGAGGGAGAGGAAGGGGGAGACAGGGAAAGAGGGAAGGGGAAGGAGAACAGGGGAGAGATGGGGAGAAGAAGCGAGGGAATGCCTTGAATTACTGGTGCTCCATTGTCCTTAGAATTCAAGGACATAGACTCATGTTTTATTTAAGTCCATGAGGAACAATGACTGGGAAATGACTGCCCAATTGCTACACTTTCTTAGAAAAAGTTTGAATTAACAGGATTTAACAAATATAAAAGCAATAGTTCCTATCATGACGAATCTAACATAAATTACACAGATGCTATGGATGCATCTGAAATGTGAACTTGTAAATGGGGTACACATACACAACAGGTGAGAGAAGCAACTGGCACAGAGCATTTCAGGGCAGCCAGCCTCCTTCTGCCCACACCTTAATTTGCTCCATAAGGATGGCGTTGGTAGCCTCTGTCTCCCGAAGCAGGCCGTTTAAGTGATCTGCACTCTTCGTGGTGGAACTAAGCTTCTCAGCCAATTCTTCTTTGGTAAATTCACTATGCCATAAGGAGGCCTCTGTAAGACGTTCTGAAAATTAATTTTAAAAATCAGAGATTACAGATGCTAAATAAAACAATGAAACGTCTTACTTTGTAGCATGTACACTCCTTGTTCATCTATATGACATGCGTCAGCTCAAACGTGGCTAGTTGCAGGCAGCACCAGTAAGATTGAATTTCTGCTGCAGGACAAATAGTTTTGGAGCACAGGCTCTGTCAGCCCCTCACGGTTTAGGCTTTTTGCAACTTTCTTTGGGGGTGGTGTGGGGTGGTGTGGGGTGGATGGTGCCCTGGAATCTAATCCAGGGTCTCATGTACACTAGGGAGCACTAAGTTCCCAGTGTGAGGTAGTACTGGGAGATGGGGCACGGTGGAGTGAACTCAGGTCACAGGAGGTGTGCCTCTGACGGGAAACTGGAGCCCTGGCCCATTCCTTTCCTCTTTTTGGCTGCCATAGGGTGCTCCACCATTACATTCTGTCTTGCCAGTGTTAAAATGGTAGGGCCTAGTGACCACGGGCTGAAACTGTAAACTAAGACCAATCTTCCTTCTTAAGTTACCTTTCTCAAGTATCTGAATGGTGGCTAACACAACAGTGAATACAAATGTGGTCCCAGAGCATTAGAAAGATGAGAATACTCCTGAATTAAGAACAGTAATATTCATTACATAGAAGAACGAGAAGCATACCAAAACTATACTGTATTTATCACAGCAAATTTACCAGTACTTCACTGTAAGGAATGAACTGTAAACTTGGTTTCTTGGAGGGTAAGGGAACAGATCATTTACTGTCTGATAACATTAAAGGTCTTTTTTATGACTTCTAGTGACTTCATCATGCAGTTCTGGCTCAGGCCTATGCTTGTGTTAATGTGTTTTTGTGTTTGCTCTTTTAAAAATTTTTTTGAGACAGGGTTTCTCTGTGTATCCCCCTGACTGTCCTGGAACATCACTCTAGACTCAGAGATCCACCTGCCTCTACCTCCTAAGTGCTGAGATTAAAGGCGTGAGCCAACACTGCCTGGCTATGTTTTTAATTTTTAAAGAGATCTGTTTCACACTGTAGTAAGTATCTTTCACTGAAATAGCTCAAAACCAAATAAAAATCAGAGTAGTATTTAACAAACAAGAAGTCAAGGTAAAAATGAAACAAAATTAAGAACCATTCATGGGAGGCAACCTACCAATCTTGGTGTCAGGAGAGCTAAGGAGCTGCTCTAAGGACTGGATGTGTGTGCCAGCAGATGACACAGACTCACTGTCAGTTGTCTCCATCCCCTCCCCCTCCTCTCGGGCCACAGTGTGCACATCCAGAAGGGGGAGGTCCGTGGTTCTTCTTTCTCGGAGGCTTTTTGAAGGTTGATGGGAAGAAGCAGGGCCTAGTAAATATTTTAAAGGGTAAGTAAAATTGTTAAAAACCAATGGACTTGACCCCAACATTTCTTTAATAAAGTTAAAGAAATTAAACAAACAGAAGCTAAACAAATGGTGTCTGAAGGATGCTACATGCTTAGATACATTTAGTCACTTGACATTGAGCTATGCTAATCATCCAACAGAAATGATATGCATTGCTACCTTGCTGCCTATGATGAACAGTGGGCTAATGCTTATTCTGCAGGACACACCATCCTTTCTACATGCTGCAGTGTGCTGACAGTCTCCATCACTGCCTTACACTGTCATCTCAGTTGGTACTTAGTGTTGCCTGCTTATATCTCTAGTGTTCAGATTACAGAGCACAGAGTTCAGTGTAGGGAACCATCAGTTATCATAGAATTCTTGAGCTCATGTCTTTAATTCTAACATTTGGTAGACATAGTGAGTTCCAGGCCAACTAGGGCTACATAATATGATTTTTATCTCAAAAAAGGAAGGAAGGATTTCTTACTTACTTACAACAAACAGTTATACAGACTTGTGAAGCTCATAAGACATTTCCAAATGTATTACTTGATTGATGAGGAATTAACTCTATGCTAGGTCTCATAACTTAATCCAGATATTTTTTAAGTTTCAAAGTTCATTTCTTTTTTTTTAGATTTTTTTATTGTACACACACACACACATATACATACACACACACACACACACACACACTGTAGCTGTCTTCAGACACACCAGAAGAGGGCATCAGATCCCTTTATAGATGGTTGTGAGCCACCATGTGGTTGCTGGGAATTGAACTCAGGACCTCTGGAAGAACAGTCAATGTTCTTAACTGCTGAGTCATCTCCCCAGCCCAGTTCATTTATTTTCAATATTGTCTTTCAATAACTGTCTCCCTAGTCCTTTAAACCTCAGTTAGCCTCTGTCTGTTTGTCTGGAGCATTTCCCTGAGTTTCTGACATTTTTACCAACTGCTTATTACACTGCTGATTCTGAAATTACTACCTTTTTGTACAATCTGTTTTTCTTTGTCTGATCATTTCCTATAAAACTCTTGGTGTAAGTTAAATTCTCCTAAGGTAAGTTTTTGACCTTGTTAAGTGACCTGTGCCTGCCAATGCTCCATGACATTTTCTATGAGAAATGAAGTACTATGAACGAACATAGGACTAAAACATCACTGTAATAACTGACATTCTCTTGGCTTTTTCTGGAAGCAGAATAGAAGACATTGGGTGAAGCGACAATTCTACCTCACTAAAGTCTGAGGGAAGAAGCTGTACTGGCAAAAGACTTGACAAGTACGGTTCATAAGTCCCTAGCTCTGCCCAAAGCTTCCAACCAAGAACACATATGTTTGAGGCTAAGTAATAGGTGATAAAATTAGAACTCATGCCGTTAGATTGATAGGAGTATGTATAAGACAAACAAAAAATAAATAGATTACACAGAGGGTAGCATAGTTATGACCATCAATGGTCTAAGAAGTTGCCTAGGCTTCTGTAAGTATAATCAAGAAGGGTTCACATGACTCAGGTTTATTTCCAGTAAGCAAATCAATAATTCATTAATCACAGAATCGACACAGGTCACTACTCAGTAACTTTTCCCTTTAAGTTTTACATGTTTTTAATTATTACTATTACTATTTTTATTTTGGGTCTCTGGGTGCTTTGCATATATGTTGTATATTGTGTGCAGGCAGTGCTATCAGACGTTGGAAGAGGGCATTGTGACTGGAGTTATGGACGAATGTGAACCACCATGTGGGTGCTGAGAATCAAACCCAGGTCCTCTGGAATTGCAGCAAGTACCTGTAACCATTGATCAATCCATTATTTTTCTTTCTCATCAATTTGTGAATGATGTTCTTATGTGATACAAATATGCCAGAACACAAAAAGGTCATCCTCCCACACAGATACACGTACTTTTTGTGGATGGCTCACTCTTGAGCTGGAAGAGCTGAGCTTCCACCTTGGAGAGCTGGTGCTGCAGAGTCTCCACTGTCTTTCTATGCTCATCCTGCAAGTGTCGAACTTGGTCTCGGAAGCTGTTATGGAGTGCTTCATTCTGGGATGTTAGCTGACACATTGTTTGTGCATGTTCAGACTTCATCATGGTGTTCTCGGATTGAACTGAACATAACCTGTAGTTGAGAAGAGCTAAGTTTGTATGAGAGCACTACATAGCAATGAACTACCCTTGCTGAAGCAGCCTCTGTCAGCTGGATGCTTTGGGTTCAGTCCCCAGCACCATAGAAACTGGAACACATTGGTACATGCTTGCAATCTCAGCACACAGGGGTGGAGGCAGGAGGATTAAAAGGTTACCCTCATCTACATAATGAGTAAGTAAGATGAGCCTAGGAGATGCCCTGTTACAATTTAAACACACTCTTAAACACACACACACAATATTATTCTTTGTTATGTGATTTTATGTAGGCAGCTCATGTAAGACGAATCTACCTATTTTATATTACTTTGAACATGAGAAAAAGGATACTTTTCATAAAGACAGTCCAAAGGAAAATATCAATTTTTGAGTGAATTAGCATGAGTCACACAGGCACAAAGACCTGATTTATTACAGCTAGTTCTAACTTTTACAGCATATCAGATTTGCCGGTTTATCTTGTAAAACAGTTACACCTAGTTTTCATATCCAGCTGCTGACTCTGAGGTAGTGGTCCTGGGAACTAGCTACTAGCAGTGGTCCTCCACTTGAGTTTGACACAGTCAGACTGACAACAGTTAGCAGACCTACACTTTGGGAGCAACTACTTTATTAGTTAATTAAAGTTTATTCTTTTTACTATTACTGTGTGAGTGAATGATGGGTGTGTTATGGGCATACACGTGGCAGGAGTCTGAAGACAATTTTGCAGTCAGTTTTCTTTCCATGTTTTCATGGGCTTCAGGGGCTGAATTCACGACCCAAGGCTTGCTCAGCAAGGGTCTCCCTCTTGAGCCATCTCAGCAGCCTGAGTGACAACTGTTTTTAAATAGTTTATTTGTATCTTTATATTTTATGTTTGGTTTTAGCAAACCTCAACCAGAAAACATAAAATTTCCAGCAATATTTGCTCATAAAAATTAGAAGCAATTAAAAAACAGTGAAACAGTGCCCTCTCCTGGGTCTCAGGCCTGACTCCGGTGTTAAACGAACATTCTTACCTATTGGGAGTATAATGTGTTAAAATGATTTTTTCTGTCATAATTAGATACACCACATTAAGTTAAAACAGATTTAGTGGCTAAAGAAGAAAACTCAGCTATTAAAAACGATGAATTCATGAAATTCTTAGACAAATGGATGGAACTAGAAAATATCCTGAGTGAGGTAACCCAATCACAAAAGAACACACACGGTATTCACTCACTGGTAAGTGGATATTAGCCCAGAAGCTGGAAATACCCAAGATACAATTCACAGACCACATGAAGCTCAAGAAGAAGGAAGACCAAAGTGTGGGTGCTTTGGTTCTTCTGAGATGGGGAATGAAATACTCACAGGAGCAAATATGGAGAGAAAGTGCAGAGCAGAGACTGAAGGAACAGCCATCCAGAGACTGTCCCATCTGAGGATTCATCCTATATATATAGTCACCAAACCCTGACACTATTGTAGATGCCAAGAAATACTTGCTGAAAGGAATCTGATATGACTATCTCCTGAGAGGCCCTATCAGAGTCTTACAAATACAGAGGCAGATGCTCGCAGCCAACCATTGGATTGAGCGCGTGGTCCCCAATGGAAGAGTTAGAGAAAGGACTGAAGGAACTGAAGGGATTTGTAACCTCATAGGAAGAACAACATCAACCAACCAGACCCTCCAGAGCTCCCAGGGACTAAGCCATCAACCAGGGAGTACACATGGCTCCAGCTGCATATGTGGCAGAGGATGGCCTTGTCAGGGAGGAGAGGTCCTTGGCCCTATGAAGAAGGTTTATAGATGCCCCAGTGAGGGGAATTGAGGGCAGAGAGGTGGTAGTGGGGTGGTGGAGGAACACCCTCATAGAAGCAGGGGGAGGGAAGATGAGATAGGGGTTTCTGGGAGGGGGGAAATCTGGGAAAGAGGATAACATCTGAAATGTGAATAAAGATAATATCCAATTAAAAAAACAATTAAAAAAAAGAGAAAAGGTAATAAAAAAATCACTGATTTTTTTTCCTTTCCTTTTTTTTTTCTTCTTTTTTCTCTTTTAAAGACAGGGCCTTATAATACAGTTTGGGATGAACTTAAACTTGTTATGTAGCCCTGGTCCTAAATTTGAGTGCTGAGATACATGTATGTATATGCTACCATATCCGACGTTAGCGTCTCTGCAGTCCAGCAAAAGGATTCTTAACAACCAAGTTCATCCCGACTAGTAAGAAGACACTGTACATAGTGTTTTGCAAGCATTTTGTTCATAATAGTTACAAGAACATAAAGGAGGAACCATTAGCAGTTACAACGGTTTTCTGAGGGCTGAGATAGAGCTCAGAAGCATAGCCCTTGCCTATGTTCAATCTCGAGCATTATACACACAAAGACTACTTGGTAGTAGCCTCCAGGTGTTACCAGCAGTACTTCTGGATTTACTAGCAAGCTAGCTGCTTGCAAGCTCCTCACATGGAACTGGAATACCAGTCCTGACAGCAGCTTATCATTCTGCCCCAGTTGTGACTTGGGTATTTACATTAGTTGGGCTCTGTAGGTTATATAAACATTGGTTGGTTTCATTAGTGAATAATTACTTTAATTCCTCCTTATGGCAATAAAGAAAAATGCTTTTTTAAATTTGACACTTGGGTTGGAAAGCCTTTTTTAAATTAAGTTCCTGATGATAAAGCCTGTAAGAGAGGTGGGATAGCAGATGTTAGCTGTTCTCAAAAACGCTAACGATAAAAACAGTCTGAAGGGAAGTTTGCCGATAGGTGAGGCTAAGTTGTCAAGCCTCTGTACGCTCTTACTTCTTAATGCAACCCAAGGAGGGACCCAGCAGCGTGCTGGGCTGCTGGCCGGTTATCTATGGCACTTGCTGCTGTTGGCAGCCTTACTTTTCCCGGAGTTCTGCCTCCTTGGTCACAGTTTCCTGCAGCATCCGGTTGTGCCTCTCTAGCAGAGTGTCGTGCTCAGCCTGCAGGCTCTGGAACTCCGATACACTGATTTGTAAGCTATTTTGGCTGTCCTGTAACTTGATTTTCAGTTGGTCAATCA
This sequence comes from Tokudaia tokunoshimensis, assembly GCA_036184795.1. Lineage (NCBI taxonomy): Eukaryota > Metazoa > Chordata > Mammalia > Rodentia > Muridae > Tokudaia > Tokudaia tokunoshimensis. Next base: position 28,870,299 of record BTHU01000021.1, read on the forward strand.
GCATTTCCAGGTGTTCCCTAAAACAGAAATAGTTTAACAACATTTATGAAAGAGGTAAACTCATTTTGTGGCCTCAAAAATGTTTGCTGTTAGGTGTTAGACGCTTGGTTACTATGGATGATTTTAAAGAATATATACTCACAAGAATTAAAATAATTAAAAAAATGTTATAGTGAGATAGCAAATATCAGACACTACAGATTTACCAAAAGATGTTTCTTGAGTTTAGTCTATACAGTCACGGTTGGCCCGATACTTGCTACAGAGGAAAAACTGGCTTTGAACTAGTGGCAATCCTGTCTCAGCTTACTGAGTGCTGGGATCTCAAAGCTTGGGTTTGTCTGGGTTTGATATTTCATACTGAAATGGAACAGGACATCACGCAGTATCAGACTAGGCTAAGTTATATGTTTATGGTTATATTAGTTAGAAAAGAACCTCACACTTGTATGATAGTGGTTCTGAGAATGGCATAGGAGGTTAAAATACAGTGAAAGTTAATACTTGAAGAAAAGGGATGAGTCTGTTTAGAATTAGAATAAAATCTTGGTGGAAATAATGAAAACCCACAATTCTTCCATAATGCACATATTTTTAATTCCTTAAAAGATGTATAAGTAATGGACATTCTTTTTTTTTTTATTTAAAGATTTATTTAGTGTTATATATAAGTACACTGTAGCTGCCCTAAGACACACCAGAAGAGGGCATCAGATCTCATTATGGATGGTTGTGAGCCACCATGTGGCTGCTGGGATTTGAACTCAGGACCTTTGGAAGAGCAGTCAGTGCTCTTAACCGCTGAGCCATCTCACCAGCCCGGATCTGGGACAGTAATGGACATTCTTTAAGGTGACAATTCTCACTCACAAGAAGCTCTAATTAAAAAAAAATAAATCACAAAAATGGGTTAAGAAAAAGTGTAAAACACTGGAAGGAACTTAAGAAATCACATTGAAGTAATTTGAACTCAAGATTCAGGTATGCTCAAATTGGTTCTTAAATGATGATAGTTACTAAGAGATATTTACTAAGAGATATTTATGATAGTTCTGGGTAGAGAAAATATCTTAATAGATTCCTAAACAAAAACTAACAAAAGCATAAACCTAGCATGCAAACATTATAGGACCATGAGCCCAGTTTAGAACCTTAGAAACAGGTATAGAACTATAAATAACCGACCTCTATTACAAAATCAAAATGGACATGCCACAGGATGTCTGAACCCTCTACCCTTCTCCCATCTCTTTCTGAGACAGTTTCTCTGTACAGCCCTCACTGTCCTGGAACTCACTCTGTAGACCAGACTGGCCTCGAACTCAGAAGGAGCTACCTGCCTCTGCCTCCTAAGTGCTGAGGCTAAATTGTGTGTGCTACCACATGCAGCTCATCTCTTGTTCCTGGTGTATTTTTAAACAATTTACAAAATGGATTTGGATGCTAATTTTAAACTGACATTAACATAGCACTCAAATCCAATGGAGGTGGTCATAAATAGCATAATGTACATCTAATTTTAATGCCTATATCTCTGCTATGTTTGGATCTTATTAAGACAAGAGGCTATATTTAGTGACCGGATTCTGGCTTTAACATCCTTTAGAGTTTGCAATAATGCCTATGCTGTATCCTTCCCTAATTGTCTGGGAATATGGTGACACCAAGAATTTCTCTGCCTAATGGTACCTAAAATTCTAGTCAAAAGCAATCAAAACAGGGCTTTTAACCAACTTTGGGAAAAACCAGTATTTGTATGGGGAAAGACCTTAGACTTTACCTTTCTTGTTTAGCTCCCTCAGTTTCAGCCTGAGACACAGATTTATTTTTCTGTTGTTTTAGAACGTTATGAACTCGGACTTTGTAGCTCTCAAATTCAGAAGTGACAGCAGCTTGTTCTGCCTATGACATTTAAGAGAGAGAATATTATCACTGCAACATGATCCTTCTATGTCCTTTCAGAGGTTAATGAAATGAAGTGAAAAAAAATCTGTGAAAATAAATAAAATAGCTTATTATTCATTTTAGTCTTTATTAACATTACTAAAAGTGAGTCCTGGAGCTGGGTATAGCTGCTCATCCCTGCAATCTCAGCAGGCAGGAGGATTGCAAAAAGTGTAAGGCCAGCCTGGGATATTTCCAGGTCAGTATAGGATACGGAGTAATTCCCTGTCTCATAAAATGAACAACAAACCAAACCCAAAATACTACAAACTTAAACCAAAACAGAAACCCAGTCCTGCTGGCCTGACCTCTTTTAAAACTCTCAATTTCATGTTTTTGCCACTCATAAATTTTATGTGGACGCTTGTTGCTTCTATTACTTTACAAACATTTTTTTAAACCTATGATATGTTCTCTTTTTATAAACAGAAAAAACTGATTCTCAAAGACAGCTTCATCTGAACTTCACTCTCAATACACAGTGGTAAAAGTTAAACTGTGTGTTTTGGAAGTGATCTGGAGAATCCCACACTCCCATCACAATCACTTAGGTAAGAGAGATACTTCTACTGAAGCTACAGTAAGTAACTAGATGCTTTGTATGTTGACACCAGGGGAGCAGGCCCATTCTATTGGAATGTCACAATTATTTAAACCTCAGAAAAAACTGCAGTGCTCTCCCAAAATAAATATGTGACATTTTTACACATACACATTACTAAACATAAATGTAAGGTAATTGTACTCAAGGTTTTTTGTTTTAGAAAAAAAAAACTGTCAAGAGCTGAGGCAATGGCTCGATGGCTAGAAGTACTAACTGTGCAAGTCTGAAAAACCCGAGTTTGAGCCCTGAAACCCATGGTTTATTCTTTTTGTTTTTTTGTTTTAAAGCCAGCTCAGAAGGTGTGCATTTACCTTCCCTGTCCTCCCACGTTAAGTCAGGAGGCAGAGACAGGAGAACTGCACGGGGCAGCTGGCACTGAGTACACAGTGCAGCAGCAGAAACAGACAGACATTGTCTCAACAAGGTACAAGGGGAGAGCCTTCTCCTGAAAACTGACCTCTGACCTCCACACATTCATCTTGGTGTACCTGTGTGCTCACACTCACACATATATAAAGAAACACTATCTCTGTGATGTTGGATGAGAGTGGATGAACTGAGGTTGGGATGCATCTACTAAATACAGAACACTAGAGAATAGCCCTGGAGCACTAGAACCCCATGGGTTCCGTTCTGAGGGACACACCTTGGCAGTGCGGCTCTCCTCCTGCAGGGCCGCCACCCTCTGTTGGTATGCACTCAGTGTGCGCTGGTGCTGTTCTGCAGAAGTCTTCAGATGCTCATGGATTTTGTGTTTCTCAGATGTCATCTCAGCCAGCTCAATCTGCAGAGACAGATTAAATAATAGTGGATTATTTTCAGATATGAATAGAACATTTTCTTACTTAAGTAGGCTGATTTATTTTTTAAATCAGAATCTTCATAACTTAAGACTAAATATTTAATGTTTAATTAAATACCAACAGACATTATACATATAAAAAAAAGCAGCAAGTATAAGCCAGCTTGCTTCTTGCAAATGTCTTTTCAATCAGAGTTAGAGATGAAGTTTTGGGTCTTGTTTATTTTATTTGCAGTGTTCTAGACTGTTAGACCCTCAAAGTCATGCTGGTCACTAGTGTGAACTGTGTAATATTAGTAGACTTTACTGCTTCTGCTTCAGTGAAGTGCTGAGCAATCTTCTTAAGAACCCCTAAGAGTAACTCTTTATCTGATAGAAAAACATCTAAAAGGAAATTTTTTTTTCTAAAAACAAAACAAAACAAAACACAACCAAAAACCCAAACCCCCTTCTATTAGTTTTTATATGCATGGATGCTTTGCCTGTGTGTGCCTGGTGCCCTTAGAGGTCAGTATCAGATCCCTGGAATGGTGTATGTGTGTGTCGTAGAATGGGTGTGTGTGTGTGTGTAATGGATGGTTGTGAGCCACCAGTGTGTGTGTGTGTGTGTGTGTGTGTGTGTGTGTGTGTGTGTAATGGATGGTTGTGAGCCACCAGATGGGTGCTGTGAACTGAACCTGGGTTCCCTGCAAGAGCAGTGTGTGTGTGTGTGTGTGTGTGTGTGTGTGTGTGTGTGTGTGTGTGTGTGTGTGTGTGTGTAATGGATGGTTGTGAGCCACCAGATGGGTGCTATGAATTGAACCTGGGTTCCCTGCAAGAGCAGTGTGTGTGTGTGTGTGTGTGTGTGTGTGTGTGTGTGTTTGTAATGGATGGTTATGAGCCACCAGATGGGTGCTATGAATTGAACCTGGGTTCCCTGCAAGAGCAGTGTGTGTGTGTGTGTGTGTGTGTGTGTGTAATGGATGGTTGTGAGCCACCAGGTGAGTGCTGTGAATCGAACCTAGGTTCCCTGCAAGAGCAGTGAGTGTCCTTATTGCTGAGTCAGCACTCTAGCCCATCTAAATGGTAACTTACTTCTACATGGCCAAAGCTTTTCAAAAAATTCAAAATCTTACTTTATAGACTTCTACTTGCTGCTGGCTTGCTTCCAGCTCACCCTTTAAAGATGCCTGGAGTAGTAAGTGATCAGTTTCCTACAGAAAGAGAGCCGTGGTTAAATTAAACACTAAAGAGACTCATAACCCTGAGTAACAAACACTAAAAGTGCTCGAGAGATGAACATACCACTTGCTTTGCGTCTGCCAGTTCCTTTTTGGTTTTCACAAGCAGCTGCTTGATTTTGGTGTTCTTTTCTTCGTAGTGCTGTACTGAAGACTGCAGTGAAGCTAGCCCACGAAGAGAGGAGAGAGAGATAAGACTTTTAATAGTGAACACGACACACAAATGGTAATTGTTTTTCTTCATATTAATGTACCAGAAACTCAATTTAGTTCTTCATTTGGATTTTTCAAATATATCCAACAATGCATTTCCCTGTGTCAATCACCCACCTCAAACACTTATGAACACATAGCAGATCTTACTGGTTCAAAAATGACAGGTTCAAAACAATGTAGTTCACAGGCTAGTTTTCCGAATATAGTTTAAAACAGAACACAGACAGGTTCCTTCACTCACATATGGTCTATGGCTGCATTAGCATGACCCACTGGTGCCCTGAGGAACCACAAGAAGAACTGTGTAGCTTATGAAGTCAAAATACTTACTACTTAGCCAATTATAGAAAATTTGCTATTAGTTTCAGTGTGTCTGGTTTTATGTGGAGGTCCTTGATCCACTTGGAATTGATCTTAGTACAAGGAGATAAGAATGGATCGATTTGCATTCTTCTGCATGCTGACCTCCAGTTGAGCCAGCACCATTTGTTGAAAAGGCTATCTTTTTTCCACTGGATGGTTTTAGCTCCTTTGTCAAAGATCAAGTGACCATAGGAGTGTGGGTTCATTTCTGGGTCTTCAATTCTGTTCCATTGATCTACATGTCTGTCACTGTACCAATACCATGCAGTTTTTAACACTATTGCTCTGTAGTACAGCTTGAGGTCCGGGATACTGATTCCCCCAGAGTTTCTTTTACTCTTGAGAATAGTTTTAGCTATCCTGGGTTTTCTGTTATTCCAGATAAATTTTTGAATTGCTCTAACTCTATGAAGAATTGAGTTGGGATTTTGATGGGGATTGCATTGAATCTGTATAATGCTTTTGGCAAGATGGTCATTTTTACTATATTAATCCTGCCAATCCATGAGCATGGAAGATTTTTCCATTTTCTGAGGTCGTCTTCAATTCCTTTCTTCAGAGACTTGAAGTTCTTGTTATACAGATCTTTCACTTGTTTGGTTAGAGTCACACCAAGATACTTTATATTGTTTATGGCTATTGTGAAGGGTATCATTTCCCTTATTTCTTTCTCAGCCTATTAAGCCTTTGAGTATAGGAAGGCTACTGATTTGCTTGAGCTGATTTTATATCCGGCCACTTTGCTGAAGTTGTTTATCAGCTGTAGGAGTTCTCTGGTGGAGTTCTTTGGGTCACTTAAGTATACTATCATATTGTCTGTAAATAGTGATAGTTTGACTTCTTCCTTTCCAATTTGTATCCCTTTAACCTCCTTTTGGTGTCTAATTGCTCCAGCTAGAATTTCAAGTACTATATTGAAAAGATATGGAGAGAGAGGGCAGCCTTGTCTAGTCCCTGATTTTACTGGGATTGCTTCAAGTTTCTCTCCATTTAGATTGATGTTGGCTACTGGTCTGCTGTAAATTGCTTTTACTATGTTTAGATATCGGCCTCGAATTCCTGATCTTTCCAAGACTTTTAGCATGAAAGGATGCTGAATTTTGTCAAATGCTTTTTCAGCATCTAATGAGATGACCATGTGGTTTTTTTCTTTGAGATTGTTTATATAGTGGATTACATTGATGGATTTCCTTATATTGAACCATCCCTGCATCCCTGGGATGAAGCCTACTTGATCGTGGTAAATGATCGTTTTGATGTGTTCTTGGATTCGGTTGGCAAGAATTTTATTGAGTATTTTTGCATCGATATTCATAAGAGAGATTGGCCTGAGATTCTCTTTCTTTGTCGGATCTTTGTGTGCTTTTGGTATTAGCATAATTGTGGCTTCATAGAATGAGTTGGGTAGTGTTCCTTCTGTTTCTATTTTGTGGAATAGTTTGAAGAGTATTGGTGTTAGGTCTTCTTTGAAGGTCTGATAGAATTCTGCACTAAAACCATCTGGACCTGTGCTTTTTTTGGTTGGAAGACTTCCAATGACCAATTCTATTTCTTCAGGGGTTATAGGACGGTTTAGATGGTCTATTTGATCCTGATTTAATTTTGGTATTTGGTATCTGTCAAGGAAATTGTCCATTTCCTCGAGATTTTCTATTTGTATTGAATACAGGCTTTTGTAGTAGGATCTGATGATTTTTTGAATTTCCTCAGATTCTGTTGTTATCTCTCCCTTTTCGTTTCTGATTTTATTAATTTGGATACTGTCTCTGTGCCCTCTGGCTAGTCTGGCTAAGGGTTTATCTATCTTGTTGATTTTCTCAAAGAACCAACTCCTAGTTTTGTTGATTCTTTGTATGGTTTTATTTGTTTCTACTTGATTGATTTCAGCCCTGAGTTTGATGATTTCCTGCCTTCTACTCCTCTTGGGAAGGATAATAGGTGGAAACCGCCAATACAAGGAGAGAAACAACACCCTGGAAAAAACGAGGTAGTAACCTTCTTGCATCAAACCCAAAAGTAGATAACCACTCAAACATAAAGATAGCGTCAAGAGTAGCAGGTGGCAATAATCACTATTCCTTAATCTCTCTTAATATCAATGTCTATAAAAAAAACAAAGTTGGCAGAGGGAAAGAGTCAGGGGAGGAGGTAGGGCAGGCAGAAGGCAGGGCAGGGCAGGCAGGCAGACAGGCAGGCAGGCAGGGCAGACAGGCAGACAGGCAGGCAGGCAGGGCAGGGCAGACAGGCAGGCAGGGCAGACAGGCAGACAGGCAGGCAGGCAGGCAGGGCAGGGCAGGCAGGCAGGGCAGACAGGCAGACAGGCAGGCAGGCAGGGCAGACAGGCAGACAGGCAGGCAGGCAGGGCAGGGCAGGGCAGACAGGCAGGCAGGGCAGACAGGCAGACAGGCAGGCAGGCAGGGCAGGGCAGACAGGCAGGCAGGGCAGACAGGCAGACAGGCAGGGCAGGCAGGCTTGTATGAATGCATGACTCATGCTATTCTCTTTATCATGTTCTGAGGCAGTTATAAAGGAGAGGGAATTGCTTTACTCACTTATTTCTTCTTGTAGAGTTTCTTGTTTCTGTTTCTGAATTTTCATTTCTTGCTCCAAATCTTCTATCTTACTGTTTTTATTTGTTAACTTTTGATTTAATTCTTTCATCAAACGTTCATAATCTGCTATTTCCATATTCATCAATGTGGTCTGTTGGGCATCCTGCACATTTTATAAAAGACTTACATATTACTAGGGCAACTAGTCTTTGAAACTGCTATAACCATGCCACAGGAACAAGCAGGTTTTATTATGTTTTTCGGTAGCATGGACATAATATAATGAGAAAGTTCAACAGTTCACAGTTCTAATTTCATCAAGTGTTCTCTAACAGTTAAAACTCAACTTTTTGAACTCCATCTGACTAACTTTAATTACTCACAGTAGTACTTCCAGTCTTATGGAGTTCTTACTTATGAAATAATTAATATTGAGGCAACTCTTACAATGCCTTTTATGGAATACTCTTTTAAAAAGTAGAGAGAAATTAATTATAATGAATTTTAAGCTTTGACAATAATTAAATCTTCATGTGTTATATAATACAGCAACCATACATAAAGAAAGAAATAAACTCACGAGCCTAGGTTCTTCTGAATAGACAAGTAAGAAACAAAGTTCAAGTTTTAATTTGATGAGGCTAACAATTTATAAAGGATTATTTTAGTATTATAGCCAATACTTGAAATATTCTTTACATGTATAGAGTTGCAATAGTATGAGCTATACTGTCCTATGAACACTTCCTAGTTTCTGTGGTCCTGGGAATCAAACCCAGGCTTTAGGCATGTTAAGTAGGCCCTCTGTCATTGAGTTCTCTCTCTGGAGACTATTTCTGTACCTTTTTAACCAGCTCTAATTCTTGCATTGTTTTCTGAAGCTGTTTCTTTTCTTTTTGAAACTGAAGTTGGAGTTCTTCAAGCTCATTTACAGTACTGACATGTTCCTAAAAATAAACAGCCCACAACACAACCAACATTAGAGAAGACATTAGTTACGTATAAAATGCACACTATACACAAATCATAAGACTCTGGAAATGTTTGAAAACTTTAAAAACTATATGGCTAGTATATAAAACTAGAACAGATTCTCCAATGTAAAGTTAATGTATATTAAGGAATTAACCGCACTGTACTCATAAATGTACTCAGTAAGACTGTTCATTCAAGCAATATGCGATTAAAACCCCACTGTATGGATGGGAACTGGTCTCTGCGTTGTTCTTACCTTAATTTTCTGCTCTTTCTGAAGTTTTTCAGTTTCCAGTTCTTTCTCTGCTACTCCTTTGGCTCTCTGGACTTCTAAGATCTGTGCTTCTAATAACCTGGCATTAGCCTGCAGGGTCTCAATTCGAGCCAGGAGATCCTCGTTGTCTGAAGTTAGTTTTTCACACTGGAATACAAATGACTCATTACTGTAAACATGCAGTAGACATACACAGGTGAGATGTGTAATAAGAACATCAGTGCAAATGAAAGTGATTTCATCATTAACCACACAGATCACTGTTACGTCAAGAATAAATTTAAAGAAACAATCACTGCTGATATTGACCTGACAAAAACCTTCCATAGAACAAAAAGCTACCTTGGGAGCTAAGAGGTGGGGGGACCCCCTAGAGAGTACCAGAGACCTGAGAGGAGAGAGACTCTTAGGACTCAAAGGAAGGGAACTTAGAGGAAATGTCCTACAGTGGGGAGAGGGAACTTGTAGAGTTCACCTCCAGTAGAAAGATAGGGCATCAAGTGGAGAGATGGGATTGCCATCCCACAGTCAAAAACTCTGACCCAGAATTGTTCCTGTCTGAAAGAACTGCAAAGACAAAAATGGAAAAGAGCCCGAGGAAAAGAAGGTCCAGTGACTGGCCCAAATTGAGATCCAGCTCAAGGGGAGGCCCCAAAGCCTGACACCATTACTGATACTATAGTGTGCTCACAACAAGGGGCCTATCATGACTGCCCTCTGAAAGATTCAACAAGAAACGGAAAGAGTCAGATGCAGATACTTACACCCAACCAGTGGACAAAGGTTGGTGACCACTGTGGTTGAATTAGAGAAAAGCTGGAAGAAGCTGAGGAGGAGGGCGACGCTATAGGAAGACCAGCAGTCTCAACTAACCTGGAACCCGGGATCTCTCAGACACAAGCCACCACCAACCAGACAGCATATGCCAGCTGATATGAGGCCCTCAACACATATACAACAGAGGACTTCTGGGTGTAGACTCAGTCAGAGAAGATGCACCTAACCCTCGAGAGACTTGGGGCTCCAGGGAGTGGGGAGGTCTGGTGGGGTAGGGGTGTAGACATCCTCTTGGAGACAAGGGGAGGGGGGAAGGGGGTGCAGAGAGGGATGTGTGGGATGTAGAACAGTTGGAGAGACGGGGCGGGGGGGGAGTAAAGTAAAGACTGTAAAAAACAAAGAATAAATAAAAAATAATAAAAAAAACCCCAAAACACCAAAATAAAAAGCCCAAACAAATAATTCCTGTTGGACTAAGGTTAGTTGATGTCTTCAAGCTCATACACAATAATGGTGTGCTCCTAAAATGCACAGTAACAACCCTCACAACTCAACAGCAGGAAAGGTTTAATTAAAACAGGATACTGTTAGCTATTGTGATGGTTTGTATATGCTTGGTCCAGGGAGTGGCACTATTAGGAGCTGTGGCCTTGTTAGAGTAGGTGTTGTCACTGTGGGCATGGGCTTTCATACCCTCCTTCTAGCTGTCTGGAAGCCAGTCTTCTCCTAGCAGCCTTCAGATGAAGATGTAGAACTCTCAGCTCCTCCTGCACCATGCCTGCCTGGACACTGCCATGCTCCCACCTTGTTGATAATGGATTGAACCCCTGAACTTGTAAGCCAGCCCCAATTACATGTTGTTCTTATAAGAGTTGTCTTGGTGTCTATTAACAGCAGTAAAACCGTAAGACAGCTATTTAGTCAAATTCTTTTCCTAATCCAAAAAAATGAAAAAATTTTCTCTTCTGATTACATTTTAACTTCTTGTGCAAGAAAAAATGAGATTAAAATGTATTTACTATAATTTGCTTGTCTAAATGTATCCACTTTGAAATTACCTGGCAAGTTGAATTTCTTAATTGTTTGGTAAGGTCTTCTATATGATGTTCAAAATTATTAGCACGTTCTTTTTCCGCATCCAGCTGTTCCGACTGCTTATCATATTCTAACAGAAGATTCTTCAATAAAAGACAAGATTTAACTCTAGGCGATGAAGCACTTACTAGGTCAGAACACAGAATCAAGCCAACTTGACGCCTTAAGAGCACATCTGAGATTCTTAAAATATTTAATAGGAAAATGTAAAAGTGAAAACTAGCATGACAAAAGAGTAGTACTCTTAGTATATGTGATCTTTTAAATCCATTAAAAACATACTTTAAAATTTAAATATGAGCTTATTCCCTTTTCATGGATCAGTTATATTAGGATTTTGCTTTCTTTACACTTTATAATACCATATTCTACAAATTTTCTCCACAATTAAACCAAGTACAAGCTTAATCTTTTAATTTTTCTACTTTGAAAATTCAAAAACTGCTTTTAAGTTTATAAAAAAAATATTTGTTACCAGAAGTCATCAAAGTGCTGAGAGTTTTATTTTGAATATTAAAAAATGCTTTATACATACAGAATTTATTTTGGTGTATATTGTATAATAAAGACTGGATTATGCTTACTTTAATTATCTTTCTAATTCTTTCCTCACTAACTTCTGCTTGCAAATTTCTGTGGTATAACTTAGTTGGCATGAACAGAATGGGAACAATTGGCAAGATTCCAGCTCTGCAATGTTACTAGACTCTTAAGATTTATAAGGCAGTGGCCTTGAGTCTCTGTGCTTCAGAGACCCACTTGTAAACTGGTGATGATGATATTTCTACTATTTGTTCTGAAAATACACATTTATAAGATAGGTGAAGTGTTTGAAAGACAGCCTGTCATATGGTTGGAGTCTCTATGTATTTGTTAATCTGAGTCTGATGAGAATTCTACTGATCATCCTTTTCTCCCTAGTCCCCTTTCTTATACAGCATCTACCTTCTCCTTTTGTCTACCTGGTACTGCTACTAGACTTTAAGAGTAAGGGGACAGGAACTTAGGAAAGTTTGCTGTTGACCATCATCTGTCCAGAACCAGGAAATAGATCATCTATATAAATATTGTTGAATAAATAAATATGTGAAGAAATATGATATTTATTTTGCATTTAGTGATTTTGTTAGATTTGAAAAAAAATGTAAGAGACTCGTGATATTAAAGTAAATAAGCACATCCCCTCAGGTACCTGAGTTCTACTTTTTCTAGACCTATCTGGTATCTTCACTTCACTGTGAACACACTACATTGCAGCAGGTGTTCTTTCTTTACATTTTATTATGAGGAAATCCCCCAATGGATTTTAATTTTAAGAAATAATAATTTAAAAGCACTACTTAAAGGCTAACTTTTCTAGTTGTGGTGGCAAATGCCTTTCATCCCAGTACTTGGAAGCCAGGTGGATTTCTGTTTCCAGGCCAACCAGGGTTACGCAGAGAAACCCTGTTTTAAAAAAAAAAAAACAACAAAAAAAACCACCAAAGACTAACCTTTTATGTACACTAAACAAAAAACAAAACCAGGGAAATTTAAATTTCAATAGCCAAAACAACGGATTTTATGTACCAGTTTTGTAATTCTAGTATACCTGTTAGTTATGAATAAAGTCTGTTATTAAAGTAACTGTTTTTACCTTATAGCTTTCTGCTCCTTGGATGAACTCCTTCATAGAAGCAGACAGGCGGTCCTTTTCTGACCGGATGGATTCGAGTTCTTCCCGTAGTGTCTGGGCCTGTTGTAAATATAGTGAGTGTTTTTCATGGATAGAAACACTTGACTTTCCATAACATAGGATTCTACAATCTCGTGCTTTTATGTTGCCTTACCTCTTTCCTGTTAGAATCTAGTTCTTTCTTTGCTTTCACAGCAACTAGTTTTATCTTACTTATTTTCTCATCCTTGTCTTTGGATTCTTTTTCCAGACTTTCTAAAATAGAAAATGAAAGGATCATATATAAAGTCAAAAGGAAAAAATAGTGAAATTACTTATCTTAACCCCAGAGATGGTTTTATTCTTGAACACAAAATTTGCAGTTTGAAATTAATGGTAAGTAGCCAGAACTTTATTTTGTAAACATAAACCTTAATTATTCATTAGCGAAGTGAGATAAATTATGTAAAACTTTAAGTCTCTGTGATTTTAGGAGATGGTTTGTAAAACAGGACAAGTAGGAAAGATGTAAGGCACATTTAAGTGATAATACACAGCCTTCCTCTAGACTGTGCCTGTAAACATCGTTCTTCACCCTATTTGATTACCTCTTCTAGTTAAACTTGAGATTAGGACTTTATTTTGTTATCTTTTCTTGACTGTAGAGAAGAGTTCTGTTCGCACCTATCACTCGGGTGCACCACGTATAGTGATGTATGCACCAGAGGCCACCGTCACTCTTCCATGTTTCATATATATAACACAACTTTGCTTCGCAACTCAAGCATCACAATGATGATTCCTCTTTTCCAGTGGATTCTTTTCCCCAACAGTTTATAAATACGTAACAAGATCATACTTTCAAGATTGATGAAATGGTCAGCAGGTAAAAATGCTTGCTGTGCAATCCTGAGGACCTGGGTTTTATCTCCAGTCCCTACAGTGGAAGGGAAGAACTAACTCCTGAACGTTAACTTCTGACCTCCACACAGGGTTTGGCAGGCACAGCCATACATATTATAGAGGAGTAATAAAATGAAACATATCAGAATATCAGGAATAAATAGAATCTACAAAGGGCAGGCGATAGGCCATAATAGGAGGTGTAATATCACAAACATGCTTGATTTACCATAAAAACAAAACAAAACAGAAACCACACTGCTCCACTTACAGAGCAAAACCTTTCAAAGAGTTGCCTGCATATATAATCTTAAATTTCTCTTCCCCCATCTTTCTCTAAGAGGTCACTTCCACCCAGCCTTGGCCCTAGCACACCAGGAAACTGTCCTCCATGTTGCTTAACACAACAGATACCTCTCAGCACTCCCTTAACCCATCAGCAGCATCTGCCAGGTCAAAAGGTTTTCCCATGTCTGTCACTTGGACATAGCTCAACTTTCAGACTTTTGTTCAATGATTTCCTACCTATTAGCTGCTGCTTCTCAATCCCTTTTGCTGTTTCTGTCATTTAAAGAGGAGAACTGTCTCTGATCCTCATCCATCTATCTACGTATCTATGTCTCTCTGTCTTTCTCTCTCTCTGGCTTTTTATGCCCATAATTTGACTATGCATTTTTCTACCTTTATGCTAGTTATCTCAATCACAGATGTATCCTCTGTGATGATATATATATACTTAGTCTAAAATTGAGCATCCTCTTTTACTTAAACCATCTTTGACAGAAAATTGGTAGCCATTCTGAACTCTTTTCCATTCTCCTTTCCCCAAAATACCTGGGTACCAAACTGAAGAATCATGGACACATCATACAACACTTGTTAATCTTTATTTCTTCATCTTTCAAGGGGAACAAAAGAGCTAGTTCATAAAATCACTAAAAGGAGCAAAAGGATATGTATGAAGGCTTAACTCTTCTGTGCATTGCAATAATGCATTTATAATCAGCTACTCCTTGGGAACTTTCTGGTCTCCTTGATGTTATTAAAAAAAAATATCAAGAGACAAGCATATTTCTTGCTAAAATAGATTTTCTTCTTGTGTTATACATCTCACTCTTCAGGACCCAAGGAAGTAATATTTTTCTTAAACAGGCAACTTTCTATATCAGCATCATCTCCTGTACATGTCTAACTTCTGAACTTAACTTCTTCCTGTTAAGGAGTACTTTGACTTTGAGCATACTGTCTGGACCTTGTTTGCCCTCGCTATTGCCATTATATACAACAGCTGATTACCCAAAATGTCTACGTAGATTAAAAAATCAAAAATTAATTCACAGAATCAATTATGAATGGAATTACAATAGTATTTTTATTTGGATTAAATGACAGAAAGTGGTATTTGGAAGAGAAGGCAAAACAGATGGCAGAGGACAATTGGGGAATGAGGAAAAGGCAGCCAATTACTGTGTATTTAATAACTCATTAATTGAGACTATAGTTCTCAATCTATCTTAAACACTAATAAAATGTCTAATTAATGGTGACAACACATATAAAACCATAGTTACCTATTTTTTCTTCCAGCTCTTTTACCAATGAAAGTTGATCATTTTTTACAGAAGGCGATTTCTCTAAGGAATCCTAGATTTTATAGAGAAAAAACAAAACAAAACAAAAGAACCCCTAAACCAGAATTCATTTCATTCCCCACAACAAAACTGTCATCATTTAGTAATGAGAAAATCTTTACCTAGAAAAACTATATAAATAGCAATTTGGTTACTTTTATTTTCTATTGTTAGAGAAACAATACTGTATTTATTATACATATATGGCCTTTATTAAAATAGTGCCAAAGAGCAACATGAATAATCTGACACACCCCAAATACATACATAATAAGGAAATGACTATATGGTCGTCATTTGTCATTACTTCACAACACAATTTCTAAGAGAACTTTAGATTTTTAACTAAAATGAAATACCACTATAGCTCATTCTTTTGATCAAGTGTTCTTTGAAAAGCACTGTCTGTGTCCTGAGGGCAGTTCTGATTTGTCCTTGATTAGTTTTGCTCATGACTAGTCACACTTGACTGAGATACACCACATCAAAGTGCTTATTAATTCATTTGTCAGAAATTTGTTGCTTGAGCCTAAATGCTAAAACCTAACTTTTGATTTCAGACTATAAAAATGTTAATACATGTATTTTCTACAACCTATGAGCAGAGCTAAGGATTTATTTGAATCAATAAAACTCAAAATAATAATACCTTTAGCAGCATCAATTCTGCTCTCACATCTTGGAGTTCAGATTCCCTCTGTTCAAGCAATAGTCTTACATTTTCATGTTCTATTACAAGATCCTTTTCATTATGGACTTCATTTTTGCTGTGTAATGTCTGAGATAATTCTTCAACCTGTGTTGAAAGAATCTGATTTTCACGGTTTGTTTTTTCATTAGTATTCTTCATTTCTAGAAGATCAAGTTGCAGGGTCTCTTTTGCTGATGTGACTTCATCTAATTCTTTTCTTAGGAGAATTTTCTCTTGCTCAGAGTCTTTTACTAAAGCCTTTAGTTCTTCACACTGAACTACACTCTCCTCTTGAAGGCACTTAATCTTACTTTCTAATTCTAATACTCTCGCATCATATTCAAAGACCAAGTTATGTTTTTCTTCCTTTACTTTCACTAAGGATTCACCCACAGCATGTAGAACTTTGACGACATCTTCCTCTTCATTTTCTTCTAAAATGCTTGCCCTCATTTGCTTAAGGTACTCATACAACTGAGTTTTGACAAATGACTTCTGAACTTGCTCATTTTCAAGCAGTTTATTTAAATCATCTCGCTCTTCAACCATTAACTGGAGTTTCTTTTCGAGTTCAGCAACATGTTCTTTATAGGCAAAATCTTGTTGAGACTGAAAAGCTTCTAAATCCCTGTTCAGCTGGACCTTTTCTGAATGTAGTCTATTGTTTTCCTCATAAAGAGACTTGATTTTAGATGACAAAGCTTCTTGGTCTTCAGTCATAGTTTTCATTTGAACCATAATGTTTTGGTCATTTTGACTCTTTTCTCTTACCATTTCATCTAGTTTCCCTGTTAGCTCACTTACTCTTTGTCTCAGGTCACTGTTGTGCTGGGCGGCTTGCCCTGCTGCTTCCCTGAGTTCTACAGACAGTCTCTGCTCCCTTTCCCATTTCTGATGGAGATCATCTATCTCTTCATGGGAAGTTTTGATTTTACTTATAAAATCATCTTTTTCTTCAGCAAGAGAACTTATCTTTGCTTCCAATTCTTGTAACATGGTATCTTTTTGACTAAGACTGGCTAAGTACATGCTATTATTTGCTTGAAGGTTCTTTATGGTACTTTTGAGTTCTGGTAGTAATTCTTGTTGCGATAATAACTTTTCATTTTCTCCTTGGAGGCGAGTCACAGTTTCAAGAAGAGCATCTTTTTCATTAAAAGCAGTTCTCAGCTTCTGTTGAAGCTCATGAACATCAGATGCTTGCTGTCGCTTCATTGTTTCAAACTCTTGACTTATTTTTCCAGCAGATTCTCCAAGTTCTGTCTGTAAAATTTCCATCATCTCTCGTAAACTCTCATAATTTAGAACTACCTCTTGCTTTTCATGTTGTAGATTTTCACACTGTTCCTTAAGACCCTGTATTTCAAACATTAACGCTAACTTTTCTTTTTCTGAACCTGACATAAATGTCTCACTTAGTTCAGAGATTTCTTTCTGATGGTGTTCCTGAAGACGCTGTATTTCTTTGTTATGTTGTTCTATAGCACAGCAAAGCTGTCTATTTAAATCTTCTCGTTCGTATTTTAATTTTTCTACTACATAGCCCTGTTCTTCTTTAGCCAGCAACAGTTCATTAATTTTAAACTCCAAGTCTTCTCGTTCATGGAAAAACTCATCCTTTATATGCTGGGCATCCATTTCAAGTTTTAACTTGAGATTATTCATATAAGTCACTTCATCTTTTAAGATACTATGTTGAGATTCCAGTTCTTTTAATGAATCTTCCAATTGTCTGACTTTATCACATACTGTTTGTTCTGCAAAAGGATCTTCCTGTAAGGCCACAGAGCAATTTTGACTCTCCTGACTTGCATCTGAGTTGCCTTCATTTAACTTTTCCGATTCACACTGGTATTTCTCTGGAATGTTCTCACTTGCCTCACACTGTGCCACTCTGCACTCTTTTAGCTTAATTATTTCTGCCTCGTGTTCTTTAGCTGATGTTTCCATTTGAGACATCAGCTCATTAACTTCTTCTTTGTGTGTAGCTCTCAGCTGCAAAATCTCTTCTTGGAAAGTATTAATATCTTTTTGGTAGTGCTGAGCATTGTCCTCAATGACTTTTTGGAGATGAATAATCTCTTGCTGTTTTTCATCACTGGTCGCTTCTAATTGCTTTTCTAAACATAAAATTTGTTCCTTAAATGCTGCTGTAATGTTTTGAATCTCTTGCTGCAGCTTTTTATCATTATCTTCAGAGTCTCTCTGAGACTTAAGCTGTTCTATCAGCTCTGTTTGCTTACAGGCCGCTTCCTCCAGTTCTTTCTGTAAGATGGCCTTTGCTTTGCTGTGCTCCGAGTGCACTGTCGTCAGTTCACTTTTACAGCTTTCAATTTCCTTTACGTAGTTTCTATGTGATTGTTCAAACTCTTTCTGTGTCTCTTCCAGTTTAGTGACAGAATCCTAGTACAAGAACAAGCACAAGTACATCTTTGAAGATGAAGGAAATCTCTATCTTTACTACAGAGTTAACTAGATGGGAAAAGAGGTGAACAGAATATACCTAGAGAAATATGATTCTGAAATCTGAAGAGTTTTGTTTAGGGCTTGCCTCACTCAAGTAGAACTATTATCATAAATACAAAATCTATTACTTAAAGTAACTAACAACTAGGAAACCTCTGTATTTAACTATCTTTCTAAAGGTAATAAATTATTTAAGGTAAAAAAAAAAAGCTTCAATGTATTGCCCCGAAAAGATTAATAAAAGACATTTTAGAGAAAATACGCTAAAACTTTACAGGCAAGAAAGTAACAATGTGATACTAAATGTCCTAAAACTGAACAGATATAAGTATTTAGAGTTGTGAAAACCTCAAAATCTTAAAAGATTTTTATTAAAGAATGACATGGTTATAAGAAAGATTAAAATATGCAAGAAATAAAATGTTTGTTTATCTCTGTATAACTGCATGCTTTTAGTATTGTTAGCTGAACAAGGAATTGAACCCAGGTTCTCTACACACAGGTAAACATTCTAGTACTGGGCCATATCCCTATTCTTCATTTCACTTTTTGACACAAGGTATTACAAAGCTGTTCAAGCTGGCCTTGAACTCATTCTGGATGCTAGACTGGCCCTGAACTGTGAACCCCATACCTTTAGCTTTCTGAGTGGCTGGAATTATGGGTCTGTGCTTCCAGAGCTGACTGTTTTGTTTGTGATAAAACTGGTAAGACTGGATCACCTAACCTTTAAAAACCTAAATTATTTAGTGTGTGTGTGTGCGCGCGTGCGTGTGCACAAGAGAGAGAGGGAGAGAGGGAAAGAAGGAGAGGAGGAGAGAAGGAGAGGGAGAGAGAAAGGGAGAGGGAGGGGGAGGGGAGGGGGAAGGGGAGGGGGAGAGGGAGAGGGAGAGGGAGGGGGAGGGGGAGGGGAGGGGGAGGGAGAGAGGGAGAGGGAGAGGGAGAGGTGTGCTTGTGCCACAGCACATGTGTGGAGGTTATAGACAACTTGTAGGAGTCAGTTATCTCTTTTACCATGTACATTTTGGAGGCAGGTCACCAAGCTTGGAGGCAAACACTTCTATCTACTGAGCCATCTTGTTGGCTCCTTTTATTAGAATCAGTACCTTGTTAAGTATCCCAGGCTGGCCTTAACTTTGACATCTTCCTGCCTGAGCCTCCTAAGTGCAAGCGTATCCCTGCTTGGCTAGATTAGATGCTTAAGATCCTATTCGGCTGTAAAATTCATTACTATTCTGTGTAAGTTAACAGATAAAAGAACACTAAATGTTGTCTTACCTCAACCTCTTGCTTCATTTTAATATTTTCTTTTTTTAGACACAGACACTGTTGTTCAGTCTCTGCTTTTTCCAGAAGAAGAGCATCCAAGCGTTCAGTAAGTACCTGTTTTGAAATGACAGGATTGCCTTTATGAGGTTAGAAAAAAATGGTGTCTTATTCTCTGTTAACCCCAAACAGTCTCATGCCCAGCTCTGAAGCAGAACACCCATGGCAGCGTTCCCTGTCCTCTCTGCTCCATGGATCCCAAAAGAACTCCCCCTTCTAAACTTCCCTGCCCCATTTGTTGCTTTGTCCCAGATGTTAGCAGACACTCACTGCTAACCCAAGGGCTGCTCCTTTCTGGCCAAAAGCAGGCTGAAAGCAGACTCACACCTTTCCAACTGCTCCTGAGATACAACTTCCTTAGTTTTATCCCAAGATCTATAGCAGGAAACCTACTGTCATTTCTCTTTCTTCCCTGACCCCAACCATAACAGAGTACCAAGACCTTCTCCTCTAACCTTCCTTCCCCTCAACTTATCCCAGTATCCTAGCCTCCAACATACCAGCTGAGCAGGTCAGGAAAACAGGAAACACATAGCCATTACACTCTCTGAAAATCCAGAAAGGAAACAGAAACCAAGGAACAAAACACTCAGCCAACAAGGACAAATCCAGAAGTCAACACCCAGACCTTTTCATCTTAAACCCTGATGCCTAGATGCCAGCATATGAACACAATCAGTAACAGTTATTACTAATATTTATGAATTGTTCATAGTGCCTGCCCTTTCAGTGTTTTGCTCAGAATATTGTCTTCTCTGCCAATGTGGTGAAGACTATTTCCCACTTTCTCTTCTGTCAAGTTCAGTGTGTCTGGTTTTATGTTGAAGTCTTTGATCCACTTAGACTTGAGTTTTGTGCAAGGTGATAGATATATATCTATTTGCATTCTTTTACATGCAAATTCCCTCCCTGAAAATTCCAACATAGCTAAAGCACAAGAAAAAGACCTGAAAAGAGACTTTATGGTAGAGGTTCTTAAAGACGAAAAGAATAAACCTCTCAAAGAAATCTAGCAAAACACAAACAGTGGAGGAAATGAATAGTATTCAAGATCTCAAATTGGAAATAGAATCAATAGAGAAAACCAAAACCGACAGAATTCTGAAAATAAAAAAATTAGAAATTCAAACAAGAACTAGAGACATAAGCTTCACCAACAGAATACAAGAAAGGAAAAGACAGATTCTCAGGCACTGAAAATATGATAGAAGAACAGATGTATCAGTCAAAGAAAAATGTTAAATCTAAAAATCCTCCTGAGACAATACATCCAGGAAATCTGAGATACTATGAAAAGACCAAATGCAAGAATAATAGGTATAGAAGAAGGAAAGAAACCTAGCTCAAAGGACCAGAAATGTTTTCAATGCAATCATAGAAGAAAATCTTACTAACCTAAAGGGAGATGCTTATCGAGGTACAAGAAGCAGATATATATAAAAAAAAAAACAAATAGATTGGACTGGAAAACAAAGTCCTCATGCCATATAATAATCAAAACACTAAACATACAAAATAAAGAAAGAAAGAATATTAAAAGCCACCAGAGAAAAAGACCAAGATACATATAAAGGCAGAACGATCAGAATTACACCTGACTTCTCAATAGACTAAAAACTAGTAGATCTTGGACAGAGGTACTGTAAGAAAACACAGGCCCAGACTATTATACCCAGCAAAACTTTCAATCACCATAGAAAGAGAAAATAAAATATTTCATAATAAAGTTAAATTTAAACAATATGTATCTATAAATCCAGTCCTAAAGAATGTGATAGAAAAAAATATGTCAACCTAAGACCATAAAAAAAAAAAACACAGGAAATAAATAATTGCACTAAAGACAGGGACAAGAAAAGGTTGCCCACTCTCTCCATATATGTTCAACTGAAAGATATCAAGGGTACACAAATTAGAAAGGAAGAAGTCAAAGCATCATTATTTGCTGATGGTATCATAGTATACATTAAATTATCCTAAAATTCCACTAGGGAACTCCTATAGCCAGTAAGCACTTTCAGAAAAGTATCTGGACACAAGATTAACTTAAAAATGTCATTAGCCTTCCTATGTACAGATGACAAATGGTCTGAGAAAGAAATCAGGGAAACAACACCTTTTGCAATAGCCTCAAATAATATATAATATCTTGGGGTAACTCTAACCAATATAAGTGAAAGACCTGTATGACAAGAACTTCAAGTCTTTGAGAAAGACACTGAAGAAGATATCAAATAGAAAGATCACCCAAGCTCATGGATCAGTAGGATTAACATAGTAAAAATGGCCATTTTACCAAAAGTAACCTAAAAATTCAATGGAATCCCCAACAAAATTAAAACACAATTCTTTACAGACCTTGAAAGAACAATTCTCAACTTCATATGAAAAAAACAAAAAATTCAGAATGGCTAAAACAATCATGAACAATAAAAGAGCTTTCAGAGTTATCACTATCCTTGATTTTAAGTTGTACTACAGAGCTACAATAATAAATACAGCATAGTATTGGCATAAAAAGACACATTGAGGGGGCTGGAGAGATGGCTCAGCGGTTAAGAGCACTGACTGCTCTTCCAAAGGTCCTGAGTTCAAATCCCAGCAACCACATGGTGGCTCACAACCATCTGTAATGAGATCTGACGCCCTCTTCTGGTGTGTCTGAAGACAGCTACAGTGTACTTACATATAATAAATAAATAAATCTTTAAAAAAAAGACACATTGATAAATGGAATAGAATTGAAGACACAGATATAAATCCATACACCTATGAACATCTGATTTTTGATAAAGAAGTCAGAAATAAACAATAGAAAACAGAAAGTATCTTCAATAAATGGTGCTGGTCAAACTGTATGTCTGCATGTAAAAGAATGCAAATAGATATATAACTATCACCTTGCACAAAACTCAAGTCTAAGTGGATCAAAGACTTCAACATAAAACCAGACACACTGAACTTGACAGAAGAGAAAGTGGGGAATAGTCTTCAACACAAGCAGAGAAGACAATATTCTGAGCAAAACACTGAAAGGGCAGGCACTATGAACAATTAATAAATGCTAGCGCAATGGTAGCACAGAACTTGCCAATGCGTCATTTGGCTTAAGGCTTACTTCACAAGGAAGAAACCATACCCGATACTTCTTAGGTAACCAAGAACCACAGACTAGATACCTAGGGTAAAATCAAATGCTACTGGCAAAAAAAAAAAAAAAATCAATAAAGTAACTCATAATGATATTCTGCTATACTCCATAGATCAGTGCCGAGGCCTCCTCTATTAGCAAATGAAAATGGATGCAGAGAGACATTACACAGAGAGGTTTACTTCAAATCCTTTCCCTTCAAGAGATCAGGGAATCCCACAGAAAAGGCAGAAAGCCTTTAAGAGCCAGAGGGGATGAAGGGCACCAGAATAGAATCAACTAAGCAAGATGCATATGAACTCTCAGAGACTGAAGCAGCAAGCACAGGGCCTACATGGATCTGCACCAGTCCTTTGTATAGATATTGTAGCTATTAGCTTTGTACTTTTATGGGACTCCTGACGGTGAGAACAAGTGGGTCTCTGACTCTTATACCTGCTCTTGGGACTTTTTCCTCCTGTTGGGTTGCTGTGTCCAACTTTCATATGATAGTCTTTGCTTCATCTTATTATATATTTTATTTTGTCATGTTTGGTTGTTCCCTCTTGAAAGTCTGCTCTTTTATAATGAAGGACAGAACGGGAATGGATTCAAAGGGATGGGGAAGGGAGGTAGTTAGGAACTGGGCGGAGTAGAGGGAGGGGAAACTATAATCAGTATATATTGTATGAGAAAAGAATATATTTTCATTTAAAAAAACCTCAAAACAACAAAACAAAACAACAACAATAAAAGCAAAAAGCCTTTTATCCTCTACAACTGTGAAGGATAAATGTATGGTTTATGAACAACTAAAAAAATATCTTGACCACATGTATAATTATCTCTCTACCCTTTCCAAGCCATGCTAAAGTGAAAATGAAAGATTCAAAAGGTAAAATCGTTAAGAACAAAGGAAAAACGGTGAGTAGTGGTGGTGTATACCTTTGATCCCCACACTCAGGAGGCAGAGGCAGGCAGATCTCTATGAGTTCGAGGCCAGCCTGGTCTACAGAGTGAGTTCCTGGACAGCCAGGGCTTCTTAGAGAAACACTGTCTCAAAAACCAAAACAAACAAAATAAAAGAACAATGGGGGAAAAAAGATGTTCAGGACACAGAAAGTTTCCACCTACTTTTGGAAACCCATGTGACAGGAGATAAACTAAATCAGAAAGAAAATGCTCTAAAAGAAGAGCCTGTGCTGGGAGGCACGCACATGTTAGAAGGTGGCAAACAGTTCTGAAAAATGAGATCTCAGGAACTGGCCCTACCAGGGTCTAAGGGAATAGCTCAGTAGTAGAGTCCTCACGCCTTGCATGAGGAAGGCCTGGATATCAATTCCAGCATTATAGAAACAAACAAGTCAACATCCAATAAATTAGAAAGAGCAGGTTTTGTCAATGGAGGTATAAAGTGTGGGTCTTAGAGATCGAGGATTGGAGTCTTCGTAGGATTTGAGATTAAGACTGTTCTTACAGAGGACCTGAGTTGGGCTTCCCAGCACCCAGGCTGAAAGGCTCACAACCATCCATAACTCCAGCTCCAGGGGCTCTAACACAGTCTTTTGACTTCTCTGGGCACCTGCATTCACACACACATACACATGCTGAGTCTCAGATAGACATACACACATAATTAAAAAAATCTTTAATAACACCGAGAATTGGACTACATACAGTGGTTCATACTACAGAGCAGCAGTCCTTAACCTTTCTAATGGTGCAACCTCCTAATACAGTTCTTCATGTTGTAGTGACCAACAAACATACAATTATTTTTCTTGCTACTTCATAATCAGAATTTTGCTACTGTTATGAATCGTAATGTAAATTTCTGAAATGTGATCACTGTAAAAGTGTCATTCAATCCCCCAAAGGGCTTGTGACCCACAGACTGAGAACTCGTTCTAGAGAAACACCCTGCCACAAACAAACAAGGAACAAACAAATAGCTTAGCTGACAATTGGAATAGGGTGTAGTTAAAAGAACAAGCAAGAAATAATCTTGTTTCTCTGCTTAAAAGTCAGACTAACAGCACAGGTATGACAACTGATACCTTTAACCCTTGTAATTGGTGAGCATAGGCAGAAGATCTCTGAGTGTAAGGTTAGCCTGTATGGAGTGAGTTCCAGGAACGCAAAGGCTACACAGAGAAACCCTGTCTTTAAAACCTCTTTAGATAACCTTATCTTCTTTAGAAAATGTGTGGGAAGGCAAATCAATAACATGGGAACCAGATCAACAAGCCAAGTCAGTTAAGACTGGTCTGACAAGGCAGATGAGGAGAACACAGAAATCACAGGCAACGTAACTAAAACAGGAGTTCTCTATATAAAGCAGAGTCTAAAAAGTTAGAGATATGACATTATCAATAATATTGGAACCTCAAGTGAATTGGATAAAAATTCCTAAAATAACTCAGCTTTACTTACTCAAGAAACATTACAAACCATAATACTCTTTATTAATGAATACTGTGGGATAAAGAAAATAGAAAGAATGAAAATAAGTTAGGTTTTCAAGAAGTAGAAAGTTATCTCAGTTGCATATGAACTTGTCCAAAAGAAAGGAAAAAAAATTAAGATATACAAAATCAGTATAATGCAAAAACTAACTGAAATAATTTACAGAAAGTGCAAATCAGGGGTTTATTTTATAACAGATACAATGCTGTATCTAATCAGGACTACATCTAGTTTGGACACTGTGACAGGAATATTTCTTTTTTTCTTTTTTTTTTAAAGATTTATTTATTTTATTTATATGAGTACACTGTAGCTATCTGAAGAGGGCATCAGATCCCTTTATAGATGGTTGTGAGTCATTATGTGGTTGTTGGGAACTGAACTCAGTACCTCTGGAAGAGCAGTCAATGCTCTTAACCACTGAGCCATCTCTCCAGCCTGACAGGAATATTTCTTGAGCCAGGAGTTTGAAGCTGGCCTAGGATACATGGTGAGCTCTCATTTTACACCATATTTCTCTCCCCCCAAATATATAAGAAAAAGACTGTAACTGCCGAACAGAAATGTTAATACAGTAATGGGAAAACAAAAGACAAAGTTATTTCTAGACAAAATGAACCACAGCTTATGAAAGATATGAAAAAATATTTTAAAAAAGGAAAATTTGTTTATAGCATATATAAGCACTTATAGAAAAAACAAACACAACCTGCAGGTAATTAGAAACTGCAGAGAATGTCACAGAAGTAGCTACATATAAGATTAATATGTAAAGTAGTTCTGTTTTGGCTACTGGGATTCTGGTAGAAGTTTCTTATTATCCTTCCTGTCCTCTGTCCAGACTTACTCTTAATCTCATAGCAGCCTCCTTGCAGAAGCCCTGTTTACCACCCCAACTCCATGCATTGGGGACTCTACCTTTGGTGTGGACCCAGGGTCCCGCTAACCCTTTTACCTCAGTCTTCTGGATGTATTTTTTGTCCTACTGTAGCCTACAGCAGAAGCCCTTCCTCTCACCACACCTCCACTCCTTGGAAATTCCACCTCCGGGTTAGACCTAGTTCTAGCTCTTTCCCACAGCTACCCTCAGCCTTTCCTCCTAGTCCATCTCTCTTCTTTTCTGCCAACCTTCAGAAGCACTCTCTTAGAGACCCCACAGCCAGCACAAAGAACAGAGTACCCAGCCAACAAAGGCAAGACCAGATATCAACACCAAGAAATATCTCAAACACTGTACTCCACATGCCTAGACATTACCCCCTCCCCAAATCACAAATACAAAACAGACAAGGCAATATGCCTCAAACAGAACCCAGTAATCCCAATATAGTAATCCCGGAGATATGGCAGTATAAGTGAAACACAAATCAAGGACTATGAACATATGCAAGGTCCTTAAGTGATAAAAATAAACCTCTGAATAAAGAAAGACCTTGAAAACACCAACAGTTGAATGGAACAATGAAAACAGTTCAGGACATGAAAGTCTAAGATGAACTCTGACAGGCAAGGTCCCAATGATACTCCGTCTCAGAATGGCTTCTTGCTGCTGATATGCCTTTCCTGTCACTATGACATAGCCTAAGGATTCCTGGGCATTAGCCCACCATATTGAACGGACTTCCTGCAGAGCAACACAACTTTCATGAATTAATATTTTATAGAATTACTGTTTTGATTCAAATAATCTTAGGAAGAACGTTTTAAGAGATGGCTTTAGTTGTTTTGCTAGAAAGATATAAGAAAGTTCAAACTTTTTGATCCAAAAGAATCAAGAATAGAATGTGCCCACTCCTCATAATAGTAAAGATTGCATAATAAATACAATGAGCTTTTATAATTACACTAAAAAGAGATAGGTTCAGGACAAACTTGTATTCAAGGGAAAGCAATCAGGTCTCAGGATGAAGCCACAGGTGTACACTATAAGGCAAGGCCATATGAAATTGTTGCTTTGAACTTACAATGAGCTTACAGAATGAAATGCTGCTTCAAATTTAATATCGAGATCCTTCTGTAACTCCCATTTTATGTAACATTTTATCTATGAGGTAATTTTCTAAGAACTTTTGTCTATAAAAAGGCCAGAGAAAAGAAATAAAGAGGATGGGGTTGGCTTGGGAGGCTATGCCCCATCTACCCATCCATATGTCTGTTTGTATGTGTGTAGGTATATGTGATGTAAGCTTGCAGGCCAAAGTGTGAATATGTGTATGTATCTGTGCATATTTGCTGTTGTAAAGGATTTAAATTATTTTCTTTTCCTTTCTCTCTGGTTCACAAAGAGTTAACCAGACTGGCCAGTGAGGGGCTCCTGGCTGCCTGGTCAGAGAAGGGAGCACTAGCAATAAATCCTTTACCTAATAACTCCCCCATCTCCCAGCTGTTAAGCAACAAGTGCTAATTTGTCTGAAGCCATCTACTTCTGGTCCCAAAATAACAGAAGAATGAAGGAGATGAAATATTATTTATACTAAGCAACTTTAACTCTCACAAAACCAAGTTTTGCCCTCAGCAGACACTGCACCTCATCTGCTGCCTTCTAGAGAAAACCAGTGACCAGGCAGGCTCTCAGCAGTAAATCTCATCAACAGAATTTTAAGACATAGAAGAGAGATCTCAAACACTAAAGATAAAGGTAGAAAAAATGGATAGCTTAGTTAAAGAAATCCAGAAAAAAATCAAGGCATCCAGAAAAGACCAAATCTACAAATAGTGGGGATACAAGGAGTAGAAACCCAGGTCAAAGGCATGGACATATTTTTAACAAAATCATAGAAGAAAATTTCTGTAATCTAAAGAAGGAGGTACCAATCAAGAATACCAAATAGACAGGACCAGAAATTTCCCCATGATACATACTAATCAGCCTTAACCACAGAGAAGAAAGAAAGGATATTAAAAGCTACAAGGGAAAAAGACCAAGTCACTTTTAAAGGCAGGCCGATCACAATAATGCCTGACTTTCCAAAGTTAAACTAAGATCATATGAGCAATTTAAGAAAAACCATGACCACTGGTGAAAGAAAACAGAAGCAGTAATTAAAAGTCTCTCAATCAAAAAAGTCCAGGGCCAGGCAGTCAATGTAGAATTTTATCACACCTTCAAAAAAGAAAAATAGATCAATATCCTTTATGAACATAGGTGTAAATATTCTTAATAAAATACTTGGAGCTGATACTTGCTGGGAGAAGGAAAATCAGTTTTCTACAACAGTTAAGTAACATTGGGTAATTAACCACAAGGCAGGCCTCATACTCAGGAATAGTTCACCAATCTAAAAATCCATGTTTTTTTTTTTTGCATGCTTTGTTATGATTTGATTTTTTTTCCTTAGCAGGAATAGAACATGAAATTGGGTGGGTAAGAAAGAAGAGCAGAAGAGCAGGGAGGACCTGGGGTGGAGTAGGGAAAGAATATGAGCACAATATATTGTATGAAGCACTTTAAAATAATTTAAAAGTTGCAACAAAAAATATTTTTTATTTCATGTGTATGAGTGTTTCCCTATGTGCATGTATGTGCACCATGTGTGTGACTGGTGCCTGTGGAGGCCAGGCACAGGAACTGGAGTTACACAGAGGGTTGTAAGCCACCATGTGCCCTTGGGAACCCAACCTGGGTCCTCTGCAAGAACAGCAAGTACTCTTAACTTTCCTAAAAGAAACTTCCTGATGAACACCCCAAAGATGTTCTGTGGCATACTCTGAAGAATGCCTCTTTTAATCTTTATAGCCAACCATTGTTTTTGATACCAAAAAGCTAAAACTAATCTCCTGATTACCCAGGGTGAAAAAATAAGAACAAAGAAACAAAGATAGTCTGTCTTGACATTACTGGGAGACCAAAGACTCCTTAGTCCTTCCTACTTCCATTCTTCTGGGAATCATTTTTAATTTCTGTGAAACTGAGAAAACTTTTGTTGCTGGTTTCATGGCATATACCTTTTATGCCAGTACTTGGGAGGCATAGGCAGGTGGATCTCTGAGTTAGAGGCAGGCCTGGTTTAAAACGAGAGTTCTAGGAAAGCCAAGACTACATAGAGAAACTGCTTTTTAAAAAAGAAAGAAAAGTTTGCTGTTCAACAAAACTAAAAGTTTCGAAATGTTTACATGTTTTTGCTCAGCATGTAAAGTTCTACAGCAGGCCACAGCTCTCAATAAAAAAGAAGAGTAGAGTGTACTGGCTGGCTGGTTTTGTGTCAACTTGACACAAGCTGGAGTTATCACAGAGAAAGGAGCCTCCCTTGAGAAAATGCCTCCATGAGATCCAGCTGTAAGGCATTCTCTCAATTAGTGATCAAGGAGGGAGGGCCGTTTGTGGGTGGTGCCATCCCTGGGCTTTATGAGAAAAAAAAAAAGCCTTGGGTTTTATAAGAAAGCAAGTTGAACAAGCCAGTAACATCCCTCCATGGCCTCTGCATCAGCTCCTGCTTCCCGACCTGTTTGAGTTCCAGTCCTGACTTCCTTTGGTGATAAACAGCAGCATGGAAGTGTAAGCTGAATAAATCCTTGCTTCTTGGTCATGATGTTTGTGCAGGAATAGAAACTCTGACTAAGACATACAGTAAACCTTAAAAATAGCAAACTGTACATAATAATTTATGTTTGCTGGAATGGTGGTGTATGCCTTTAATCCCAGCTATTAGGAGGCAGAAGAAGGCAGATACCCTGTCTCAATTTCTTGTTTCTAAAATTTCCTGTGCCATCATTCTTAGGTACCTGTATGGACAAATCTATCAAAACCAACTGTTAATCCCGTCAGTAAGTTTGACTGAGATGCCTAGCAAAGAGGTGTGCAGTGTAAGGAAACAGTGCAGACATTTACAGCATGACTGCCAAAGTCCAGTTTCAGGACTGCCACAGATCGAGAGGATAAGCAGAGCAATTCCTTGCAGGAAACAGAAGGCTTCAGGAAGCTGGGGTGCCACGCAAATGTGGAGCAGGGACACAATGGAGCCATCTCCTGAAGCTTCGACAGGTCTCCGGTGACTGTTACAGGTACAGGATAGAGGAAATAGGAAAGAAAGCAACTCTAAATGGATCAAAAACTAGTGATGATGCCTAGTGCTGGGGACCTGGCAAGCTCAGTGGAGATTATAAGGCGAATGTGTTACCATCCCCTGAGGAGGTTAGAACTGAAGCTATCAAATGTGGGTCAGCAGTCACGTATACATCTATCTGCACGTGATGGTAGTGCTACACACGGCCAAGTTTTCTAAGGATATCAGAGCAGGAAAGATACCAAAGTACTAACTATAGTGAGGGAGGACTACCGACTTTTCGACTTTTCGTTTGAAATGAGTCCTGTCCCCTTCACTCTGAGTTAAAGACCTAATAGGCTAAACCAAGGCCAGTAACGAGGTGATCAAACCAAAAGCAAGATCGTCTGCAGCAGGGAGACAGTCCTCACAGAAATTTTATCTGTGACTAGACATTTTCTATAAGTCAACGAAAACTGCTTCATTACCTTAATAATATCATCGGTTCCTCCATCAACAGGTTTTGATTTGAGTTCTTCGACTTCTTTGTCTAATTCTAAATAATAAAACAGATTCCAGTTCAAAAGTTAAGAAAATAATTACTACTAAACTGATAAATACATGCTAAGAATCCCAAGCCTATAAATTAGAATGTATTTAAGAAGTCAGCACTTGGAGAAATAGTAACTCGTCCAAACAATAGTAGTTGTTTTTCTTCTCCCTCTTAATATGAAAGGTTTCATTTGGAAGAGTGATCTAAGTTCTCACTACCCTGCTTTAGTGCACATGAATAGTTGTGTTTCATCTGAAACTGTACTCACTTCTTCCTTTCCTGTCTTTCCTTACTCGTCCACACAGATGCAGAGGGCTTGCTATGTTGCCCAAGCTGCTGTTGAAATCCTGGGCTCAACTGATGCTTCTGTTCTTAGCCTCTAGAAAATCAGGGACTAGGTGTGTGCACCACTATGACTAACTACCCTGAAAATTTGGAAGCATGTCCCATATTCTATTATTTTTGTTGTAAATATTTACTGTACTATCTTAAAGCAATAACTAAACTTATATCAAACACATGTATTAATCTGAATATTTCATCAATACACATCTAGTTCCACAGCTTAAGTCATCTTCCCAGATAAATTACTTGAGTACAAACGGTTCCAATTTCTAAAAATAAACTCTATCTGTTCTGGTTAGAAAAAAAAAAAAACAACACCTTGGCGTTTAAAATTTTAAACTAATGAGAATTCAAAAGCTCTCAAATAGGGAATCATCCAACTTCAGCTGGTGCATGCACTCAAATTTCTGAGAATGTCTTGGGAATTATACTTTGTGCCTTTTACATTTCAGCTGATTTCTCTAAAAGACACAGTTAATGTAGAAGAATCTACAATTCACATGAAGTAAAAAAGGGTTTCATTTTACCATTAAAAAATAGTCCTCTTGGGGTGGAGAAATGGCTCAGTGCTTAAGAGCACTGGCTGCTCTTCCAGAGGACCTAGCTTCAATCCCAGCATCCACACGACAGCTCACAACTGTCTGTAATTGCGGTTCTAGGGAATCTAAAACCCTAACAAAGACATACATATAGGCAAAACACAATTGCGCACAACCCCCCACTCCCACTGAATTAAAAATTCATTTGTTCCTTTATTTATTCAAAGGAAACTGCAAGGCTAGGCATGGTGATCTAATGAAAAAACTATAATTTCAAACGCAGTACCTGTACACCTTGCTTTGGCTTTCTGTAGGAGCATCATTTGCTTCTTGGCAAACTTGATGAGATCTTCTCTGGGCAATGTTTCTAGCTGAAAGATGTAGTCGTATTATTGACTTTAATAACCCATGCTTCTAGTATGCCCACCAAAAAAACCACAACATCTGCCTAAAACCAGAAACACTCTAAATATTCAAGCCAATCATATTTTTAAATTGACAAATACAACTTCAATAACTAAAAGTTATTAGATGAACTGAAAGTCAAACAAAAATCCCGGCATAAAACTCTTACAGTGAACATTAAATTCTCTAACTGTACAAGTAGGGGTTGAAACTAAAGATTTCTAGAGCTGTAGAATTCATTCTGTTGGAAGTTGAAAACATAACTACATTCACATGTGAATCAGGTCACATTTAGACTTCAACTAAAATATTAGGGTTTACTAACTGAAAATTCCTTAATCTTTGTGCACGAAGTTTCCTCATCTGCAGAATGAGAATAGTGAAGACACTTATTTCACAAAGCTTACATGAAAGAATCTGGCACTTAGGCAAATGCCTAGAAATCAGTATGCAAACAATACATTTTGGTAATAAACCACTACCTTTTTTTAAAATTTTTTAAATTTTTTTTTAAATTTTATTTTATTTTCTAAGTTTTTTTTTTTTATTTACATTCAAAATCATTTCCCCTTTCCCGTTTCCTCCCTCCCCGAAAGTCCCATAAGCCCCCTTCCCTCCCTCTTTTCCCCATTCAACTCCCTCTCGC
The DNA here is from genome assembly GCA_036184795.1 of Tokudaia tokunoshimensis. Lineage (NCBI taxonomy): Eukaryota > Metazoa > Chordata > Mammalia > Rodentia > Muridae > Tokudaia > Tokudaia tokunoshimensis. The sequence goes on from BTHU01000021.1 coordinate 28,902,858, forward strand.
TTCTCTGTCCTGGTATTCCCCTACATCCAGTCTTTCCAGGAACAGGAGTTTCTCCTTCCATCTTCTTGGAAACCTATTGATATGCGAATTGTGTCTAGGGTATTCTGAGATTCTGGGTTAATATCCCCTTATCAGTGACTGCATACCATGTGTGTTCTTTTGTGATTGGGTTACCTCACTAAGGATAATAATTTCAAGTTCTGACCATTTGCCTAGGAATTTTGTGAATTCATTGTTTTTAATTGCAGAGTAGTATTCCATTGTGTAAATATACCACATCTTCTGAATCCATTCCTCCGTTGAGGGACATCTGGGTTCTTTCCAGCTTCTGGCTATTATAAATAAGGCTGCTATGAACATAGTGGAGCATGTGTCCTTATTGCATGCAGGTAAAGCCTCTGGGTATATGCCCAGGAGTGGTATAGCCGGATCCTCCTGGAGTGTCATGCCCAGTTTTCTGAGGAACCGCCAGACTGCTTTCCAGAGTGAATAAACCACTACCTTTGTGAATCATTTAGCATTAAACATTGAACAGTGCTGTAAGAACAATCTTATTCTACCCTCCGTTGACTATGGCGCTGGAGCCAACAGGATATAGCTCCTTGATTCTTCCTTCCTCTTATCTAATGCCCTCGTCAACGTGTCACTATGTAAACTTTCATAAAACAGACTACCTAAATGTTTGAAATACAGCAGGATCTCAGCATAGTGCTAACACGGGGCAGGAAGTAAACAAACTGCTTGCACATCAGGAAATAAAAAAAAGAACAGGAAATCTGTAAATGATAGTAAATTAAAATGAAACTCCCTGAGGAAAGGTTAGTTCTTTAAAAAAAAAGAAAAAAAAAGAAAAGAAAAGAAAGAATTCTCCCCATGCCAAAGCTTTCCAGTTTCATTAACCTTACGCCCTACAGGGAACCTGGAGGCAGAGTGCTCTCCTCACCTTGGATTTCGGGGTCCCGGAGGGCGCTGCAGCCATGGCATCTTGAGCAGAATCCTGTAAAACAAACCAAGAGCTCATCCCAATTCCAGGTACAAGGCGAGGCCAAACAAATCCGTGCAGAGGACCCCTTTAGGCAGCAGGAGCGGGACCTGGGCCGTTGCCAAGGCAAGAGCCAGCGCCAGGTTCAAGGCAGAGCGCCGCGGCGGGGGTCGGGCCGTGAAGGTGGGGACAGGGTGCTGGCCATGCCCTCCCAGTCCTCGAGAGGCACACAGGGCCAGCTGGGCGGCACAACGCCCCCTTTTACCTCCATCGCGGGTGCGACCCGGCGGCCACGAACGCCTCTACAAGAGTTCCAGCTGCTCCGCCTCTGAGGCTGCAGGGCGCGGGTCAAAGGTCGTGCTACGAGGCGACTACGCTTCCCCCGCGTCTCCAAGGCTACGCAGAGCGGCACTTCCGCTTCCTCCTCGGTGTCCGGGAGGAAGTCCTCTGTGCGCAGGTCCCCTGGCCCGTGCCAGAAAGCGCTGAGTCGTCCAGCAATGCTCTGTGCCTGGTGACAGGTTTGAGCACACATTCCTTTTATCACTTTGTTTCCAAATTTTTAAAGATGTGGTTTACAAATTTAACGATCCCGACTAGCAAGCATATGTGTAACAAATAGCTTATAGGTGACTTAATTCTGTCATGTTCAAAATAGGTTCCTTTGTGAGTAGTAATTGGGAATAAATTACCGAATCCATTATTTTCTCAGGCGTTTCAAAATGTTGGCATGCTGACTCTATTGCTAAATATTAATTTGCTGACTGAGGTGCTTCTTGTATTGTTAATATTGTCAATTTGAAAGAATCTAGAATCATCTAGGAGACAAGCCACTAGACATGTATGTGAAATTTATCTAGATTAGATTAATTGAGCTTCCCCATAGCTCAATTAATTAATTAGTTACCACCAGTAACTGCGGGTGGTAGCATTCCACGGACTGTTGTCAGTGGTTGAATAAAAAGGAGAACTCAGACTGAACTCCAGCATTCATTTGAAAGAATCCATCAAGGTCACAGTGTGGGAAGGTAAGAGTGACTAGTGTCTGATAAGGCACCCTCCCTTGTGGTCACAAATGAGAGAGGACAGGGTAAAGGGATTCAAGGGTTCTGTCAGAGTCCTACAGGTCTTCCTTTTCCTCGTAGTTGCTCACAAGGGGATGAAGGCAAGATAAGGAAAACAAAACAAAACAAAACAAAACAAAACAAAACCCCAGAGGACTCTAGAGAGGAAAGCAGAGAGACCGAAGATATTAGAATATAGATTTTCGTTGTTATTGTCTTATAGAGTGGTAACAGGGCACCTTTAGACTGACCTAGGCCTTAAAAAATGCTGGATATTTTTCTATTGTTAAGTCTGGCCTAAACATAAACTAGAGGACAGAACAAGTGGCCGATAGTGGTGAATATTAATGTATTTTCGTAGGTGAGAGGGCATTGATTCAGCAGGTTTTTCAGGTTGTCTACTTCCAGGTGTAGGCACACACTAATTGCAGGTATAGGCCTTCAAGCAGTTGGGCCCCCAACCCAAGTAGAGCCAGGGAGTTTTTCAAGTTACATGTGGGAAAAGTTAGGCATTTTTGTTGATTTTGATCATGGCTTCTGGAAATCATATGGTATTACCTTACAAAATATAAAGACATCAAATTCAAAATGAAGTTTTCTCCCTGATAATACTCTGAGGGGAGAAAATAGTTACCTCCTCTCAATCCTCATTCCCGATATACAGCACAGCAAGTGACTTCTTTCTTGTTTCTCTGATCCTTCAGAAACAGTGACTTTCTTCAGTTTTATAGTGGACCGAATACCTTTTGTTAGTCAGGTTTCATGCACTATTTAAATTCAGTGAGAAGCAGCCTCTAGAGGTTGGATTTTCCCGTAGATCCATTTTTTTCTTTTTCTCTTTCTTTCTTTTTCTTTCTTTCTTTCTTTCTTTCTTTCTTTCTTTCTTTCTTTCTTTCTTTCTTTCTTTCTTTCTTTCTTTCTCAAACTGCCCTCTGAAAAACTTCATTTTGTATCATGCTGGTCACCTAACTTTGTATTGGGAGAAAGAAGAACAGCAAAATAGCCCAAGGTCAAAAGCATTAGGTTCTTGAAAAGAGCTGAAGAGTAAACTATTTCCAAAAGAGAATACTATTGTTTACCCCATGATATAAAAACAGCTTCAGTACCCTGAGCTAGAACTGATCTGAATATATGCTCCCTGAGGACTAGCTTTCTTGGTTCCAGACGGCACCATGTAAGTTTCCAGAGGAGGGAGGCAGACAACAGTCCTTCCCAGCTATGCCACCTGTGAACCGCGTCATCCAGTGCAGCCTGGTAATCAGAGTTCTATATGGCAAATATACCTTGGACTTCATTGGACTAATTTGACTTAAGACCTGCTCAACAAGAGGGAAGCCATGCCTCATACTGGAAACCAACCTAACTACTCAGTGCTACTGAAGTCATGATTGCTCGAGGAGAGTCTAAAACCATTAATTTACTAAGACAGCATAATCCCCAGCAATATAAACACTTGTCCTTGTACCCTCATATGTATATAGTCTTTACCCCTCATCAAGGAAACTTTTCTTTGCAGCAGGTGGAACCACTAAGAAAACCACAGTCCATCAGTATTCAGAGTGTGGAGCTCAATCCCAAGGGATCCATCTACAAAACACGTCCACACCTCAGGCTCAGAGAAAATTGAGGAAGAAGGGGTGAGGGGTGGAAAGATTATGAGAGGCAGAGAATCAGCAAGTTTGGTGTGAGATTCTGTCTCCTAGTAATGTCAGAAGCTACACATATTAATCTCATCAACATGACTGCCCAAGAATGAACAAGGATGACATCAGTGGATGCGGTGAAGTGGGAAGAGAAGAGCCCATTAGGCCTCCACGCCACATAAAGAACTTCAGGAATCTAAAGAGAGCTGGGAACAAGACAGGTGGTCCTTCCCAAGGAAGGGAACATGAATTGGTTGTCCAGTACCAAATAGCCCTGAAAACATACATATAAGTAACATGGGCTAAAGAGGCTATATTTATGAATATATATGTATATTATACATATATGCAAGCAATAACAATTCATGAAAAAAGTCATGAATTTGATGGAGAGCAAAGAAGGTTATATTAGAAGGGTTTTGAGGGAGGAAAGAAAAGGGAGAAATGTAATTATTGCTAACCTGCCCTGGTCAGGGAGACTAAGTCTTTGCACATCAAAGGTTATGTGAAAAGATTTATATGGAATGTCCAGGGGACTCCAGGTTTAAGAGTAATGCAAACAAAGCACTTCTCAAAAAAGCAAGCAAGACATGAGGTAACATTTATAGTTACCTTAAGCAAATATAAGTGCATTGAGGGAATCCACCTGGTGTTATGTCTTCTCATCTTTGACCATATGACAAGAGCCAAGAGTATTCTCTCAGACCTTTGCCTTTCCCACATAGATATTGTCCACATGCCAGGGCATCCCCTTCACATCCTTGCTTTCAATTATCATAGTTTATGCAATTTTCTCTAGAAGGAAGCCTTGTGGAAAGAACGTTCTGCACTCCATTCATCATTCATAGTATGTTTACAGCTTTTGTGCATAGACTTCCACAATTATAATCTCAAAAATAAATTACAAAAAGAAATGCAAATAGCCAGTAAGATTCTTTTTTTTTGTTTTGTTATTGAAACAGAGTTTCACTCTATAGCTCAAACTGTTCTGGAACACACCAGGTAGAACAGGCTTGGCCTTGACCTCATAGGTATGCATCTGCCTCTGACTCCCAAGCACTGAAATTAAAGGTGCATACCCCTATGCTCATCTAGTAAACATTTTAAAAACTATTCAATGCCCTTGACTATTAAGTAAACACAGATTAAAACTAATTCAAGATTCTATCTCACAGGATAGCTACGATGAGGAATACAAGTGACAGGCAATACTGCTGTAGATGTGCAGAAAGGTGACCTCTTCTACTTTGTTGGTGGCGGTTCAAACTAGTTCAAGCACTATGGAATCATCTGGATGCTTCCCCCCCCCAAAAAAAACTGTAAATAGAACTATCATATAGAATTATCATAACGTAACCCAACAATACCACTCATGGGGAAATAATCAAAGAACTTTAATCCTACTGCAGCAATAACTTGCACATCCTTGCTAATTTCTACTTTATTCACTATAGCTAGGAAATCATATCAACGTAGATTTCCATCAAGTGTTGAATAGACTGGGAGAATGTGGTACATATGCACAGTGGAATGTTACTCAAGTGTATGAGAACATCTTGGAATTTGCAGATAAATGGATGAAACTTGAAAAAAAAATGGTAAAACAGTAGTTCTCAATCTGTGGGTGGAGATTCCACTGTGGATCAAATGACATTTTCATAGGGGTCTCATGAGACCATCTAAATTTTTGATATATGCATAATGATTAATGTCAGTAGCAAATTTACAGTTATGAGGCCACACTGAATAGAATTTTATGATTGTGGGTCATTGTAACATGAGAAACTGAATTAAGGGGCTGCAGCATTAGGAAGGTTGAGAGCTACTACACCAGAATAAAGTTCAGAAAAACAGTGTATATATGTTCTCTCTCATATGTGGCTGCTAGCTTTAAATCTCTTGTTTCCTGTGTTTAAGTTGGAATCCATGTGGTAGTCAGGTAATTAGAAACAGGCTGTTGGGAGCACACCTATTAAGAGAAAGGAGATAACAATATACAGTAAAATATAAATAGACAGGAACTAGGGGATGGCAAGGAAAAACTATGGAGAGGAGTGGAGGATGGCGAAGTAAGTCTGTGGGAAAAAGCTTAGCTAAAATGAAGTGGGAATATAAAAGTTGTGTGGAGACCTATGATCTTGCAACATAAGTTAATAAAAAAGCCAATCAGGTGCATAGTAGAACACAAAATGACATTAAAGAATGGGGCAAATATACTGAAATAAAGGTTTAAGTGGGGATGGAATCAGATAGAAAAAGGAAAACAGGTTAGAGGATGTGCTGCTTTGAATAACAAATGTCCCCCATAGATTCCCATATTTGGCCATTTGGTCCTCATTTGGTGACACTGTGTGATTGCCATAGTGCCAGCTTGCATCCCCACCAATATTTAGTTAATATTCCTCTTTCCCTATATCCATGCGCATTTGTCATCATGCGTTTTTATTAACTTAGTTCTTTAAAAAAAAATACTAGTCAATATTCCTTGGTTAACATTAGATCTAAATATAGTTTTAATATTCATTCCCTTGATGTTAAACTTTTGAAATGATTTCTGCTGGAGCCCACACGGCATCATAGTGTAAACTGAGGCAGGTTGGAGGGGGAGGGGAAGAGGGGATGGCCAAAGCTGCTTACTTTTGTCAATTTGTACCTTCTTTAACTCTTTGTTATTCGGTAGCACAAACCCTCTCACTTCCAGTAATTTAATTCCCGTGGATAGGAGCAGGGAACTAAAAACAAAAAGCTTAGTTAGGCTCAAGGGCCTAACTAAACCTAACTTAGGCTCAAGGGCTTGGAGTTCATTAACTCTTCATGAGTCAGAGAGAAAAGAAAAGGAAGGAAGAATTTCACACACAGACACAGACACACACACACAGACACACACACACACACACACACACACACACACACACACACTGTCTTTGGTCAGACCCAACCACCTGCTTCACCAATTCCACAAGTGTTCGTGCATATATACACATATATACACATGTATGTATGTACATACATACAGACATGTATGTATGTACATACATACAGACAAACAAATATGTGTGTGTTTGTCTGTATGTATGTACATACATACAGACAAACACACACATATTTGGGGAATAGATCCATCATTTGGTGGATGGAGCAGAGCCTCTAAAGTGACATTTTATTTCTTCTCTCTGACAATACATACTTTCTAGACAAAAGTTCTTTATAAAATTACCTCATAGATAAAATGTTATACAATAGGGGAGTTACAAAAAGTTGTCCATAGTAAGTTCAAAGCAGTGCTTTATACTATAAGCTCCTAAGTTCAAAGCAGCAATTTCACATAGCCTTGCTTTAGCATAGTGCATACCTGCAGCTTCATCCTTGGACCTAGAATGAATGTTATTCCTTAATCACAAATCTGTCCCAAGTCTGTTTCTCTTCTTAGTGCAATTTATGGAAGTATTCCTTATTATGCAACCTTTACTTACTATTCTATGAGAAGGGGGTCTATTATTGATTCTAACTGTATTACATATTTCTGGCAAAACAACTAAATCTCCTGAAGCTTTCTTCCTAAAATTATTTGGATCAAATCAGAAATGCTATCAAGTCATTAATTTATCGAAACAGCATTAATTCATGAAAGTTCATCTTCATGTTGATCTGCAGGAAATTTGCCCAATAGGGTATGCTGTTGCCCAAGAATCATTAAGGTATGCAATAGTGGCAGGAAAGGCATGTCAGCAGTGAGAAGCGGTCCCAGGACAAAGTCTCTGGGGCTGTGCCTCTCCAGTGTGCACCCATTGAAGCCATGCAAAATGGTGGGCCTTCTCCAAGAAACTTGCTTGCTTGCCATAGCCTTTCTTAGATGGCTTCTGACAGATTTCTTAGTCATTTGTGTTTTATCTTTTGAAAATGCTATGTTTAGTTCCATACTCCACTTTTAATTCTTTGTTTTCTTGAGGTTTGATATTTTTTGTTCTTTGAATATTTTAAAGCACAGCCATTCTGTCACTGTATAGGTTGGTAAAGACTTTTTCCCCCTTATTTTTTTTTTTGTCTATAAAACATTGCTTATAAAACACATTTTATTGTAGGTATGGGCACAGAGGACAGGTGTATGTAGAGTTTGTATATTATGCTTTTTAAAATTTAAAATAGAGTTTTAGAAATGCAATATGTTGTGATTACAGTTTCATTTTCCCATTATTCCTCTACAACTCCCCTTCCATCTGGATCATCAACTTTTCTGTCTCTCATTAGAAAGTAGAGAGACACCTAAGGAATAAATTATAAAATAAAATATGATTTTTCAAATTTTAATATGAAAAAACAAGCAAACAAGGAAAAGAACAAAGAATAAGCATAAGAAATGCATAAAGATACTGAACACACATGTTCACATACACAGGACTCGCATCACAACAGAAACCTGGAAATTCACACAGGCATGCATACACACACACACACACACACACACACACACACACACACACACACAGAGGAATGTAGGGTTAAAAAAACCCCAATTTGACATTATATGACAACCTCCAAAGTTGCCTTTGAGACTTTGAGTTCAGTCTCAGTTTTTTGGTCCATCTATTGCTAGGCATGAGTTTTGCTTTTAAGAGTAGTTTGTCTCTCCAGTGAGACTCCTTTGGAAAACACCAGGTTTTCATTTGCAAGTGACTATCAATTGGAGATGGTTTCTGGGTTAGGAATGGGCTATGTGTCATTTCTCCTCTCAGCTCTAGAACCACGCCTGGTACAGATGAATGGCAGTCCTGCACATGTTGCCATTGTCTATGTGAGTTCATATGTGTGCTAGTCTTATGTCTAGAAGGCCTTGATACTTTGGTGTCCTTCATCCCCTCTGGTTCTTACCTTCTTTCTGCCTCTTCTGCAGTGTTTCTTGAGCCCTGAGGTGAGGGAGTTTTTGCACGTAAGAAAATATTTTTTTCTCTTTGTATCATTTTTATTGCCTTAACTAGCCTTATTGCTCCAGCAATTTTTTGTACCTCTTCCCTCCCTCATTCCATTCCTCATTCCCTCCCTCCCTCATTCCCTCCCTCCCTCATTCCCTCTCTCCCTCCCCCCTTTTCCTTCCTTCCTTCCTTCCTTCCTTCCTTCCTTCCATGAGTACATTGTAGCTGTCTTCAGACACACCAGAAGAGGGCATTAGATCACATTATAGCTAGTTGTGTGCCACCATGTGGTTGCTGGGAATTGAACTCATGACCCCTGGAAGAGCAGTCAGTTGTAGTAACCACTGAACCATCTCTCCAGCCCTCCAGCAAAGACTTTTAAGGACACTTTTGACATGTAATGAGAGTAGTCATCCTTGTCTTTTTTTGTTTTACCATCTTCTTATTTGTTATATTGCTCAAAAAGAAATAAATGGGCATACTTTATGTTCTTGGAGGAAAGGAGCAGTAAATATCTGAAGACATTTAATAATCTTCTGTGAATTCGTTTTTTTTTTTTTTTTTTTTTTTTTTTTTTTTGAGACAGGGTTTCTCTGTGTAGCCCCGACTTTCCTGGAACTCACTCTGTAGACCAGGCTGGCCTCTCTGTGTAATGTTTGGCTGCTGGTCTCTATGTCTGCTCTTATCTGCTGCTGACTGGACAAGGCACCAGTATGTGAGTATAACAGAATATCACTAGGAATCACTTTATTGATTTTTTTGACCACTCATGTTTGTTCTACTCTAGGTCTCTGGACTACCTAGAATCCAATTCCTGGACATCCAGGCAGTGTATACCATTGACTTCCTCTTGTGCTGTAGGCCTCAAGTTAAACCAGACGTCGGTTGGTCACTTCCATAAGTTTTGTTTCACTATTACCCAATCACATCGTGCAGGCAGGACAATTTTTAGTTTGAGGATTTTGTGGCTGGGTTGGTGTCCAGTTTTCTCTTTTCATAGCTTGTATAGTACTGTCTCGAATCAAAGAATCTAGAATGAAGTCTGGTGAAGGCTCCATGCAGGCACCAGCTCGACCTATTCATACAACGAGCTATATGGATATTGTTCTCAGCTCTGGTACCTCACTGTCAGTTTTTGGAGAGTGACCCTCTGTCCTAGCATCAGCCTGGGTTGTTTAGGGATATGCATAGGAAACCCTCAATCAACAACTTGATGAAATGCAATCCAGTCCTACCACTGGAAGTCTTGTCTGGCTACAAAAGATGGTTACTTCAGATGCCATATCCTCCATCACTAGGAGTCCTGATTTGGGTCACCCTAATAGATTCCAGAAACTTTCCACTGCACTAGCTTTCCACACCACTCTGAAAATGTCCAATAATTCCAGCTCTCTGCCCCTGAATTCTTTCCACTCATCCTCATCCCTCAACCTGATCCTTCCCACTCCTGTCTCCACCTGCTTCCACTCGACAACAAAATCTATTCTCTTTTAACCTTCCCAAGGAAAGCCATGCTTCCTCCCTAGAGCCCTTCCTTTTACCTAAATATGGGTGCCTATGATTTGTATGTAGCTTGATTATTGCATACCATATTTTTCTTTCTGGGTCTGGGACCTTGCACAGGATGATTTTTCTAGTTCCATCTATTTGCCTTCAAATTTCATGATGTCATTTCTTTTTAACATCTGAGTAATACTCCATTGTGCAAATGTACCACATTTTCCTTATCTAGTCTTTGGTTCAAGGACATCTAGGTTGTTTCCAGTTTCGAGATATTATAAATAAAGCCAAAATGAAAATAGTTGAGCATGTGCCCTTGTTTAGGATGGAGCATCCTTTGGATGTATGCCCAAGAGTGGTTTTGAGGTAAATGGATTTCCAGTGTTCTCATAAATTGCTATATTGATTTTCATATTGGCTGTACAAGTTTACAATCCCACTAGCAATGCAGGAGTGTTCCCCTTGCTCCACAACCTTGGCAGCATCAGCTTTAACATGGAATCTCAAAGTTGTTTTGACATGTATTGTGAGGGCTAAGAATTTTGAATATTTCTTTAAATGTTTCTCAGCCATTTGAGATTCTTATATTGTAAATTCTCTTTAGACCTGCAACTCATTTTTAAATTGGGTCATTTGTTTGGTTGGTATTTAGTTTTTGAGTTCTTTATGCATTGTGAATATTAGCCCTCTATTGAATGTAGAGTTGGTTAAAAATGTTGTCCTATTCTCTGTGCTGTCTCTTTGTCCTAATGATGGTGTCCTTCACCATGCAGGAGCTGTTGACTTTCATGTGGTTTCATTTAACAGTTTTGTTTTTGGTGCTTGTGTTAATGGGTTTCTGTTCAGAATTTTTTTTCCTGTGCCAGCGGGTTCTAGCTTATTCTTCACTTTTTCCATCAGGTTCAGGGTATCTAGTTTTATGTTGAGGTCTTTGATCCTTTTGGAGCTGAGTTTTGTACAGGGTGATAAGTACATGTCTATTTGCATTCTTTAACATGTAGACTTTCAGTTTGACTTGACCTGCATCACTTTTTGTAGATGCTGGGTTTTTTAGTGTGTATTTCTGATTTTTATATAAAGCATCACATGTCCATAAGTGTGTGGATTTATGCCTGTGTTTCCATTAGATCCCATTGATCAATATGTCTATTTTTGTGCCATACCATGCTGTTTTTATTATTATAACTCCGTATTACAACTTGAAATCAGGGATAGTGATTTCAGGTCCTAAAGTTCTATCATTTAGGATTGCTTTAGCTATACTGTTGTGTGTGTGTGTGTGTGTGTGTGTGTGTGTGTGTGTTTTCATATGAAACTGAAAATTTTCCTTTCAAGATCTGTGGAGAATTGTGTTGCCATTTTATGGAGATTTCTTTTGTTTGGATGGCCTTGTCTTCTACTATATTAATCCTACCAAGCCACAAGCATGGAAGTTCCTTCTATCTTCTGATATCTTCTTTGATTTCTTCCTTCAATATCCTGAAATTTTTATCATACAAGCCTTTCACTTGCTTGGTTAGAGTTTTCCCCAAGATATGTTTTGAGGCTATTGTGAATTGTATTATTTTCCTGATTTATTTTTTCAGTATGTATTTAATTTTATAGAGGAAGTCTACTGATTTTTGTGAGTTAATTTGTATACAGTGACTTATCTGCAAGTGTTATCAGCTATAGGAGTTTGCCAAGGGTACTTTTAGGGTAACTTATGTATGCTATGGTATCATCTGCAAGTAAAGATACTTTGACTTCCTTGTTTCCATTTTGATCTCCATCAGTTTTCTTAATGCTCTGTTAGATAAGGAGATAGTGGAAAACCTTGTCTTGTTCCTGATTTTAGTAGAATTCCTTTGAGGTTCTCTCCACTTAATTTGATATTGGCTATGGGCTTGCTGCAAACTCCCTTTCTTTGTTTAGGTAGGTCCCTGTATCACTTCTCTCTCTTCAGGACTCTATCATGAAGGGTTGTTGAACTTTTTTCAAAGGCTTTCAGCATATAATGAGATGATCATATGGTTTTGTCTTTTAGTTTGTTTATATGGTAGAATACATTTATTGATTCATATATATTGAACTATCAATGCATCTTTAAGATGAAGCCTACTTGTTGATTATCTTGGATGATCTTTTTGATGTGTTATTGGATTTGGCTTGCAAGTATTTTACTAAGAATTTTTATATCTATGTTCAAAGGGAAATTGGTTTGTAATTTTCTTTGATGGGGTTTTATGTGATTTTGGTATCAAGTTAACTCTGGTCTTGTAAAATTAGTTGGGGAGTTCTGTGTCTATTTTGTGGAATAATTTGAGTGGTATTGGCATTCGTTCTTTCAGACTCTGCTAGAATTGTGTGCTAAAACATTTGACCTTGAGCTTCTCGTTGTCGTTAGGAGACTTTTTTATTGAATATATTCTTTATTTACATTTCAAATGCTAAAACCTTTCCCAGTTTCCCCGCTCCCTGAAAACCCCTAACCCCTCCTCCCAACCCCTGCCTCTAAGTATATGCCCCTCCTCCTGATCCACTCCCACCTACCCCACCTAATTTTCCCTATGCTGGGGCATCTATTGAGCCTTCACAGGACCAAGGACCTCTCCTCCCACTGATGCCCAACAAGGCATTCCTCTGCCACATTTTTGGCTGGAACCATGTGTATTCCTTGGTTGATGATTTAGTCCTTGGGAGTCCTGGGGCATCTGGGTGGGTGACATTGTTGTTTTTCCCATGGGGCTGCAAACCCCTTCAGCTCCTCCAGTCCACCCTCCAACTTCTCCATTGGGAACCCCATGCCCAGTCCATTGGTTGGCTGCTAGCATCTGCCTCTGTTTCTGTAAGGCTCTGGCAGGGCCCCTCCAGAGACAACCATAACAGGCTAATTTCTGTATGCACTTCTTGTCGTCCATAATAGTGTCGGGGTTTGGTGACTATTTATAGGATGAATCCCCAGGTAGGGCAGTCTCTGCGTGGCCTTTCCTTCAGTTTCTGGTCCACATTTTGTCTCCATAATTGCTCCTGTGAGTATTTTGTTCCCTTTCTCAGAGGAACCAAAGCACCCCCACTTCAGTCTTCCTTCTTTTTGAGCTTCTTATGGTCTGTGAATTGTAATTTGTTTATTCTGAGCTTTTGGGCTAATATCTGCTCATCAGTGAGTGCATACCATGTGTGTTCTTTTGTGATTGGGTTATCTCACTCAGGATGACACTTTCTAGTTTCATCCATTTGCCTAAGAATTTCATGAATTCATTGTTTTTAATAGCTGAATAGTACTCCATTGTGTATATAAACCACAATTTCTGTATCCATTCCTCTCTTGAAGAATATCTGTGTTCTTTCCAGCTTCTAGCTATTATAAATAAGGCTGCTATGAACATAGTGGAGCATGTGTCCTTAATACATGTTGGAGCATCTTCTGGGTATATGCCCAGGAGTGGTATAACAGAATCCTCTGGGAGTGTCATGCCCAGTTTTTTGAGGAACCACCAGACTGCTTTCCAGAGTGGTTGTACCAGCTTGCAATCCCACCAGCAGTGGAGGAGTGTTCCTCTTTCTCCACATCCTCGCCAACAACTGCTGTCCCCTGAGTTTTTGATCTTAGCCACTCTGGCTAGTGTGAGGTGGAATCTCAGGGTTGTTTTGATTTGTATTTCCCTGATAACTAAGGATGCTGAACATTTCTTTAGGTGCTTCAGAGCCATTCGAGTTTCCTCAGTTGAGAATTCCCTTTTTAGCTCTGTACCCCATTTTTCAATAGGGTTATTTGGCTCTCTGGAGTCTAACTTCTTGAGTTCTTTGTATACATTGGATATTAGCCCTCTATTGGATGTAGGATTGGTAAAGACCTGTTCCCAATCTGTTGGTTCCTGTTTTGTTCTATTGACAGTGTCCTTTGCCTTACAGAAGCTTTGCAGTTTTATGAGGTCCCATTTCTCAATTCTTGTTCTTAGAGAATAAGTGTTCTATTCAGGAAATTTCCCCCTGTGCCCATGTGTTCAAGGGTCTTCCCCACTTTCTCCTCTATAAGCTTCAGTGTATTTGGTTTTAAGTGTAGGTCCTTGATCCTTGAGCTTTGTACAAGGAGATAAGAATGGGTTGATTTGTATTTTTCTGCATGCTGACCTCCAGTTTATCCAGCACCATTTGTTAAAAATGCTATCTTTTTTCCACTGGATGTTTTTAGCTCCTTTGTCAAATATCAAGTGACCCTAGGTGTGTGGGTTCATTTCTGGGTCTTCAGTTGTATTCCATTGATCTTCCTGCCTGTCTCCATACCAATACCAAACAGTTTTTACCACTGTTGCTCTGTAGTAGAGCTTTAGGTCGGGAATGGTGATTCCTCAAGATCTGTTGTTGTGGAGAAGTGTTTTTGCTATCCTGGGTATTTTGTTATTCCAGATGAATTTGCAGATTACTCTTTCTAGCTCTATGAAGAATTGATTTGGAATTTTTATGGGGGTTGCATTGAATCTGTAGATTGCTTTCGGCAAGATGACCATTTTTACTATATTAATCCTGCCAATCCATGAGCATGGGAGATCTTTCCATCTTATGAACTCTTCAATTTCTTTCTTCAGAGGCTCGAAGTTCTGGTCGTACAGATCTTTCACTTGCTTGGTTAGAGTCACACCAAGGTATATAATATTACTTGTGGCTATTGTGAAGGGTGTCATTTCCTTAATTTCTTTCTCAGCTTGTTTATCCTTTGAGTAGAGGAAGGCTACTAATTTGTTTGAGTTAATGTTATATCCAGTCACTTTGTTGAAGTTGTTTATCAGCTTTAGGAGTTCTCTGGTGGAAGTTTTGGGGTCGTTCAAGTATACGATTACATGATCTGCAAATAGTGATATTTTGACTTCATTCTTTCCAATTTGTATACCTTTGATCTCCTTTTGTTGTCTGATTGTTCTGGCTAGGACTTCAAGTACTGTATTGAATAGATAGGGAGAGAGTGGGCAGCCTTGTCTGGTCCCCAATTTTAGTTTCAAGTTTCTCTCCATTTAGTTTGATATTGGCCACTGGTTTGCAGTATATTGCTTTCACTATGTTTAGGCATGGGCCTTGAATTCCTGATCTCTCTAAGACTTTTAACATGAAGGGATGCTGAATTTTGTCAAATGCTTTTCCAGCATCTAATGAAATGACCATGTGGTTTTTTTCCTTGAGTTTGTTTATGTAGTGGATTACATTGATGGATTTCCGTATATTGAACAATCTCCGCATCCCTGGGATGAAGCCTACTTGATCATGGTGAATTATCGTTTTGATGCATTTTTGGATTTGGTTGGCCAGAATTTTGTGAAGTATTTTTGCATCAATGTTCATGAGGGAGATTGGTATAAAGTTCTCCTTCCTTGTTTGGTCTTTCTTTGGTGTAGGTATAAGCGTTATTGTGGCTTCATAGAATGAGTTGGGTAGTGTTCCTTGAGTTTCTATTTCGTGGAATAGTTTGAAGAGTATTGGTATTAGCTGTTCTTTGAAGATTTGATACATTTCCCCACTAAACCCATCTGGTCCTTGGCTTTTTTTGATGGGAGACTATTAATAACTGCTTCTCTTTCCTCAGGACTTATGGGACTATTTAGTTCATTTATCTGATCCTGTTTTAACATTGGCACCTGGTATGTATCTAGAAAATTGTCCATTTCGTCAGATTTTCAAATTTTGTTGAGTATAAGCTCTTGTAGTAGGATCTGATGAGTTTTTGAATTTCTACAATTTCTGTTGTTATGTCTCCCTTTTTTCTGATTTTATTAATTTGGGTAATGCCTCTGTGCCCTCTGGTTAGTCTGACTAAGGATTTATCTATCTTTTTGATTTTCTCAAAGAACCAGCTCCTGGTTTTGTTGATTCTTTGTATAGTTCTTTTTGTTTCTATTTGGTTGATTTCAGCCCTGAGTTTGATTATTTCCAGCCATCTCCTCCTCTTGGGTGTATTTGCTTCTTTTTGTTCTAGAGCTTTCAGGTGTGCTGTCAAGCTGGTAGTGTAAGCTCTCTCCATTTTCTTTTTGGAGGCACTCAGAACTATGAGTTTTCCTCTTAGCACTGCTTTCATTGTGTCCCATAAGTTTTCTCATGATGTGTCTTCATTTTTATTAAATTCTAAAAAGTCTTTACTTTTTTATTTCTTCCTTGACCAAGCTATCCTTTTTTTTTAATTTTATTTTCTAAGTTTTTTTATTTACATTCAAAATCATTTCCCCTTTCCGTTTCCTCCCTCCCCGAAAGTCCCATAAGCCCCCTTTCCTCCCTCTTTTCCCCATTCAACCCCCTCTCGCTTCTCTGTCCTGACATTCCCCTACATCCAGTCTTTCCAGGACCAGGGGTCTCTCCTTCCATCTTCTTGGAAATCTATTGATATGGGAATTGTGTCTAGGGTATTCCGAGATTCTGGGTTAATATCCCCTTATCAGTGACTGCATACCATGTGTGTTCTTTTGTGATTGGGTTACCTCACTAAGGATGATATTTTCAAGTTCTAACCATTTGCCTAGGAATTTCATGAATTCATTGTTTTTAATTGCAGAGTAGTATTCCATTGTGTAAATATACCACATCTTCTGAATCCATTCCTCTGTTGAGGGACATCTGGGTTCTTTCCAGCTTCTGGCTATTATAAATAAGGCTGCTATGAACATAGTGGAGCATGTGTCCTTATTGAGAAGAGTATTGTTCAGTGTGCACATGTGTGTGTTTTCCTTTGTTTTTATTTGAACTTAAAACCAGCCTTAGACTGTGGTGATCTGATAAGGTACATGGAATTATTTAAACATTCCTGTATCTGTTGAAGCCTGTTTTGTGACCAATTATATGGTCAAGTTTGGAGAAGGTACCATGAGGTTCTGAGAAGAAGGTATATTCTTATGCTTTAGGATGGAATGTTCTCTAAATATCTATTAGATCCATTTGCTCCATAAGTTCAGTTAGTTTCACTGTGTCTTTGTTTAGTTTCTGTTTCCATGATTTGTCCAATGTTGAGAGTGGGGTGTTGAAGTGTCCCACTATTATTGTGTGGGGTGCAATGTGTGCTTTGAGCTTTAGTAGAGTTTCTTTAATGAATGTGGGTGTCCTTGCATTTGGAGCATAGATGTTCAGAATTGAGAGTTCATCTTGGTAGACTTTTCCTTTGACCAGTATAAAGTGTCCCTCCTTATCTTTTTTGACAACTTTTGGTTGAAAGTCGATTTTATCTGATTTAAGAATGGCTACTCCAGCTTGTTTCTTGGGACCATTTGCTTGGAAAATTGTTTTCCAACCTTTGACTTTGAAGTAGTGACTGTCTTTGTCACTGAGGTAGTTTTCTTGTATGCAGCAAAATGTCGGGTCCTGTTTACATATCCAGTCTGTTAGTCTATGTCTTTTTATTGGGGAATTGAGACCATTGATGTTAAGAGATATTAAGGAGAAATGATTGTTGCTTACTGTTGTTTTCATTGTTAAAGTTGGAATTCTGTTTGAGTGACTATCTTCTTTTGGGTTTGTTGAAAGAAGATTACTTTATTGCTTTTTCTTGGTTGTGGTTTCCCACCTTGTGCTGGTATTTTCCACCCATTATCCTTTGTAGAGCTGGATTTGTGGAAAGATATTGTGTAAATTTCGCTTTCTCATGGAATGTCTTGCTTTCTCTGTCTATGGTAATTGAGAGTTTTTCTGGGTATAGTAGTCTGGGCTGACATTTATGTTCTCTTAGAGTCTGTATGACATCTGCCCAGGATCTTCTAGCTTTCATAGTTTCTGGTGAGAAGTCTGATGTAATTCTGATAGGTCTTCCTTTACTTGGCCTTTTTCTCTTACTGCTTTTAATATTCTTTCTTTGTTTATTATGTTTTAATATTCTTTCTTTCATTACTATGTGACGCGAGGAATTTCTCTTCTGGTCCAGTCTGGAGTTCTGTAGGCTTCTTGTATGTTCATGGGCAACTCTTTCTTTAGGTTAAGAAAGTTTTCTTCTATAATTTTGTTGAAGATGTTTGCTGGCCCTTTAACTTGTAAATCTTTGCTCTCTTCTATACCTATAATCCTTAGGTTTGGTCTTCTCATTTTGTTCTGGATTTCCTGGATGTTTTGGGCCAGGAGCTTTTTGCATTTTGCATTTTCTTTGACTGTTGAGTCAATGTTTTCTATTGAATATTCAGCTTCTGAGATTCTTTCTTCTATCTCTTGTATTCTAATGTTGATGCTTGCATCTATGACTCCTGAATTCTTTCCAAGGTTTTCTATCTCCAGAGACGTCTCATTTGTGATTTCTTTATTGTTTCTACTTTCATTTTTAGATCCTGGATGGTTTTGTTCAGTTCCTTCACTTGTTTGTCTTTTCCTGAAATTCTTTAATGGATTTTTGCATTTCCTCTTTAAGGGCTTATACCTGTTGACCCATGTTCACCTGTGTTTCTTTAAGGGATTTTTGTGTTTCCACTTTAAGGGCTTCTTCCTGTTGACCCAAGGGAGTTATTTACGCCCTTCTTGAAGTCCTCTATCAGTATCATGAGATGTGATTTTAAATCCAGCTGTTGCTTTTCCGATGTGTTGGGGTATTCATGATTTGCAGTTGTAGGAGAACTGGGTTCTGTCATGTTGCCTTGGTTTCTGTTGGTAATGATCTTGCATTTGCCTTTTGCCATCTAGTTATGTCTGATGTTAACTGGTCTTGCTGTCTCTGACTGTGGCTTTTCTATCCTGCAAGCCTGTGTGCCTGTACTTCTGGGATTCCTCTTCTCTCAAATGCCCTGCATGCTGCGGTTCTCCAGGAAATATCAGGAGATGGGGTCTTCACTGATGCAGACCTGGCAGGGGTCTACCATAGCAGAATGGGCAGGCGGTGGCAGTGGAGGACGGGGGGAAGGAACGGAAGGGGAGTCGTATTCTGGAAGGCAGGGGTTTTGGTGGTTGCTGGCTATCGAGTCCCAGCAGTTCTGGGCCTCCAGAGGTGGGGATGGTTCTTACGGAATGTCCTGCTTCTGCTGGTTCTCTAGGAAGTATCAGGAGATGGGGTCTTCACTGTGTCAGACCTGGCAAGAGTCTGCCATAGCGGAATGGGCAGGCAGCATTAGAGGAAGGGAGTCCGTTAGGAGACTTTTAATGATTGTTTCTTTTTTATTAGGTGTTGTAGTTCTATTTATATCGTCTATCTGATCTTGATTTAAGTTTGGAAAGTGATCTGTATTGAGAAAATTGCCTATTTCTTTTTGTTTTTCAATTTGGTGTACTACAGGTTTTTAAAGTTTGTCCTTATGATTTTCTGGATTTTCTTGGTGTTTATTCTGTCCCCCTTTTCATTCCTATTTTTTGATTTGCATATTTTCTTCCTCCCTTTTAGTTAATGCAGATAAAGGCTTGTCAGTCTTTCTAATTTTCTCGAGGAATCAACTCTTCTCATTTTGTCCTGGATTTTCTGGATGTTTTGGGTCAGGAGCTTTTTGCATGGTTTTCTTTTTTCTTTTGTTTCTATTTCATCGAGTCTATACCTGAGTTTAATTGTTGCTTTCTGATTCGTCATCTGTGTGTGACGTTTTCTTTTTGTCCAAGAGAGGGCTTTACAGTTGCAGACATGGCTTTTAATTTTCCATCTTACCTGGAAGTCTGTTGCTGATTTTTAAATCTTATATATTCATGTCTTTTTAAGCATGCACAATTTACCAGAACTTCTTGTGAGGAATGAAATGATTTAAAAAGACAACTATTCAGAATCCACAGTGTATAAAACACTGTGGGGGGAGGGGTATTTCAAATTTGAAAAAAAAAAATAACGTTAAAACTGCCAGAAATGGTTCTTGTGCTAAAGAGTGACTCATTGGTATAGAACACTTGTTCGTGAAGAGAACCCTGTTTCAAACACCAGAATCTATGTCATGCCTGTACTGATTGGGTTTGTGTGTCAAGTTGACACAAGCTGGAAAGGAGCCTCCATTGAGTAAATGCCTCTATGAGATCCAGCTGTAGGGCATTTTCTCAATTAGTTATCAAGGGTGGGAGGGCCCATTGTGGGTGGTGCCGTCCATGGGCTTGTAGTCTTGGGTTCTACAAGAAAGCAAGCTGAGCTGCCATGGGAAGCAAGCCAGTAAGCAGCATTCCTCCTTGGCTTCTGCATGCACTCCTGCCTCCAAGTTCCTACCATGTGTGAGTTTTAGTCCTGACTTCCTTTGGTGATGAACATCATTGTGGAAGTGTAAGTTGAATAAATCCTTTTCTCCCCAACTTGCTTCTTGGTCATGATATTTTATGCAGGGATAGAAACCCTGACCAAGAATGGCCATTCATAACCCAATTTCAGGAGATCTAACAGTTATGTCTGTGATGAACATATATACATGTAGGGAAAACATTCACATACATAAACTAAGCCAATTTAATGTGTTTAAGGAGAAATGGCCCATGTTTTCATGGCTGCAACTTGGGATGCTGGAACCTGAGATTAGAAATTCAAGGCCTTATCTATATGAGTTTGAGTCCAGCCTAGACTAAATGAGATTTTGTGTGAAAAAGTTTATTTTTATGCTTATCTTGTATTTTATGTGTATCAGTACAAATGAATCAATTTTATATTAGCTAAGACAGAGCTTTGAAGACACTGGTTAACATTGGCTTTCTGGGGCCATACCAACCAGGAAAAGAAATCAAAGAACAAAATTGCAATATAGGTAGCAACTAAACTAATGCATTGTACCACTTTATTTATTCATGCCATTGAGTGTTGTGATGGTCAATATTTATTGTCAAAGTCTCTGAATTTAAAATGGTCTGAGAGAAATACATCTAGGTATTTCTGTGAATACATTTCCCCAAAGAATTAACTATAAAAGACCCACCCTGAAGTATGTGGCATAATCATAAGAAATGGGGACCTAGACTGAATAAAAGTGGAAAGGAAAAAAGCCAGATATGTAGCAACTAATTTCTTCTCTAATTACAGATACACTGTGGCCAGTGTGGTGGTTTGAGTGAGATTGACCCAATGAGCTCTTATATCTGAATGCTTTGTCCCTAGTCAATAGAAATGTTTTGGGAAGGGTTGGTAGGTGTGTCCCTGTTTAGAAGATGTTCCACTGGCTCTGGGCTTTGAGGTTTCAAAAGCCTATGCCAGGTCCAGTCTCTCTCTTGTGTCTCAGACTTGTGGATCAGATATAAACTCTCAGTCCTGCTTTAGTGTGTCTGTCTCCCACCATGCTTTACACCATTTCTGTCACAGACCTACATTTTGAAACTATCAGTAAGCCACAAGTTAAATGTTTATTTTTATAATTTGCCTTGGTCATGGTGTTTCTTCATAACTATAGAAGCCTAACTTTGACAACCAGTCATCTCATGATCTTGACACCATGCTTTCCCATCACAATATAATGGAAACCCTCAAACCATGAGCCAAAATAGTTTTTGCCTTTGGTTGGTTTAACCATATATTTTTGATCATACCAATGAGAAAAGTACAAAATATAAAAGCTGGTAGTGAGAAATGGTGACATTCTTTTGACTACCTCTTTTATGTGTTATTGGTTTGGACCAATGTGTAGAGAAGAACACAATGACTAGCAGGACTGCACTATTTTATAATTACAGTAGAATCCTGTATAATGGGGTTTCAAGGGGGAAATGAAGATTTTATTGGGCATTTTACATTATATACCAATGGCAAGACAGTGTTACTGCTTTCTGTTCATATCCTGATATTTGAACTGGGGCTGAATTCAATATTCTATCTTGGCCAGTTTTAAGTCTAAGTGCTTTGTAGACAACCAAGAGCTACTAAAAGATTCAAGAGGAGGAAAATGCAGGCAGTGCCTAACGTGAACTAGTTGCTAGCATTCTTCAAAATGTCTCCTTGTGATGTCATCACAACCAATGAATCATGGCTTGACAGTGTTTTTTTTTCTCTCTCAGTTTTTGTACCACAACCAGTGTCCTGGTTATTTTTCCCATAGTTGTCACCAAATCCCAAAGCCGAATCACCTCACGGGAATAAGAGTTTGTGCACAGGCTTTCAAGAGACACAGAATCCATGGTAGTGTGAGCATGCACTTATTTATAGAACTCAGTAGATATATTTCTGGTCCTGAATTAGATGTACTCCATCCTCTAGAGACATAATTCCTCTAGCTAAGCTCTACCTCCAGGTGTTCACAAATCCCCATACTAGAAATGAATTGCCCAAAACATCTGAGATACTTTTAACAAAAGCCCTGTGGAACTTTGAATGAGAAATATCTCCTACAATTAAGGTCATTTGAATACATGCACACCAGTTGTCCGCACAGTTTGGGGAACAGTTATATGGTCTAGCCTTGGTGGCAGAAGTCCATCACTGGGACTGTCCTTGATATGAACAAGCCTATGCTTTATTTGCTGCTTCTGCTTTCTCCTTGATTTTGAGGATGTGATGCTCTCAGGTGTCTGTTTTTTTTTTTAAAAGATTTATTTATTATTATATGTAAGTACACTGTAGCTGTCTTCAGACACACCAGAAGAGGGCATCAGATCTCATTGCAGATGGTTGTGAGCCATCATGTGGTTGCTGGGATTTGAACTCAGGACCTTCGGAAGAGCAGTCAGTGCTCTTAACCTCTGAGCCATCTCACCAGCTCCCCAGGTGTCTGTTTTTGCCTTCAAGATTCCAACTAACTGCCATGACTTTGTCTCATCACATGGGCCCTTATCCCTCCAATAATAAGCAAGCTATGCCCCTTTTCCCTTTAGATTTCATGTTCATGAGTTTTTAACACACACACACAGACACACAGACACACACACATACACAAACACACCCAGAATAGTAACCAATATTCTTAGCAGAATCCACCCTACCTGTGTTGCCTAGAAGTCAAGGCAGATTCATTCCTGTCACATAATTCCACAGTATCTGGGTCTCTCTCACATGCCCCCTCCAGAGGAACAATGATCCCTGCAAGTAGTCTCAATTCCAGATCTCATCCTCTGTTATGTAGCATAGGTCTCATGTGAACCAAGCCTGCTTCCTGGTGGCACAAAATTTCCTTGTCCCTCAGAAATCTTGAAGTCTATAAAGTCCACTTTTTTCTTATGGGAATAAAACTGTCTGCTTCAGGCTGTCATTGAAAGGCATTTTGCCAGGAAGGAGGATGTCTCCTATCATCACAGTACCCCTAAATTTCTCATCATTATCCTGCTCACCCACAAAAGAAATAAACTTACACAAGAAGTAGAAATGCAAGAATCAATGGAAAACTTAAAATTTCAAATAATACAACTAGGCAATGCAATCTGAAAGATCGAGTGGATCAACAAATTCTTGTATTGTGGCCAGGGAAATTCACAAATGAATCAAGAAATCTAAAAAACTAACAGCAATGATACACAAATATTCCAGCAGTCCATAAAACTGAAGGATGGGACACTTTCATACTTTTCAAAAAAAATAAGGGTTAACCTTACTCTCTAACCAAGTAGAGATACCTTAAAAAATCCAAATATCTGAGAATGTCTTTGATTACCAAGATGAGAAATTCCTTATATAAGAATTCCTCATGTCCATTAACATATTTTAAAAGACCATTCTTCAAGATACTTTCACTAGGTACACAAGGACTATTCTTTTTTTTTTTGAGATATAAAATGTTATTTATTGCCAGGCAGTGGTGGCACATGCCTTTAATCCCAGCACTTGGGAGACAGAGGCAGGCAGATTTCTGAGTTCGAGGCCAGCCTGGTCTACAGAGTGAGTTCCAGGACAGCCAGGACTATACAGAGAAACCCTGTCTCGAAAAAAAAAAAGTTATTTATTAAGAATCTGCAGTATGAGCACTTATTCAGCTTAATAATTTGGCCATAGCGTCCTTCTCAGGTCTCCTTCCAATCATCTCCTTGTGGAACAGCCTGGTACTCATGAGCACTGTTGCCCCCCCTTCTTCCCTCCACCTGCTTGTGCTCTGCCACTCTTTGGGGATGGGTGTCACTAAGCTGCCTAGGCTTACCACCTACTCCTGGGCTCCAGCCCAGCCTCAGCATCCCACATAGCTAAAGCTACACAGCACCTGCTAACTTTTCTTTCTTTTAGAGCAGGTCCAGCGTTCCAAGAGTGCAAGCTCATGGATACACAAGTAATTGTCAGGTCTTTATCTCACCCTTACTGGTGTTCCGTTAGTGACCTCACACTGTCAAACTCAAGATCAGTTTAAGGGACAACAATGAAGTACTAACATGGAGCAGAGGAAAAAAAGCATATAGCCAGATCAGGACTATGGTGGTCACCAGGCATAATGGCAGCCCTGTAACTTGTCAAGGAGGTAGCTCTTCAGTAAGCCAGGAAGGAGTTAGACACTACTTGCTGTGTATAGAACTCCCTTAGTTCTTGTGCTCAGAGAACAATCACATTTAGGAGTTACCTGGAAACCTTATATAATAGTCAAGCACAGTATTCAGTATTGACAAATACTGGTATCAGGATGGTTTTCCCATCATAATACAAACTCCATCAGAAAAAATCTATTCACTGTAGCTTCACCTAAGAATATCACAGTTCAGGAACTCCAACACACTGAACAAGTAATACTAATTAGCCTTGAACATGGTAAGGATGGAAAAATGAGAAGGTGGTGCTGGGCTGGTGAGATGGCTCAGCGGTCAAGAGCACTTGGTTCCTTTTCTGCCTCCCAAGCTCCCAAGTGCTGGGTTTAAAGGCGTGAGCCACCACTGTCCAGCATAAAAGTTGCTTTTGTTTGTTTGTAGTAGTTGTGCTTTTTTTTTTTGGCTTTTCAAGGTTTCCCTTTGTGTAACCGTGGAGACCAGGTTGGCCTTGAACTTGGAGATCCACCTGCCTCTTCTTTTTTTTTTATTATTTATTTTATTTTTTTTTTAATTTACATTCCAAATCATTTCCCCTTTCCCATTTCCTCCCTCCCCGAAAGTCCCATAAGCCCCCTTCCCTCCCTCTTTTCTCCATTCAACCCCCTCTCGTTTCTCTGTCCTGGCGTTCCCCTACAACCAGTCTTTCCAGGACCAGGGGTCTCTCCTTCCATCTTCTTAGAAATCTATTGATATGCGGATTGTGTCTAGGGTATTCCGAGATTCTGGGTCAATATCCCCTTATCAGTGACTGCATACCATGTGTGTTCTTTTGTGATTGGGTTACCTCACTAAGGATGATATTTTCAAGATCTGACCATTTGCCTAGGAATTTCATGAATTCATTGTTTTTAATTGCAGAGTAGTATTCCATTGTGTAGATATACCACATCTTCTGAATCCATTCCTCCGTTGAGGGACATCTGGGTTCTTTCCAGCTTCTGGCTATTATAAATAAGGCTGCTATGAACATAGTGGAGCATGTGTCCTTATTGCATGCAGGTAAAGCCTCTGGGTATATGCCCAGGAGTGGTATAGCCGGATCCTCCTGGAGTGTCATGCCCAGTTTTCGGAGGAACCGCCAGACTGCTTTCCAGAGTGGTTGTACCAGCTTGCAATTCCACCAGCAGTGGAGGAGTGTTCCTCTTTCTCCACATCCTCGCCAACAACTGCTGTCTCCTGTGTTTTTGATCTTAGCCATCCTGACTGGTGTGAGATGGAATCTCAGAGTTGTTTTGATTTGCATTTCCCTAATGACTAAGGATGATGAACATCTCTTTAGGTGCTTCTCAGCCATTAGTTATTCTTCAGGTGAGAACTCTTTGTTTAGCTCTGTACCCCATTTTTTAATAGGGTTACTTGCCTCTCTGGAGTCTAACTTCTTGAGTTCTTTGTATATATTGGATATTAGCCCTCTGTCGGATGTAAGGTTGGTAAAGATCATTTCACAGTTAGTTGGTTGCCGCTTTGTCTTTTTGACAGTGTCTTTTGCCTTGCAAAAACTTTGTAATTTAATGAGGTCCCATTTGTCTATTCTTGATCTTAGAGCATAAGCTATTGGAGTTCTGTTCAGGGAATTCTCCCCTGTGCCCATATGTTCAAGGTTCTTCCCTAGTTTCCCTTCTATTAGTTTCAGTGTGTCTGGTTTTATGTGGAGATCCTTGATCCACTTAGAATTGACCTTAGTGCAAGGAGATAAGAATGGGTCAATTTGCATTCTTCTGCATGTTGACCTCCAGCTGAGCCAGCACCATTTGTTGAAAAGGCTATCTTTTTTCCACTGGATGGTTTTAGCTCCTTTGTCAACAATCAAGTGACCATAAGAGTGTGGATTCATTTCTGGGTCTTCAATTCTGTTCCATTGATCTACATGTCTGTTACTGTACCAATACCATGCAGTTTTTAACACTATTGCTCTGTAGTACAGCTTGAGGTCCGGGATACTGATTCCCCCAGAGTTTCTTTTACTCTTGAGAATAGTTTTAGCTATTCTAGGTTTTCTTTTATTCCAGATGAATTTTTGAATTGCTCTTTCTAACTCTATGAAGAATTGAGTTGGGATTTTGATGGGGATTGCATTGAATCTGTATATTACTTTTGGTAAGATGCTCATTTTTACTATATTAATCCTGCCAATCCATGAGCATGGAAGATTTTTCCATCTTCTGAGGTCTTCTTCAATTCCTTTCTTCAGAGATTTGAAGTTCTTGTCATACAGATCTTTCACTTGTTTGGTTAGAGTCACGCCAAGATACTTAATATGGTTTGTGGCTATCATGAAGGGTATTATTTCTCTTACTTCTTTCTCAGCCTGCTTATCCTTTGAGTATAGGAAGGCTTCTGACTTGCTTGAGTTGATTTTATATCCGGCCACTTTGCTGAAGTCGTTTATCAGCTGTAGGAGTTCTCTGGTGGAGTTCTTTGGGTCGCTTAAGTACACTATCATATCATCTGCAAATAGTGATAGTTTGACTTCTTCCTTTCCAATTTGTATCCCTTTGACCTCTTTTTGTTGTCTAATTGCTCTAGCTAGAACTTCAAGTACTATATTGAAAAGATATGGAGAGAGAGGGCAGCCTTGTCTAGTCCCTGATTTTAGTGGGATTGCTTCAAGTTTCTCTCCATTTAGATTGATGCTGGCTACCGGTTTGCTGTAAATTGCTTTTACTATGTTTAGATATGGGCCTTGAATTCCTGATCTTTCCAAGACCTTTAGCATGAAAGGATGCTGAATTTTGTCAAATGCTTTCTCAGCATCTAATGAGATGACCATGTGGTTTTTTTCTTTGAGATTGTTTATGTAGTGGATTACATTGATGGATTTCCTTATATTGAACCATCCCTGCATCCCTGGGATGAAGCCTACTTGATTGTGGTGAATGATCGTTTTGATGTGTTCTTGGATTCGGTTGGCAAGAATTTTATTGAGTATTTTTGCATCGATATTCATAAGAGAGATTGGCCTGAGATTCTCTTTCTTTGTTGGATCTTTGTGTGCTTTTGGTATTAGTGTAATTGTGGCTTCATAGAACGAGTTGGGTAGTGTTCACAAGGACTATTCTATGTTCATAAATTGACAAAGAGCACAACATATACACATCTAGAGAGGTTTGTCAGCCTTGAAAAGGAATGAAATGCCATTTCCAAGGACAAACATGGAACTGTTGAGATTTCCTATTAACATGCCAATTCCACAAGCACAATTATCATTTTTACCCATCATAGGCCATATTAAGGAGCAAGGATAAATTTTCATATGCTGGGAAATATTGGTTATGTGAAGTGGGTTGCAAATGACAATAGAACATGTGGATATGACCACAGTGCACTGCAGGCAGGGATGGGAAGTCATGATCAAGTTCCACGGTCTATACATACGTACCTTACCTGTTTAAAAAAAACCAAGGACAAAGTCAACATTTACAGAGCAATGAATCTGATAACTGGAAATTCTCAGTCACTGAGTAAAAAGAAAATACAGACAAATATCAAAACCAAAACCAACATTGTCAAAAAATTCAATTAATGTCAAAAACTAAAAGCCACAGTGAAAACATAGATAACTTACTATGTCAGGATCCAACATTTTGGGAAAATTCAAGATTATGAGAATCATTTGAAGCAAACTGTTCATCCACCAAGAAACTGCCTGCCTGCAGTGTGAGGAAAAAACACAGTTCTCAGCAGGGTCTTTTATGGACTCGTGTCTAGCATATATCACAATGACTACTTGTGATGTCACATGCAATATGCAACCAATGGACCCTTCAAGACTCAGTAAATATAGTTCTCTCTCTTTCTCCTTCTGTCTCTCTGTCTCCCTCTCTGGTTTATTTGTTTGTTTGTTTGATTGTTTTGTCCTACATTATTTCCTGCAAACCATATCAATTCTTCTCATGTCTGTGATGAAATAGGTGGAAAGGCTTTACTGAAAACACTCCTTATAATAAAATAACTTCTGGAGGTATCATTACCCCTGATTTCAAAATATAGTGCAGAGCAAAAACTACATGGTATTGACATAAAAATAGTTTGATGAATGAAATCTAATTGAAGCCCTGAAGTAAATCCATACACCTATGCACACCTGGTTTTTGACAAAGAAGCTAGAAATATACAAGGGAAAAAAGAAAGCATCTTTGACAAATAGTACAGATATAACTTGATAGCTACATGTAGAAGAATGCAACCATATCCATTTCTTTTTTTTGCATTATAGTATATTCATATCTATCTTTTTTCTATATTTTTTATTTACATTCCCAATGATTTCCCCTTTCCTGGTTCCCCCCTCCCCGAAATCCCATAAGCCCTCTTCCCTCCCCTTGTTCCCCAGTTAGCCCCCTCCTGCTTCTCTGTCCAGGTATTCCCCTACACTGCTACATCCAGTCTTTCCAGGACCAGGGGTCTCTCCTTCCTTCTTCTTGGAAATCAATTGATATGTGAATTGTGTCTTGGGTATTCCGAGATTCTGGGTTAATATCCACTTATCAGTGACTACATACTATGTGTGTTTTTTGTGATTGGGTTACCTCACGAAGGATGATATTTTCAATTCTGATCATTTGCCTAAGAATTTCATGAATTCATTGTTTTTAATTGCAGAGTAGTATTCCATTGTGTAAATATACCACATCTTGTGTATCCATTCCTCCCTGGAGGGACATCTGGGTTCTTTCCAGCTTCTGGCTATTATAAATAAGGCTGCTATGAACATAGTGGAGCATGTGTCCTTATTGCCTGCCGGGTAGGCCTAGGAGTGGTATTACAGGGTCCTCTGGGAGTGTCATGCCCAGTTTTCTGAGGAACCACCAGACTGCTTTCCAGAGTGGTTGTAGCAGCTTGCAATCCCACCAGCAGTGGAGGATTGTTCCTCTTTCTCCATATCCTCACCAACACCTGCTATCTCCTGTGTTTTTGAACTTAGACATTCTGACTGGTGTGAGGTGAAATCTCAGGGTTGTTTTGATTTGCATTTCCCTAATGACTAAGGATGTTGAACATTTCTTTAGGTGCTTCTCAGCCATTCGATATTCTTCAGGTGAAAATTCTTTGTTTAGCTCTGTACCCCATTTTTTTTAATAGGGTTATTTTGTTCTCTGGAGTCTAACTTCTTGAGTTCTTTGTATATATTGGATACTAGCCCTCTGTCGGATGTAGGGTTGGTAAAGATCTTTTGCCAACTTGTTGGCTACTGCTTTTTCCTTTTGAGAGTGTCCTTTGCCTTATAGAAACTTTGTAATTTAATGAGGTCCCATTTGTCAATTCTTGATCTTAGAGCATAAGCTATTGGTGTTCTATTCAGGAAATTTTCTCCTGTGCCCATGTGTTCAAGGTTCTTCCCTAGTTTTTTTCTATTAGTTTCAGTGTGTCTGGTTTTATGTGGAGGTCCTTGATCCACTTGGAGTTGATCTTAGTACAAGGAGATAAGAATGGATCGATTTGCATTCTTCTGCATGCTGACCTCCAGTTGAGCCAGCAGCATTTGTTGAAAAGGCTATCTTGGACCAGCGCCACAGAGAGAGTGCAGAGTGCACTCCTCCATCTTTGCTCCAGTGGCCTGGAAGTTGGGACTGCCAGGCTCTGAGACAGACAGGCATAATATCGCTTGGGTCTCGGGCGGCTTGTTTGTATGCAGCTCCCAAGTGCTGGGCTGATCTGCAGTAACCAGCACGCCAGCTCTGCTGTGGGACTTCTGCCTGGCAGAGGGACCCCGCACTGGGCGGGAGCCTACCAGCTTCCCTTCCACGACCACTGTTCCGGTAGACTGCACTGAAGAGACAGGTACCCAGGCTCTCCCCAATATAACATCACTTGGGACACGGCCTGTTGGGGCTTCCGCCTGCGCTCAAGAACGGGACAGCACTGTGGTCCTCTGGGTGCCAGATCTGCAGGCCATCGCCTCTGCAGGGTGACCAGTGCCACGGAGAGAGTGCAGAGTGCACTCCGCCATCTTTGCTCCAGTGGCCAGGAAGTTGGAACTGCCAGGCTCGGAGACAGACAGGCATAATATCGCTTGGGTTTCAGGCGGATTGTGTGTACGTGGCTCCCAAGAGCTGGGCAGATGTGCAGTAACCAGCGTGCTAGCTCTGCTGTGGGACTTCTGCCTGGCAGAGGGACGCCCCCTACCCCCCCCCACTCTAGGAGAGATCACACACCCCTGCACAGGGCAGGAGCCTATCAGCCTCCCTTTGGTGACCTCTGCTCCAGGAATCCACTACGCTGAGCCTTTGGATGTGCAAGGACTCCCCAATATAACATCACTTGGGGCAAGGCACATCAGGGCTCCAAAGTCACTCAGGACCAGGGCAGGTCCCAGAAATTGGTGCCAGGGGAATCCTGGTAAACCGGGGGGGGGGCAGAAATAGCTTTGCAGGCTCACAGAAGGTCCAACCAACAGCCAGTGGCAGCAGGACCAACTAACATCAGAGGTATCCAGATGGCAAAAGGCAAACGTAGGAATGTTACTAACAGAAATCAAAGTAATATGGCACCATCCGAACCCAACTCTCCAACAGCAGCAAGTCCTGGATACCCCACCACACCCGAAAGACAAGATCTGGATTTAAAATCACTTCTCATGATGCTATTAGAGGATCACAAGAAGGACACAAATAAATCTAATAAAGAATTACAGGAGACCATGAATCAACGGTTAGAAGCCCTTACAAAGGAAACACAAAAATCGCTTAGAGAAATGCAGGAGAACATGGATCAAAAGATGGAGGCGCACAAGGAGACAACACAGAAATCGCTTAACAAGATGAATCAATGGGTAGATGCACTCACAAAGGAATCACAAAAATTGCGTAAAGAAATACAGAAGAATATGGGTCAACAGACGGATGCCCATAAGGAGGCAATACAACAATTGCTTAAAGAAATGAATCAACGGTTAGATGACCTTACAAAGGAAACACGAGAACTGCTTAAAGAAATGCAGGAGATGATGGATCAACAGATGGATTCCCTTGAGGAGGAAACACAAAAATCGCTCAGAGAAATGCAGGAGAACATGGGTCAACAGGCAGAAATCCTGAAAGAGGTAATGCAAAAATACCTTAAAGAAATACAGGAAAATACAAACAAACAAGTGAAGGATCTCAGCAAATCCATCCAGGAACTAAAAAAGGAAGTAGAAACAACTAAGAAATCACAAAGGGAGACAACTTTGGAGATAGAAAACCTTGGGAAGAAATCAGGAGTCATAGATGCAAACATCAACAATAGAATACAAGAGATGGAAGAAAGAATCTCAGGTGCTGAAGATTCCATAGAAAGCAACGACTCAACAGTCAAAGAAAATGCAAAATGCAAAAAACGTGTAACCCAAAACATCCAGGAAATCCAGGACACAATGAGAAGACCAAACCTAAGGATTATAGGTATAGATGAGAGTGAAGATTTGCAACTTAAAGGGCCAGTAAACATCTTCAACAAAATTACGGAGGAAAACTTCCCTAACCTAAAGAGAGAGATGCCGATGAACATACAAGAAGCCTACAGAACTCCAAACAGACTGGACCAGAACAGAAATACCTCCCATCACATAATAATCAAAACACCAAATGTTCTAAACAAAGAAAGAATACTAAAAGCAGTAAGAGAAAAGGGCCAAGTAACATACAAAGGAAGACCTATCCGAATCACATCAGACTTCTCACCAGAGACTATGAAAGCCAGAAGATCCTGGGCAGATCTCATGCAGACACCAAGAGAGCACAAATGCCAGCCTAGACTACTATACCCAGCAAAACTCTCAATCACCATAGATGGAGAGACCAAGATATTCCATGATAAAACCAAATTTTCACAAAGAACAAAAATAAAGTGTTGAAAAAGCCCTTTTTCCAAAGAAGAAGCCATTTTCTGCTCCAGCAAGTGTGCTTGTATGTATGTGCTTGTGTACCTGACTTGTTTCCCTTTCTCTCTGGCTCAGGAAAAGTTAATGAACCCAAAGCAACTTGCCTAGCCACTGAGCTGACCATGACTGAATCAGTAAAGAGTTCAAGTAGCTGCCTTAGTTAAGGTTTTACTGCTGTGAGCAGACACCATGACCAATTCAAGTCTTATAAAGGACAATATTTCATTGGGGCTGGCTTACAGGTCCACAGGTTCAGTCCATTATCATCAAAGTGGGTACACAGCAAGGTCCAAGGCAAACACGATGAGGGCAGAGCTGAGAGCTCTACATCTTTTCTGAAGGCTGCTAGCTGACTACTGATTTCAGGCAACTAGGATGAGGATCTTAAAGCTCATGCCCCCAGGGTAACACCTATTCCAACAAGGCCACACCTCCAAATAGTGCCACTCTCTGGGCCAAGCACATTCAAACCATGACATTTCATTCCCTGGCCCCCATAGGCTTGTTCATACACATGAGTCTATGGGGGCCATACCAAGCCATAGGATAATAAACAAGTACATTTAGTCCAACTTCCAAAGTCTTCATAGTCTATAGCATTCTAAACAATGTTAAAAGCCCAAAGTTTAAAGTCTCTTCTGAAATCCATCCAATCACTTAACTGTAATCCCCTATTCAAGACAGGAAATCAGCTAGGCAAACTCCAAATTCTGCATCTCCATGTCTGAAGTCAAAGCAGTTTTCAGATCTGCAATTCCTTTTACATCTTTGTTGATTACAGCAAACTTCTTTTCCTGGGTTGTTTCCACTCCCTGAGAGCAGCATTACTCAGGAGATTTACTATGGCTCTGACATCTCAAAAGTCGTGGGTATCCAAGGCAGTGTCAATGTTATAGCTTCTCATTTCAATATCTGTAATGTACACATGATTTTCTGAGCTCCTCCAAAGACCCTTTACCAGCTCTGCCCTCTGTAGCACTTTAGACTCTGAATGATTCACTCCACTGCCACTGCTGTTCTTGGTGATCATTCCATGGTACAGGCATCTCCAATACACTGGAGTCTCCTGCTGCAACTCGGCTTCACCAATAGCTTCTCATAGGCGCTGTTTATGGTGCCAAGCCTAACATCCTTTGCATGATCCCTTCATCCTGGGTTCTCAACTACAGCTGAGGCTTTATCTTCACCAATCACTTTCTATGGCCTCTCAAGTTCCAAGTTTCAGCTGCTCTTCATGGTCCTTTGCTGCCTTCAGAATCAGTACCACCTGGGTGACTCTTACACATTACCAAGTACAGTTGTAACATGAGGTACAACCTTGGCAACCTTAGCTGAGAACCCAGCTTCTTTGTGCTCTCAGAAAACACTTCCCAGAAGATTTCACCTAAATGATGCTGGTTTCTTCTTCATCACCACTAATTTCTTAGCTTCAGCAAACCAGCATCAAAACAGCATCTTCTGTTTTTTACTCTAAAACCAGAGCCACAAGGGCAAAGGTGTTCTGCTGCTCAATGAGGCTGGAACATGACCCTTGTTTATTTATTACCAGCTTTCTGTATTTCAACTCCCTCTCTGATTAAGCTTGGCTTTCCAGAAATTTGCTCTATAGATTCACTTTGAGCTTCCTGAACATGTTTTGTCCCAGGCTGGCCTTGAACTCTGAGACATGTTTGGCATCAGCACCTGGGAATAAGGTGTGTATCACCATGCCTGGGTCTAAATATAGCTGGGTAGAATCTTGCCTCCCAATCCTTTAATCTTTTATTACCTAGGACATAAGTTTAAGTTCCATTTCACTTCCTGGTAACCCTTTAATAATTGAACCATATATTTTATATTTTTCCTTCCAAAGCTTGCTAGGCTTGATTCCCACTCATAGTGGGAATTACCCAGAGAACAATGTCTCCGCTGGCCTCTTTTGAGATTTCCTTTGTTGATGTAATTAATATAAATCTTGTTACATTAATTTCAGCTATATTCTTCAAACAAGGGCAAAAAGCAGGCACATGTTCACCAAAATACCACAAAAGAGTGTCTAGGCCACATATTGAAATGCTCCAATGAAACATCTTCGGCCTAGTCTGCAAAGTTCAAGTCACTTTCAGTAACAAAGTTGTTTATATTCTTACACTTAAAGAATTCCAATGCTTTCCAAATCCAAAGTTCCAAAATCTATATTTTTCCAACAAAATCAGCGTCAGACATACTAAAGCAATACCCCACTCTAGGAACCAACTTCATCTTAAGGTTTTTCAGCTGCAAAAAGACATCATGAACAATACAAGTTTTAAAAATGACACCATTTAATTGGGGCTATCTTATAGGTTCAGATGTTCAGACCACTACCGTCAAGGAGGGAGCAGGGGAGTGTCCATGGAAAGCAAGTTGCAGGCAGAGATGAGAGTCATAGTTACTAGTGAATCATCAACAAAAGGAGGTCTACAGAAAACACCAACAGACATAACTTGACAAAGTGATGGGTTCCAATGGACCCAAGAAAATCTTACATGGCACAAGGACTAAGCTACACTAGACTGGACACTACCTGAGGAGAATGGAGAGAGAAGACTTCTTCCCTGGGTTTAATAAACTGCTACCATTCTTACCAATGCCTTATACTGAGCTGTGAGATGATTGACAAACCAGTCCTTCTATATCTACTCATAGGACTTTTTCTTTTGTTTAGTTTTGTTTTGTTTGCATTGATTTCAATAAAGTTTTGTTCCCAGTGTTTGTTGCTTGTGAGTATGTGTTGTCTTTGGGGTGGTGGGTTGTGTCAGCGGTTTTGTTCCAAGTGGATGATGTGCATGAGCTTTCCTAAGGAAAGGCATGCAAGACTTGGGCAGCTGGTCAGGACGGATGCAGGGAGGGAGCGCTGCAAGTGTAGAGAACAAGGAAAGCTAAGCTGTGTACAACGGAGAGGTGGGGGTGGTGGCTAAATAAACAAGCATGTGGTATGTCAACTGAAAGAAGAATATGTGCAAGGCATAATCTTGTAAATAAACACCATCCTGGAAGTATAGTGCACCCATCTGTGAACACTTTATTCCCAGCTTGACACAATTCAATGAATCCGTGTATCTGGAGGACTTGCTCCTCCCACTCTGAGTAGTCCGCAGCACCCTCCCTTATTGCTCTTTGAATTTTGAGTTTCCCCAGCCAAGAACAAGCCTGCATTCTGAAGCGTGAGGTCCCTGACCTACCCATCTGCAAGGCTGTAATAGCCTCGGGAAGGCAGTGGGTTGGTGGGGCATGCAGTAAGCTTGCCTCCAAGGGCATGCGGCTTCCATGGAGGTCCAAGTTCAACCTTGACCCACTTTGGAAGGACACGGTATGTTTACCATTCTACAATGACCTACAATTTGACAGTGACCCTTAGGGTATGCCAGCAGGCAGGACAAAGCAACCTCTCATTTGCTGGTCATCACCTCAAGAAAACCCTCTTGAAGACTCTACACACTTCAAGGCTGACTCTAGAGAATGAAGAGCACCAACCATGTCCTCTGAAACAAGGCATGAGGCAAGAAGATGATCAACGATTTTCTACATCCTGCTACCTAGTAAATGAACAGTTTACTGCTATCTCAATCTTCCTCTCTCTCTCTCTCTCTCTCTTTCTCTCTGTCTCCTGCCATTCCAACCCTTTGCCCAGACTTGCCTTTCTCCTCCCTCAGGATTTGTTGTGCCTTTGTGTTCTGAGGATGTGCCTGTTCACAAATGGCTCTGTGTGCTGCTGCAAGGTGCTTGTGGGCTGTTTGGAGGCGAATTTTGATCCAAGAAGAGGTGAAGTTGGGTCTTGTCCTGGCAGCACAGCAGACTTGGAAAGCCCTGTAAGGGGTCAGAAACACTCTAGAGATAGGAAGGGGTTGGTGATGTCTTTGGATTTCAGGGCCTGAGGTTGGGATCCTAAGTGGGGGATCATCTCTTTGTAAGCTGTGTGAATCCCGATGGGATTAACATGGCTTCCGACTGGCTAGGAATGCCTGGAATGCCTACTCCAATTCCCCAGGGATTTCTGAAGTCTGCTCCCATTCTCCAGGAGCTCCCTGTAAGTGTAGCACCTGCCAGTCGTTGGAGGAGTTGTCTGATGGGAACGCTGAATCCTCTGACTCTTGTCTGCTCCCTGGGTCTGGGTGTAGACTGTCTCCCGCGTGGCGTGCGAGGGATCAGGAGCCTTTGTGGAGGCTGTGCTGAGTCTTGGAGGAGGCTTGAGGTCTGCTGGTTGGTGGCCTGTTGTCAAGTGCCAGGCGTGGGAGGTGTGGCGCTTCTTGGCCTGAGGGCGAGGGGGAGGGGTCGGGCCTTGTCTGTAACCCAAGGCGTCAATGGACTGGGCGGGGCTTCCGGAGCAGAGGCATTGAAGAGGTATTTAAGGGGCAGTAGTCCCAGCCCCACCGCTGTCAGGCAGGCAGTCGCTGCAGCTTCTGTTGGTTCTGGAGCTGTGCTGAGTAGATTCTCCAAGGTGACGACTCCTGGCAGGCCATCCTTGGCAGAGTGGAAGGTGGCAGCAATGTTGGTGGCAGCATCAGCGTCGGCTTCGGAGTTGGTGGCGACGGCGGCTTCAGAGGCGTCAGTGGCACGGCAATCCCGACACAGGAAGATGGTTTTGCAGGAGTGGCAAAAGAAGGCCCTGCTGTCAGCTTTCACCAAGAGCAGTTACTTGAGCTTCAGGGACAGGCAGGAGCTGGCCAGGCAAACGGGGCTCCCCGATTCCCGCATCCGCGTGTGGTTTCAGAACCGCAGAAACCGTTCTGGAGAGGCAGGGCAGGCCCCAAAGCGCTCCACCAGAGGCTCAGGCCACTTAGCCTCGCCACAGCACCAGGAAGGACTTGCCTCCAAGGAACAAGCTAGAGGCAGGCCCTCAGACCGCAGAAGGCCTCGCACTCGGCTCACCTTGCCACAGCGCAGGATCCTACTGCAAGCCTTTGAGAAGAACCCAAAGCCAGGCTTTGCTACCAGGGAGGAGCTGGCGCAGAGGACGGGTTTGCCCGAAGACACGATCTACATCTGGTTTCAGAACAGAAGAGCACGACACGGCAGCAGGGGAAGGCCCACAGCTCAAGATGAAGACTGGCTGGCCTCAGGTGGGCCGGATGGGGCCCCTGGAGGTCCAGGTGGCAGGGAGCCTGAACTTGCCCAGGACGGCTTGTTGCCACTGGATGAAGCCGGAAGTGGGGGAATGGATAGCTCGAGTCCTAGCGGTCTGCCCGCCTTCAGCAGAGAGTCCCAGCCTTCCCAAGAGGCAGAGCCCCCTGGACCAGGCCAAGCACGGGCCCCCATTCAAGCAAGCAACACAGGCCCTCTGGAGGACCTGCTGGTTCAAAGGCTGGATGAAATCCAAGTGGAGGAGCATGTGCCAGGCCCTCTGGGGGAGCTGCTGGATCAAATGCTGGATGAAAAGGCACAAGCGGAGGAGCATGGGACAGCCCCTCTGGATCTGGATGGAGCTTCTGGTGGCAGGGAGTATGAAGGTGCCCAGGACAGTTTGTTGCAAGCAGATGAAGAAGGAGGTGTGGGAATGGAGACCTGGAGTCCTAGCGACCTAGCCACCTTCAGCGGAGAGTCCCAGCCCTTCCAACTGGCACAGCTCTCTCCACCAGGCCAAGCACAGACCCCCACTCACGATAGCAACACAGACCCTCTGGAGCTCTTCCTTGTTCCAAGTCCCCTGACCGAATTCCAACTGGATTGGCATATGCCTTTCCCTCTGGATCGGGAGGATGCAGGGGAGCACATGGACACAATACCTGAGCTGCCCCTCCCTGAAGAAGTATATCAGGCTCTGCTGGTCTGCTCTGACTCCCAGCCCGGCTTCCTTGCTTCTAGAATAGCGTGAAGCCAAAAGGCAGAAGAGACCCACACTCGGTACTGGCGAAGGTACCCAGCCCAGGAAGGACTGGCATCCAAAAATCCAACACCAGTGCCTTCCCGAAATGCAAGTGGTCTCCCTTACATTAAGGAGGGCTTGCAGGTGGGGTTTACAAGAGGAAGGAGTGCCTTCTCCACAGCCCCTGGATTAGGAAATCAACCCTTGAGAATGTGACTGTGCTACAGGAGCAGAGGAAGACGTCACTAGTGACCCCTCAGCAACAAGGAGGCCCACAGAAAACCCCAACAGACAGACCGCACCAAGTGACTGGTTCCAGTGGACCCCAGGGAATCTCACAGGGCACCAGGTCTAGACTACACTACACAGGACACTACCTGAGCAGAATGGGGAGAGAAGACGTCTTCCCTGGGTTGAATGAACTGCTGCTATTCTTACCAATGCCTTGTGCTGAGCTGGGAGAAGATTGACAAACCAGTCCTTCTATATCTACTCATAGGACTTTTTCTTTGGTTTTCTTAGTTTTGGTTTCCATTGCTTTGAATAAAGATGTGCACCTTTTGTTTGTTTATCTGTTTGTTTGTTGCTTGTGAGTATGTGTTGTCTTTGGGGTGGTGGGTTGTTTCAGCGGTTTTGTTCCAAGTGGATGATGTGCATGAGCTTTCCTAAGGAAAGGCATGCAAGACTTGGGCAGCTGGTCCGGATGGATGCAGGGAGGGAGCGCTGCAAGTGTAGAAAACAAGGAAAGCTAAGCTGTGTACAACGGAGAGGTGGGGGTGGTAGCTAAATAAACAAGCACGTGGTATGTCAACTGAAAGAAGAATGTGTGCAAGGCACAATCTTGTAAATAAACACCATCCTGGAAGTATAGTGCACCCATTTGTGAACACTTTATTTCCGGCTTGACACAATTCAATGAATCCGTGTATCTGGAGGACTTGCTCCTCCCACTCTGAGTAGTCCGCAGCACCCTCCCTTATTGCTCTTTGAATTTTGAGTTTCCCCAGCCAAGAACAAGCCTGCATTCTGAAGCGTGAGGTCCCTGACCTACCCATCTGCAAGGCTGTAATAGCCTCGGGAAGGCGGTGGGTCGGTGGGGCATGCAGTAAGCTTGCCTCCAAGGGCATGCGGCTTCCATGGAGGTCCAAGTTCAACCCTGACCCACTTTGGAAGGACACGGTATGTTTGCCATTCTACCATGACCTACAATTTGACAGTGACCCTTAGGGTATGCCAGCAGGCAGGACAAAGCAACCTCTCATTTGCTGGTCATCACCTCAAGAAAACCCACGTGAAGACTCTACACACTTCAAGGCTGACTCTAGAGAATGAAGAGCACCAACCATGCCCTCCGAAACAAGGCATGAGGCAAGAAGATGATCAACCCTTTTCTACATCTTGCTACCTAGTAAATGAACAGTTTACTGCTATCTCAATCTTCCTCTCTCTCTCTCTCTCTCTCTCTGTCTCCTGCCACTCCAACCCTTTGCCCAGACTTGCCTTTCTCCTCCCTCAGGATTTGCTGTGCCTTTGTGTTCTGAGGATGTGCCTGTTCACAAATGGCTCTGTGTGCTGCGGCAAGGTGCTTGTGGGCTGTTTGGAGGCGAATTTTGATCCAAGAAGAGGTGAAGTTAGGTCTTGTCCTGGCAGCACAGCAGACTTGGAAAGCCCTGTAAGGGGTCAGAAACACTCTAGAGATAGGAAGGGGTTGGTGATGTCTTTGGATTTCAGGGCCTGAGGTTGGGATCCTAAGTGGGGGATCATCTCTTTGTAAGCTGTGTGAATCCCGATGGGATTAACATGGCTTCCGATTGGCTAGGAATGCCTGGAATGCCTGGAATGCCTGGAATGCCTACTCCAATTCCCCAGGGATTTCTGAAGTCTGCTCCCATTCTCCAGGAGCTCCCTGTAAGTGTAGCACCTGCCAGTCGTTGGAGGAGTTGTCTGATGGGAACGCTGAATCCTCTGACTCTTGTCTGCTCCCTGGGTCTGGGTGTAGACTGTCTCCCGCGTGGCGTGCGAGGGATCAGGAGCCTTTGTGGAGGCTGTGCTGAGTCTTGGAGGAGGCTTGAGGTCTGCTGGTTGGTGGCCTGTTGTCAAGTGCCAGGCGTGGCAGGTGTGGCGCTTCTTGGCCTGAGGGCGAGGGGGAGGGGTCGGGCCTTGTCTGTAACCCAAGGCGTCAATGGACTGGGCGGGGGCTTCCGGAGCAGAGGCATTGAAGAGGTATTTAAGGGGCAGTAGTCCCAGCCCCACCGCTGTCAGGCAGGCAGTCGCTGCAGCTTCTGTTGGTTCTGGAGCTGTGCTGAGTAGATTCTCCAAGGTGACGACTCCTGGCAGGCCATCCTTGGCAGAGTGGAAGGTGGCAGCAATGTTGGTGGCAGCATCAGCGTCGGCTTCGGAGTTGGTGGCGACGGCGGCTTCAGAGGCGTCAGTGGCACGGCAATCCCGACACAGGAAGATGGTTTTGCAGGAGTGGCAAAAGAAGGCCCTGCTGTCAGCTTTCACCAAGAGCAGTTACTTGAGCTTCAGGGACAGGCAGGAGCTGGCCAGGCAAACGGGGCTCCCCGATTCCCGCATCCGCGTGTGGTTTCAGAACCGCAGAAACCGTTCTGGAGAGGCAGGGCAGGCCCCAAAGCGCTCCACCAGAGGCTCAGGCCACTTAGCCTCGCCACAGCACCAGGAAGGACTTGCCTCCAAGGAACAAGCTAGAGGCAGGCCCTCAGACCGCAGAAGGCCTCGCACTCGGCTCACCTTGCCACAGCGCAGGATCCTACTGCAAGCCTTTGAGAAGAACCCAAAGCCAGGCTTTGCTACCAGGGAGGAGCTGGCGCAGAGGACGGGTTTGCCCGAAGACACGATCTACATCTGGTTTCAGAACAGAAGAGCACGACACGGCAGCAGGGGAAGGCCCACAGCTCAAGATGAAGACTGGCTGGCCTCAGGTGGGCCGGATGGGGCCCCTGGAGGTCCAGGTGGCAGGGAGCCTGAACTTGCCCAGGACGGCTTGTTGCCACTGGATGAAGCCGGAAGTGGGGGAATGGATAGCTCGAGTCCTAGCGGTCTGCCCGCCTTCAGCAGAGAGTCCCAGCCTTCCCAAGAGGCAGAGCCCCCTGGACCAGGCCAAGCACGGGCCCCCATTCAAGCAAGCAACACAGGCCCTCTGGAGGACCTGCTGGTTCAAAGGCTGGATGAAATCCAAGTGGAGGAGCATGTGCCAGGCCCTCTGGGGGAGCTGCTGGATCAAATGCTGGATGAAAAGGCACAAGCGGAGGAGCATGGGACAGCCCCTCTGGATCTGGATGGAGCTTCTGGTGGCAGGGAGTATGAAGGTGCCCAGGACAGCTTGTTGCTAGCGGATGAAGCAGGAGGTGTGGGAATGGAGACCTGGAGTCCTAGCGACCTAGCCACCTTCAGCGGAGAGTCCCAGCCCTTCCAACTGGCACAGCTCTCTCCACCAGGCCAAGCACAGACCCCCACTCACGATAGCAACACAGACCCTCTGGAGCTCTTCCATGTTCCAAGTCCCCTGACCGAATTCCAACTGGATTGGCATGTGCCTGTCCCTCTGGATCGGGAGGATGCAGGGGAGCACATGGACACAATACCTGAGCTGCCCCTCCCTGAAGAAGAATATCAGGCTCTGCTGGTCTGCTCTGACTCCCAGCCCGGCTTCCTTGCTTCTAGAATAGCGTGAAGCCAAAAGGCAGAAGAGACCCACACTCGGTACTGGCGAAGGTACCCAGCCCAGGAAGGACTGGCATCCAAAAATCCAACACCAGTGCCTTCCCGAAATGCAAGTGGTCTCCCTTACATTAAGGAGGGCTTGCAGGTGGGGTTTACAAGAGGAAGGAGTGCCTTCTCCACAGCCCCTGGATTAGGAAATCAACCCTTGAGAATGTGACTGTGCTACAGGAGCAGAGGAAGACGTCACTAGTGACCCCTCAGCAACAAGGAGGCCCACAGAAAACCCCGACAGACAGACCGCACCAAGTGACTGGTTCCAGTGGACCCCAGGGAATCTCACAGGGCACCAGGTCTAGACTACACTACACAGGACACTACCTGAGCAGAATGGGGAGAGAAGACGTCTTCCCTGGGTTGAATGAACTGCTGCTATTCTTACCAATGCCTTGTGCTGAGCTGGGAGAAGATTGACAAACCAGTCCTTCTATATCTACTCATAGGACTTTTTCTTTGGTTTTCTTAGTTTTGGTTTCCATTGCTTTGAATAAAGATGTGCACCTTTTGTTTGTTTATCTGTTTGTTTGTTGCTTGTGAGTATGTGTTGTCTTTGGGGTGGTGGGTTGTTTCAGCGGTTTTGTTCCAAGTGGATGATGTGCATGAGCTTTCCTAAGGAAAGGCATGCAAGACTTGGGCAGCTGGTCCGGATGGATGCAGGGAGGGAGCGCTGCAAGTGTAGAAAACAAGGAAAGCTAAGCTGTGTACAACGGAGAGGTGGGGGTGGTAGCTAAATAAACAAGCACGTGGTATGTCAACTGAAAGAAGAATGTGTGCAAGGCACAATCTTGTAAATAAACACCATCCTGGAAGTATAGTGCACCCATTTGTGAACACTTTATTTCCGGCTTGACACAATTCAATGAATCCGTGTATCTGGAGGACTTGCTCCTCCCACTCTGAGTAGTCCGCAGCACCCTCCCTTATTGCTCTTTGAATTTTGAGTTTCCCCAGCCAAGAACAAGCCTGCATTCTGAAGCGTGAGGTCCCTGACCTACCCATCTGCAAGGCTGTAATAGCCTCGGGAAGGCGGTGGGTCGGTGGGGCATGCAGTAAGCTTGCCTCCAAGGGCATGCGGCTTCCATGGAGGTCCAAGTTCAACCCTGACCCACTTTGGAAGGACACGGTATGTTTACCATTCTACCATGACCTACAATTTGACAGTGACCCTTAGGGTATGCCAGCAGGCAGGACAAAGCAACCTCTCATTTGCTGGTCATCACCTCAAGAAAACCCACGTGAAGACTCTACACACTTCAAGGCTGACTCTAGAGAATGAAGAGCACCAACCATGCCCTCCGAAACAAGGCATGAGGCAAGAAGATGATCAACCCTTTTCTACATCTTGCTACCTAGTAAATGAACAGTTTACTGCTATCTCAATCTTCCTCTCTCTCTCTCTCTCTCTGTCTCCTGCCACTCCAACCCTTTGCCCAGACTTGCCTTTCTCCTCCCTCAGGATTTGCTGTGCCTTTGTGTTCTGAGGATGTGCCTGTTCACAAATGGCTCTGTGTGCTGCGGCAAGGTGCTTGTGGGCTGTTTGGAGGCGAATTTTGATCCAAGAAGAGGTGAAGTTAGGTCTTGTCCTGGCAGCACAGCAGACTTGGAAAGCCCTGTAAGGGGTCAGAAACACTCTAGAGATAGGAAGGGGTTGGTGATGTCTTTGGATTTCAG
Organism: Tokudaia tokunoshimensis; assembly: GCA_036184795.1. NCBI lineage: Eukaryota > Metazoa > Chordata > Mammalia > Rodentia > Muridae > Tokudaia > Tokudaia tokunoshimensis. The sequence continues at coordinate 28,946,355 of BTHU01000021.1, forward strand.
GGCCTGAGGTTGGGATCCTAAGTGGGGGATCATCTCTTTGTAAGCTGTGTGAATCCCGATGGGATTAACATGGCTTCCGATTGGCTAGGAATGCCTGGAATGCCTGGAATGCCTACTCCAATTCCCCAGGGATTTCTGAAGTCTGCTCCCATTCTCCAGGAGCTCCCTGTAAGTGTAGCACCTGCCAGTCGTTGGAGGAGTTGTCTGATGGGAACGCTGAATCCTCTGACTCTTGTCTGCTCCCTGGGTCTGGGTGTAGACTGTCTCCCGCGTGGCGTGCGAGGGATCAGGAGCCTTTGTGGAGGCTGTGCTGAGTCTTGGAGGAGGCTTGAGGTCTGCTGGTTGGTGGCCTGTTGTCAAGTGCCAGGCGTGGGAGGTGTGGCGCTTCTTGGCCTGAGGGCGAGGGGGAGGGGTCGGGCCTTGTCTGTAACCCAAGGCGTCAATGGACTGGGCGGGGCTTCCGGAGCAGAGGCATTGAAGAGGTATTTAAGGGGCAGTAGTCCCAGCCCCACCGCTGTCAGGCAGGCAGTCGCTGCAGCTTCTGTTGGTTCTGGAGCTGTGCTGAGTAGATTCTCCAAGGTGACGACTCCTGGCAGGCCATCCTTGGCAGAGTGGAAGGTGGCAGCAATGTTGGTGGCAGCATCAGCGTCGGCTTCGGAGTTGGTGGCGACGGCGGCTTCAGAGGCGTCAGTGGCACGGCAATCCCGACACAGGAAGATGGTTTTGCAGGAGTGGCAAAAGAAGGCCCTGCTGTCAGCTTTCACCAAGAGCAGTTACTTGAGCTTCAGGGACAGGCAGGAGCTGGCCAGGCAAACGGGGCTCCCCGATTCCCGCATCCGCGTGTGGTTTCAGAACCGCAGAAACCGTTCTGGAGAGGCAGGGCAGGCCCCAAAGCGCTCCACCAGAGGCTCAGGCCACTTAGCCTCGCCACAGCACCAGGAAGGACTTGCCTCCAAGGAACAAGCTAGAGGCAGGCCCTCAGACCGCAGAAGGCCTCGCACTCGGCTCACCTTGCCACAGCGCAGGATCCTACTGCAAGCCTTTGAGAAGAACCCAAAGCCAGGCTTTGCTACCAGGGAGGAGCTGGCGCAGAGGACGGGTTTGCCCGAAGACACGATCTACATCTGGTTTCAGAACAGAAGAGCACGACACGGCAGCAGGGGAAGGCCCACAGCTCAAGATGAAGACTGGCTGGCCTCAGGTGGGCCGGATGGGGCCCCTGGAGGTCCAGGTGGCAGGGAGCCTGAACTTGCCCAGGACGGCTTGTTGCCACTGGATGAAGCCGGAAGTGGGGGAATGGATAGCTCGAGTCCTAGCGGTCTGCCCGCCTTCAGCAGAGAGTCCCAGCCTTCCCAAGAGGCAGAGCCCCCTGGACCAGGCCAAGCACGGGCCCCCATTCAAGCAAGCAACACAGGCCCTCTGGAGGACCTGCTGGTTCAAAGGCTGGATGAAATCCAAGTGGAGGAGCATGTGCCAGGCCCTCTGGGGGAGCTGCTGGATCAAATGCTGGATGAAAAGGCACAAGCGGAGGAGCATGGGACAGCCCCTCTGGATCTGGATGGAGCTTCTGGTGGCAGGGAGTATGAAGGTGCCCAGGACAGCTTGTTGCTAGCGGATGAAGCAGGAGGTGTGGGAATGGAGACCTGGAGTCCTAGCGACCTAGCCACCTTCAGCGGAGAGTCCCAGCCCTTCCAACTGGCACAGCTCTCTCCACCAGGCCAAGCACAGACCCCCACTCACGATAGCAACACAGACCCTCTGGAGCTCTTCCATGTTCCAAGTCCCCTGACCGAATTCCAACTGGATTGGCATGTGCCTGTCCCTCTGGATCGGGAGGATGCAGGGGAGCACATGGACACAATACCTGAGCTGCCCCTCCCTGAAGAAGAATATCAGGCTCTGCTGGTCTGCTCTGACTCCCAGCCCGGCTTCCTTGCTTCTAGAATAGCGTGAAGCCAAAAGGCAGAAGAGACCCACACTCGGTACTGGCGAAGGTACCCAGCCCAGGAAGGACTGGCATCCAAAAATCCAACACCAGTGCCTTCCCGAAATGCAAGTGGTCTCCCTTACATTAAGGAGGGCTTGCAGGTGGGGTTTACAAGAGGAAGGAGTGCCTTCTCCACAGCCCCTGGATTAGGAAATCAACCCTTGAGAATGTGACTGTGCTACAGGAGCAGAGGAAGACGTCACTAGTGACCCCTCAGCAACAAGGAGGCCCACAGAAAACCCCGACAGACAGACCGCACCAAGTGACTGGTTCCAGTGGACCCCAGGGAATCTCACAGGGCACCAGGTCTAGACTACACTACACAGGACACTACCTGAGCAGAATGGGGAGAGAAGACGTCTTCCCTGGGTTGAATGAACTGCTGCTATTCTTACCAATGCCTTGTGCTGAGCTGGGAGAAGATTGACAAACCAGTCCTTCTATATCTACTCATAGGACTTTTTCTTTGGTTTTCTTAGTTTTGGTTTCCATTGCTTTGAATAAAGATGTGCACCTTTTGTTTGTTTATCTGTTTGTTTGTTGCTTGTGAGTATGTGTTGTCTTTGGGGTGGTGGGTTGTTTCAGCGGTTTTGTTCCAAGTGGATGATGTGCATGAGCTTTCCTAAGGAAAGGCATGCAAGACTTGGGCAGCTGGTCCGGATGGATGCAGGGAGGGAGCGCTGCAAGTGTAGAAAACAAGGAAAGCTAAGCTGTGTACAACGGAGAGGTGGGGGTGGTAGCTAAATAAACAAGCACGTGGTATGTCAACTGAAAGAAGAATGTGTGCAAGGCACAATCTTGTAAATAAACACCATCCTGGAAGTATAGTGCACCCATTTGTGAACACTTTATTTCCGGCTTGACACAATTCAATGAATCCGTGTATCTGGAGGACTTGCTCCTCCCACTCTGAGTAGTCCGCAGCACCCTCCCTTATTGCTCTTTGAATTTTGAGTTTCCCCAGCCAAGAACAAGCCTGCATTCTGAAGCGTGAGGTCCCTGACCTACCCATCTGCAAGGCTGTAATAGCCTCGGGAAGGCGGTGGGTCGGTGGGGCATGCAGTAAGCTTGCCTCCAAGGGCATGCGGCTTCCATGGAGGTCCAAGTTCAACCCTGACCCACTTTGGAAGGACACGGTATGTTTACCATTCTACCATGACCTACAATTTGACAGTGACCCTTAGGGTATGCCAGCAGGCAGGACAAAGCAACCTCTCATTTGCTGGTCATCACCTCAAGAAAACCCACGTGAAGACTCTACACACTTCAAGGCTGACTCTAGAGAATGAAGAGCACCAACCATGCCCTCCGAAACAAGGCATGAGGCAAGAAGATGATCAACCCTTTTCTACATCTTGCTACCTAGTAAATGAACAGTTTACTGCTATCTCAATCTTCCTCTCTCTCTCTCTCTCTGTCTCCTGCCACTCCAACCCTTTGCCCAGACTTGCCTTTCTCCTCCCTCAGGATTTGCTGTGCCTTTGTGTTCTGAGGATGTGCCTGTTCACAAATGGCTCTGTGTGCTGCGGCAAGGTGCTTGTGGGCTGTTTGGAGGCGAATTTTGATCCAAGAAGAGGTGAAGTTAGGTCTTGTCCTGGCAGCACAGCAGACTTGGAAAGCCCTGTAAGGGGTCAGAAACACTCTAGAGATAGGAAGGGGTTGGTGATGTCTTTGGATTTCAGGGCCTGAGGTTGGGATCCTAAGTGGGGGATCATCTCTTTGTAAGCTGTGTGAATCCCGATGGGATTAACATGGCTTCCGACTGGCTAGGAATGCCTGGAATGCCTACTCCAATTCCCCAGGGATTTCTGAAGTCTGCTCCCATTCTCCAGGAGCTCCCTGTAAGTGTAGCACCTGCCAGTCGTTGGAGGAGTTGTCTGATGGGAACGCTGAATCCTCTGACTCTTGTCTGCTCCCTGGGTCTGGGTGTAGACTGTCTCCCGCGTGGCGTGCGAGGGATCAGGAGCCTTTGTGGAGGCTGTGCTGAGTCTTGGAGGAGGCTTGAGGTCTGCTGGTTGGTGGCCTGTTGTCAAGTGCCAGGCGTGGCAGGTGTGGCGCTTCTTGGCCTGAGGGCGAGGGGGAGGGGTCGGGCCTTGTCTGTAACCCAAGGCGTCAATGGACTGGGCGGGGGCTTCCGGAGCAGAGGCATTGAAGAGGTATTTAAGGGGCAGTAGTCCCAGCCCCACCGCTGTCAGGCAGGCAGTCGCTGCAGCTTCTGTTGGTTCTGGAGCTGTGCTGAGTAGATTCTCCAAGGTGACGACTCCTGGCAGGCCATCCTTGGCAGAGTGGAAGGTGGCAGCAATGTTGGTGGCAGCATCAGCGTCGGCTTCGGAGTTGGTGGCGACGGCGGCTTCAGAGGCGTCAGTGGCACGGCAATCCCGACACAGGAAGATGGTTTTGCAGGAGTGGCAAAAGAAGGCCCTGCTGTCAGCTTTCACCAAGAGCAGTTACTTGAGCTTCAGGGACAGGCAGGAGCTGGCCAGGCAAACGGGGCTCCCCGATTCCCGCATCCGCGTGTGGTTTCAGAACCGCAGAAACCGTTCTGGAGAGGCAGGGCAGGCCCCAAAGCGCTCCACCAGAGGCTCAGGCCACTTAGCCTCGCCACAGCACCAGGAAGGACTTGCCTCCAAGGAACAAGCTAGAGGCAGGCCCTCAGACCGCAGAAGGCCTCGCACTCGGCTCACCTTGCCACAGCGCAGGATCCTACTGCAAGCCTTTGAGAAGAACCCAAAGCCAGGCTTTGCTACCAGGGAGGAGCTGGCGCAGAGGACGGGTTTGCCCGAAGACACGATCTACATCTGGTTTCAGAACAGAAGAGCACGACACGGCAGCAGGGGAAGGCCCACAGCTCAAGATGAAGACTGGCTGGCCTCAGGTGGGCCGGATGGGGCCCCTGGAGGTCCAGGTGGCAGGGAGCCTGAACTTGCCCAGGACGGCTTGTTGCCACTGGATGAAGCCGGAAGTGGGGGAATGGATAGCTCGAGTCCTAGCGGTCTGCCCGCCTTCAGCAGAGAGTCCCAGCCTTCCCAAGAGGCAGAGCCCCCTGGACCAGGCCAAGCACGGGCCCCCATTCAAGCAAGCAACACAGGCCCTCTGGAGGACCTGCTGGTTCAAAGGCTGGATGAAATCCAAGTGGAGGAGCATGTGCCAGGCCCTCTGGGGGAGCTGCTGGATCAAATGCTGGATGAAAAGGCACAAGCGGAGGAGCATGGGACAGCCCCTCTGGATCTGGATGGAGCTTCTGGTGGCAGGGAGTATGAAGGTGCCCAGGACAGCTTGTTGCTAGCGGATGAAGCAGGAGGTGTGGGAATGGAGACCTGGAGTCCTAGCGACCTAGCCACCTTCAGCGGAGAGTCCCAGCCCTTCCAACTGGCACAGCTCTCTCCACCAGGCCAAGCACAGACCCCCACTCACGATAGCAACACAGACCCTCTGGAGCTCTTCCTTGTTCCAAGTCCCCTGACCGAATTCCAACTGGATTGGCATGTGCCTGTCCCTCTGGATCGGGAGGATGCAGGGGAGCACATGGACACAATACCTGAGCTGCCCCTCCCTGAAGAAGAATATCAGGCTCTGCTGGTCTGCTCTGACTCCCAGCCCGGCTTCCTTGCTTCTAGAATAGCGTGAAGCCAAAAGGCAGAAGAGACCCACACTCGGTACTGGCGAAGGTACCCAGCCCAGGAAGGACTGGCATCCAAAAATCCAACACCAGTGCCTTCCCGAAATGCAAGTGGTCTCCCTTACATTAAGGAGGGCTTGCAGGTGGGGTTTACAAGAGGAAGGAGTGCCTTCTCCACAGCCCCTGGATTAGGAAATCAACCCTTGAGAATGTGACTGTGCTACAGGAGCAGAGGAAGACGTCACTAGTGACCCCTCAGCAACAAGGAGGCCCACAGAAAACCCCGACAGACAGACCGCACCAAGTGACTGGTTCCAGTGGACCCCAGGGAATCTCACAGGGCACCAGGTCTAGACTACACTACACAGGACACTACCTGAGCAGAATGGGGAGAGAAGACGTCTTCCCTGGGTTGAATGAACTGCTGCTATTCTTACCAATGCCTTGTGCTGAGCTGGGAGAAGATTGACAAACCAGTCCTTCTATATCTACTCATAGGACTTTTTCTTTGGTTTTCTTAGTTTTGGTTTCCATTGCTTTGAATAAAGATGTGCACCTTTTGTTTGTTTATCTGTTTGTTTGTTGCTTGTGAGTATGTGTTGTCTTTGGGGTGGTGGGTTGTTTCAGCGGTTTTGTTCCAAGTGGATGATGTGCATGAGCTTTCCTAAGGAAAGGCATGCAAGACTTGGGCAGCTGGTCCGGATGGATGCAGGGAGGGAGCGCTGCAAGTGTAGAAAACAAGGAAAGCTAAGCTGTGTACAACGGAGAGGTGGGGGTGGTAGCTAAATAAACAAGCACGTGGTATGTCAACTGAAAGAAGAATGTGTGCAAGGCACAATCTTGTAAATAAACACCATCCTGGAAGTATAGTGCACCCATTTGTGAACACTTTATTTCCGGCTTGACACAATTCAATGAATCCGTGTATCTGGAGGACTTGCTCCTCCCACTCTGAGTAGTCCGCAGCACCCTCCCTTATTGCTCTTTGAATTTTGAGTTTCCCCAGCCAAGAACAAGCCTGCATTCTGAAGCGTGAGGTCCCTGACCTACCCATCTGCAAGGCTGTAATAGCCTCGGGAAGGCGGTGGGGCATGCGGCTTCCATGGAGGTCCAAGTTCAACCCTGACCCACTTTGGAAGGACACGGTATGTTTACCATTCTACCATGACCTACAATTTGACAGTGACCCTTAGGGTATGCCAGCAGGCAGGACAAAGCAACCTCTCATTTGCTGGTCATCACCTCAAGAAAACCCACGTGAAGACTCTACACACTTCAAGGCTGACTCTAGAGAATGAAGAGCACCAACCATGCCCTCCGAAACAAGGCATGAGGCAAGAAGATGATCAACCCTTTTCTACATCTTGCTACCTAGTAAATGAACAGTTTACTGCTATCTCAATCTTCCTCTCTCTCTCTCTCTCTGTCTCCTGCCACTCCAACCCTTTGCCCAGACTTGCCTTTCTCCTCCCTCAGGATTTGCTGTGCCTTTGTGTTCTGAGGATGTGCCTGTTCACAAATGGCTCTGTGTGCTGCGGCAAGGTGCTTGTGGGCTGTTTGGAGGCGAATTTTGATCCAAGAAGAGGTGAAGTTAGGTCTTGTCCTGGCAGCACAGCAGACTTGGAAAGCCCTGTAAGGGGTCAGAAACACTCTAGAGATAGGAAGGGGTTGGTGATGTCTTTGGATTTCAGGGCCTGAGGTTGGGATCCTAAGTGGGGGATCATCTCTTTGTAAGCTGTGTGAATCCCGATGGGATTAACATGGCTTCCGATTGGCTAGGAATGCCTGGAATGCCTGGAATGCCTGGAATGCCTACTCCAATTCCCCAGGGATTTCTGAAGTCTGCTCCCATTCTCCAGGAGCTCCCTGTAAGTGTAGCACCTGCCAGTCGTTGGAGGAGTTGTCTGATGGGAACGCTGAATCCTCTGACTCTTGTCTGCTCCCTGGGTCTGGGTGTAGACTGTCTCCCGCGTGGCGTGCGAGGGATCAGGAGCCTTTGTGGAGGCTGTGCTGAGTCTTGGAGGAGGCTTGAGGTCTGCTGGTTGGTGGCCTGTTGTCAAGTGCCAGGCGTGGCAGGTGTGGCGCTTCTTGGCCTGAGGGCGAGGGGGAGGGGTCGGGCCTTGTCTGTAACCCAAGGCGTCAATGGACTGGGCGGGGCTTCCGGAGCAGAGGCATTGAAGAGGTATTTAAGGGGCAGTAGTCCCAGCCCCACCGCTGTCAGGCAGGCAGTCGCTGCAGCTTCTGTTGGTTCTGGAGCTGTGCTGAGTAGATTCTCCAAGGTGACGACTCCTGGCAGGCCATCCTTGGCAGAGTGGAAGGTGGCAGCAATGTTGGTGGCAGCATCAGCGTCGGCTTCGGAGTTGGTGGCGACGGCGGCTTCAGAGGCGTCAGTGGCACGGCAATCCCGACACAGGAAGATGGTTTTGCAGGAGTGGCAAAAGAAGGCCCTGCTGTCAGCTTTCACCAAGAGCAGTTACTTGAGCTTCAGGGACAGGCAGGAGCTGGCCAGGCAAACGGGGCTCCCCGATTCCCGCATCCGCGTGTGGTTTCAGAACCGCAGAAACCGTTCTGGAGAGGCAGGGCAGGCCCCAAAGCGCTCCACCAGAGGCTCAGGCCACTTAGCCTCGCCACAGCACCAGGAAGGACTTGCCTCCAAGGAACAAGCTAGAGGCAGGCCCTCAGACCGCAGAAGGCCTCGCACTCGGCTCACCTTGCCACAGCGCAGGATCCTACTGCAAGCCTTTGAGAAGAACCCAAAGCCAGGCTTTGCTACCAGGGAGGAGCTGGCGCAGAGGACGGGTTTGCCCGAAGACACGATCTACATCTGGTTTCAGAACAGAAGAGCACGACACGGCAGCAGGGGAAGGCCCACAGCTCAAGATGAAGACTGGCTGGCCTCAGGTGGGCCGGATGGGGCCCCTGGAGGTCCAGGTGGCAGGGAGCCTGAACTTGCCCAGGACGGCTTGTTGCCACTGGATGAAGCCGGAAGTGGGGGAATGGATAGCTCGAGTCCTAGCGGTCTGCCCGCCTTCAGCAGAGAGTCCCAGCCTTCCCAAGAGGCAGAGCCCCCTGGACCAGGCCAAGCACGGGCCCCCATTCAAGCAAGCAACACAGGCCCTCTGGAGGACCTGCTGGTTCAAAGGCTGGATGAAATCCAAGTGGAGGAGCATGTGCCAGGCCCTCTGGGGGAGCTGCTGGATCAAATGCTGGATGAAAAGGCACAAGCGGAGGAGCATGGGACAGCCCCTCTGGATCTGGATGGAGCTTCTGGTGGCAGGGAGTATGAAGGTGCCCAGGACAGCTTGTTGCTAGCGGATGAAGCAGGAGGTGTGGGAATGGAGACCTGGAGTCCTAGCGACCTAGCCACCTTCAGCGGAGAGTCCCAGCCCTTCCAACTGGCACAGCTCTCTCCACCAGGCCAAGCACAGACCCCCACTCACGATAGCAACACAGACCCTCTGGAGCTCTTCCATGTTCCAAGTCCCCTGACCGAATTCCAACTGGATTGGCATGTGCCTGTCCCTCTGGATCGGGAGGATGCAGGGGAGCACATGGACACAATACCTGAGCTGCCCCTCCCTGAAGAAGAATATCAGGCTCTGCTGGTCTGCTCTGACTCCCAGCCCGGCTTCCTTGCTTCTAGAATAGCGTGAAGCCAAAAGGCAGAAGAGACCCACACTCGGTACTGGCGAAGGTACCCAGCCCAGGAAGGACTGGCATCCAAAAATCCAACACCAGTGCCTTCCCGAAATGCAAGTGGTCTCCCTTACATTAAGGAGGGCTTGCAGGTGGGGTTTACAAGAGGAAGGAGTGCCTTCTCCACAGCCCCTGGATTAGGAAATCAACCCTTGAGAATGTGACTGTGCTACAGGAGCAGAGGAAGACGTCACTAGTGACCCCTCAGCAACAAGGAGGCCCACAGAAAACCCCGACAGACAGACCGCACCAAGTGACTGGTTCCAGTGGACCCCAGGGAATCTCACAGGGCACCAGGTCTAGACTACACTACACAGGACACTACCTGAGCAGAATGGGGAGAGAAGACGTCTTCCCTGGGTTGAATGAACTGCTGCTATTCTTACCAATGCCTTGTGCTGAGCTGGGAGAAGATTGACAAACCAGTCCTTCTATATCTACTCATAGGACTTTTTCTTTGGTTTTCTTAGTTTTGGTTTCCATTGCTTTGAATAAAGATGTGCACCTTTTGTTTGTTTATCTGTTTGTTTGTTGCTTGTGAGTATGTGTTGTCTTTGGGGTGGTGGGTTGTTTCAGCGGTTTTGTTCCAAGTGGATGATGTGCATGAGCTTTCCTAAGGAAAGGCATGCAAGACTTGGGCAGCTGGTCCGGATGGATGCAGGGAGGGAGCGCTGCAAGTGTAGAAAACAAGGAAAGCTAAGCTGTGTACAACGGAGAGGTGGGGGTGGTAGCTAAATAAACAAGCACGTGGTATGTCAACTGAAAGAAGAATGTGTGCAAGGCACAATCTTGTAAATAAACACCATCCTGGAAGTATAGTGCACCCATTTGTGAACACTTTATTTCCGGCTTGACACAATTCAATGAATCCGTGTATCTGGAGGACTTGCTCCTCCCACTCTGAGTAGTCCGCAGCACCCTCCCTTATTGCTCTTTGAATTTTGAGTTTCCCCAGCCAAGAACAAGCCTGCATTCTGAAGCGTGAGGTCCCTGACCTACCCATCTGCAAGGCTGTAATAGCCTCGGGAAGGCGGTGGGGGCATGCGGCTTCCATGGAGGTCCAAGTTCAACCCTGACCCACTTTGGAAGGACACGGTATGTTTACCATTCTACCATGACCTACAATTTGACAGTGACCCTTAGGGTATGCCAGCAGGCAGGACAAAGCAACCTCTCATTTGCTGGTCATCACCTCAAGAAAACCCACGTGAAGACTCTACACACTTCAAGGCTGACTCTAGAGAATGAAGAGCACCAACCATGCCCTCCGAAACAAGGCATGAGGCAAGAAGATGATCAACCCTTTTCTACATCTTGCTACCTAGTAAATGAACAGTTTACTGCTATCTCAATCTTCCTCTCTCTCTCTCTCTCTGTCTCCTGCCACTCCAACCCTTTGCCCAGACTTGCCTTTCTCCTCCCTCAGGATTTGCTGTGCCTTTGTGTTCTGAGGATGTGCCTGTTCACAAATGGCTCTGTGTGCTGCGGCAAGGTGCTTGTGGGCTGTTTGGAGGCGAATTTTGATCCAAGAAGAGGTGAAGTTAGGTCTTGTCCTGGCAGCACAGCAGACTTGGAAAGCCCTGTAAGGGGTCAGAAACACTCTAGAGATAGGAAGGGGTTGGTGATGTCTTTGGATTTCAGGGCCTGAGGTTGGGATCCTAAGTGGGGGATCATCTCTTTGTAAGCTGTGTGAATCCCGATGGGATTAACATGGCTTCCGATTGGCTAGGAATGCCTGGAATGCCTGGAATGCCTGGAATGCCTACTCCAATTCCCCAGGGATTTCTGAAGTCTGCTCCCATTCTCCAGGAGCTCCCTGTAAGTGTAGCACCTGCCAGTCGTTGGAGGAGTTGTCTGATGGGAACGCTGAATCCTCTGACTCTTGTCTGCTCCCTGGGTCTGGGTGTAGACTGTCTCCCGCGTGGCGTGCGAGGGATCAGGAGCCTTTGTGGAGGCTGTGCTGAGTCTTGGAGGAGGCTTGAGGTCTGCTGGTTGGTGGCCTGTTGTCAAGTGCCAGGCGTGGGAGGTGTGGCGCTTCTTGGCCTGAGGGCGAGGGGGAGGGGTCGGGCCTTGTCTGTAACCCAAGGCGTCAATGGACTGGGCGGGGCTTCCGGAGCAGAGGCATTGAAGAGGTATTTAAGGGGCAGTAGTCCCAGCCCCACCGCTGTCAGGCAGGCAGTCGCTGCAGCTTCTGTTGGTTCTGGAGCTGTGCTGAGTAGATTCTCCAAGGTGACGACTCCTGGCAGGCCATCCTTGGCAGAGTGGAAGGTGGCAGCAATGTTGGTGGCAGCATCAGCGTCGGCTTCGGAGTTGGTGGCGACGGCGGCTTCAGAGGCGTCAGTGGCACGGCAATCCCGACACAGGAAGATGGTTTTGCAGGAGTGGCAAAAGAAGGCCCTGCTGTCAGCTTTCACCAAGAGCAGTTACTTGAGCTTCAGGGACAGGCAGGAGCTGGCCAGGCAAACGGGGCTCCCCGATTCCCGCATCCGCGTGTGGTTTCAGAACCGCAGAAACCGTTCTGGAGAGGCAGGGCAGGCCCCAAAGCGCTCCACCAGAGGCTCAGGCCACTTAGCCTCGCCACAGCACCAGGAAGGACTTGCCTCCAAGGAACAAGCTAGAGGCAGGCCCTCAGACCGCAGAAGGCCTCGCACTCGGCTCACCTTGCCACAGCGCAGGATCCTACTGCAAGCCTTTGAGAAGAACCCAAAGCCAGGCTTTGCTACCAGGGAGGAGCTGGCGCAGAGGACGGGTTTGCCCGAAGACACGATCTACATCTGGTTTCAGAACAGAAGAGCACGACACGGCAGCAGGGGAAGGCCCACAGCTCAAGATGAAGACTGGCTGGCCTCAGGTGGGCCGGATGGGGCCCCTGGAGGTCCAGGTGGCAGGGAGCCTGAACTTGCCCAGGACGGCTTGTTGCCACTGGATGAAGCCGGAAGTGGGGGAATGGATAGCTCGAGTCCTAGCGGTCTGCCCGCCTTCAGCAGAGAGTCCCAGCCTTCCCAAGAGGCAGAGCCCCCTGGACCAGGCCAAGCACGGGCCCCCATTCAAGCAAGCAACACAGGCCCTCTGGAGGACCTGCTGGTTCAAAGGCTGGATGAAATCCAAGTGGAGGAGCATGTGCCAGGCCCTCTGGGGGAGCTGCTGGATCAAATGCTGGATGAAAAGGCACAAGCGGAGGAGCATGGGACAGCCCCTCTGGATCTGGATGGAGCTTCTGGTGGCAGGGAGTATGAAGGTGCCCAGGACAGCTTGTTGCTAGCGGATGAAGCAGGAGGTGTGGGAATGGAGACCTGGAGTCCTAGCGACCTAGCCACCTTCAGCGGAGAGTCCCAGCCCTTCCAACTGGCACAGCTCTCTCCACCAGGCCAAGCACAGACCCCCACTCACGATAGCAACACAGACCCTCTGGAGCTCTTCCATGTTCCAAGTCCCCTGACCGAATTCCAACTGGATTGGCATGTGCCTGTCCCTCTGGATCGGGAGGATGCAGGGGAGCACATGGACACAATACCTGAGCTGCCCCTCCCTGAAGAAGAATATCAGGCTCTGCTGGTCTGCTCTGACTCCCAGCCCGGCTTCCTTGCTTCTAGAATAGCGTGAAGCCAAAAGGCAGAAGAGACCCACACTCGGTACTGGCGAAGGTACCCAGCCCAGGAAGGACTGGCATCCAAAAATCCAACACCAGTGCCTTCCCGAAATGCAAGTGGTCTCCCTTACATTAAGGAGGGCTTGCAGGTGGGGTTTACAAGAGGAAGGAGTGCCTTCTCCACAGCCCCTGGATTAGGAAATCAACCCTTGAGAATGTGACTGTGCTACAGGAGCAGAGGAAGACGTCACTAGTGACCCCTCAGCAACAAGGAGGCCCACAGAAAACCCCGACAGACAGACCGCACCAAGTGACTGGTTCCAGTGGACCCCAGGGAATCTCACAGGGCACCAGGTCTAGACTACACTACACAGGACACTACCTGAGCAGAATGGGGAGAGAAGACGTCTTCCCTGGGTTGAATGAACTGCTGCTATTCTTACCAATGCCTTGTGCTGAGCTGGGAGAAGATTGACAAACCAGTCCTTCTATATCTACTCATAGGACTTTTTCTTTGGTTTTCTTAGTTTTGGTTTCCATTGCTTTGAATAAAGATGTGCACCTTTTGTTTGTTTATCTGTTTGTTTGTTGCTTGTGAGTATGTGTTGTCTTTGGGGTGGTGGGTTGTTTCAGCGGTTTTGTTCCAAGTGGATGATGTGCATGAGCTTTCCTAAGGAAAGGCATGCAAGACTTGGGCAGCTGGTCCGGATGGATGCAGGGAGGGAGCGCTGCAAGTGTAGAAAACAAGGAAAGCTAAGCTGTGTACAACGGAGAGGTGGGGGTGGTAGCTAAATAAACAAGCACGTGGTATGTCAACTGAAAGAAGAATGTGTGCAAGGCACAATCTTGTAAATAAACACCATCCTGGAAGTATAGTGCACCCATTTGTGAACACTTTATTTCCGGCTTGACACAATTCAATGAATCCGTGTATCTGGAGGACTTGCTCCTCCCACTCTGAGTAGTCCGCAGCACCCTCCCTTATTGCTCTTTGAATTTTGAGTTTCCCCAGCCAAGAACAAGCCTGCATTCTGAAGCGTGAGGTCCCTGACCTACCCATCTGCAAGGCTGTAATAGCCTCGGGAAGGCGGTGGGTCGGTGGGGCATGCAGTAAGCTTGCCTCCAAGGGCATGCGGCTTCCATGGAGGTCCAAGTTCAACCCTGACCCACTTTGGAAGGACACGGTATGTTTACCATTCTACCATGACCTACAATTTGACAGTGACCCTTAGGGTATGCCAGCAGGCAGGACAAAGCAACCTCTCATTTGCTGGTCATCACCTCAAGAAAACCCACGTGAAGACTCTACACACTTCAAGGCTGACTCTAGAGAATGAAGAGCACCAACCATGCCCTCCGAAACAAGGCATGAGGCAAGAAGATGATCAACCCTTTTCTACATCTTGCTACCTAGTAAATGAACAGTTTACTGCTATCTCAATCTTCCTCTCTCTCTCTCTCTCTCTGTCTCCTGCCACTCCAACCCTTTGCCCAGACTTGCCTTTCTCCTCCCTCAGGATTTGCTGTGCCTTTGTGTTCTGAGGATGTGCCTGTTCACAAATGGCTCTGTGTGCTGCGGCAAGGTGCTTGTGGGCTGTTTGGAGGCGAATTTTGATCCAAGAAGAGGTGAAGTTAGGTCTTGTCCTGGCAGCACAGCAGACTTGGAAAGCCCTGTAAGGGGTCAGAAACACTCTAGAGATAGGAAGGGGTTGGTGATGTCTTTGGATTTCAGGGCCTGAGGTTGGGATCCTAAGTGGGGGATCATCTCTTTGTAAGCTGTGTGAATCCCGATGGGATTAACATGGCTTCCGACTGGCTAGGAATGCCTGGAATGCCTACTACTCCAATTCCCCAGGGATTTCTGAAGTCTGCTCCCATTCTCCAGGAGCTCCCTGTAAGTGTAGCACCTGCCAGTCGTTGGAGGAGTTGTCTGATGGGAACGCTGAATCCTCTGACTCTTGTCTGCTCCCTGGGTCTGGGTGTAGACTGTCTCCCGCGTGGCGTGCGAGGGATCAGGAGCCTTTGTGGAGGCTGTGCTGAGTCTTGGAGGAGGCTTGAGGTCTGCTGGTTGGTGGCCTGTTGTCAAGTGCCAGGCGTGGCAGGTGTGGCGCTTCTTGGCCTGAGGGCGAGGGGGAGGGGTCGGGCCTTGTCTGTAACCCAAGGCGTCAATGGACTGGGCGGGGCTTCCGGAGCAGAGGCATTGAAGAGGTATTTAAGGGGCAGTAGTCCCAGCCCCACCGCTGTCAGGCAGGCAGTCGCTGCAGCTTCTGTTGGTTCTGGAGCTGTGCTGAGTAGATTCTCCAAGGTGACGACTCCTGGCAGGCCATCCTTGGCAGAGTGGAAGGTGGCAGCAATGTTGGTGGCAGCATCAGCGTCGGCTTCGGAGTTGGTGGCGACGGCGGCTTCAGAGGCGTCAGTGGCACGGCAATCCCGACACAGGAAGATGGTTTTGCAGGAGTGGCAAAAGAAGGCCCTGCTGTCAGCTTTCACCAAGAGCAGTTACTTGAGCTTCAGGGACAGGCAGGAGCTGGCCAGGCAAACGGGGCTCCCCGATTCCCGCATCCGCGTGTGGTTTCAGAACCGCAGAAACCGTTCTGGAGAGGCAGGGCAGGCCCCAAAGCGCTCCACCAGAGGCTCAGGCCACTTAGCCTCGCCACAGCACCAGGAAGGACTTGCCTCCAAGGAACAAGCTAGAGGCAGGCCCTCAGACCGCAGAAGGCCTCGCACTCGGCTCACCTTGCCACAGCGCAGGATCCTACTGCAAGCCTTTGAGAAGAACCCAAAGCCAGGCTTTGCTACCAGGGAGGAGCTGGCGCAGAGGACGGGTTTGCCCGAAGACACGATCTACATCTGGTTTCAGAACAGAAGAGCACGACACGGCAGCAGGGGAAGGCCCACAGCTCAAGATGAAGACTGGCTGGCCTCAGGTGGGCCGGATGGGGCCCCTGGAGGTCCAGGTGGCAGGGAGCCTGAACTTGCCCAGGACGGCTTGTTGCCACTGGATGAAGCCGGAAGTGGGGGAATGGATAGCTCGAGTCCTAGCGGTCTGCCCGCCTTCAGCAGAGAGTCCCAGCCTTCCCAAGAGGCAGAGCCCCCTGGACCAGGCCAAGCACGGGCCCCCATTCAAGCAAGCAACACAGGCCCTCTGGAGGACCTGCTGGTTCAAAGGCTGGATGAAATCCAAGTGGAGGAGCATGTGCCAGGCCCTCTGGGGGAGCTGCTGGATCAAATGCTGGATGAAAAGGCACAAGCGGAGGAGCATGGGACAGCCCCTCTGGATCTGGATGGAGCTTCTGGTGGCAGGGAGTATGAAGGTGCCCAGGACAGCTTGTTGCTAGCGGATGAAGCAGGAGGTGTGGGAATGGAGACCTGGAGTCCTAGCGACCTAGCCACCTTCAGCGGAGAGTCCCAGCCCTTCCAACTGGCACAGCTCTCTCCACCAGGCCAAGCACAGACCCCCACTCACGATAGCAACACAGACCCTCTGGAGCTCTTCCATGTTCCAAGTCCCCTGACCGAATTCCAACTGGATTGGCATGTGCCTGTCCCTCTGGATCGGGAGGATGCAGGGGAGCACATGGACACAATACCTGAGCTGCCCCTCCCTGAAGAAGAATATCAGGCTCTGCTGGTCTGCTCTGACTCCCAGCCCGGCTTCCTTGCTTCTAGAATAGCGTGAAGCCAAAAGGCAGAAGAGACCCACACTCGGTACTGGCGAAGGTACCCAGCCCAGGAAGGACTGGCATCCAAAAATCCAACACCAGTGCCTTCCCGAAATGCAAGTGGTCTCCCTTACATTAAGGAGGGCTTGCAGGTGGGGTTTACAAGAGGAAGGAGTGCCTTCTCCACAGCCCCTGGATTAGGAAATCAACCCTTGAGAATGTGACTGTGCTACAGGAGCAGAGGAAGACGTCACTAGTGACCCCTCAGCAACAAGGAGGCCCACAGAAAACCCCGACAGACAGACCGCACCAAGTGACTGGTTCCAGTGGACCCCAGGGAATCTCACAGGGCACCAGGTCTAGACTACACTACACAGGACACTACCTGAGCAGAATGGGGAGAGAAGACGTCTTCCCTGGGTTGAATGAACTGCTGCTATTCTTACCAATGCCTTGTGCTGAGCTGGGAGAAGATTGACAAACCAGTCCTTCTATATCTACTCATAGGACTTTTTCTTTGGTTTTCTTAGTTTTGGTTTCCATTGCTTTGAATAAAGATGTGCACCTTTTGTTTGTTTATCTGTTTGTTTGTTGCTTGTGAGTATGTGTTGTCTTTGGGGTGGTGGGTTGTTTCAGCGGTTTTGTTCCAAGTGGATGATGTGCATGAGCTTTCCTAAGGAAAGGCATGCAAGACTTGGGCAGCTGGTCCGGATGGATGCAGGGAGGGAGCGCTGCAAGTGTAGAAAACAAGGAAAGCTAAGCTGTGTACAACGGAGAGGTGGGGGGTGGTAGCTAAATAAACAAGCACGTGGTATGTCAACTGAAAGAAGAATGTGTGCAAGGCACAATCTTGTAAATAAACACCATCCTGGAAGTATAGTGCACCCATTTGTGAACACTTTATTTCCGGCTTGACACAATTCAATGAATCCGTGTATCTGGAGGACTTGCTCCTCCCACTCTGAGTAGTCCGCAGCACCCTCCCTTATTGCTCTTTGAATTTTGAGTTTCCCCAGCCAAGAACAAGCCTGCATTCTGAAGCGTGAGGTCCCTGACCTACCCATCTGCAAGGCTGTAATAGCCTCGGGAAGGCGGTGGGTCGGTGGGGCATGCAGTAAGCTTGCCTCCAAGGGCATGCGGCTTCCATGGAGGTCCAAGTTCAACCCTGACCCACTTTGGAAGGACACGGTATGTTTACCATTCTACCATGACCTACAATTTGACAGTGACCCTTAGGGTATGCCAGCAGGCAGGACAAAGCAACCTCTCATTTGCTGGTCATCACCTCAAGAAAACCCACGTGAAGACTCTACACACTTCAAGGCTGACTCTAGAGAATGAAGAGCACCAACCATGCCCTCCGAAACAAGGCATGAGGCAAGAAGATGATCAACCCTTTTCTACATCTTGCTACCTAGTAAATGAACAGTTTACTGCTATCTCAATCTTCCTCTCTCTCTCTCTCTCTCTGTCTCCTGCCACTCCAACCCTTTGCCCAGACTTGCCTTTCTCCTCCCTCAGGATTTGCTGTGCCTTTGTGTTCTGAGGATGTGCCTGTTCACAAATGGCTCTGTGTGCTGCGGCAAGGTGCTTGTGGGCTGTTTGGAGGCGAATTTTGATCCAAGAAGAGGTGAAGTTAGGTCTTGTCCTGGCAGCACAGCAGACTTGGAAAGCCCTGTAAGGGGTCAGAAACACTCTAGAGATAGGAAGGGGTTGGTGATGTCTTTGGATTTCAGGGCCTGAGGTTGGGATCCTAAGTGGGGGATCATCTCTTTGTAAGCTGTGTGAATCCCGATGGGATTAACATGGCTTCCGATTGGCTAGGAATGCCTGGAATGCCTGGAATGCCTGGAATGCCTACTCCAATTCCCCAGGGATTTCTGAAGTCTGCTCCCATTCTCCAGGAGCTCCCTGTAAGTGTAGCACCTGCCAGTCGTTGGAGGAGTTGTCTGATGGGAACGCTGAATCCTCTGACTCTTGTCTGCTCCCTGGGTCTGGGTGTAGACTGTCTCCCGCGTGGCGTGCGAGGGATCAGGAGCCTTTGTGGAGGCTGTGCTGAGTCTTGGAGGAGGCTTGAGGTCTGCTGGTTGGTGGCCTGTTGTCAAGTGCCAGGCGTGGCAGGTGTGGCGCTTCTTGGCCTGAGGGCGAGGGGGAGGGGTCGGGCCTTGTCTGTAACCCAAGGCGTCAATGGACTGGGCGGGGCTTCCGGAGCAGAGGCATTGAAGAGGTATTTAAGGGGCAGTAGTCCCAGCCCCACCGCTGTCAGGCAGGCAGTCGCTGCAGCTTCTGTTGGTTCTGGAGCTGTGCTGAGTAGATTCTCCAAGGTGACGACTCCTGGCAGGCCATCCTTGGCAGAGTGGAAGGTGGCAGCAATGTTGGTGGCAGCATCAGCGTCGGCTTCGGAGTTGGTGGCGACGGCGGCTTCAGAGGCGTCAGTGGCACGGCAATCCCGACACAGGAAGATGGTTTTGCAGGAGTGGCAAAAGAAGGCCCTGCTGTCAGCTTTCACCAAGAGCAGTTACTTGAGCTTCAGGGACAGGCAGGAGCTGGCCAGGCAAACGGGGCTCCCCGATTCCCGCATCCGCGTGTGGTTTCAGAACCGCAGAAACCGTTCTGGAGAGGCAGGGCAGGCCCCAAAGCGCTCCACCAGAGGCTCAGGCCACTTAGCCTCGCCACAGCACCAGGAAGGACTTGCCTCCAAGGAACAAGCTAGAGGCAGGCCCTCAGACCGCAGAAGGCCTCGCACTCGGCTCACCTTGCCACAGCGCAGGATCCTACTGCAAGCCTTTGAGAAGAACCCAAAGCCAGGCTTTGCTACCAGGGAGGAGCTGGCGCAGAGGACGGGTTTGCCCGAAGACACGATCTACATCTGGTTTCAGAACAGAAGAGCACGACACGGCAGCAGGGGAAGGCCCACAGCTCAAGATGAAGACTGGCTGGCCTCAGGTGGGCCGGATGGGGCCCCTGGAGGTCCAGGTGGCAGGGAGCCTGAACTTGCCCA
Organism: Tokudaia tokunoshimensis; assembly: GCA_036184795.1. Taxonomy (NCBI): domain Eukaryota; kingdom Metazoa; phylum Chordata; class Mammalia; order Rodentia; family Muridae; genus Tokudaia; species Tokudaia tokunoshimensis. The sequence goes on from BTHU01000021.1 coordinate 28,965,909, forward strand.
GGACGGCTTGTTGCCACTGGATGAAGCCGGAAGTGGGGGAATGGATAGCTCGAGTCCTAGCGGTCTGCCCGCCTTCAGCAGAGAGTCCCAGCCTTCCCAAGAGGCAGAGCCCCCTGGACCAGGCCAAGCACGGGCCCCCATTCAAGCAAGCAACACAGGCCCTCTGGAGGACCTGCTGGTTCAAAGGCTGGATGAAATCCAAGTGGAGGAGCATGTGCCAGGCCCTCTGGGGGAGCTGCTGGATCAAATGCTGGATGAAAAGGCACAAGCGGAGGAGCATGGGACAGCCCCTCTGGATCTGGATGGAGCTTCTGGTGGCAGGGAGTATGAAGGTGCCCAGGACAGCTTGTTGCTAGCGGATGAAGCAGGAGGTGTGGGAATGGAGACCTGGAGTCCTAGCGACCTAGCCACCTTCAGCGGAGAGTCCCAGCCCTTCCAACTGGCACAGCTCTCTCCACCAGGCCAAGCACAGACCCCCACTCACGATAGCAACACAGACCCTCTGGAGCTCTTCCATGTTCCAAGTCCCCTGACCGAATTCCAACTGGATTGGCATGTGCCTGTCCCTCTGGATCGGGAGGATGCAGGGGAGCACATGGACACAATACCTGAGCTGCCCCTCCCTGAAGAAGAATATCAGGCTCTGCTGGTCTGCTCTGACTCCCAGCCCGGCTTCCTTGCTTCTAGAATAGCGTGAAGCCAAAAGGCAGAAGAGACCCACACTCGGTACTGGCGAAGGTACCCAGCCCAGGAAGGACTGGCATCCAAAAATCCAACACCAGTGCCTTCCCGAAATGCAAGTGGTCTCCCTTACATTAAGGAGGGCTTGCAGGTGGGGTTTACAAGAGGAAGGAGTGCCTTCTCCACAGCCCCTGGATTAGGAAATCAACCCTTGAGAATGTGACTGTGCTACAGGAGCAGAGGAAGACGTCACTAGTGACCCCTCAGCAACAAGGAGGCCCACAGAAAACCCCGACAGACAGACCGCACCAAGTGACTGGTTCCAGTGGACCCCAGGGAATCTCACAGGGCACCAGGTCTAGACTACACTACACAGGACACTACCTGAGCAGAATGGGGAGAGAAGACGTCTTCCCTGGGTTGAATGAACTGCTGCTATTCTTACCAATGCCTTGTGCTGAGCTGGGAGAAGATTGACAAACCAGTCCTTCTATATCTACTCATAGGACTTTTTCTTTGGTTTTCTTAGTTTTGGTTTCCATTGCTTTGAATAAAGATGTGCACCTTTTGTTTGTTTATCTGTTTGTTTGTTGCTTGTGAGTATGTGTTGTCTTTGGGGTGGTGGGTTGTTTCAGCGGTTTTGTTCCAAGTGGATGATGTGCATGAGCTTTCCTAAGGAAAGGCATGCAAGACTTGGGCAGCTGGTCCGGATGGATGCAGGGAGGGAGCGCTGCAAGTGTAGAAAACAAGGAAAGCTAAGCTGTGTACAACGGAGAGGTGGGGGTGGTAGCTAAATAAACAAGCACGTGGTATGTCAACTGAAAGAAGAATGTGTGCAAGGCACAATCTTGTAAATAAACACCATCCTGGAAGTATAGTGCACCCATTTGTGAACACTTTATTTCCGGCTTGACACAATTCAATGAATCCGTGTATCTGGAGGACTTGCTCCTCCCACTCTGAGTAGTCCGCAGCACCCTCCCTTATTGCTCTTTGAATTTTGAGTTTCCCCAGCCAAGAACAAGCCTGCATTCTGAAGCGTGAGGTCCCTGACCTACCCATCTGCAAGGCTGTAATAGCCTCGGGAAGGCGGTGGGTCGGTGGGGCATGCAGTAAGCTTGCCTCCAAGGGCATGCGGCTTCCATGGAGGTCCAAGTTCAACCCTGACCCACTTTGGAAGGACACGGTATGTTTACCATTCTACCATGACCTACAATTTGACAGTGACCCTTAGGGTATGCCAGCAGGCAGGACAAAGCAACCTCTCATTTGCTGGTCATCACCTCAAGAAAACCCACGTGAAGACTCTACACACTTCAAGGCTGACTCTAGAGAATGAAGAGCACCAACCATGCCCTCCGAAACAAGGCATGAGGCAAGAAGATGATCAACCCTTTTCTACATCTTGCTACCTAGTAAATGAACAGTTTACTGCTATCTCAATCTTCCTCTCTCTCTCTCTCTCTCTGTCTCCTGCCACTCCAACCCTTTGCCCAGACTTGCCTTTCTCCTCCCTCAGGATTTGCTGTGCCTTTGTGTTCTGAGGATGTGCCTGTTCACAAATGGCTCTGTGTGCTGCGGCAAGGTGCTTGTGGGCTGTTTGGAGGCGAATTTTGATCCAAGAAGAGGTGAAGTTAGGTCTTGTCCTGGCAGCACAGCAGACTTGGAAAGCCCTGTAAGGGGTCAGAAACACTCTAGAGATAGGAAGGGGTTGGTGATGTCTTTGGATTTCAGGGCCTGAGGTTGGGATCCTAAGTGGGGGATCATCTCTTTGTAAGCTGTGTGAATCCCGATGGGATTAACATGGCTTCCGACTGGCTAGGAATGCCTGGAATGCCTACTCCAATTCCCCAGGGATTTCTGAAGTCTGCTCCCATTCTCCAGGAGCTCCCTGTAAGTGTAGCACCTGCCAGTCGTTGGAGGAGTTGTCTGATGGGAACGCTGAATCCTCTGACTCTTGTCTGCTCCCTGGGTCTGGGTGTAGACTGTCTCCCGCGTGGCGTGCGAGGGATCAGGAGCCTTTGTGGAGGCTGTGCTGAGTCTTGGAGGAGGCTTGAGGTCTGCTGGTTGGTGGCCTGTTGTCAAGTGCCAGGCGTGGGCAGGTGTGGCGCTTCTTGGCCTGAGGGCGAGGGGGAGGGGTCGGGCCTTGTCTGTAACCCAAGGCGTCAATGGACTGGGCGGGGCTTCCGGAGCAGAGGCATTGAAGAGGTATTTAAGGGGCAGTAGTCCCAGCCCCACCGCTGTCAGGCAGGCAGTCGCTGCAGCTTCTGTTGGTTCTGGAGCTGTGCTGAGTAGATTCTCCAAGGTGACGACTCCTGGCAGGCCATCCTTGGCAGAGTGGAAGGTGGCAGCAATGTTGGTGGCAGCATCAGCGTCGGCTTCGGAGTTGGTGGCGACGGCGGCTTCAGAGGCGTCAGTGGCACGGCAATCCCGACACAGGAAGATGGTTTTGCAGGAGTGGCAAAAGAAGGCCCTGCTGTCAGCTTTCACCAAGAGCAGTTACTTGAGCTTCAGGGACAGGCAGGAGCTGGCCAGGCAAACGGGGCTCCCCGATTCCCGCATCCGCGTGTGGTTTCAGAACCGCAGAAACCGTTCTGGAGAGGCAGGGCAGGCCCCAAAGCGCTCCACCAGAGGCTCAGGCCACTTAGCCTCGCCACAGCACCAGGAAGGACTTGCCTCCAAGGAACAAGCTAGAGGCAGGCCCTCAGACCGCAGAAGGCCTCGCACTCGGCTCACCTTGCCACAGCGCAGGATCCTACTGCAAGCCTTTGAGAAGAACCCAAAGCCAGGCTTTGCTACCAGGGAGGAGCTGGCGCAGAGGACGGGTTTGCCCGAAGACACGATCTACATCTGGTTTCAGAACAGAAGAGCACGACACGGCAGCAGGGGAAGGCCCACAGCTCAAGATGAAGACTGGCTGGCCTCAGGTGGGCCGGATGGGGCCCCTGGAGGTCCAGGTGGCAGGGAGCCTGAACTTGCCCAGGACGGCTTGTTGCCACTGGATGAAGCCGGAAGTGGGGGAATGGATAGCTCGAGTCCTAGCGGTCTGCCCGCCTTCAGCAGAGAGTCCCAGCCTTCCCAAGAGGCAGAGCCCCCTGGACCAGGCCAAGCACGGGCCCCCATTCAAGCAAGCAACACAGGCCCTCTGGAGGACCTGCTGGTTCAAAGGCTGGATGAAATCCAAGTGGAGGAGCATGTGCCAGGCCCTCTGGGGGAGCTGCTGGATCAAATGCTGGATGAAAAGGCACAAGCGGAGGAGCATGGGACAGCCCCTCTGGATCTGGATGGAGCTTCTGGTGGCAGGGAGTATGAAGGTGCCCAGGACAGCTTGTTGCTAGCGGATGAAGCAGGAGGTGTGGGAATGGAGACCTGGAGTCCTAGCGACCTAGCCACCTTCAGCGGAGAGTCCCAGCCCTTCCAACTGGCACAGCTCTCTCCACCAGGCCAAGCACAGACCCCCACTCACGATAGCAACACAGACCCTCTGGAGCTCTTCCATGTTCCAAGTCCCCTGACCGAATTCCAACTGGATTGGCATGTGCCTGTCCCTCTGGATCGGGAGGATGCAGGGGAGCACATGGACACAATACCTGAGCTGCCCCTCCCTGAAGAAGAATATCAGGCTCTGCTGGTCTGCTCTGACTCCCAGCCCGGCTTCCTTGCTTCTAGAATAGCGTGAAGCCAAAAGGCAGAAGAGACCCACACTCGGTACTGGCGAAGGTACCCAGCCCAGGAAGGACTGGCATCCAAAAATCCAACACCAGTGCCTTCCCGAAATGCAAGTGGTCTCCCTTACATTAAGGAGGGCTTGCAGGTGGGGTTTACAAGAGGAAGGAGTGCCTTCTCCACAGCCCCTGGATTAGGAAATCAACCCTTGAGAATGTGACTGTGCTACAGGAGCAGAGGAAGACGTCACTAGTGACCCCTCAGCAACAAGGAGGCCCACAGAAAACCCCGACAGACAGACCGCACCAAGTGACTGGTTCCAGTGGACCCCAGGGAATCTCACAGGGCACCAGGTCTAGACTACACTACACAGGACACTACCTGAGCAGAATGGGGGAGAGAAGACGTCTTCCCTGGGTTGAATGAACTGCTGCTATTCTTACCAATGCCTTGTGCTGAGCTGGGAGAAGATTGACAAACCAGTCCTTCTATATCTACTCATAGGACTTTTTCTTTGGTTTTCTTAGTTTTGGTTTCCATTGCTTTGAATAAAGATGTGCACCTTTTGTTTGTTTATCTGTTTGTTTGTTGCTTGTGAGTATGTGTTGTCTTTGGGGTGGTGGGTTGTTTCAGCGGTTTTGTTCCAAGTGGATGATGTGCATGAGCTTTCCTAAGGAAAGGCATGCAAGACTTGGGCAGCTGGTCCGGATGGATGCAGGGAGGGAGCGCTGCAAGTGTAGAAAACAAGGAAAGCTAAGCTGTGTACAACGGAGAGGTGGGGGGTGGTAGCTAAATAAACAAGCACGTGGTATGTCAACTGAAAGAAGAATGTGTGCAAGGCACAATCTTGTAAATAAACACCATCCTGGAAGTATAGTGCACCCATTTGTGAACACTTTATTTCCGGCTTGACACAATTCAATGAATCCGTGTATCTGGAGGACTTGCTCCTCCCACTCTGAGTAGTCCGCAGCACCCTCCCTTATTGCTCTTTGAATTTTGAGTTTCCCCAGCCAAGAACAAGCCTGCATTCTGAAGCGTGAGGTCCCTGACCTACCCATCTGCAAGGCTGTAATAGCCTCGGGAAGGCGGTGGGTCGGTGGGGCATGCAGTAAGCTTGCCTCCAAGGGCATGCGGCTTCCATGGAGGTCCAAGTTCAACCCTGACCCACTTTGGAAGGACACGGTATGTTTACCATTCTACCATGACCTACAATTTGACAGTGACCCTTAGGGTATGCCAGCAGGCAGGACAAAGCAACCTCTCATTTGCTGGTCATCACCTCAAGAAAACCCACGTGAAGACTCTACACACTTCAAGGCTGACTCTAGAGAATGAAGAGCACCAACCATGCCCTCCGAAACAAGGCATGAGGCAAGAAGATGATCAACCCTTTTCTACATCTTGCTACCTAGTAAATGAACAGTTTACTGCTATCTCAATCTTCCTCTCTCTCTCTCTCTCTCTGTCTCCTGCCACTCCAACCCTTTGCCCAGACTTGCCTTTCTCCTCCCTCAGGATTTGCTGTGCCTTTGTGTTCTGAGGATGTGCCTGTTCACAAATGGCTCTGTGTGCTGCGGCAAGGTGCTTGTGGGCTGTTTGGAGGCGAATTTTGATCCAAGAAGAGGTGAAGTTAGGTCTTGTCCTGGCAGCACAGCAGACTTGGAAAGCCCTGTAAGGGGTCAGAAACACTCTAGAGATAGGAAGGGGTTGGTGATGTCTTTGGATTTCAGGGCCTGAGGTTGGGATCCTAAGTGGGGGATCATCTCTTTGTAAGCTGTGTGAATCCCGATGGGATTAACATGGCTTCCGATGGCTAGGATGCTGGAATGCCTGGAATGCCTGGAATGCCTACTCCAATTCCCCAGGGATTTCTGAAGTCTGCTCCCATTCTCCAGGAGCTCCCTGTAAGTGTAGCACCTGCCAGTCGTTGGAGGAGTTGTCTGATGGGAACGCTGAATCCTCTGACTCTTGTCTGCTCCCTGGGTCTGGGTGTAGACTGTCTCCCGCGTGGCGTGCGAGGGATCAGGAGCCTTTGTGGAGGCTGTGCTGAGTCTTGGAGGAGGCTTGAGGTCTGCTGGTTGGTGGCCTGTTGTCAAGTGCCAGGCGTGGCAGGTGTGGCGCTTCTTGGCCTGAGGGCGAGGGGGAGGGGTCGGGCCTTGTCTGTAACCCAAGGCGTCAATGGACTGGGCGGGGCTTCCGGAGCAGAGGCATTGAAGAGGTATTTAAGGGGCAGTAGTCCCAGCCCCACCGCTGTCAGGCAGGCAGTCGCTGCAGCTTCTGTTGGTTCTGGAGCTGTGCTGAGTAGATTCTCCAAGGTGACGACTCCTGGCAGGCCATCCTTGGCAGAGTGGAAGGTGGCAGCAATGTTGGTGGCAGCATCAGCGTCGGCTTCGGAGTTGGTGGCGACGGCGGCTTCAGAGGCGTCAGTGGCACGGCAATCCCGACACAGGAAGATGGTTTTGCAGGAGTGGCAAAAGAAGGCCCTGCTGTCAGCTTTCACCAAGAGCAGTTACTTGAGCTTCAGGGACAGGCAGGAGCTGGCCAGGCAAACGGGGCTCCCCGATTCCCGCATCCGCGTGTGGTTTCAGAACCGCAGAAACCGTTCTGGAGAGGCAGGGCAGGCCCCAAAGCGCTCCACCAGAGGCTCAGGCCACTTAGCCTCGCCACAGCACCAGGAAGGACTTGCCTCCAAGGAACAAGCTAGAGGCAGGCCCTCAGACCGCAGAAGGCCTCGCACTCGGCTCACCTTGCCACAGCGCAGGATCCTACTGCAAGCCTTTGAGAAGAACCCAAAGCCAGGCTTTGCTACCAGGGAGGAGCTGGCGCAGAGGACGGGTTTGCCCGAAGACACGATCTACATCTGGTTTCAGAACAGAAGAGCACGACACGGCAGCAGGGGAAGGCCCACAGCTCAAGATGAAGACTGGCTGGCCTCAGGTGGGCCGGATGGGGCCCCTGGAGGTCCAGGTGGCAGGGAGCCTGAACTTGCCCAGGACGGCTTGTTGCCACTGGATGAAGCCGGAAGTGGGGGAATGGATAGCTCGAGTCCTAGCGGTCTGCCCGCCTTCAGCAGAGAGTCCCAGCCTTCCCAAGAGGCAGAGCCCCCTGGACCAGGCCAAGCACGGGCCCCCATTCAAGCAAGCAACACAGGCCCTCTGGAGGACCTGCTGGTTCAAAGGCTGGATGAAATCCAAGTGGAGGAGCATGTGCCAGGCCCTCTGGGGGAGCTGCTGGATCAAATGCTGGATGAAAAGGCACAAGCGGAGGAGCATGGGACAGCCCCTCTGGATCTGGATGGAGCTTCTGGTGGCAGGGAGTATGAAGGTGCCCAGGACAGCTTGTTGCTAGCGGATGAAGCAGGAGGTGTGGGAATGGAGACCTGGAGTCCTAGCGACCTAGCCACCTTCAGCGGAGAGTCCCAGCCCTTCCAACTGGCACAGCTCTCTCCACCAGGCCAAGCACAGACCCCCACTCACGATAGCAACACAGACCCTCTGGAGCTCTTCCATGTTCCAAGTCCCCTGACCGAATTCCAACTGGATTGGCATGTGCCTGTCCCTCTGGATCGGGAGGATGCAGGGGAGCACATGGACACAATACCTGAGCTGCCCCTCCCTGAAGAAGAATATCAGGCTCTGCTGGTCTGCTCTGACTCCCAGCCCGGCTTCCTTGCTTCTAGAATAGCGTGAAGCCAAAAGGCAGAAGAGACCCACACTCGGTACTGGCGAAGGTACCCAGCCCAGGAAGGACTGGCATCCAAAAATCCAACACCAGTGCCTTCCCGAAATGCAAGTGGTCTCCCTTACATTAAGGAGGGCTTGCAGGTGGGGTTTACAAGAGGAAGGAGTGCCTTCTCCACAGCCCCTGGATTAGGAAATCAACCCTTGAGAATGTGACTGTGCTACAGGAGCAGAGGAAGACGTCACTAGTGACCCCTCAGCAACAAGGAGGCCCACAGAAAACCCCGACAGACAGACCGCACCAAGTGACTGGTTCCAGTGGACCCCAGGGAATCTCACAGGGCACCAGGTCTAGACTACACTACACAGGACACTACCTGAGCAGAATGGGGAGAGAAGACGTCTTCCCTGGGTTGAATGAACTGCTGCTATTCTTACCAATGCCTTGTGCTGAGCTGGGAGAAGATTGACAAACCAGTCCTTCTATATCTACTCATAGGACTTTTTCTTTGGTTTTCTTAGTTTTGGTTTCCATTGCTTTGAATAAAGATGTGCACCTTTTGTTTGTTTATCTGTTTGTTTGTTGCTTGTGAGTATGTGTTGTCTTTGGGGTGGTGGGTTGTTTCAGCGGTTTTGTTCCAAGTGGATGATGTGCATGAGCTTTCCTAAGGAAAGGCATGCAAGACTTGGGCAGCTGGTCCGGATGGATGCAGGGAGGGAGCGCTGCAAGTGTAGAAAACAAGGAAAGCTAAGCTGTGTACAACGGAGAGGTGGGGGTGGTAGCTAAATAAACAAGCACGTGGTATGTCAACTGAAAGAAGAATGTGTGCAAGGCACAATCTTGTAAATAAACACCATCCTGGAAGTATAGTGCACCCATTTGTGAACACTTTATTTCCGGCTTGACACAATTCAATGAATCCGTGTATCTGGAGGACTTGCTCCTCCCACTCTGAGTAGTCCGCAGCACCCTCCCTTATTGCTCTTTGAATTTTGAGTTTCCCCAGCCAAGAACAAGCCTGCATTCTGAAGCGTGAGGTCCCTGACCTACCCATCTGCAAGGCTGTAATAGCCTCGGGAAGGCGGTGGGTCGGTGGGGCATGCAGTAAGCTTGCCTCCAAGGGCATGCGGCTTCCATGGAGGTCCAAGTTCAACCCTGACCCACTTTGGAAGGACACGGTATGTTTACCATTCTACCATGACCTACAATTTGACAGTGACCCTTAGGGTATGCCAGCAGGCAGGACAAAGCAACCTCTCATTTGCTGGTCATCACCTCAAGAAAACCCACGTGAAGACTCTACACACTTCAAGGCTGACTCTAGAGAATGAAGAGCACCAACCATGCCCTCCGAAACAAGGCATGAGGCAAGAAGATGATCAACCCTTTTCTACATCTTGCTACCTAGTAAATGAACAGTTTACTGCTATCTCAATCTTCCTCTCTCTCTCTCTCTCTCTGTCTCCTGCCACTCCAACCCTTTGCCCAGACTTGCCTTTCTCCTCCCTCAGGATTTGCTGTGCCTTTGTGTTCTGAGGATGTGCCTGTTCACAAATGGCTCTGTGTGCTGCGGCAAGGTGCTTGTGGGCTGTTTGGAGGCGAATTTTGATCCAAGAAGAGGTGAAGTTAGGTCTTGTCCTGGCAGCACAGCAGACTTGGAAAGCCCTGTAAGGGGTCAGAAACACTCTAGAGATAGGAAGGGGTTGGTGATGTCTTTGGATTTCAGGGCCTGAGGTTGGGATCCTAAGTGGGGGATCATCTCTTTGTAAGCTGTGTGAATCCCGATGGGATTAACATGGCTTCCGACTGGCTAGGAATGCCTGGAATGCCTACTCCAATTCCCCAGGGATTTCTGAAGTCTGCTCCCATTCTCCAGGAGCTCCCTGTAAGTGTAGCACCTGCCAGTCGTTGGAGGAGTTGTCTGATGGGAACGCTGAATCCTCTGACTCTTGTCTGCTCCCTGGGTCTGGGTGTAGACTGTCTCCCGCGTGGCGTGCGAGGGATCAGGAGCCTTTGTGGAGGCTGTGCTGAGTCTTGGAGGAGGCTTGAGGTCTGCTGGTTGGTGGCCTGTTGTCAAGTGCCAGGCGTGGCAGGTGTGGCGCTTCTTGGCCTGAGGGCGAGGGGGAGGGGTCGGGCCTTGTCTGTAACCCAAGGCGTCAATGGACTGGGCGGGGCTTCCGGAGCAGAGGCATTGAAGAGGTATTTAAGGGGCAGTAGTCCCAGCCCCACCGCTGTCAGGCAGGCAGTCGCTGCAGCTTCTGTTGGTTCTGGAGCTGTGCTGAGTAGATTCTCCAAGGTGACGACTCCTGGCAGGCCATCCTTGGCAGAGTGGAAGGTGGCAGCAATGTTGGTGGCAGCATCAGCGTCGGCTTCGGAGTTGGTGGCGACGGCGGCTTCAGAGGCGTCAGTGGCACGGCAATCCCGACACAGGAAGATGGTTTTGCAGGAGTGGCAAAAGAAGGCCCTGCTGTCAGCTTTCACCAAGAGCAGTTACTTGAGCTTCAGGGACAGGCAGGAGCTGGCCAGGCAAACGGGGCTCCCCGATTCCCGCATCCGCGTGTGGTTTCAGAACCGCAGAAACCGTTCTGGAGAGGCAGGGCAGGCCCCAAAGCGCTCCACCAGAGGCTCAGGCCACTTAGCCTCGCCACAGCACCAGGAAGGACTTGCCTCCAAGGAACAAGCTAGAGGCAGGCCCTCAGACCGCAGAAGGCCTCGCACTCGGCTCACCTTGCCACAGCGCAGGATCCTACTGCAAGCCTTTGAGAAGAACCCAAAGCCAGGCTTTGCTACCAGGGAGGAGCTGGCGCAGAGGACGGGTTTGCCCGAAGACACGATCTACATCTGGTTTCAGAACAGAAGAGCACGACACGGCAGCAGGGGAAGGCCCACAGCTCAAGATGAAGACTGGCTGGCCTCAGGTGGGCCGGATGGGGCCCCTGGAGGTCCAGGTGGCAGGGAGCCTGAACTTGCCCAGGACGGCTTGTTGCCACTGGATGAAGCCGGAAGTGGGGGAATGGATAGCTCGAGTCCTAGCGGTCTGCCCGCCTTCAGCAGAGAGTCCCAGCCTTCCCAAGAGGCAGAGCCCCCTGGACCAGGCCAAGCACGGGCCCCCATTCAAGCAAGCAACACAGGCCCTCTGGAGGACCTGCTGGTTCAAAGGCTGGATGAAATCCAAGTGGAGGAGCATGTGCCAGGCCCTCTGGGGGAGCTGCTGGATCAAATGCTGGATGAAAAGGCACAAGCGGAGGAGCATGGGACAGCCCCTCTGGATCTGGATGGAGCTTCTGGTGGCAGGGAGTATGAAGGTGCCCAGGACAGCTTGTTGCTAGCGGATGAAGCAGGAGGTGTGGGAATGGAGACCTGGAGTCCTAGCGACCTAGCCACCTTCAGCGGAGAGTCCCAGCCCTTCCAACTGGCACAGCTCTCTCCACCAGGCCAAGCACAGACCCCCACTCACGATAGCAACACAGACCCTCTGGAGCTCTTCCATGTTCCAAGTCCCCTGACCGAATTCCAACTGGATTGGCATGTGCCTGTCCCTCTGGATCGGGAGGATGCAGGGGAGCACATGGACACAATACCTGAGCTGCCCCTCCCTGAAGAAGAATATCAGGCTCTGCTGGTCTGCTCTGACTCCCAGCCCGGCTTCCTTGCTTCTAGAATAGCGTGAAGCCAAAAGGCAGAAGAGACCCACACTCGGTACTGGCGAAGGTACCCAGCCCAGGAAGGACTGGCATCCAAAAATCCAACACCAGTGCCTTCCCGAAATGCAAGTGGTCTCCCTTACATTAAGGAGGGCTTGCAGGTGGGGTTTACAAGAGGAAGGAGTGCCTTCTCCACAGCCCCTGGATTAGGAAATCAACCCTTGAGAATGTGACTGTGCTACAGGAGCAGAGGAAGACGTCACTAGTGACCCCTCAGCAACAAGGAGGCCCACAGAAAACCCCGACAGACAGACCGCACCAAGTGACTGGTTCCAGTGGACCCCAGGGAATCTCACAGGGCACCAGGTCTAGACTACACTACACAGGACACTACCTGAGCAGAATGGGGAGAGAAGACGTCTTCCCTGGGTTGAATGAACTGCTGCTATTCTTACCAATGCCTTGTGCTGAGCTGGGAGAAGATTGACAAACCAGTCCTTCTATATCTACTCATAGGACTTTTTCTTTGGTTTTCTTAGTTTTGGTTTCCATTGCTTTGAATAAAGATGTGCACCTTTTGTTTGTTTATCTGTTTGTTTGTTGCTTGTGAGTATGTGTTGTCTTTGGGGTGGTGGGTTGTTTCAGCGGTTTTGTTCCAAGTGGATGATGTGCATGAGCTTTCCTAAGGAAAGGCATGCAAGACTTGGGCAGCTGGTCCGGATGGATGCAGGGAGGGAGCGCTGCAAGTGTAGAAAACAAGGAAAGCTAAGCTGTGTACAACGGAGAGGTGGGGGTGGTAGCTAAATAAACAAGCACGTGGTATGTCAACTGAAAGAAGAATGTGTGCAAGGCACAATCTTGTAAATAAACACCATCCTGGAAGTATAGTGCACCCATTTGTGAACACTTTATTTCCGGCTTGACACAATTCAATGAATCCGTGTATCTGGAGGACTTGCTCCTCCCACTCTGAGTAGTCCGCAGCACCCTCCCTTATTGCTCTTTGAATTTTGAGTTTCCCCAGCCAAGAACAAGCCTGCATTCTGAAGCGTGAGGTCCCTGACCTACCCATCTGCAAGGCTGTAATAGCCTCGGGAAGGCGGTGGGTCGGTGGGGCATGCAGTAAGCTTGCCTCCAAGGGCATGCGGCTTCCATGGAGGTCCAAGTTCAACCCTGACCCACTTTGGAAGGACACGGTATGTTTACCATTCTACCATGACCTACAATTTGACAGTGACCCTTAGGGTATGCCAGCAGGCAGGACAAAGCAACCTCTCATTTGCTGGTCATCACCTCAAGAAAACCCACGTGAAGACTCTACACACTTCAAGGCTGACTCTAGAGAATGAAGAGCACCAACCATGCCCTCCGAAACAAGGCATGAGGCAAGAAGATGATCAACCCTTTTCTACATCTTGCTACCTAGTAAATGAACAGTTTACTGCTATCTCAATCTTCCTCTCTCTCTCTCTCTCTGTCTCCTGCCACTCCAACCCTTTGCCCAGACTTGCCTTTCTCCTCCCTCAGGATTTGCTGTGCCTTTGTGTTCTGAGGATGTGCCTGTTCACAAATGGCTCTGTGTGCTGCGGCAAGGTGCTTGTGGGCTGTTTGGAGGCGAATTTTGATCCAAGAAGAGGTGAAGTTAGGTCTTGTCCTGGCAGCACAGCAGACTTGGAAAGCCCTGTAAGGGGTCAGAAACACTCTAGAGATAGGAAGGGGTTGGTGATGTCTTTGGATTTCAGGGCCTGAGGTTGGGATCCTAAGTGGGGGATCATCTCTTTGTAAGCTGTGTGAATCCCGATGGGATTAACATGGCTTCCGATTGGCTAGGAATGCCTGGAATGCCTGGAATGCCTGGAATGCCTACTCCAATTCCCCAGGGATTTCTGAAGTCTGCTCCCATTCTCCAGGAGCTCCCTGTAAGTGTAGCACCTGCCAGTCGTTGGAGGAGTTGTCTGATGGGAACGCTGAATCCTCTGACTCTTGTCTGCTCCCTGGGTCTGGGTGTAGACTGTCTCCCGCGTGGCGTGCGAGGGATCAGGAGCCTTTGTGGAGGCTGTGCTGAGTCTTGGAGGAGGCTTGAGGTCTGCTGGTTGGTGGCCTGTTGTCAAGTGCCAGGCGTGGCAGGTGTGGCGCTTCTTGGCCTGAGGGCGAGGGGGAGGGGTCGGGCCTTGTCTGTAACCCAAGGCGTCAATGGACTGGGCGGGGCTTCCGGAGCAGAGGCATTGAAGAGGTATTTAAGGGGCAGTAGTCCCAGCCCCACCGCTGTCAGGCAGGCAGTCGCTGCAGCTTCTGTTGGTTCTGGAGCTGTGCTGAGTAGATTCTCCAAGGTGACGACTCCTGGCAGGCCATCCTTGGCAGAGTGGAAGGTGGCAGCAATGTTGGTGGCAGCATCAGCGTCGGCTTCGGAGTTGGTGGCGACGGCGGCTTCAGAGGCGTCAGTGGCACGGCAATCCCGACACAGGAAGATGGTTTTGCAGGAGTGGCAAAAGAAGGCCCTGCTGTCAGCTTTCACCAAGAGCAGTTACTTGAGCTTCAGGGACAGGCAGGAGCTGGCCAGGCAAACGGGGCTCCCCGATTCCCGCATCCGCGTGTGGTTTCAGAACCGCAGAAACCGTTCTGGAGAGGCAGGGCAGGCCCCAAAGCGCTCCACCAGAGGCTCAGGCCACTTAGCCTCGCCACAGCACCAGGAAGGACTTGCCTCCAAGGAACAAGCTAGAGGCAGGCCCTCAGACCGCAGAAGGCCTCGCACTCGGCTCACCTTGCCACAGCGCAGGATCCTACTGCAAGCCTTTGAGAAGAACCCAAAGCCAGGCTTTGCTACCAGGGAGGAGCTGGCGCAGAGGACGGGTTTGCCCGAAGACACGATCTACATCTGGTTTCAGAACAGAAGAGCACGACACGGCAGCAGGGGAAGGCCCACAGCTCAAGATGAAGACTGGCTGGCCTCAGGTGGGCCGGATGGGGCCCCTGGAGGTCCAGGTGGCAGGGAGCCTGAACTTGCCCAGGACGGCTTGTTGCCACTGGATGAAGCCGGAAGTGGGGGAATGGATAGCTCGAGTCCTAGCGGTCTGCCCGCCTTCAGCAGAGAGTCCCAGCCTTCCCAAGAGGCAGAGCCCCCTGGACCAGGCCAAGCACGGGCCCCCATTCAAGCAAGCAACACAGGCCCTCTGGAGGACCTGCTGGTTCAAAGGCTGGATGAAATCCAAGTGGAGGAGCATGTGCCAGGCCCTCTGGGGGAGCTGCTGGATCAAATGCTGGATGAAAAGGCACAAGCGGAGGAGCATGGGACAGCCCCTCTGGATCTGGATGGAGCTTCTGGTGGCAGGGAGTATGAAGGTGCCCAGGACAGCTTGTTGCTAGCGGATGAAGCAGGAGGTGTGGGAATGGAGACCTGGAGTCCTAGCGACCTAGCCACCTTCAGCGGAGAGTCCCAGCCCTTCCAACTGGCACAGCTCTCTCCACCAGGCCAAGCACAGACCCCCACTCACGATAGCAACACAGACCCTCTGGAGCTCTTCCATGTTCCAAGTCCCCTGACCGAATTCCAACTGGATTGGCATGTGCCTGTCCCTCTGGATCGGGAGGATGCAGGGGAGCACATGGACACAATACCTGAGCTGCCCCTCCCTGAAGAAGAATATCAGGCTCTGCTGGTCTGCTCTGACTCCCAGCCCGGCTTCCTTGCTTCTAGAATAGCGTGAAGCCAAAAGGCAGAAGAGACCCACACTCGGTACTGGCGAAGGTACCCAGCCCAGGAAGGACTGGCATCCAAAAATCCAACACCAGTGCCTTCCCGAAATGCAAGTGGTCTCCCTTACATTAAGGAGGGCTTGCAGGTGGGGTTTACAAGAGGAAGGAGTGCCTTCTCCACAGCCCCTGGATTAGGAAATCAACCCTTGAGAATGTGACTGTGCTACAGGAGCAGAGGAAGACGTCACTAGTGACCCCTCAGCAACAAGGAGGCCCACAGAAAACCCCGACAGACAGACCGCACCAAGTGACTGGTTCCAGTGGACCCCAGGGAATCTCACAGGGCACCAGGTCTAGACTACACTACACAGGACACTACCTGAGCAGAATGGGGAGAGAAGACGTCTTCCCTGGGTTGAATGAACTGCTGCTATTCTTACCAATGCCTTGTGCTGAGCTGGGAGAAGATTGACAAACCAGTCCTTCTATATCTACTCATAGGACTTTTTCTTTGGTTTTCTTAGTTTTGGTTTCCATTGCTTTGAATAAAGATGTGCACCTTTTGTTTGTTTATCTGTTTGTTTGTTGCTTGTGAGTATGTGTTGTCTTTGGGGTGGTGGGTTGTTTCAGCGGTTTTGTTCCAAGTGGATGATGTGCATGAGCTTTCCTAAGGAAAGGCATGCAAGACTTGGGCAGCTGGTCCGGATGGATGCAGGGAGGGAGCGCTGCAAGTGTAGAAAACAAGGAAAGCTAAGCTGTGTACAACGGAGAGGTGGGGGGTGGTAGCTAAATAAACAAGCACGTGGTATGTCAACTGAAAGAAGAATGTGTGCAAGGCACAATCTTGTAAATAAACACCATCCTGGAAGTATAGTGCACCCATTTGTGAACACTTTATTTCCGGCTTGACACAATTCAATGAATCCGTGTATCTGGAGGACTTGCTCCTCCCACTCTGAGTAGTCCGCAGCACCCTCCCTTATTGCTCTTTGAATTTTGAGTTTCCCCAGCCAAGAACAAGCCTGCATTCTGAAGCGTGAGGTCCCTGACCTACCCATCTGCAAGGCTGTAATAGCCTCGGGAAGGCGGTGGGTCGGTGGGGCATGCAGTAAGCTTGCCTCCAAGGGCATGCGGCTTCCATGGAGGTCCAAGTTCAACCCTGACCCACTTTGGAAGGACACGGTATGTTTACCATTCTACCATGACCTACAATTTGACAGTGACCCTTAGGGTATGCCAGCAGGCAGGACAAAGCAACCTCTCATTTGCTGGTCATCACCTCAAGAAAACCCACGTGAAGACTCTACACACTTCAAGGCTGACTCTAGAGAATGAAGAGCACCAACCATGCCCTCCGAAACAAGGCATGAGGCAAGAAGATGATCAACCCTTTTCTACATCTTGCTACCTAGTAAATGAACAGTTTACTGCTATCTCAATCTTCCTCTCTCTCTCTCTCTCTCTGTCTCCTGCCACTCCAACCCTTTGCCCAGACTTGCCTTTCTCCTCCCTCAGGATTTGCTGTGCCTTTGTGTTCTGAGGATGTGCCTGTTCACAAATGGCTCTGTGTGCTGCGGCAAGGTGCTTGTGGGCTGTTTGGAGGCGAATTTTGATCCAAGAAGAGGTGAAGTTAGGTCTTGTCCTGGCAGCACAGCAGACTTGGAAAGCCCTGTAAGGGGTCAGAAACACTCTAGAGATAGGAAGGGGTTGGTGATGTCTTTGGATTTCAGGGCCTGAGGTTGGGATCCTAAGTGGGGGATCATCTCTTTGTAAGCTGTGTGAATCCCGATGGGATTAACATGGCTTCCGATTGGCTAGGAATGCCTGGAATGCCTGGAATGCCTGGAATGCCTACTCCAATTCCCCAGGGATTTCTGAAGTCTGCTCCCATTCTCCAGGAGCTCCCTGTAAGTGTAGCACCTGCCAGTCGTTGGAGGAGTTGTCTGATGGGAACGCTGAATCCTCTGACTCTTGTCTGCTCCCTGGGTCTGGGTGTAGACTGTCTCCCGCGTGGCGTGCGAGGGATCAGGAGCCTTTGTGGAGGCTGTGCTGAGTCTTGGAGGAGGCTTGAGGTCTGCTGGTTGGTGGCCTGTTGTCAAGTGCCAGGCGTGGCAGGTGTGGCGCTTCTTGGCCTGAGGGCGAGGGGGAGGGGTCGGGCCTTGTCTGTAACCCAAGGCGTCAATGGACTGGGCGGGGCTTCCGGAGCAGAGGCATTGAAGAGGTATTTAAGGGGCAGTAGTCCCAGCCCCACCGCTGTCAGGCAGGCAGTCGCTGCAGCTTCTGTTGGTTCTGGAGCTGTGCTGAGTAGATTCTCCAAGGTGACGACTCCTGGCAGGCCATCCTTGGCAGAGTGGAAGGTGGCAGCAATGTTGGTGGCAGCATCAGCGTCGGCTTCGGAGTTGGTGGCGACGGCGGCTTCAGAGGCGTCAGTGGCACGGCAATCCCGACACAGGAAGATGGTTTTGCAGGAGTGGCAAAAGAAGGCCCTGCTGTCAGCTTTCACCAAGAGCAGTTACTTGAGCTTCAGGGACAGGCAGGAGCTGGCCAGGCAAACGGGGCTCCCCGATTCCCGCATCCGCGTGTGGTTTCAGAACCGCAGAAACCGTTCTGGAGAGGCAGGGCAGGCCCCAAAGCGCTCCACCAGAGGCTCAGGCCACTTAGCCTCGCCACAGCACCAGGAAGGACTTGCCTCCAAGGAACAAGCTAGAGGCAGGCCCTCAGACCGCAGAAGGCCTCGCACTCGGCTCACCTTGCCACAGCGCAGGATCCTACTGCAAGCCTTTGAGAAGAACCCAAAGCCAGGCTTTGCTACCAGGGAGGAGCTGGCGCAGAGGACGGGTTTGCCCGAAGACACGATCTACATCTGGTTTCAGAACAGAAGAGCACGACACGGCAGCAGGGGAAGGCCCACAGCTCAAGATGAAGACTGGCTGGCCTCAGGTGGGCCGGATGGGGCCCCTGGAGGTCCAGGTGGCAGGGAGCCTGAACTTGCCCAGGACGGCTTGTTGCCACTGGATGAAGCCGGAAGTGGGGGAATGGATAGCTCGAGTCCTAGCGGTCTGCCCGCCTTCAGCAGAGAGTCCCAGCCTTCCCAAGAGGCAGAGCCCCCTGGACCAGGCCAAGCACGGGCCCCCATTCAAGCAAGCAACACAGGCCCTCTGGAGGACCTGCTGGTTCAAAGGCTGGATGAAATCCAAGTGGAGGAGCATGTGCCAGGCCCTCTGGGGGAGCTGCTGGATCAAATGCTGGATGAAAAGGCACAAGCGGAGGAGCATGGGACAGCCCCTCTGGATCTGGATGGAGCTTCTGGTGGCAGGGAGTATGAAGGTGCCCAGGACAGCTTGTTGCTAGCGGATGAAGCAGGAGGTGTGGGAATGGAGACCTGGAGTCCTAGCGACCTAGCCACCTTCAGCGGAGAGTCCCAGCCCTTCCAACTGGCACAGCTCTCTCCACCAGGCCAAGCACAGACCCCCACTCACGATAGCAACACAGACCCTCTGGAGCTCTTCCATGTTCCAAGTCCCCTGACCGAATTCCAACTGGATTGGCATGTGCCTGTCCCTCTGGATCGGGAGGATGCAGGGGAGCACATGGACACAATACCTGAGCTGCCCCTCCCTGAAGAAGAATATCAGGCTCTGCTGGTCTGCTCTGACTCCCAGCCCGGCTTCCTTGCTTCTAGAATAGCGTGAAGCCAAAAGGCAGAAGAGACCCACACTCGGTACTGGCGAAGGTACCCAGCCCAGGAAGGACTGGCATCCAAAAATCCAACACCAGTGCCTTCCCGAAATGCAAGTGGTCTCCCTTACATTAAGGAGGGCTTGCAGGTGGGGTTTACAAGAGGAAGGAGTGCCTTCTCCACAGCCCCTGGATTAGGAAATCAACCCTTGAGAATGTGACTGTGCTACAGGAGCAGAGGAAGACGTCACTAGTGACCCCTCAGCAACAAGGAGGCCCACAGAAAACCCCGACAGACAGACCGCACCAAGTGACTGGTTCCAGTGGACCCCAGGGAATCTCACAGGGCACCAGGTCTAGACTACACTACACAGGACACTACCTGAGCAGAATGGGGAGAGAAGACGTCTTCCCTGGGTTGAATGAACTGCTGCTATTCTTACCAATGCCTTGTGCTGAGCTGGGAGAAGATTGACAAACCAGTCCTTCTATATCTACTCATAGGACTTTTTCTTTGGTTTTCTTAGTTTTGGTTTCCATTGCTTTGAATAAAGATGTGCACCTTTTGTTTGTTTATCTGTTTGTTTGTTGCTTGTGAGTATGTGTTGTCTTTGGGGTGGTGGGTTGTTTCAGCGGTTTTGTTCCAAGTGGATGATGTGCATGAGCTTTCCTAAGGAAAGGCATGCAAGACTTGGGCAGCTGGTCCGGATGGATGCAGGGAGGGAGCGCTGCAAGTGTAGAAAACAAGGAAAGCTAAGCTGTGTACAACGGAGAGGTGGGGGTGGTAGCTAAATAAACAAGCACGTGGTATGTCAACTGAAAGAAGAATGTGTGCAAGGCACAATCTTGTAAATAAACACCATCCTGGAAGTATAGTGCACCCATTTGTGAACACTTTATTTCCGGCTTGACACAATTCAATGAATCCGTGTATCTGGAGGACTTGCTCCTCCCACTCTGAGTAGTCCGCAGCACCCTCCCTTATTGCTCTTTGAATTTTGAGTTTCCCCAGCCAAGAACAAGCCTGCATTCTGAAGCGTGAGGTCCCTGACCTACCCATCTGCAAGGCTGTAATAGCCTCGGGAAGGCGGTGGGTCGGTGGGGCATGCAGTAAGCTTGCCTCCAAGGGCATGCGGCTTCCATGGAGGTCCAAGTTCAACCCTGACCCACTTTGGAAGGACACGGTATGTTTACCATTCTACCATGACCTACAATTTGACAGTGACCCTTAGGGTATGCCAGCAGGCAGGACAAAGCAACCTCTCATTTGCTGGTCATCACCTCAAGAAAACCCACGTGAAGACTCTACACACTTCAAGGCTGACTCTAGAGAATGAAGAGCACCAACCATGCCCTCCGAAACAAGGCATGAGGCAAGAAGATGATCAACCCTTTTCTACATCTTGCTACCTAGTAAATGAACAGTTTACTGCTATCTCAATCTTCCTCTCTCTCTCTCTCTCTCTGTCTCCTGCCACTCCAACCCTTTGCCCAGACTTGCCTTTCTCCTCCCTCAGGATTTGCTGTGCCTTTGTGTTCTGAGGATGTGCCTGTTCACAAATGGCTCTGTGTGCTGCGGCAAGGTGCTTGTGGGCTGTTTGGAGGCGAATTTTGATCCAAGAAGAGGTGAAGTTAGGTCTTGTCCTGGCAGCACAGCAGACTTGGAAAGCCCTGTAAGGGGTCAGAAACACTCTAGAGATAGGAAGGGGTTGGTGATGTCTTTGGATTTCAGGGCCTGAGGTTGGGATCCTAAGTGGGGGATCATCTCTTTGTAAGCTGTGTGAATCCCGATGGGATTAACATGGCTTCCGATTGGCTAGGCATGCCTGGAATGCCTGGAATGCCTGGAATGCCTACTCCAATTCCCCAGGGATTTCTGAAGTCTGCTCCCATTCTCCAGGAGCTCCCTGTAAGTGTAGCACCTGCCAGTCGTTGGAGGAGTTGTCTGATGGGAACGCTGAATCCTCTGACTCTTGTCTGCTCCCTGGGTCTGGGTGTAGACTGTCTCCCGCGTGGCGTGCGAGGGATCAGGAGCCTTTGTGGAGGCTGTGCTGAGTCTTGGAGGAGGCTTGAGGTCTGCTGGTTGGTGGCCTGTTGTCAAGTGCCAGGCGTGGCAGGTGTGGCGCTTCTTGGCCTGAGGGCGAGGGGGAGGGGTCGGGCCTTGTCTGTAACCCAAGGCGTCAATGGACTGGGCGGGGCTTCCGGAGCAGAGGCATTGAAGAGGTATTTAAGGGGCAGTAGTCCCAGCCCCACCGCTGTCAGGCAGGCAGTCGCTGCAGCTTCTGTTGGTTCTGGAGCTGTGCTGAGTAGATTCTCCAAGGTGACGACTCCTGGCAGGCCATCCTTGGCAGAGTGGAAGGTGGCAGCAATGTTGGTGGCAGCATCAGCGTCGGCTTCGGAGTTGGTGGCGACGGCGGCTTCAGAGGCGTCAGTGGCACGGCAATCCCGACACAGGAAGATGGTTTTGCAGGAGTGGCAAAAGAAGGCCCTGCTGTCAGCTTTCACCAAGAGCAGTTACTTGAGCTTCAGGGACAGGCAGGAGCTGGCCAGGCAAACGGGGCTCCCCGATTCCCGCATCCGCGTGTGGTTTCAGAACCGCAGAAACCGTTCTGGAGAGGCAGGGCAGGCCCCAAAGCGCTCCACCAGAGGCTCAGGCCACTTAGCCTCGCCACAGCACCAGGAAGGACTTGCCTCCAAGGAACAAGCTAGAGGCAGGCCCTCAGACCGCAGAAGGCCTCGCACTCGGCTCACCTTGCCACAGCGCAGGATCCTACTGCAAGCCTTTGAGAAGAACCCAAAGCCAGGCTTTGCTACCAGGGAGGAGCTGGCGCAGAGGACGGGTTTGCCCGAAGACACGATCTACATCTGGTTTCAGAACAGAAGAGCACGACACGGCAGCAGGGGAAGGCCCACAGCTCAAGATGAAGACTGGCTGGCCTCAGGTGGGCCGGATGGGGCCCCTGGAGGTCCAGGTGGCAGGGAGCCTGAACTTGCCCAGGACGGCTTGTTGCCACTGGATGAAGCCGGAAGTGGGGGAATGGATAGCTCGAGTCCTAGCGGTCTGCCCGCCTTCAGCAGAGAGTCCCAGCCTTCCCAAGAGGCAGAGCCCCCTGGACCAGGCCAAGCACGGGCCCCCATTCAAGCAAGCAACACAGGCCCTCTGGAGGACCTGCTGGTTCAAAGGCTGGATGAAATCCAAGTGGAGGAGCATGTGCCAGGCCCTCTGGGGGAGCTGCTGGATCAAATGCTGGATGAAAAGGCACAAGCGGAGGAGCATGGGACAGCCCCTCTGGATCTGGATGGAGCTTCTGGTGGCAGGGAGTATGAAGGTGCCCAGGACAGCTTGTTGCTAGCGGATGAAGCAGGAGGTGTGGGAATGGAGACCTGGAGTCCTAGCGACCTAGCCACCTTCAGCGGAGAGTCCCAGCCCTTCCAACTGGCACAGCTCTCTCCACCAGGCCAAGCACAGACCCCCACTCACGATAGCAACACAGACCCTCTGGAGCTCTTCCATGTTCCAAGTCCCCTGACCGAATTCCAACTGGATTGGCATGTGCCTGTCCCTCTGGATCGGGAGGATGCAGGGGAGCACATGGACACAATACCTGAGCTGCCCCTCCCTGAAGAAGAATATCAGGCTCTGCTGGTCTGCTCTGACTCCCAGCCCGGCTTCCTTGCTTCTAGAATAGCGTGAAGCCAAAAGGCAGAAGAGACCCACACTCGGTACTGGCGAAGGTACCCAGCCCAGGAAGGACTGGCATCCAAAAATCCAACACCAGTGCCTTCCCGAAATGCAAGTGGTCTCCCTTACATTAAGGAGGGCTTGCAGGTGGGGTTTACAAGAGGAAGGAGTGCCTTCTCCACAGCCCCTGGATTAGGAAATCAACCCTTGAGAATGTGACTGTGCTACAGGAGCAGAGGAAGACGTCACTAGTGACCCCTCAGCAACAAGGAGGCCCACAGAAAACCCCGACAGACAGACCGCACCAAGTGACTGGTTCCAGTGGACCCCAGGGAATCTCACAGGGCACCAGGTCTAGACTACACTACACAGGACACTACCTGAGCAGAATGGGGAGAGAAGACGTCTTCCCTGGGTTGAATGAACTGCTGCTATTCTTACCAATGCCTTGTGCTGAGCTGGGAGAAGATTGACAAACCAGTCCTTCTATATCTACTCATAGGACTTTTTCTTTGGTTTTCTTAGTTTTGGTTTCCATTGCTTTGAATAAAGATGTGCACCTTTTGTTTGTTTATCTGTTTGTTTGTTGCTTGTGAGTATGTGTTGTCTTTGGGGTGGTGGGTTGTTTCAGCGGTTTTGTTCCAAGTGGATGATGTGCATGAGCTTTCCTAAGGAAAGGCATGCAAGACTTGGGCAGCTGGTCCGGATGGATGCAGGGAGGGAGCGCTGCAAGTGTAGAAAACAAGGAAAGCTAAGCTGTGTACAACGGAGAGGTGGGGGTGGTAGCTAAATAAACAAGCACGTGGTATGTCAACTGAAAGAAGAATGTGTGCAAGGCACAATCTTGTAAATAAACACCATCCTGGAAGTATAGTGCACCCATTTGTGAACACTTTATTTCCGGCTTGACACAATTCAATGAATCCGTGTATCTGGAGGACTTGCTCCTCCCACTCTGAGTAGTCCGCAGCACCCTCCCTTATTGCTCTTTGAATTTTGAGTTTCCCCAGCCAAGAACAAGCCTGCATTCTGAAGCGTGAGGTCCCTGACCTACCCATCTGCAAGGCTGTAATAGCCTCGGGAAGGCGGTGGGTCGGTGGGGCATGCAGTAAGCTTGCCTCCAAGGGCATGCGGCTTCCATGGAGGTCCAAGTTCAACCCTGACCCACTTTGGAAGGACACGGTATGTTTACCATTCTACCATGACCTACAATTTGACAGTGACCCTTAGGGTATGCCAGCAGGCAGGACAAAGCAACCTCTCATTTGCTGGTCATCACCTCAAGAAAACCCACGTGAAGACTCTACACACTTCAAGGCTGACTCTAGAGAATGAAGAGCACCAACCATGCCCTCCGAAACAAGGCATGAGGCAAGAAGATGATCAACCCTTTTCTACATCTTGCTACCTAGTAAATGAACAGTTTACTGCTATCTCAATCTTCCTCTCTCTCTCTCTCTCTCTGTCTCCTGCCACTCCAACCCTTTGCCCAGACTTGCCTTTCTCCTCCCTCAGGATTTGCTGTGCCTTTGTGTTCTGAGGATGTGCCTGTTCACAAATGGCTCTGTGTGCTGCGGCAAGGTGCTTGTGGGCTGTTTGGAGGCGAATTTTGATCCAAGAAGAGGTGAAGTTAGGTCTTGTCCTGGCAGCACAGCAGACTTGGAAAGCCCTGTAAGGGGTCAGAAACACTCTAGAGATAGGAAGGGGTTGGTGATGTCTTTGGATTTCAGGGCCTGAGGTTGGGATCCTAAGTGGGGGATCATCTCTTTGTAAGCTGTGTGAATCCCGATGGGATTAACATGGCTTCCGATTGGCTAGGAATGCCTGGAATGCCTGGAATGCCTGGAATGCCTGGAATGCCTACTCCAATTCCCCAGGGATTTCTGAAGTCTGCTCCCATTCTCCAGGAGCTCCCTGTAAGTGTAGCACCTGCCAGTCGTTGGAGGAGTTGTCTGATGGGAACGCTGAATCCTCTGACTCTTGTCTGCTCCCTGGGTCTGGGTGTAGACTGTCTCCCGCGTGGCGTGCGAGGGATCAGGAGCCTTTGTGGAGGCTGTGCTGAGTCTTGGAGGAGGCTTGAGGTCTGCTGGTTGGTGGCCTGTTGTCAAGTGCCAGGCGTGGCAGGTGTGGCGCTTCTTGGCCTGAGGGCGAGGGGGAGGGGTCGGGCCTTGTCTGTAACCCAAGGCGTCAATGGACTGGGCGGGGCTTCCGGAGCAGAGGCATTGAAGAGGTATTTAAGGGGCAGTAGTCCCAGCCCCACCGCTGTCAGGCAGGCAGTCGCTGCAGCTTCTGTTGGTTCTGGAGCTGTGCTGAGTAGATTCTCCAAGGTGACGACTCCTGGCAGGCCATCCTTGGCAGAGTGGAAGGTGGCAGCAATGTTGGTGGCAGCATCAGCGTCGGCTTCGGAGTTGGTGGCGACGGCGGCTTCAGAGGCGTCAGTGGCACGGCAATCCCGACACAGGAAGATGGTTTTGCAGGAGTGGCAAAAGAAGGCCCTGCTGTCAGCTTTCACCAAGAGCAGTTACTTGAGCTTCAGGGACAGGCAGGAGCTGGCCAGGCAAACGGGGCTCCCCGATTCCCGCATCCGCGTGTGGTTTCAGAACCGCAGAAACCGTTCTGGAGAGGCAGGGCAGGCCCCAAAGCGCTCCACCAGAGGCTCAGGCCACTTAGCCTCGCCACAGCACCAGGAAGGACTTGCCTCCAAGGAACAAGCTAGAGGCAGGCCCTCAGACCGCAGAAGGCCTCGCACTCGGCTCACCTTGCCACAGCGCAGGATCCTACTGCAAGCCTTTGAGAAGAACCCAAAGCCAGGCTTTGCTACCAGGGAGGAGCTGGCGCAGAGGACGGGTTTGCCCGAAGACACGATCTACATCTGGTTTCAGAACAGAAGAGCACGACACGGCAGCAGGGGAAGGCCCACAGCTCAAGATGAAGACTGGCTGGCCTCAGGTGGGCCGGATGGGGCCCCTGGAGGTCCAGGTGGCAGGGAGCCTGAACTTGCCCAGGACGGCTTGTTGCCACTGGATGAAGCCGGAAGTGGGGGAATGGATAGCTCGAGTCCTAGCGGTCTGCCCGCCTTCAGCAGAGAGTCCCAGCCTTCCCAAGAGGCAGAGCCCCCTGGACCAGGCCAAGCACGGGCCCCCATTCAAGCAAGCAACACAGGCCCTCTGGAGGACCTGCTGGTTCAAAGGCTGGATGAAATCCAAGTGGAGGAGCATGTGCCAGGCCCTCTGGGGGAGCTGCTGGATCAAATGCTGGATGAAAAGGCACAAGCGGAGGAGCATGGGACAGCCCCTCTGGATCTGGATGGAGCTTCTGGTGGCAGGGAGTATGAAGGTGCCCAGGACAGCTTGTTGCTAGCGGATGAAGCAGGAGGTGTGGGAATGGAGACCTGGAGTCCTAGCGACCTAGCCACCTTCAGCGGAGAGTCCCAGCCCTTCCAACTGGCACAGCTCTCTCCACCAGGCCAAGCACAGACCCCCACTCACGATAGCAACACAGACCCTCTGGAGCTCTTCCATGTTCCAAGTCCCCTGACCGAATTCCAACTGGATTGGCATGTGCCTGTCCCTCTGGATCGGGAGGATGCAGGGGAGCACATGGACACAATACCTGAGCTGCCCCTCCCTGAAGAAGAATATCAGGCTCTGCTGGTCTGCTCTGACTCCCAGCCCGGCTTCCTTGCTTCTAGAATAGCGTGAAGCCAAAAGGCAGAAGAGACCCACACTCGGTACTGGCGAAGGTACCCAGCCCAGGAAGGACTGGCATCCAAAAATCCAACACCAGTGCCTTCCCGAAATGCAAGTGGTCTCCCTTACATTAAGGAGGGCTTGCAGGTGGGGTTTACAAGAGGAAGGAGTGCCTTCTCCACAGCCCCTGGATTAGGAAATCAACCCTTGAGAATGTGACTGTGCTACAGGAGCAGAGGAAGACGTCACTAGTGACCCCTCAGCAACAAGGAGGCCCACAGAAAACCCCGACAGACAGACCGCACCAAGTGACTGGTTCCAGTGG
This sequence comes from Tokudaia tokunoshimensis, assembly GCA_036184795.1. Lineage (NCBI taxonomy): Eukaryota > Metazoa > Chordata > Mammalia > Rodentia > Muridae > Tokudaia > Tokudaia tokunoshimensis. The sequence goes on from BTHU01000021.1 coordinate 28,992,651, forward strand.
ACCCCAGGGAATCTCACAGGGCACCAGGTCTAGACTACACTACACAGGACACTACCTGAGCAGAATGGGGAGAGAAGACGTCTTCCCTGGGTTGAATGAACTGCTGCTATTCTTACCAATGCCTTGTGCTGAGCTGGGAGAAGATTGACAAACCAGTCCTTCTATATCTACTCATAGGACTTTTTCTTTGGTTTTCTTAGTTTTGGTTTCCATTGCTTTGAATAAAGATGTGCACCTTTTGTTTGTTTATCTGTTTGTTTGTTGCTTGTGAGTATGTGTTGTCTTTGGGGTGGTGGGTTGTTTCAGCGGTTTTGTTCCAAGTGGATGATGTGCATGAGCTTTCCTAAGGAAAGGCATGCAAGACTTGGGCAGCTGGTCCGGATGGATGCAGGGAGGGAGCGCTGCAAGTGTAGAAAACAAGGAAAGCTAAGCTGTGTACAACGGAGAGGTGGGGGGTGGTAGCTAAATAAACAAGCACGTGGTATGTCAACTGAAAGAAGAATGTGTGCAAGGCACAATCTTGTAAATAAACACCATCCTGGAAGTATAGTGCACCCATTTGTGAACACTTTATTTCCGGCTTGACACAATTCAATGAATCCGTGTATCTGGAGGACTTGCTCCTCCCACTCTGAGTAGTCCGCAGCACCCTCCCTTATTGCTCTTTGAATTTTGAGTTTCCCCAGCCAAGAACAAGCCTGCATTCTGAAGCGTGAGGTCCCTGACCTACCCATCTGCAAGGCTGTAATAGCCTCGGGAAGGCGGTGGGTCGGTGGGGCATGCAGTAAGCTTGCCTCCAAGGGCATGCGGCTTCCATGGAGGTCCAAGTTCAACCCTGACCCACTTTGGAAGGACACGGTATGTTTACCATTCTACCATGACCTACAATTTGACAGTGACCCTTAGGGTATGCCAGCAGGCAGGACAAAGCAACCTCTCATTTGCTGGTCATCACCTCAAGAAAACCCACGTGAAGACTCTACACACTTCAAGGCTGACTCTAGAGAATGAAGAGCACCAACCATGCCCTCCGAAACAAGGCATGAGGCAAGAAGATGATCAACCCTTTTCTACATCTTGCTACCTAGTAAATGAACAGTTTACTGCTATCTCAATCTTCCTCTCTCTCTCTCTCTCTCTGTCTCCTGCCACTCCAACCCTTTGCCCAGACTTGCCTTTCTCCTCCCTCAGGATTTGCTGTGCCTTTGTGTTCTGAGGATGTGCCTGTTCACAAATGGCTCTGTGTGCTGCGGCAAGGTGCTTGTGGGCTGTTTGGAGGCGAATTTTGATCCAAGAAGAGGTGAAGTTAGGTCTTGTCCTGGCAGCACAGCAGACTTGGAAAGCCCTGTAAGGGGTCAGAAACACTCTAGAGATAGGAAGGGGTTGGTGATGTCTTTGGATTTCAGGGCCTGAGGTTGGGATCCTAAGTGGGGGATCATCTCTTTGTAAGCTGTGTGAATCCCGATGGGATTAACATGGCTTCCGACTGGCTAGGAATGCCTGGAATGCCTACTCCAATTCCCCAGGGATTTCTGAAGTCTGCTCCCATTCTCCAGGAGCTCCCTGTAAGTGTAGCACCTGCCAGTCGTTGGAGGAGTTGTCTGATGGGAACGCTGAATCCTCTGACTCTTGTCTGCTCCCTGGGTCTGGGTGTAGACTGTCTCCCGCGTGGCGTGCGAGGGATCAGGAGCCTTTGTGGAGGCTGTGCTGAGTCTTGGAGGAGGCTTGAGGTCTGCTGGTTGGTGGCCTGTTGTCAAGTGCCAGGCGTGGCAGGTGTGGCGCTTCTTGGCCTGAGGGCGAGGGGGAGGGGTCGGGCCTTGTCTGTAACCCAAGGCGTCAATGGACTGGGCGGGGCTTCCGGAGCAGAGGCATTGAAGAGGTATTTAAGGGGCAGTAGTCCCAGCCCCACCGCTGTCAGGCAGGCAGTCGCTGCAGCTTCTGTTGGTTCTGGAGCTGTGCTGAGTAGATTCTCCAAGGTGACGACTCCTGGCAGGCCATCCTTGGCAGAGTGGAAGGTGGCAGCAATGTTGGTGGCAGCATCAGCGTCGGCTTCGGAGTTGGTGGCGACGGCGGCTTCAGAGGCGTCAGTGGCACGGCAATCCCGACACAGGAAGATGGTTTTGCAGGAGTGGCAAAAGAAGGCCCTGCTGTCAGCTTTCACCAAGAGCAGTTACTTGAGCTTCAGGAACAGGCAGGAGCTGGCCAGGCAAACGGGGCTCCCCGATTCCCGCATCCGCGTGTGGTTTCAGAACCGCAGAAACCGTTCTGGAGAGGCAGGGCAGGCCCCAAAGCGCTCCACCAGAGGCTCAGGCCACTTAGCCTCGCCACAGCACCAGGAAGGACTTGCCTCCAAGGAACAAGCTAGAGGCAGGCCCTCAGACCGCAGAAGGCCTCGCACTCGGCTCACCTTGCCACAGCGCAGGATCCTACTGCAAGCCTTTGAGAAGAACCCAAAGCCAGGCTTTGCTACCAGGGAGGAGCTGGCGCAGAGGACGGGTTTGCCCGAAGACACGATCTACATCTGGTTTCAGAACAGAAGAGCACGACACGGCAGCAGGGGAAGGCCCACAGCTCAAGATGAAGACTGGCTGGCCTCAGGTGGGCCGGATGGGGCCCCTGGAGGTCCAGGTGGCAGGGAGCCTGAACTTGCCCAGGACGGCTTGTTGCCACTGGATGAAGCCGGAAGTGGGGGAATGGATAGCTCGAGTCCTAGCGGTCTGCCCGCCTTCAGCAGAGAGTCCCAGCCTTCCCAAGAGGCAGAGCCCCCTGGACCAGGCCAAGCACGGGCCCCCATTCAAGCAAGCAACACAGGCCCTCTGGAGGACCTGCTGGTTCAAAGGCTGGATGAAATCCAAGTGGAGGAGCATGTGCCAGGCCCTCTGGGGGAGCTGCTGGATCAAATGCTGGATGAAAAGGCACAAGCGGAGGAGCATGGGACAGCCCCTCTGGATCTGGATGGAGCTTCTGGTGGCAGGGAGTATGAAGGTGCCCAGGACAGCTTGTTGCTAGCGGATGAAGCAGGAGGTGTGGGAATGGAGACCTGGAGTCCTAGCGACCTAGCCACCTTCAGCGGAGAGTCCCAGCCCTTCCAACTGGCACAGCTCTCTCCACCAGGCCAAGCACAGACCCCCACTCACGATAGCAACACAGACCCTCTGGAGCTCTTCCTTGTTCCAAGTCCCCTGACCGAATTCCAACTGGATTGGCATGTGCCTGTCCCTCTGGATCGGGAGGATGCAGGGGAGCACATGGACACAATACCTGAGCTGCCCCTCCCTGAAGAAGAATATCAGGCTCTGCTGGTCTGCTCTGACTCCCAGCCCGGCTTCCTTGCTTCTAGAATAGCGTGAAGCCAAAAGGCAGAAGAGACCCACACTCGGTACTGGCGAAGGTACCCAGCCCAGGAAGGACTGGCATCCAAAAATCCAACACCAGTGCCTTCCCGAAATGCAAGTGGTCTCCCTTACATTAAGGAGGGCTTGCAGGTGGGGTTTACAAGAGGAAGGAGTGCCTTCTCCACAGCCCCTGGATTAGGAAATCAACCCTTGAGAATGTGACTGTGCTACAGGAGCAGAGGAAGACGTCACTAGTGACCCCTCAGCAACAAGGAGGCCCACAGAAAACCCCGACAGACAGACCGCACCAAGTGACTGGTTCCAGTGGACCCCAGGGAATCTCACAGGGCACCAGGTCTAGACTACACTACACAGGACACTACCTGAGCAGAATGGGGAGAGAAGACGTCTTCCCTGGGTTGAATGAACTGCTGCTATTCTTACCAATGCCTTGTGCTGAGCTGGGAGAAGATTGACAAACCAGTCCTTCTATATCTACTCATAGGACTTTTTCTTTGGTTTTCTTAGTTTTGGTTTCCATTGCTTTGAATAAAGATGTGCACCTTTTGTTTGTTTATCTGTTTGTTTGTTGCTTGTGAGTATGTGTTGTCTTTGGGGTGGTGGGTTGTTTCAGCGGTTTTGTTCCAAGTGGATGATGTGCATGAGCTTTCCTAAGGAAAGGCATGCAAGACTTGGGCAGCTGGTCCGGATGGATGCAGGGAGGGAGCGCTGCAAGTGTAGAAAACAAGGAAAGCTAAGCTGTGTACAACGGAGAGGTGGGGGTGGTAGCTAAATAAACAAGCACGTGGTATGTCAACTGAAAGAAGAATGTGTGCAAGGCACAATCTTGTAAATAAACACCATCCTGGAAGTATAGTGCACCCATTTGTGAACACTTTATTTCCGGCTTGACACAATTCAATGAATCCGTGTATCTGGAGGACTTGCTCCTCCCACTCTGAGTAGTCCGCAGCACCCTCCCTTATTGCTCTTTGAATTTTGAGTTTCCCCAGCCAAGAACAAGCCTGCATTCTGAAGCGTGAGGTCCCTGACCTACCCATCTGCAAGGCTGTAATAGCCTCGGGAAGGCGGTGGGGCATGCGGCTTCCATGGAGGTCCAAGTTCAACCCTGACCCACTTTGGAAGGACACGGTATGTTTACCATTCTACCATGACCTACAATTTGACAGTGACCCTTAGGGTATGCCAGCAGGCAGGACAAAGCAACCTCTCATTTGCTGGTCATCACCTCAAGAAAACCCACGTGAAGACTCTACACACTTCAAGGCTGACTCTAGAGAATGAAGAGCACCAACCATGCCCTCCGAAACAAGGCATGAGGCAAGAAGATGATCAACCCTTTTCTACATCTTGCTACCTAGTAAATGAACAGTTTACTGCTATCTCAATCTTCCTCTCTCTCTCTCTCTCTGTCTCCTGCCACTCCAACCCTTTGCCCAGACTTGCCTTTCTCCTCCCTCAGGATTTGCTGTGCCTTTGTGTTCTGAGGATGTGCCTGTTCACAAATGGCTCTGTGTGCTGCGGCAAGGTGCTTGTGGGCTGTTTGGAGGCGAATTTTGATCCAAGAAGAGGTGAAGTTAGGTCTTGTCCTGGCAGCACAGCAGACTTGGAAAGCCCTGTAAGGGGTCAGAAACACTCTAGAGATAGGAAGGGGTTGGTGATGTCTTTGGATTTCAGGGCCTGAGGTTGGGATCCTAAGTGGGGGATCATCTCTTTGTAAGCTGTGTGAATCCCGATGGGATTAACATGGCTTCCGATTGGCTAGGAATGCCTGGAATGCCTGGAATGCCTGGAATGCCTACTCCAATTCCCCAGGGATTTCTGAAGTCTGCTCCCATTCTCCAGGAGCTCCCTGTAAGTGTAGCACCTGCCAGTCGTTGGAGGAGTTGTCTGATGGGAACGCTGAATCCTCTGACTCTTGTCTGCTCCCTGGGTCTGGGTGTAGACTGTCTCCCGCGTGGCGTGCGAGGGATCAGGAGCCTTTGTGGAGGCTGTGCTGAGTCTTGGAGGAGGCTTGAGGTCTGCTGGTTGGTGGCCTGTTGTCAAGTGCCAGGCGTGGCAGGTGTGGCGCTTCTTGGCCTGAGGGCGAGGGGGAGGGGTCGGGCCTTGTCTGTAACCCAAGGCGTCAATGGACTGGGCGGGGCTTCCGGAGCAGAGGCATTGAAGAGGTATTTAAGGGGCAGTAGTCCCAGCCCCACCGCTGTCAGGCAGGCAGTCGCTGCAGCTTCTGTTGGTTCTGGAGCTGTGCTGAGTAGATTCTCCAAGGTGACGACTCCTGGCAGGCCATCCTTGGCAGAGTGGAAGGTGGCAGCAATGTTGGTGGCAGCATCAGCGTCGGCTTCGGAGTTGGTGGCGACGGCGGCTTCAGAGGCGTCAGTGGCACGGCAATCCCGACACAGGAAGATGGTTTTGCAGGAGTGGCAAAAGAAGGCCCTGCTGTCAGCTTTCACCAAGAGCAGTTACTTGAGCTTCAGGGACAGGCAGGAGCTGGCCAGGCAAACGGGGCTCCCCGATTCCCGCATCCGCGTGTGGTTTCAGAACCGCAGAAACCGTTCTGGAGAGGCAGGGCAGGCCCCAAAGCGCTCCACCAGAGGCTCAGGCCACTTAGCCTCGCCACAGCACCAGGAAGGACTTGCCTCCAAGGAACAAGCTAGAGGCAGGCCCTCAGACCGCAGAAGGCCTCGCACTCGGCTCACCTTGCCACAGCGCAGGATCCTACTGCAAGCCTTTGAGAAGAACCCAAAGCCAGGCTTTGCTACCAGGGAGGAGCTGGCGCAGAGGACGGGTTTGCCCGAAGACACGATCTACATCTGGTTTCAGAACAGAAGAGCACGACACGGCAGCAGGGGAAGGCCCACAGCTCAAGATGAAGACTGGCTGGCCTCAGGTGGGCCGGATGGGGCCCCTGGAGGTCCAGGTGGCAGGGAGCCTGAACTTGCCCAGGACGGCTTGTTGCCACTGGATGAAGCCGGAAGTGGGGGAATGGATAGCTCGAGTCCTAGCGGTCTGCCCGCCTTCAGCAGAGAGTCCCAGCCTTCCCAAGAGGCAGAGCCCCCTGGACCAGGCCAAGCACGGGCCCCCATTCAAGCAAGCAACACAGGCCCTCTGGAGGACCTGCTGGTTCAAAGGCTGGATGAAATCCAAGTGGAGGAGCATGTGCCAGGCCCTCTGGGGGAGCTGCTGGATCAAATGCTGGATGAAAAGGCACAAGCGGAGGAGCATGGGACAGCCCCTCTGGATCTGGATGGAGCTTCTGGTGGCAGGGAGTATGAAGGTGCCCAGGACAGCTTGTTGCTAGCGGATGAAGCAGGAGGTGTGGGAATGGAGACCTGGAGTCCTAGCGACCTAGCCACCTTCAGCGGAGAGTCCCAGCCCTTCCAACTGGCACAGCTCTCTCCACCAGGCCAAGCACAGACCCCCACTCACGATAGCAACACAGACCCTCTGGAGCTCTTCCATGTTCCAAGTCCCCTGACCGAATTCCAACTGGATTGGCATGTGCCTGTCCCTCTGGATCGGGAGGATGCAGGGGAGCACATGGACACAATACCTGAGCTGCCCCTCCCTGAAGAAGAATATCAGGCTCTGCTGGTCTGCTCTGACTCCCAGCCCGGCTTCCTTGCTTCTAGAATAGCGTGAAGCCAAAAGGCAGAAGAGACCCACACTCGGTACTGGCGAAGGTACCCAGCCCAGGAAGGACTGGCATCCAAAAATCCAACACCAGTGCCTTCCCGAAATGCAAGTGGTCTCCCTTACATTAAGGAGGGCTTGCAGGTGGGGTTTACAAGAGGAAGGAGTGCCTTCTCCACAGCCCCTGGATTAGGAAATCAACCCTTGAGAATGTGACTGTGCTACAGGAGCAGAGGAAGACGTCACTAGTGACCCCTCAGCAACAAGGAGGCCCACAGAAAACCCCGACAGACAGACCGCACCAAGTGACTGGTTCCAGTGGACCCCAGGGAATCTCACAGGGCACCAGGTCTAGACTACACTACACAGGACACTACCTGAGCAGAATGGGGAGAGAAGACGTCTTCCCTGGGTTGAATGAACTGCTGCTATTCTTACCAATGCCTTGTGCTGAGCTGGGAGAAGATTGACAAACCAGTCCTTCTATATCTACTCATAGGACTTTTTCTTTGGTTTTCTTAGTTTTGGTTTCCATTGCTTTGAATAAAGATGTGCACCTTTTGTTTGTTTATCTGTTTGTTTGTTGCTTGTGAGTATGTGTTGTCTTTGGGGTGGTGGGTTGTTTCAGCGGTTTTGTTCCAAGTGGATGATGTGCATGAGCTTTCCTAAGGAAAGGCATGCAAGACTTGGGCAGCTGGTCCGGATGGATGCAGGGAGGGAGCGCTGCAAGTGTAGAAAACAAGGAAAGCTAAGCTGTGTACAACGGAGAGGTGGGGGTGGTAGCTAAATAAACAAGCACGTGGTATGTCAACTGAAAGAAGAATGTGTGCAAGGCACAATCTTGTAAATAAACACCATCCTGGAAGTATAGTGCACCCATTTGTGAACACTTTATTTCCGGCTTGACACAATTCAATGAATCCGTGTATCTGGAGGACTTGCTCCTCCCACTCTGAGTAGTCCGCAGCACCCTCCCTTATTGCTCTTTGAATTTTGAGTTTCCCCAGCCAAGAACAAGCCTGCATTCTGAAGCGTGAGGTCCCTGACCTACCCATCTGCAAGGCTGTAATAGCCTCGGGAAGGCGGTGGGTCGGTGGGGCATGCAGTAAGCTTGCCTCCAAGGGCATGCGGCTTCCATGGAGGTCCAAGTTCAACCCTGACCCACTTTGGAAGGACACGGTATGTTTACCATTCTACCATGACCTACAATTTGACAGTGACCCTTAGGGTATGCCAGCAGGCAGGACAAAGCAACCTCTCATTTGCTGGTCATCACCTCAAGAAAACCCACGTGAAGACTCTACACACTTCAAGGCTGACTCTAGAGAATGAAGAGCACCAACCATGCCCTCCGAAACAAGGCATGAGGCAAGAAGATGATCAACCCTTTTCTACATCTTGCTACCTAGTAAATGAACAGTTTACTGCTATCTCAATCTTCCTCTCTCTCTCTCTCTCTGTCTCCTGCCACTCCAACCCTTTGCCCAGACTTGCCTTTCTCCTCCCTCAGGATTTGCTGTGCCTTTGTGTTCTGAGGATGTGCCTGTTCACAAATGGCTCTGTGTGCTGCGGCAAGGTGCTTGTGGGCTGTTTGGAGGCGAATTTTGATCCAAGAAGAGGTGAAGTTAGGTCTTGTCCTGGCAGCACAGCAGACTTGGAAAGCCCTGTAAGGGGTCAGAAACACTCTAGAGATAGGAAGGGGTTGGTGATGTCTTTGGATTTCAGGGCCTGAGGTTGGGATCCTAAGTGGGGGATCATCTCTTTGTAAGCTGTGTGAATCCCGATGGGATTAACATGGCTTCCGATTGGCTAGGAATGCCTGGAATGCCTGGAATGCCTGGAATGCCTGGAATGCCTACTCCAATTCCCCAGGGATTTCTGAAGTCTGCTCCCATTCTCCAGGAGCTCCCTGTAAGTGTAGCACCTGCCAGTCGTTGGAGGAGTTGTCTGATGGGAACGCTGAATCCTCTGACTCTTGTCTGCTCCCTGGGTCTGGGTGTAGACTGTCTCCCGCGTGGCGTGCGAGGGATCAGGAGCCTTTGTGGAGGCTGTGCTGAGTCTTGGAGGAGGCTTGAGGTCTGCTGGTTGGTGGCCTGTTGTCAAGTGCCAGGCGTGGGAGGTGTGGCGCTTCTTGGCCTGAGGGCGAGGGGGAGGGGTCGGGCCTTGTCTGTAACCCAAGGCGTCAATGGACTGGGCGGGGCTTCCGGAGCAGAGGCATTGAAGAGGTATTTAAGGGGCAGTAGTCCCAGCCCCACCGCTGTCAGGCAGGCAGTCGCTGCAGCTTCTGTTGGTTCTGGAGCTGTGCTGAGTAGATTCTCCAAGGTGACGACTCCTGGCAGGCCATCCTTGGCAGAGTGGAAGGTGGCAGCAATGTTGGTGGCAGCATCAGCGTCGGCTTCGGAGTTGGTGGCGACGGCGGCTTCAGAGGCGTCAGTGGCACGGCAATCCCGACACAGGAAGATGGTTTTGCAGGAGTGGCAAAAGAAGGCCCTGCTGTCAGCTTTCACCAAGAGCAGTTACTTGAGCTTCAGGGACAGGCAGGAGCTGGCCAGGCAAACGGGGCTCCCCGATTCCCGCATCCGCGTGTGGTTTCAGAACCGCAGAAACCGTTCTGGAGAGGCAGGGCAGGCCCCAAAGCGCTCCACCAGAGGCTCAGGCCACTTAGCCTCGCCACAGCACCAGGAAGGACTTGCCTCCAAGGAACAAGCTAGAGGCAGGCCCTCAGACCGCAGAAGGCCTCGCACTCGGCTCACCTTGCCACAGCGCAGGATCCTACTGCAAGCCTTTGAGAAGAACCCAAAGCCAGGCTTTGCTACCAGGGAGGAGCTGGCGCAGAGGACGGGTTTGCCCGAAGACACGATCTACATCTGGTTTCAGAACAGAAGAGCACGACACGGCAGCAGGGGAAGGCCCACAGCTCAAGATGAAGACTGGCTGGCCTCAGGTGGGCCGGATGGGGCCCCTGGAGGTCCAGGTGGCAGGGAGCCTGAACTTGCCCAGGACGGCTTGTTGCCACTGGATGAAGCCGGAAGTGGGGGAATGGATAGCTCGAGTCCTAGCGGTCTGCCCGCCTTCAGCAGAGAGTCCCAGCCTTCCCAAGAGGCAGAGCCCCCTGGACCAGGCCAAGCACGGGCCCCCATTCAAGCAAGCAACACAGGCCCTCTGGAGGACCTGCTGGTTCAAAGGCTGGATGAAATCCAAGTGGAGGAGCATGTGCCAGGCCCTCTGGGGGAGCTGCTGGATCAAATGCTGGATGAAAAGGCACAAGCGGAGGAGCATGGGACAGCCCCTCTGGATCTGGATGGAGCTTCTGGTGGCAGGGAGTATGAAGGTGCCCAGGACAGCTTGTTGCTAGCGGATGAAGCAGGAGGTGTGGGAATGGAGACCTGGAGTCCTAGCGACCTAGCCACCTTCAGCGGAGAGTCCCAGCCCTTCCAACTGGCACAGCTCTCTCCACCAGGCCAAGCACAGACCCCCACTCACGATAGCAACACAGACCCTCTGGAGCTCTTCCATGTTCCAAGTCCCCTGACCGAATTCCAACTGGATTGGCATGTGCCTGTCCCTCTGGATCGGGAGGATGCAGGGGAGCACATGGACACAATACCTGAGCTGCCCCTCCCTGAAGAAGAATATCAGGCTCTGCTGGTCTGCTCTGACTCCCAGCCCGGCTTCCTTGCTTCTAGAATAGCGTGAAGCCAAAAGGCAGAAGAGACCCACACTCGGTACTGGCGAAGGTACCCAGCCCAGGAAGGACTGGCATCCAAAAATCCAACACCAGTGCCTTCCCGAAATGCAAGTGGTCTCCCTTACATTAAGGAGGGCTTGCAGGTGGGGTTTACAAGAGGAAGGAGTGCCTTCTCCACAGCCCCTGGATTAGGAAATCAACCCTTGAGAATGTGACTGTGCTACAGGAGCAGAGGAAGACGTCACTAGTGACCCCTCAGCAACAAGGAGGCCCACAGAAAACCCCGACAGACAGACCGCACCAAGTGACTGGTTCCAGTGGACCCCAGGGAATCTCACAGGGCACCAGGTCTAGACTACACTACACAGGACACTACCTGAGCAGAATGGGGAGAGAAGACGTCTTCCCTGGGTTGAATGAACTGCTGCTATTCTTACCAATGCCTTGTGCTGAGCTGGGAGAAGATTGACAAACCAGTCCTTCTATATCTACTCATAGGACTTTTTCTTTGGTTTTCTTAGTTTTGGTTTCCATTGCTTTGAATAAAGATGTGCACCTTTTGTTTGTTTATCTGTTTGTTTGTTGCTTGTGAGTATGTGTTGTCTTTGGGGTGGTGGGTTGTTTCAGCGGTTTTGTTCCAAGTGGATGATGTGCATGAGCTTTCCTAAGGAAAGGCATGCAAGACTTGGGCAGCTGGTCCGGATGGATGCAGGGAGGGAGCGCTGCAAGTGTAGAAAACAAGGAAAGCTAAGCTGTGTACAACGGAGAGGTGGGGGTGGTAGCTAAATAAACAAGCACGTGGTATGTCAACTGAAAGAAGAATGTGTGCAAGGCACAATCTTGTAAATAAACACCATCCTGGAAGTATAGTGCACCCATTTGTGAACACTTTATTTCCGGCTTGACACAATTCAATGAATCCGTGTATCTGGAGGACTTGCTCCTCCCACTCTGAGTAGTCCGCAGCACCCTCCCTTATTGCTCTTTGAATTTTGAGTTTCCCCAGCCAAGAACAAGCCTGCATTCTGAAGCGTGAGGTCCCTGACCTACCCATCTGCAAGGCTGTAATAGCCTCGGGAAGGCGGTGGGTCGGTGGGGCATGCAGTAAGCTTGCCTCCAAGGGCATGCGGCTTCCATGGAGGTCCAAGTTCAACCCTGACCCACTTTGGAAGGACACGGTATGTTTACCATTCTACCATGACCTACAATTTGACAGTGACCCTTAGGGTATGCCAGCAGGCAGGACAAAGCAACCTCTCATTTGCTGGTCATCACCTCAAGAAAACCCACGTGAAGACTCTACACACTTCAAGGCTGACTCTAGAGAATGAAGAGCACCAACCATGCCCTCCGAAACAAGGCATGAGGCAAGAAGATGATCAACCCTTTTCTACATCTTGCTACCTAGTAAATGAACAGTTTACTGCTATCTCAATCTTCCTCTCTCTCTCTCTCTCTCTGTCTCCTGCCACTCCAACCCTTTGCCCAGACTTGCCTTTCTCCTCCCTCAGGATTTGCTGTGCCTTTGTGTTCTGAGGATGTGCCTGTTCACAAATGGCTCTGTGTGCTGCGGCAAGGTGCTTGTGGGCTGTTTGGAGGCGAATTTTGATCCAAGAAGAGGTGAAGTTAGGTCTTGTCCTGGCAGCACAGCAGACTTGGAAAGCCCTGTAAGGGGTCAGAAACACTCTAGAGATAGGAAGGGGTTGGTGATGTCTTTGGATTTCAGGGCCTGAGGTTGGGATCCTAAGTGGGGGATCATCTCTTTGTAAGCTGTGTGAATCCCGATGGGATTAACATGGCTTCCGACTGGCTAGGAATGCCTGGAATGCCTACTCCAATTCCCCAGGGATTTCTGAAGTCTGCTCCCATTCTCCAGGAGCTCCCTGTAAGTGTAGCACCTGCCAGTCGTTGGAGGAGTTGTCTGATGGGAACGCTGAATCCTCTGACTCTTGTCTGCTCCCTGGGTCTGGGTGTAGACTGTCTCCCGCGTGGCGTGCGAGGGATCAGGAGCCTTTGTGGAGGCTGTGCTGAGTCTTGGAGGAGGCTTGAGGTCTGCTGGTTGGTGGCCTGTTGTCAAGTGCCAGGCGTGGCAGGTGTGGCGCTTCTTGGCCTGAGGGCGAGGGGGAGGGGTCGGGCCTTGTCTGTAACCCAAGGCGTCAATGGACTGGGCGGGGCTTCCGGAGCAGAGGCATTGAAGAGGTATTTAAGGGGCAGTAGTCCCAGCCCCACCGCTGTCAGGCAGGCAGTCGCTGCAGCTTCTGTTGGTTCTGGAGCTGTGCTGAGTAGATTCTCCAAGGTGACGACTCCTGGCAGGCCATCCTTGGCAGAGTGGAAGGTGGCAGCAATGTTGGTGGCAGCATCAGCGTCGGCTTCGGAGTTGGTGGCGACGGCGGCTTCAGAGGCGTCAGTGGCACGGCAATCCCGACACAGGAAGATGGTTTTGCAGGAGTGGCAAAAGAAGGCCCTGCTGTCAGCTTTCACCAAGAGCAGTTACTTGAGCTTCAGGGACAGGCAGGAGCTGGCCAGGCAAACGGGGCTCCCCGATTCCCGCATCCGCGTGTGGTTTCAGAACCGCAGAAACCGTTCTGGAGAGGCAGGGCAGGCCCCAAAGCGCTCCACCAGAGGCTCAGGCCACTTAGCCTCGCCACAGCACCAGGAAGGACTTGCCTCCAAGGAACAAGCTAGAGGCAGGCCCTCAGACCGCAGAAGGCCTCGCACTCGGCTCACCTTGCCACAGCGCAGGATCCTACTGCAAGCCTTTGAGAAGAACCCAAAGCCAGGCTTTGCTACCAGGGAGGAGCTGGCGCAGAGGACGGGTTTGCCCGAAGACACGATCTACATCTGGTTTCAGAACAGAAGAGCACGACACGGCAGCAGGGGAAGGCCCACAGCTCAAGATGAAGACTGGCTGGCCTCAGGTGGGCCGGATGGGGCCCCTGGAGGTCCAGGTGGCAGGGAGCCTGAACTTGCCCAGGACGGCTTGTTGCCACTGGATGAAGCCGGAAGTGGGGGAATGGATAGCTCGAGTCCTAGCGGTCTGCCCGCCTTCAGCAGAGAGTCCCAGCCTTCCCAAGAGGCAGAGCCCCCTGGACCAGGCCAAGCACGGGCCCCCATTCAAGCAAGCAACACAGGCCCTCTGGAGGACCTGCTGGTTCAAAGGCTGGATGAAATCCAAGTGGAGGAGCATGTGCCAGGCCCTCTGGGGGAGCTGCTGGATCAAATGCTGGATGAAAAGGCACAAGCGGAGGAGCATGGGACAGCCCCTCTGGATCTGGATGGAGCTTCTGGTGGCAGGGAGTATGAAGGTGCCCAGGACAGCTTGTTGCTAGCGGATGAAGCAGGAGGTGTGGGAATGGAGACCTGGAGTCCTAGCGACCTAGCCACCTTCAGCGGAGAGTCCCAGCCCTTCCAACTGGCACAGCTCTCTCCACCAGGCCAAGCACAGACCCCCACTCACGATAGCAACACAGACCCTCTGGAGCTCTTCCTTGTTCCAAGTCCCCTGACCGAATTCCAACTGGATTGGCATATGCCTTTCCCTCTGGATCGGGAGGATGCAGGGGAGCACATGGACACAATACCTGAGCTGCCCCTCCCTGAAGAAGTATATCAGGCTCTGCTGGTCTGCTCTGACTCCCAGCCCGGCTTCCTTGCTTCTAGAATAGCGTGAAGCCAAAAGGCAGAAGAGACCCACACTCGGAACTGGCGAAGGTACCCAGCCCAGGAAGGACTGGCATCCAAAAATCCAACACCAGTGCCTTCCCGAAATGCAAGTGGTCTCCCTTACATTAAGGAGGGCTTGCAGGTGGGGTTTACAAGAGGAAGGAGTGCCTTCTCCACAGCCCCTGGATTAGGAAATCAACCCTTGAGAATGTGACTGTGCTACAGGAGCAGAGGAAGACGTCACTAGTGACCCCTCAGCAACAAGGAGGCCCACAGAAAACCCCGACAGACAGACCGCACCAAGTGACTGGTTCCAGTGGACCCCAGGGAATCTCACAGGGCACCAGGTCTAGACTACACTACACAGGACACTACCTGAGCAGAATGGGGAGAGAAGACGTCTTCCCTGGGTTGAATGAACTGCTGCTATTCTTACCAATGCCTTGTGCTGAGCTGGGAGAAGATTGACAAACCAGTCCTTCTATATCTACTCATAGGACTTTTTCTTTGGTTTTCTTAGTTTTGGTTTCCATTGCTTTGAATAAAGATGTGCACCTTTTGTTTGTTTATCTGTTTGTTTGTTGCTTGTGAGTATGTGTTGTCTTTGGGGTGGTGGGTTGTTACAGCGATTTTGTTCCAGGTGGATGATGTGCATTAGCTTTCCTAAGGAAAGGCATGCAAGACTTGGGCAGCTGGTCAGGAGGGATGCAGGGAGGGAGCGCTGCAAGTGTAGAGAACAAGGAAAGCTAAGCTGTGTACAACGGAGAGGTGGGGGTGATGGCTAAATAAACAAGCATGTGGTGTGTCAATTGAAAGAAGAATGTGTGCAAGGCATAATCTTGTAAATAAACACCATCCTGGAAGTATAGTGCACCCATCTGTGAACACTTTATTCCCAGCTTGACACAATTCAGTGAATCCGTGTATCTGGAGGACTTGCTCCTCCCACTCTGAGTAGTCTGCAGCACCCTCCCTTATTGCTCTTTGAATTTTGAGTTTCCCCAGCTAAGCACAAGCCAGCATTCTGAAGCATGAGGTCCCTGACCTACCCATCTGCAAGGCTGTAATAACCTCGTGAAGGCAGTGGGTCGGTGGGGCATGGAGTAAGCTTGCCTCCAAGGGCATGCGGCTTCCATGGAGGTCCAAGTTCAACCTTGACCCACGTTGGAAGGACACGGTATGTTTACCATTCTACAATGACCTACAATTTGACAGTGACCCTTAGGGTATGCCAGCAGGCAGGACAAAGCAACCTCTCATTTGCTGGTCATCACCTCAGGAAAACCCACGTGAAGACTCTACACACTTCAAGGCTGACTCTAGAGAACGAAGAGCACCAACCATGCCCTCCGAAACAAGGCATGAGGCAAGAAGATGATCAACCCTTTTCTACATCCTGCTACCTAGTAAATGAACAGTTTACTGCTATCTCAATCTTCCTCTCTCTCTCTCTCTCTCTCTCTCTCTCTCTCTCTCTCTCTCTCTCTCTCTCTCTCTCTCTCTCCCTCTCTCTCTTCTGCCACTCCAACGCTTTGCCCATACTTGCCTTACTCCTCCCTCATGATTTGTTGTGCCTTTGTGTTCTGAGGATGTGCCTGTTCACAAATGGCTCTGTGTGCTGCTGCAAGGTGCTTGTGGGCTGTTTGGAGGCGAATTTTGATCCAAGAAGAGGTGAAGTTAGGTCTTGTCCTGGCAGCACAGCAGACATGGAAAGCCCTGTAAGGGGTCAGAAACACGCTAGAGATAGGAAGGGGTTTGTGATGTCTTTGGATTTCAGGGCCTGAGGTTGGGATCCTAAGTGGGGGATCATCTATTTGTAAGCTGTGTGAATCCCGATGGGATTAACATGACTTCCGACTGGCTAGGGATGCCTGGAAGGCCGACCTTGCCACAGTGCAGGATCCTACTGCAAGCCTTTGAGAAGAACCCAAAGCCAGGCTTTGCTACCAGGGAGGAGCTGGCGCAGAGGACGGGTTTGCCCGAAGACACGATCTACATCTGGTTTCACAACAGAAGAGCCCGGCATGGCAACAGGGGCAGGCCCACAGCTCAAGATGAAGACTGGCTGGCCTCAGGTGGGCCGGATGGAGTCCCTGGAGGTCCAGGTGGCAGGGAGCCTGAACTTGCCCAGGACGGCTTGTTGCCACTGGATGAAGCCGGAAGTGGGGGAATGGATAGCTCGAGTCCTAGCGGTCTGCCCGCCTTCAGCAGAGAGTCCCAGCCTTCTCAAGAGGCAGAGCCCCCTGGACCAGGCCAAGCACAGGCCCCCATTCAAGCAAGCAACACAGGCCCTCTGGAGGACCTGCTGGTTCAAAGGCTGGATGAAATCCAAGTGGAGGAGCATGTGCCAGGCCCTCTGGGGGAGCTGCTGGATCAAATGCTGGATGAAAAGGCACAAGTGGAGGAGCATGGGACAGCCCCTCTGGATCTGGATGGAGCTTCTGGTGGCAGGGAGTATGAAGGTGCCCAGGATAGCTTGTTGCTAGCAGATGAAGCAGGATGTGTGGGAATGGAGACCTGGAGTCCTAGCGACCTAGCCACTTTCAGTGGAGAGTCCCAGCCCTTCCAACTGACACAGCTCTCTCCACCAGGCCAAGCACAGACCCCCACTCACGATAGCATCACAGACCCTCTGGAGCTCTTCCATGTTCCAAGTCCCCTGACCGAATTCCAACTGGATTGGCATGTGCCTGCCCCTCTGGATCGGGAGGATGCAGGGGAGCAAATGGACACAATACCTGAGCTGCCCCTCAATGAAGAAGTATATCAGGCTCTGCTGGTCTGCTCTGACTCCCAGCCCAGCTTCCTTGAATTTCTCTTTCTAACTCCATGAAGAATTGAGTTGGGATTCTGATGGGGATTGCACTGAATCTGTTGATTGCTTCTGGGAAGGTTGTCATTTTTACGATATTAATCCTGCCAATCCATGAGCATGGAAGATTTTTCCATCTTCTGAGGTCTTCTTCAATATCTTTCTTCAGAGATTTGAAGTTCTTGTCATACAGCTCTTTCACTTGTTTGGTTAGAGTCACACCAAGATACTTTATATGGTTTGTGGCTATCGTGAAGGATATCATTTCTCTTATTTATTTCTCAGCCTTCTTATCCTTTGAGTATAGGAAGTCTACTGACTAGCTTGAGTTGCTTTTATATCCGGCCACTTTGCTGAAGTTGCTTATCAGCTATAGGAGTTCTCTAGTGGAGTTCTTGGGTCGCCTAAGTATACTATCATATCGTCTGCAAACAGTGATAGTTTGAATTCTTCCTTTCCAATTTGTATCCTTTTGACCTCCTTTTGTTGTCTAATTGCTCTAGCTAGAACTTCAAGTACTATATTGAAAAGATATGGAGAGAGTGTGCAGCCTTGTCTAGTCCCTGATTTTAGTGGGATTGTTCAAATTTCTCTCCATTTAGATTGAAGTTGGCTACCGGTTTGCTGTAAATTGCTTTTACTATGTTGAGATATGGGCCTCGAATTCCTGATCTTTCCAAGACCTTTAAAATGAAAGGATGCTGAATTTTGTCAAATGCTTTCTCAGCATCTAATGAGATGACCATGTGGTTTTTTTCTTTGAGATTTTTTATGTAATGGCTTACATTGTTGGACTTCCTTATATTGAAACATCCTTGCATCCCTGGGATGAAGCCTACTTGATCGTGGTGAATGATCGTTTTGATGTGTTCTTGGATTTGGTTGGCAAGAATTTTATTGTTTATTTTTGCATCAATATTCATAAGAGAGACCGGCCTGAGTTTCTCTTTCTTAGTCAGATCTTTGTGTGATTTTGGTATTAGCATAATTATTGCTTCATAGAACGAGTTGGGTAGTCTTCTTCCTGTTTCTATTTTGTGAAATAGTTTGAAGAATATTGGTGTTAGGTTTTCTTAAAGGTCTGATAGAATTCAGCACTAAAACCTTCTAGACCTGTGCTTTTATTGGTTGGAAGACTTCTAATGACGACTTTTATTTCTTCAGGGGTTATAGGATGGTTTAGATGGTCTATTTGATCCTGATTTAATTTTGGTATTTGGTATCTCTCTAGGAAATTATCCATTTCCTCCAGATTTTCTAGTTGTGGTGAATACAGGCTTTTGTATCAGGATCTGATGATTTTTGGAATTTCCCCATTTTCTGTTGTTATCTCTGCCTTTTCTATTCTGATTTTGTTAATTTGGATATGGAGAGAGAGTGCAGCCTTGTCTAGTCCCTGATTTTTGTAGGATTGCTTCAAGATTCTCTCCATTTAGTTTGATGTTGGCTGCTGGTTTCTGTAAATTGCTTTTACTATGTTTAGATATGGGCCTCGAATTCCTGCTCTTACCAAGACCTTTGAAATGAAAGGATGCTCTGCCCTCCGGCTAGTCTGGCTAAGGGCTTATCTATCTAGTTGATTTTCTCAATGAACCCACTCCTAGTTTTGTTCATTCTTTGTATGGTTTTATTTCTTTCTACTTGATTGATTTCAGCCCTGAGTTTGATGATTTCCTGCCTTCTACTCCTCTTGGGTGTATTTGCTTCTTTTGTTCCAGGGCTTTCAGGTGTGCCATTAAGCTGTTAGTGTATGCTGTCTCCCATTTCTTTTCGGCGGCACTCAGGGCTTTGAATTTTCCTCTCAGCAACGCTTTCATTGTGTTGCATAATTTAGGGTATGTTGTGCCTTCATTTTCATTAAATTTTAAAAAGTCTTTGATTTCTTTATTTCCTCCTTGACCAAGTTATTATTGAGTAGAGCATTGTTCAGCCTCCATGTGTATATGTGGGCTTTCTGTTGTTTTTGTTGCCATTGAAGACCACCCTTATTCCATAGTGATCTGATAGGAGGCATGGGATTAGTTCCATCGTCTTATATCTGTTGAGGTCTGTTTTGTGATGAATTATATGTTCGATTTTGGAGAAGGTACCATGAGGTGCCGAGAAGAAGTTGTATTCTTTTGCTCTAGGATGAAATGTTCTATATATATCTTTTAGTTCCATTTGGTCCAAGGCTTCAATTAGATTCACTTTGTCCCTGTTTAGTTTCTGCTTTCCTGAACGATCCATTTCAGAGAGTGGGGTGTTGAAGTCACTCAATATTATTGTGTGAGGTGCGATGTGTGCTTTAAGCTTTAGTAAAGTTTCTTTTACAGATGAGGGTGCCCTTGCGTTTGGAGCATAGATATTGAGAATTGAGAGTTCTTCTTTGTGGATTTTTCTTTTGATCAGTAGTAGTGTCCTTCTGTGTCTTTTTTGATGACTTTTGGTTGAAATTCAATTTTATCTGATATTAGGATGCCTACTCCAGCTCGTTTCCTGGGACCATTTGCTTGTAAAATTGTTTTCCAGCCTTTTACCCTGAGGTAGTGTTTGTCTTTGACACTGAGGTGCGTTTCCTGCATGCAGCAATATGCCTGGTCCTGTTTACGTATCCAGTCTGTTAGTCTATGTCTTTTAATGGGGAATTGAGACCATTGATATTAAGAGAGATTAAGGCATAGTGATTATTGCCATCTGCCATTCTTGATGCTATCTTTATGTTTGAGTGGTTATCTACTTTTGGGTTTGATTCAAGAAGGTTATTATCTCATTTTTTCCAGGGTGTTGTTTCTCTCCCTGTATTGGAGGTTTCCACCTATTATCCATTGCAGGGCTGGATTTGTGGAAAGATATTGTGAAAATTTGGTTTTATCATGGAATATCTTGGTCTCTCCATCTATGGTGATTGAGAGTTTTGCTGGGTATAGTAGTCTAGGCTGGCATTTGTGTTCTCTTAGAGTCTGCATTAGATCTGCCCAGGATCTTCTGGCTTTCAAAGTCTCTGGTGAGAAGTCTGATGTGATTCGGATAGGTCTTCCTTTGTATGTTACTTGGCCTTTTTCTCTTACTGCTTTTAATATTCTTTCTTTGTTTAGTATATTTGGTGTTTTGATTATTATGTGACGGGAGGTATTTCTGTTCTGGTCCAGTCTGTTTGGGGTTTTGTAGACTTCTTGTACGTTCATTGGCATCTCTCTCTTTAGGTTAGAGAGAAGTTTTCCTCCATAATTTTGTTGAAGATATTTACTGGCCCTTTAAATTGCAAGTCTTCACTCTCATGTATACGTAAAATCCTTAGGTTTGGTCTTCTCATTGTGTCCTGGGTTTCCTGGATGTTTTGGGTTACACATTTTTTGCATTTTGCATTTTCTTTGACTGTTGAGTCGATGCTTTCTTGGTATCTTCAGCACCTGAGATTCTTTCTTCCATCTTTTGTATTCTATTTTTGATGTTTGCATCTATGACTCCTGATTTCTTCCCACGGTTTTCTATCTCCATAGTTGTCTCCCTTTGTGATTTTTGTGATTTTGTAGTTGTTTCTACTTCCTTTTTTAGATCCTGGATGGATTTGCTGAGATCCTTCACTTGTTTGTTTGTATTTTTCTGTATTTCTTTAAGATATTTTTGTATTTCCTCTTTCAGGATTTCTGCCTGTTGACCCAAGTTCTCCTGTATTTCTCTGAGCGATTTTTGTGTTTCCTCCTCATGGTCTTCCATCTGTTGATCCATAGTTTCCTGCATTTCTATAAGCGATTCTCGTGTTTTCTTTGTAAGGGCATCTATCTGTTGATTCATTTCTTTAAGCACTTTTTGTCTTGCCTCCCTATGGGCCTCCATCTGTTGACCCATATTCTTCTGCATTTCTTTACGCAATTTTTGTGATTCCTTTGTAAAGGCATCTATGGGTTGATTCATTTCTTTAAGCGATTTTTGTGTTGCCTCCTTAGGGGCCTCCATCAGTTGACCCATGTTCTCCTGCATTTCTCTAAGTGATTTTTGTGTTTCCTTTGTAAGGACTTCTACCCGTTGATTCGTGTTCTCCTGTATTTCTTTATGAGATTTATTTGTGTCCTTCTTTAAATCCTCTAATAGCATCATGAGAAGTGATTTTAAATCCAGATCTTGCCTTTCGGGTGTGATGGGGTATCCACGACTTGCTGCTGTTGGAGAGTTGGGTTCGGATTGTGCCATATTGCTTTGATTTATGTTAGTAACGTTCCTACATTTGCCTTTTGCCATCTGGTTACCTCTGGTGTTAGTTGGTCCTGCTGTCACTGGCTGTTGGTTGGATCTCCTGTGAGCCTGCAAGGCTATTTCTGCCCCCCCCCCCAAATTACTGGGATTCCCCTGGTACCGATTTCTGGGGCCTGCCCGGCTCCTGAGTGACTTTGGTGTCCTGATGTGCCTTGCCCCAAGTGATGTTATGTTGGGGAATCCTTGCACATCCAAAGGCTCAGCGTAGTAGATCCCCGGAGCAGAGGTCGCCAAGGGGAGGCTGGTGCATTCTGCCCTGTGAGGGTGTGCTCTCTCCCAGTCCAGGGGAAGGGGGGTCCCTCTGTAGGGCAGATGTCCCACAGAAGAGCTGGCACATAGGTGACCACAGACCTTCCCAGCTCTTGGGAGCAGGGAGCACACAAGCTGTCTGAGACCCAAGCGAGATTATGCTTGATTGTCCCTGTGCCTGGAGGTCCCAACTGCTCTGTTTCAGGAACAAAGATGGCTGAGTGCACTGTGCACCCTCTCGGCACAGATCACTCTGAAGTGCAGAGGGCCCACAGCAGAGCTGGCGCCCAGAGGTCCACAGAGCTGCCCTGCTCTTGGGCGCTGATGGAAGCCCAACAGGCTGTGTCTCAAGCGATGTCATATTGGGGGGTCCCTGGGTACCTGTATGCTCAGTGCAGTCGATCCCCGGAGCAGAGGTCACCAAGGGGAGGCTGGTACGCTCCCGCCCTGTGCGGATGCGCTGTCTCCGGGGGGGGGGGGTGTCCCTCTGCAGGGCAGATGTCACACAGCAGAGCAGGCACGTAGGTGACCACAGACCTATCCAGGTCTTGGGAGCAGGGAGCACACAAGCTGGCTGAGACCCAAGCGATATTATGCTTGATTGTCTGGAGGTCCGAGTTGCAAAGAATGCCCAGTTTTCTGGTAAACCACCAGACTGCTTTCCAGAGTGGTTGTACCAGCTTGCAATCCCACCAGCAGTGGAGGAGTTTTCCTCTTTCTCCACATCTTCGCCAACAACTGCTGTCTCCTGTGTTTTTGATCTTAGCCATTCTGACTGGTGTGAGGTGGAATCTCAGGTTGTTTTGATTTGCATTTCCCTAATGACTAAGGATGTTGAACATTTCTTTAGGTGCTTCTCAGCCATTCGATATTCTTCAGGTGAGAACTCTTTGTTTAACTCTGTACCCCATTTTTAATAGGGTTAATTGGCTCTCTGGAGCCTAACTTCTTGAGTTCTTTGTATATATTGGATATTAGCCCTCTGTCAGATGTAGGGTTGGTAAAGATCTTTTCCTAGTTTGTTGGCTGCCGCTTTGTCCTTTTGGCAGTGTCCTTTGCTTTACAGAAACTTTGCAATTTTATGAGGTCCCATTTGTCAATTCTTGATCTTAGAGCATAAGCTATTGGTGCTCTGTTCAGGAAATTTTCCCCTGTGCCCATATGTCCAAGGATCTTCCCTAGTTTCTTTTCTATTAGTTTCAGTGTTGAGGTCCTTGATCCAATTGGAATTGAGCTTAGTACAAGGAGATAAGAACGGATCAATTTGCATTCTTCTGCATGCTGACCTCCAGTTGAATCAAAACCAGCTATTGAAAAGACTATCTTTTTTCCACTGGGTGGTTGTAGTTCCTTTGTCAAAGATCAAATGACCATAGGAGTGTGGATTCATTTCTGGGTCTTCAATTCTGTTCCATTTATCTACATGCCTGTCACTGTACCAATACCATGCAGTTTTTAACACTATTGCTCTGTAGTACAGCTTGAGGTCCGGGATACTGATTCCCCCAGAAGTTCCTTTACTCTTGAGAATAGTTTTAGCTATCCTTGGTTTTCTGTTATTCCAGATGAATTTTTGAATTGCTCTTTCTAACTCTATGAAGAATTGAGTTGGGATTCTGATGGGGATTGCATTGAATCTGTAGATTGCTTCTGGCAAGGTGGTCATTTTTACTATATTAATCCTGCCAATCCATGAGCATGGCAGATTTTTCCATCTTCTGAGTTCTTCTTCAATTTCTTTCTTCAGAGAATTGAAGTTCTTGTCATACAGATCTCTCACTTGTTTGGTTAGAGTCACACCAAGATACTTTATATTGCTTGTGGCTATTGTGAAGGGTATCATTTCCCTTATTTCTTTCTCAGCCTGCTTATCCTTTGAGTATAGGAAGGGTACGGATTTGCTTGCGTTGATTTTATATACGGCCACTTTGCTGAAGTTGTTTATCAGCTGTAGGAGTTCTCTGGTAGAGTTCTTTGGGTCACTTAAGTATACTATCATATCATCTGCAAATAGTGATAATTTGACTTCTTCCTTTCCAATTTGTACCCTTTGACCTCCTTTTGTTGTCTATGTGTATTTATTACCTGATCTGTTGCTTCTTGTACTTTTGTCTCCCTCTGGTGTTCAATTCAGGACACTGCAGTCCTCTCTGATTATTTGCAGGGAAGGGCTGACTGTAGAGAGACCCATGGGTTCTGTACTTTGAGCATTCTGTCTTTGTCTCCGCTGCAGCCTGCAGTGGGGGCCTGTGCTGATCTCAGGCAACCTGCAATTCAACCAGTCAGGATTGTGGGTCTGGCTGTCCTGTGTACTCTTTAGATGTGTGAGATACAGGAAGACAAACATGGGAAGGCTTGTTCAGGGCCAAGATGCCCAGATTATCCTGCTGAGACTGTGAGAAGTCTCTGGGAAGTTAGCTGATATTTTTCAGTTGTTGATCCTCAAATGTGAAGGGTGATTCTCAGGCAGCCATGCCCAGGGTCCTTTGTCCTTTTCTCTGGCTCTGGAGCCCCAAACTCTGTTGTGGCACTGGTGGCACCCTATGTCTCACTCAGGGTTTGCATACTGCATCTGGTTGCAGTGGATTCCTTGGGGACATGAGGAGGATGCCTCTCAGTTATCTGGCTGTAGACCCCCTTAGACCCACTCCACCCTGCTGCAGCTTTAGATGTCAGTCCTAGTCGGGTTTTTTTGTTTGTTTGTTTTGTTTTGTTGGAGGGGGACTTTTATTTCAGATTATTTTAGTTCTAACCCTGATATAAGGTATGCCAACTTGTTGTTGGAATTTTCAGCCCTAATAAGCCTGTATACAAAACACGCAATCCAGATATTTTTATTTTTTTAATTTACATTCCAAATCACTTCCCCTTTCCCGTTTCCTCCCTCCCCGAAAGTCCCATAAGCCCCCTTCCCTCCCTCTTTTCTCCATTCCACCCCCTCTCGTTACTCTGTCCTGGCGTTCCCCTACATCCAGTCTTTCCAGGACCAGGGGTCTCTCCTTCCATCTTTTTAGAAATCTATTGATATGCGGATTGTGTCTAGGGTATTCCGAGATTCTGGGTCAATATCCCCTTATCAGTGACTGCATACCATGTGTGTTCTTTTGTGATTGGGTTACCTCACTAAGGATGATATTTTCAAGATCTGACCATTTGCCTAGGAATTTCGTGAATTCATTGTTTTTAATTGCAGAGTAGTATTCCATTGTGTAGATATACCACATCTTCTGAATCCATTCCTCCGTTGAGGGACATCTGGGTTCTTTCCAGCTTCTGGCTATTATAAATAAGGCTGCTATGAACATAGTGGAGCATGTGTCCTTATTGCATGCAGGTAAAGTCTCTGGGTATATGCCCAGGAGTGGTATAGCCGGATCCTCCGGGAGTGTCATGCCCAGTTTTCTGAGGAACCGCCAGACTGCTTTCCAGAGTGGTTGTACCAGCTTGCAATTCCACCAGCAGTGGAGGAGTGTTCCTCTTTCTCCACATCCTCGCCAACAACTGCTGTCTCCTGTGTTTTTGATCTTAGCCATCCTGACTGGTGTGAGATGGAATCTCAGGGTTGTTTTGATTTGCATTTCCCTAATGACTAAGGATGATGAACATCTCTTTAGGTGCTTCTCAGCCATTAGATATTCTTCAGGTGAGAACTCTTTGTGTAGCTTTGTACCCCATTTTTTAATAGGGTTACTTGCCTCTCTGGAGTTTAACTTCTTGAGTTCTTTGTATATATTGGATATTAGCCCTCTGTCGGATGTAAGGTTGGTAAAGATCATTTCACAGTTAGTTGGTTGCCGCTTTGTCTTTTTTTTTATTTATTTTATTTTATTTTTTAATTTACATTCCAAATCACTTCCCCTTTCCCGTTTCCTCCCTCCCTGAAAGTCCCATAAGCCCCCTTCCCTCCCTCTTTTCTCCATTCAACCCCCTCTCGTTACTCTGTCCTGGTGTTCCCCTACATCCAGTCTTTCCAGGACCAGGGGTCTCTCCTACCATCTTTTTAGAAATCTATTGATATGCGGATTGTGTCTAGGGTATTCCGAGATTCTGGGTCAATATCCCCTTATCAGTGACTGCATACCATGTGTGTTCTTTTGTGATTGGGTTACCTCACTAAGGATGATATTTTCAAGATCTGACCATTTGCCTAGGAATTTCGTGAATTCATTGTTTTTAATTGCAGAGTAGTATTAAATTGTGTAGATATACCACATCTTCTGAATCCATTCCTCCGTTGAGGGACATCTGGGTTCTTTCCAGCTTCTGGCTATTATAAATAAGGCTGCTATGAATATAGTGGAGCATGTGTCCTTATTGCATGCAGGCAAAGTCTCTGGGTATATGCCCAGGAGTGGTATAGCCGGATCCTCCGGGAGTGTCATGCCCAGTTTTCTGAGGAACCGCCAGACTGCTTTCCAGAGTGGTTGTACCAGCTTGCAATTCCACCAGCAGTGGAGGAGTGTTCCTCTTTCTCCACATCCTCGCCAACAACTGCTGTCTCCTGTGTTTTTGATCTTAGCCATCCTGACTGGTGTGAGATGGAATCTCAGGGTTGTTTTGATTTGCATTTCCCTAATGACTAAGGATGATGAACATCTCTTTAGGTGCTTCTCAGCCATTAGATATTCTTCAGGTGAGAACTCTTTGTGTAGCTCTGTACCCCATTTTTTAATAGGGTTACTTGCCTCTCTGGAGTTTAACTTCTTGAGTTCTTTGTATATATTGGATATTAGCCCTCTGTCGGATGTAAGGTTGGTAAAGATCATTTCCCAGTTAGTTGGTTGCCGCTTTGTCTTTTTGACAGTGTCTTTTGCCTTGCAAAACTTTGTAATTTAATGAGGTCCCATTTGTCTATTCTTGATCTTAGAGCATAAGCTATTGGAGTTCTGTTCAGGAAATTCTCCCCTGTGCCCATATGTTCAAGGTTCTTCCCTAGTTTCCCTTCTATTAGTTTCAGTGTGTCTGGTTTTATGTGGAGATCTTTGATCCACTTAGAATTGAGCTTAGTGCAAGGAGATAAGGATGGGTCAATTTGCATTCTTCTGCATGTTGACCTCCAGCTGAGCCAGCACCATTTGTTGAAAAGGCTATCTTTTTTCCACTGGATGGTTTTAGCTCCTTTGTCAAAGATCAAGTGACCATAGGAGTGTGGATTCATTTCTGGGTCTTCAATTCTGTTCCATTGATCTACATGTCTGTTACTGTACCAATACCATGCAGTTTTTAACACTATTGCTCTGTAGTACAGCTTGAGGTCCGGGATACTGATTCCCCCAGAGCTTCTTTTACTCTTGAGAATAGTTTTAGCTATTCTGGGTTTTCTGTTATTCCAGATGAATTTTTGAATTGCTCTTTCTAACTCTATGAAGAATTGAGTTGGGATTTTGATGGGGATTGCATTGAATCTGTGTATTACTTTTGGTAAGATGCTCATTTTTACTATATTAATCCTGCCAATCCATGAGCATGGCAGATTTTTCCATCTTCTGAGGTCTTCTTCAATTTCTTTCTTCAGAGACTTGAAGTTCTTGTCATACAGATCTTTCACTTGTTTGGTTAGAGTCACGCCAAGATACTTAATATGGTTTGTGGCTATCGTGAAGGGTATTATTTCTCTTACTTCTTTCTCAGCCTGCTTATCCTTTGAGTATAGGAAGGCTTCTGACTTGCTTGAGTTGATTTTATATCCGGCCACTTTGCTGAAGTCGTTTATCAGCTGTAGGAGTTCTCTGGTGGAGTTCTTTGGGTCGCTTAAGTATACTATCATATCGTCTGCAAATAGTGATAGTTTGAATTCTTCCTTTCCAATTTGTATCCCTTTGATCTCTTTTTGTTGTCTAATTGCTCTAGCTAGAACTTCAAGTACTATATTGAAAAGATATGGAGAGAGAGGGCAGCCTTGTCTAGTCCCTGATTTTAGTGGGATTGCTTCAAGTTTCTCTCCATTTAGATTGATGCTGGCTACCGGTTTGCTGTAAATTGCTTTTACTATGTTTAGATATGGGCCTTGAATTCCTGATCTTTCCAAGACCTTTAGCATGAAAGGATGCTGAATTTTGTCAAATGCTTTCTCAGCATCTAATGAGATGACCATGTGGTTTTTTTCTTTGAGATTGTTTATGTAGTGGATTACATTGATGGATTTTCTTATATTGAACCATCCCTGCATCCCTGGGATGAAGCCTACTTGATCGTGGTGAATGATCGTTTTGATGTGTTCTTGGATTCGGTTGGCAAGAATTTTATTGAGTATTTTTGCATTGATATTCATAAGAGAGATTGGCCTGAGATTCTCTTTCTTTGTCAGATCTTTGTGTGCTTTTGGTATTAGTGTAATTGTGGCTTCATAGAACGAGTTGGGTAGTGTTCCTTCTGTTTCTATTTTGTGGAACAGTTTGAAGAGTATTGGTGTTAGGTCTTCTTTGAAGGTCTGATAGAATTCTGCACTAAAACCATCTGGACCTGTGCTTTTTTTGGTTGGAAGACTTCCAATGACAACTTCTATTTCTTCAGGGGTTATAGGACGGTTTAGATGGTCTATTTGATCCTGATTTAATTTTGGTACTTGGTATCTGTCAAGGAAATTGTCCATTTCCTCAAGATTTTCTAGTTGTGTTGAATACAGGTTTTTGTAGTAGGATCTGATGATTTTTTGAATTTCCTCAGTTTCTGTTGTTATCTCTCCCTTGTCGTTTCTGATTTTATTAATTTGGATACTATCTCTGTGCTCTCTGGTTAGTCTGGCTAAGGGCTTATCTATCTTGTTGATTTTCTCAAAGAACCAACTCCTCGTTTTGTTGATTCTTTGTATGGTTTTATTTGTTTCTACTTGATTGATTTCAGCCCTGAGTTTGATGATTTCCTGCCTTCTACTCCTCTTTGGTGTATTTGCTTCTTTTTGTTCCAGGGCTTTCAGGTGTGCCATTAAGCTGTTAGTGTATGCTGTCTCCCGTTTCTTTTTGGCGGCACTCAGGGCTATGAATTTTCCTCTTAGCACTGCTTTCATTGTGTCCCATAAATTAGGGTATGTTGTGCCTTCATTTTCATTAACTTTCAAAAAGTCTTTGATTTCTTTCTTTATTTCCACCTTGACCAAGTTATCATTGAGTAGAGCATTGTTCGGCCTCCATGTGTACGTGGGTTTTCTTTTGTTTTTGTTGCCATTGAAGACCACCCTTATTCCATAGTGATCTGATAGGAGGCATGGGATTATTTCTATCTTCTTGTATCTGCTGAGGTCTGATTTGTGACCAATTATATAGTCAATTTTGGAGAAGGTACCATGAGGAGCTGAGAAGAAGGTGTATTCTTTAGCTCTAGGATGAAATGTTCTATATATATCAGTTAGTTCCATTTGGTCCAAGGCTTCAATTAGATTCACTGTGTCCCTGTTTAGTTTCTGCTTTCCTGAACGATCCATTTCAGAGAGCAGGGTGTTGAAGTCACCTACTATTATTGTGTGCGGTGCGATGTGTGCTTTGAGTTTTAGTAAAGTTTCTTTTACGAATGAGGGTGCCCTTGCATTTGGAGCATAGATATTCAGAATTGAGAGTTCTTGATGGTGGATTTTTCCCTTGATCAGTATGTAGTGTCCTTCTGTGTCTTTTTTGATGACTTTAGGTTGAAAATCAATTTTATCCGATATTAGGATGGCTACTCCACCTCGTTTCTTGGGGCCATTTGCTTGTAAAATTGTTTTCCAGCCTTTTACTCTGAGGTAGTGTTTGTCTTTGACACTGAGGTGCGTTTCCTGCATGTAGCAAAATGCTGGGTCCTGTTTACGTATCCAGTCTGCTAATCTATGTCTTTTAATTGGGGAATTGAGACCATTGATATTAAGAGAGATTAAGGCATAGTGATTATTGCCATCTGCCATTCTTGACGCTATCTTTATGTTTGAGTGGTTATCTACTTTTGGGTTTGATTCAAGAAGGTTATTATCTCATTTTTTCCAGGGTGTTGTTTCTCTCCCTGTATTGGAGGTTTCCACCTATTATCCATTGCAGGGCTGGATTTGTGGAAAGATATTGTGAAAATTTGGTTTTATCATGGAATATCTTGGTCTCTCCATCTATGGTGATTGAGAGTTTTGCTGGGTATAGTAGTCTAGGGTGGCATTTGTGCTGTCTTCGTGTCTGCATGAGATCTGCCCAGGATCTTCTGGCTTTCATAGTCTCTGGTGAGAAGTCTGATGTGATTCGGATAGGTCTTCCTTTGTATGTTACTTGGCCCTTTTCTCTTACTGCTTTTAATATTCTTTCTTTGTTTAGAACATTCGGTGTTTTGATTATTATGTGACGGGAGGTATTTCTGTTCTGGTCCAGTCTGTTTGGAGTTCTGTAGGCTTCTTGTACGTTCATCGGCATCTCTCTCTTTAAGTTAGGGAAGTTTTCCTCCATAATTTTGTTGAAGATGTTTACTGGCCCTTTAAGTTGCAAATCTTCACTCTCATCTATACCTATAATCCTTAGGTTTGGTCTTCTCATTGTGTCCTGGATTTCCTGGATGTTTTGGGTTACACGTTTTTTGCATTTTGCATTTTCTTTGACTGTTGAGTCGATGCTTTCTATGGAGTCTTCAGCACCTGAGATTCTTTCTTCCATCTCTTGTATTCTATTGTTTATGTTTGCATCTATGACTCCTGATTTCTTCCCAAGGTTTTCTATCTCCAAAGTTGTCTCCCTTTGTGATTTCTTAGTTGTTTCTACTTCCTTTTTTATTTCCTGGATGGATTTGCTGAGATCCTTCACTTGTTTGTTTGTATTTTCCTGTATTTCTTTAAGGTATTTTTGCATTGCCTCTTTCAGGATTTCTTCCTGATGACCCACATTCTCCTGCACTTCTCTGAGTGATTTTTGTGTTTCCTCCTCATGGGAATCCATCTGTTGATCCATTGTCTCCTGCATTTCTTTAAGCAGTTCTCGTGTTTCCTTTGTAAGGGTATCTAACCGTTGATTCATTTCTTTAAGCAATTTTTGTGTTGCCTCCTTATGGGCATCCGTCTGTTGACCCATATTCTTCTGCATTTCTTTATGCCAATTTTGTGATTCCTTTGTGAGTGCATCTACCCGTTGATTCATCTCGTTAAGCGATTTTTGTGTTGTCTCCTTGTGCGCCTCCATCTTTTGATCCATGTTCTCCTGCATTTCTCTAAGCGATTTTTGTGTTTCCTTTGTAAGGGCTTCTAACCATTGATTCATGGTCTCCTGTAACTCTTTATGAGATTTATTTGTGTCCTTCTTGTGATCCTCTAATAGCATCATGAGAAGTGATTTTAAATCCAGATCTTGTCTTTCGGGTGTGGTGGGTTATCCAGGACTTGCTGCTGTTGGAGAGTTGGGTTCGGATGGTCCCACATTACTTTGATTTCTGTTAGTAACATTCCTACGTTTGCCTTTTGCCATCTGGATACCTCTGATGTTAGTTGGTCCTGCTGCCACTGGCTGTTGGTTGGACCTCCTGTGAGCCTGCAAAGCTATTTCTGCCCCCCCTGGATTGCCAGGATTCCCCTGGCACCGATTTCTGGGGCCTGCCTACTCCTGAGTGACTTTGGAGCCCTAATGTGCCATGCCCCAAGTGATCTTATATTGGGGAGGCCTTGCACATCCAAAGGCTCAGCCTAGTGGATTCCTGGAGCAGAGGTCGCCAAAGGGAGGCTGGTAGGCTCCTGCCCTGTGCAGGGGTGAGTGATCTCTCCTAGGGGGGAAGGGGGCGTCCCCCTGCCAGGCAGAAGTCCCACAGCAGAGCTGGCGCGCTGGTTACTGCAGATCAGCCCCGCACTTGGGATCTGCATACACACAAGCCGCCCGAGACCCAAGCGATATTATGCCTGTCTGTCTCAGAACCTGGCTGTCCCAACTTCCCAGTCACTTGCGCAAAGATGGCGGAGTGCAATCTGCACTCTCTCCGTGGCGCCGCTCACCTGCAGACGCACTGGCCTGCAGATCTGGCACCCAGACGACCACAGCGCTGACCCGTTCTGGGCACAGACGGAAGCCCCAACAGGCCGTGTCCCAAGTGATGTTATATTGGGGATAGGGAGCTTGGGGTACCTGTCTCTTCAGTGCAGTCTGCGGGAACAGAGGTCGCGGAAGGAAAGCTGGTAGGCTCCCGCCCAGTGCGGGGTCCCTCTTTTATTTATGATCCATATGCATAGCTTGGGCCGATCTAGGACTATACTAATTTATTCCCAGGCTGTAAGACACCTTGTTCCTTGAGCTTTCTTTGAGGCACATGGCTCTAGTCCATCATGGCTTCCCCTTCCTCTTCCTCTGTTCTCTCTCCTTCTTTCTTACCAGCCATACCCTCTCAAGCCTGTAGTCCCACCTCCCCACCCCTCACCTCCCATTCACAGGTTCTAGCCTATTGTTTACTAGTTAAAATGGAGAGAAAGTCCACATGGCATCACCTGAATATGGGATTGTCTGATTGACAAGTAAATGTCTTTCAAGAAACGAGTATTAACATTAGAATGCAAACTGCATCAGAGACACCCACTACGTCTACCCGTAACACTACCCCTACCCCTATAACAACACCAACTCTAACCTACCCATATGCCTACATTTATCCCTACATTTACCTCTACCCCTACCACTAATCCAAACCCTAACAATACTTCTAGCCCTACCCCTAACCATATCCCAATCCCAACCTCTACCTCTACCCCTACTTCTGTTTCAACCCAAACATTGACAGCTACCCATACTCTAAACCTGCACTTACTCCTAAGCCTACCACTAATCTTACAGAAACCCTTATGCCTACTTGTATCGTTAACTGTACTCTTATACCTACCCTTATACTTACCCTTACCACTTACCTTACCTTTACCTCTCCCCCTTACCCTAACCAAACCTCTTCCTATACCTTCCCCACAACAAACCCTGCCCCTACCCCAAACTAAACCCTAAATGCAATATCAACCCCTACACCTACTCTTACCCTTACTCTAATCTTACCCTAACACAAAACCTAAACCTTCCCCTTCTCCTTACACAAACCCTAACTGTAACCCTAAGCTCTAAACTGTAACATGATCCTTACCCTTAACCACTCTTACACTTTCATGTACCCTAGCCTTAACCTTAACTCTTACACTAACCCTAAATCTGGTGCTTACTGTTATGCTTACACTAACCATAACTCCTAATCCTAGTGTTTAACCTTACCCTTACACTAATCTTAGAACTCTAACCTTAAACTAACCCTGAATCTAAATTTTAATCTCATCCTTACCCATACCTTTACCTTTACCCTAATCTTAATCTGAACCCTCAAACTAACCCTAACTCTAACCCTAAACTTTAACCATACACTCACCCTTACCCTGACACTCACTCTTACCCTTACCATTACCCTGACCCTAACCATACCCTAACTGCAACTCTTCACTTAAATCTAACCTGAAACACATGCCTAATCATAGCTCTAACACTAACCCCCACTTTTAACCCTGAAAAAGACCTTCAGTAACCTATTTAAAACATATTCCAAAGAATTTCTTAGATCATCCCTAACCTTAATCTTTACTCTTACTCTAACCCCAAGACTAACACTAACCCTTACACTTAACTTTAACCTAAACCTAATTCTTAGCCTAACCTACCACTTCACAGACCCCTACACCTACCCTATGCCTACCCCTAAACTAACCCTGGTGATATCTCAGAGTGAAGTTGTGAGTAATGCATTTGTCATGTATAAAATTTTTCTAAGATGTATCTTATGTATGAATTCTCTGATGGATTCTCAGACTATCATTGTGGGTGAATGTGTCATATTCAGTGCATTTGTAAGGTTTCTCTCCTGTATGAATTCTCTGATGAATTCTCAGACTTTTTTTTTCAGTAAAACATTTTTCACTTTCACTACATTTGTAAGGTTTATTTCCTGTATATATTTTCTGATGCCTTCTCAGACTATCACTGTGGATAAAGCATTTGTCACATTCACTACATTTGTAAGGTTTCTCTCCTATATGAATTCTCTGAAGAATACTAAGATTAGATTTTTGGGTAAAACATTTGCCACATTCATTACATTTAAAAGGTTGCTCTCCTATATGAATTCTCTGATGTCTACTCAGACTAAGGTTATGCATAAAGCTTTTGTCACATTCACTGCATTTGTAAAATTTCTCTTTGGTATGAATTCTCCAGTGACTATGAAGATGGCATTTTGGGGTAAAGATTTTGTCACATTCACTGCATTTGTCCGTTTTTTCTCCTGTATGAGTTCTATGGTGAATTCTAAGACTGCCTTTTTCATTAAAGTGTTTGTCACGTTCACTGCATCTATAAAGTATCTTCTCTCTATGAATTCCCTGAATAATACTAAGATGGGATTGTTGGAAAAAGCATTTGTCACTTTTACTACTTTTATAAGGTTTATTTCCTGGATAAATTCTCTGCTGACTTTGAAGTTTATCTCTCTGGGTAAAAAATTTGTCAAATTCGCTACATTTGTAAGGGTTCAATCCACTATTATTTAGTTTCACCTCAAGTTTATGTTTAGAGATAAACACCTTATCAAATTCTGTGTTTCGGTTGGGTTTTTTCTTCTCCATCTGGATTTCTTCATTGAGACTAATGATAGTACATACATTTTAATGATAGCACAAACATTTTACAAAGTCATTGTATTTGCAAACTTCTTTAATGTTCCTGGGTTTATGTCTGGTTTGGTTTGAAAATTGAAGCGAGGCATCACTGTGGTTAGTTTCATAAGGTGTACATTGGGTGGATTCATGAATTATATTGCTAAGTTTGTTACATTTAGAAGGCTTCTCTTGAATATTTACGAGCTCACAGACAATGTACTGGGTGTCTTGATCCAAGATCTTCCTATACTTTCCACATATACAGTGATTTTCCAAAAACAATAGTTTGTTGTAACTCTCCAACGTTACATCCATGTACAATGTCCTCTGAGCAAAATTGAGACATTCTCATTCCTCCAGAGAGAATTCCAAAGCCACATCCTTGAAGATTAACAGACCCTATGGAGTGTTTACCAGGGATACACTCATTCTTTTTGTTGTTCTTCTCCAAGGTTCTGGATCCTTGAGACTCCTTGGCCTTTTCCATCCAGGGCTCTTAGTTTTGATTTATAGTTATGTAGATATGTCTGATCATATAGAGACCCATACAGTGGAACTGGTTATTCTCTGGTGACCCTCAGAGTTAACAGAATCTACAATATATCTTCTCCACAGCCATACCTTGCTGAAATCCTGTCTTCAGTTTTCATTCAAACCTGGCAAGTGACAATGCCAGATGCTGAATGTCCTAAGAGGCCAGCACAGCAACTGCAGCTTAAGGAAGTTTTCAGGTTCCACAAATACTAGTCACTAGTCTCCCACCATGACTGCCTGACCACGAGGTAGCTGTGATGAATGGAGAATGCTGGAATGGTGGAATTTCCTCCAGAACCTTATCGTAATACTTATACTTACCCTTACCTTTACTCCTTAACTTATACTTATTCCTATACCTAACCCTACTCATACCCCAACCCTGAAAATTAAAACTTTATTATTCTATAAAAACATATAGTATTTTTTCATAGCGCATCCATTTTTGAGATTAGAACTAACAGTTTACAACCTTCCTTTTAAAAACACATGAAATGTGCAGGAATGTAACAAAGAACAGTGTCCTACTAGTAAAGTCAATTAGCATCCACTGTAGAGATTACAAAATGCAGTTCAACTCTATAGAACACATTGAGTTTCATGGAAATATGTCCATAAAACTCGTGCTTACCCTTACACTTACCCCTAATCTTACACTTACCCTACCCACTACCACTACCTTTATACAAACCAATACCTTTACCCTTGACACTACACTTACTCTAACCCTAGTCCTAGCCCATACCTTTGACCTTCTCCTAAAACAAACCCTAAATCTAACACTAACACTAGTCATAAACCTAATCCATATCTGTACCCTTACACTTATTTTAACCTTAACTATAACCCTTATCCTAACCCTTACACTAACCTTGACCCTTTCCCTAACCCTGACACTTATACTTATCATAAAGTTAGACCTTAACCTTACCGTTTTCCTCATACTGACACTAACATGAACACTAACCGTAAAACCAACAATAAAAATAACAATAACCCTAATCTTTACATTTACCTCTACAAAACCATAACCCTAACTTTAACCCTAACACTTACTTCACCCTAATCCTTACCCTCACTCTTCTCCTAAGCCTAACAATAAACTTAAGCCTAAACATTAAGTGTACCTTCATCATTACTCTTATCCCTACACCCACTCCTACACTAACCCTAATCCCTACAGGTACCCCTACTCACACCCTTACCATATCATGATCATTACCATTAAACTTTATCTTATCATGATCCTTACCCTTACCTCTAACACTAACATTACCACTACTGTACTCCTACGTCAACCCAAATCCCAAACCCAAACTCATCACTAACACCATACTCTATCCATATTCTTACTCTAATGCTTAACCTAATCATCAAACTAACCCTAATCCTAGTCCTAACATTAACCCTGTTGGGGTTTTGTCTTTTACTGTTTATTGTAGTGTTGTTGGCCTACAAGATTTAGAGTCTGTACATAGCCTCTTGGACCATGTCACCAAGTTAATTCTAATTGGTGAATAAAGCCAATAGAAGGGCAGAAGAGAGAGAGATGGGTGGGTTGGGGTTTTGTGGACTTGGGAGAGAGAGGAATGACCACAAAGAAGAGAGAAGAAGAAGGAACTGTCATGAAAACAAGGAAATGGAAGATTTTACAAGAGGTAGAGAGAGAACTGCCATGAGGTAGGAGTAAAAGCAATATGGCCATGTTGGCTGGCAAATTGGAGCTAGAAGCAGCCCAGATAAAACACAAAAAAATGGCAAATAATAATTTGATATTAAGAATAGGGAAATTGATTCTAACAATACGGATGGTGGATATTTGTTTGAACAGCAATTGTGCTACTTAAGACACATTAAAATATAAAGGTGGCCACAGCACCCAAAGTTGATTCTGTGCCACAGTGCTCCATACCCAAACACTGCCAGGAGAAAGTGGGTCTCCCAGGAGTGTGGACATACCTGTGAGCACAGGTAAGACCACCACTTCTGCTTAGAGGGACACACCCAAAACCCTTAGAGCAAAGGAACCAAGAAACAGCCTGGTCCAGGATCCTTGCTCTTTCTGTCTGTCCCTAGAGCTGATCCTGTGCCACAGCACAAAGAGTTGATTGTGTGCCATATCACTTAATACCCAAGTACCTCCCAGAAAGAGTTGGTCTCCCAGGGGTGTCAACACACCTGTGAACACAGGTAAGACCACCACTTTTGCTCAAATTCCTGGCCCAAGAGGGACTTGCCCAGAGTCATCAGGACACAGGAACCAAGGAACAGGTGGGAACATGATACTTCTGGTTTCCATCTGAATCCTGGGGCTGACTCTGTGCCACAGCTCTCCATATCCAAATTCCTCCTGGAGAGAACTGGTGTCCCAAGAGTACTGACATACAGGCTCACAGGAGGGACAAACCACAGTCAGAGACATCAAAACCAGCTAACATTAGAGATAACCAGATGACAAGAGGCAAGGGTATGAACATAAGCAACAGAAACCAAGGCTACTGGGCAACATCAGAACCCAGTTCTCCTACCACATTGAGCCCTGTATATTCCAACACACGAGAAAAGCAAAATTCTGATTTAAAATCACATCTCATGATGATGATAGAAGGCTATAAGAAGGACATAAATAATTCCCTTAAAGAAATACAGGAGAACACAGACAAACAGGTAGAAGCCCATAAAGAGGAAACATAAAATCCCTTAAATAATTGCAGGAAAACATAACCAAAGAGGTGAAGGAATTGAGCAAAATCATCAAGGATCTAAAAATGGAAATAGAAACAACAAAGAAATCACAAAGGGAGACAACCCTGGAGATACAAAACCTAGGAAAGAGATCAGGAGTCATAGATGCAAGCATCACCAACAGAATACAAGAGATAGAAGAGAGATGCTCAGGTGCAGAAGATACCATAAAAAACATTGGCACAACAGTCAAAGAAAATGCAAAATGCAAAAAACTCCTAACCCAAAACATTCGGGAAATACAAGACACAATGAGAATATCAAACATAAGGATAATAGGTATAGAAGAGAGTGAAGATTCCCAACTTAAAGGGCCAGTAAATATCTTCAACAAAATTATAGTAGAAAACTTCCCTAAACTAAAGAAAGAGATGTCCATATAAGTTTCTTATAAACTTTTATACAAGAAGCCTACAGAACTCCAAATAGATTTGACCAGAAAAGAAATTCCTCCCATTATATAATAATCAAAACACTAAATGTATTAAACAAAGACAGAATATTGAAAGCAGTAAGGGGAAAAGGTCAAGTAGCATATAAAGACAGACCTATCAGAATTATGCCAGACGTCTCACCACAGACTATGAAAGCTTGAAGATCCTGGGCAAATGTCATACAAAATCTAAGAGAACACAAATGCCAGCCCAGGCTACTATACAGAAAGAAAACTCTCAATTACCATAGATGGAGAAAACAAGATATTCCATGACAAAACTAAATTTACACAATATCTTTCCACTAATCCAGACCTACAAAGGATAATAGTTGGAATACAGCAACATAAGGAAGGAAACTGCACCCTAGAAAAAGCAAGAAAGTTATCTTTGTTCAAGAAACCCAAAATAAGATAGTCACACAAACATAAAAATAGCATAAAACAAAAACAGGAAGCAACAATCACTATTCCTTAATATCTCTTAACATCAATGGACTCAATTTACCAATAAAAGACATAGACTAACAGACTAGATAACTAAATAGGAGCAAGCATTTTGCTGAATACAGGAAATGCACCTCAGTGTCAAACAAAGACACTACCTCAGAGTAAAGAGTTAAATAACAATTTTCCAAGCAAATGGTCCCAAGAAACAAGCTTGAGTAGCCATTCTAATATCAAATAAAATCAACTTTCAACCAAAAGTTATCAAGTATGATAAGGAAGGTCACTTCATAGTCATAAAAGGAAAAATCTACAAGAAGAACTATCAATTCTGAAAATCTATGCTCCAAATACAAGAGCACCCACATTCATAAAAGAAACTCTACTAAAGCTCAAAGCATACATTGCACCTCACACAATAATAGTGGGGGACTTCAGCACCCCACTTTCATCAATGGACAGATCATGGAAACACACACTAAACAGAGACACAGTGAAATTAACAGAAGTTATGGA
The DNA here is from genome assembly GCA_036184795.1 of Tokudaia tokunoshimensis. Taxonomy (NCBI): domain Eukaryota; kingdom Metazoa; phylum Chordata; class Mammalia; order Rodentia; family Muridae; genus Tokudaia; species Tokudaia tokunoshimensis. Next base: position 29,031,561 of record BTHU01000021.1, read on the forward strand.
CCAAATGTATTTAACAGATATCTATAGAACATTTCATCCTATACCTTCTTCTCAGCACCTCATGGTACCTTCTCCAAAACAGACCATATAATTGGTCATAAAACAGGCTTCAAGAGATACAAGAAGATTTAAATAATCCCATGCATCCTATCAGATTACCATGGACTAAGGCTGGTCTTCAATAGCAAGAAAAACAATAGAAAGCCCACATACACATGGAAGCTGAACAATGCCCTACTCAATGATAACCTGGTCAAGGAAGAAATAAAGAAAGAAATTAAAGTCTTTTTAGAATTTAATAAAAATGAAGGCACAACATACCCAAGCTTATGGGATACAATAAAAGTAGTACTAAGAGGAAAACGCTCTGAGTGCCTCCAAAATTAAACTGAAGAGAGCATACACTAGCAGCTTAACAGCAAACCTGAAAGCTCTAGAACAAAAGAAAAAAAAATAAAAAACAAATACACCCAAGAGGAATAGACAACAGGAGATAATTAAACTCACAGCTGAAATCAACCAAGTAGAAACAAAATGAACTATACAAAGAATCAACAAGGCCATCACCACCTGCCTTTCTGCTGGGGCAGAACCTTGCCAGCTCTGCTGCGGTGAAGATTCCATCTTCTGATACTTCCTAGAGAACCGCCACTAAGGGAAGTTGGTAAGAATCCCCCCACACCAATCTCTGGAGGCCCAGAGCTGCCGCCAGGGATCCAGTAGAACTCACTAACCAGCAAACACCAAAAGCCCCACCCTTCCGAATAGCAATCCCTTCCGAGCCTTGTCCCCCTGCCACCACCGTCTGCCCTTCTGCTGGGGCAGAACCTTGACAGCTCAGCTGTGGTGAAGATTCCATCTCCTGATACTTCCTAGAGAACCAGCCACTCAGGGCAGTTGAACCAGACACTTAAGGCAGTTGAGAACCAGTCACTAGGGCAGTTGCAAACCAGCTACTCAGGACAGTTGAACCTTGCCAGCTCTGCTGCAGTGAAGATTCCATCTCCTGATACTTTCTAGAGAACCAGCCACTCAGGGTATTTGCCCTTTCTGCTGTGGCAGAATCTTGCCAGGTCTGCCGCAATGAAGACACCTCTCCTGATACTTCCTAGAGAACCAGCTGCACACAGGGTATTTGCTCTTTCTGCTCTGGCAGAATCTCGAAAGGGCTGACATAGGGAAGACACCATCTCCTGAAACTTCCTAGAGAACTAGCCACATTTAGGTCATTTGGAGTGCAGAGAGGCCTGGGAGCACAGGATAGCTGGTTTCCCAGGAGAGCCTACATACCTGTGTGCACAGAGAGAACAGGAATCCCAGGAGCACATATATACAGGCTTACAAGACAAATAAGCAAAAATCAGAGATAGCAAGACCAACTAACACTAGAGAAAACTAGATGGCAAAAGCCAAATGCAAGATCAATACCAACAGAAACCAAGGCAACATGGCACCATCAGAATCCAGTTCTCCCACAAGAGCAAATCCTGGATACTCTAACACACTGGAAAAGCAAGAGCTGGATTTAAAATCACATCTCATGATGTTTATAGAAGACTTCAAGAAGGACATAAATAACTCACTTAAAGAAATACAAGAGAGCATGGGTAAAAGGTAGAAGCCCTTAAAGTGGAATCACAAAAATCCCTTAAAGAAATGCAGGACAACATGGATCAGCAGGTAGAAGCTCTTAAAGAGGAAACACAAAAATCCCTTAAAGAAACACAGGAGAACATGGGTCAACAGGTAGAAACCCTTAAAGAGGAAACACAAAAATCCCTTAAAGAATTTCAGGAAAACACAAACAAAAAAGTGAAGGATCTGACCAAAACTATCCAGGATCTACAAACTGAAGTAGAAACAATAAAGAAATCACAAAGTGAGACATCTCTGGAGATCAAAAACCTTAGAAAGAATTCAGGAGTCATAGATGCAAGGAACAACAACAGAGAGAGATAGAAGAAAGAATCTCAGGTGCTGAAGATACCATAGAAAACATTGACTCAACAGTCAAAGAAAATGTGAAATGCAAAAAGCTCCTGAGCCAAACATCCAGGAAATCCAGGACACAATGAGAAGACCAAACCCAAGGATCATAGGTATAGAAGAGAGCAAGGATTTACTACTTAAAGGGCCAGTATATATCTTCAACAAAATTATAGAAGAAAACTTCCCTAACCTAAAGAAAGAGATGCCCATGAACATACAAGAAGCCTACAGAACTCCAAACAGACTGGACCAGAACAGAAACTCGGGAGACAAATAATAATCAAAACACCAAATGCAACAAATGAAGAAAGAATATTAAAAGCAGTAAGGGAAAAAGGCCAAGTAACATATAAAGGCAGACCTATCAGAATTACACTGGACTTCTCACCGGAAACTATGAAGGCTGGAAGATCCTAGGCAGATATCACACAGACCCTAAGAGTACATAAATGTCAGCCCAGGCTACTATACCCAGCAAAACTCTCAGTTACCATAGATGTAGAAAATAAGATATTCCATGACAGAACCAAATTTACACAATATCTTTCCACAAACCCAGCACCTCAAAGGGTGGAAAATACCAACACAAGTAGGCAAACTACACCATAGAAAAAGCAATAAAGTAATCTTCTTTCAACAAACCCAAAAGAAGATAGTCACATAAACATAATTCCACCTTTAACAATGAAAATAATGGGAAGCAACAATCACTATTCCTTAATACCTCTTAACATCAATGGACTCAATTCCCCAATAAAAAGATATAGACTAACAGACTGGATATGAAAGCAGGACACAACATTTTGCTGCATACAAGAAATCCACCTCAGTGACAAAGACACTGATTGCCTCAAAGTCAAAGGTTGGAAAACTATTTTCCAAGCAAATGGTACCAAGAAACAAGCTGGAGTGGCCATATCGACTTTCAACCAAAAGTTGTCAAAAAGATAAGGAGGGACACTTCATACTTATCAAAGGAAAAATCTACCAAGATGAACTCTCAATTCTGAACATCTATGCTCTAAATGCAAGTGCACTCACATTCATAAAGGAGACCTTACTAAATCTCAAAGCACACATTGCACCCCACACAATTATAGTGGGAGACTTCAACACCCCACTCTCAACAATGGACAAATCATGGAAACAGAAACTAAGCAGAGACACAGAGAAACTAACTAAGGTTATGAACCAAATGGACCTAACAGATATTTACAGAACATTCCATCCTCAAGCAAAAGAATACACTTTCTTTTCAGCACCTCATGGTACCTTCTCCAAAAGTGACCATATAATTGGTCAAAAAAACAGGCTTCAACAGATACAGGAATATTGAAATAATTCTATGCACCCTATCAGATCACCATGGCCTAAGGCTGGTCTTGAGTTCAAACAAAAACAATGGAAAACACACATGCACATAGACTTTGAACAATACTCTTCTCAATGATAGCTTAGTCAAGGAAGAAATAAAGAAAGAAATTAAAGACTCTGTAGAATTTAATGAAAATGAGGACACATTATACCAAAACTTATGGGACACATTGAAAGCAGTGCTAAGAGGAAAACTCATAGTTCAAAGTGCCTCCCAAAAGAAATTGGAGAGGGTTTACACTAGCAGCTTAACAACACACCTGAAATCTCTAGAACAAAAAGAAGCAAATGCATCCAAGAGGAGTAGGCAGCAGGAAATAATTAAACTCAGGGCCGAAATCAACCAAATAGAAACAAAAAGAACCATAAAAAGAATCAACAAAACCAGGAGCTGGCTCTTTGAGAAAATCAACAAGATAGATAAACCCTTAGCCAGACTAACCAGAGGGCACAGAGGTACTACCCAAATTAATAAAATCAGAAACGAAAAGGGAGACATAACTACAGAAACTGTGGAAATTCAAAAAAAAATCAGATCCTACTACAAGAGCTTATACTCAACAAAACTGGAAAATTTGGAGAAATGGACAATTTTCTAGATACATACCAGGTGCCAATGTTAAAACAGGATCAGATAAACTATCTAAATAGTTCCGTAAGTCCTGAGGAAATAGAAGCAGTTGTTAATTGTCTTCCAAAAAAATAGCCCAGGACCAGATGGGTTTAGTCGGAAATTGTATCAGATCTTCAATGAAGAGCTAATACCAATACTCTTCAAACTATTCCACAAAATAGAAACTCAAGAAACACTACCCAATTCATTCTATGAAGCCACAATTATGCTTATACCTAAACCAAACAAAGACCTAACAAGGAAAGAGAACTTCAGACCAATTTCCCTTATGAACATTGATGCAAAAATTCTCAACAAAATTCTGGCCAACCGAATCCAAGAAGGCATCAAAACAATAATTCACCATGATCAAGTAGGCTTCATCCCAGGGATGCAGGGATGGTTCAAAATACGGAAATCCATCACTATAATCCAATACATTAATAAACTCTAAAGAAAAAAATGATCATTTCATTAGTTGCTGAAAAAGTATTTGACAAAATTCAGCATCCCTTCATGTTAAAAGTCTTGGTAAGATCAGGAACTCAAGGCCCATGCTTAAACATAGTTAAAGCAATGTACAGCAAACCAGTAGCCAACAACAAACTAAATGGAGAGAAACTTAAAGCAATCTTACTAAAATCAGGGTCTAGACAAGGCTGCCCACTCTCTCCCTACCTATCCAATATAGTACTTAATGGATACAAATTGAAAAGGAAAAAGTCAATATATCACTACTTGCAGATGATATGATAGTATACTTAGGTGACCCCCAAATTCTATGAGAGAACTCCTACAGATGATAAACAACTTCTACAAAATGGCCAGATATAAAATTAATTCAAACAAATCAGTAGCCTTCATATACTCAAAGGATAAACAAGATTAGAAAGAAATTAGGGAAACAACATATTTCACAATAGTCACAAATAATATAAAATATCTTGGTGTGACTCTATCCAATCAAGTGAAATATCTGTATGACAAAAACTTCAAGTCTCTGAAAGAAAAATCAGTGAAGACCTTAGAAGATGGAAAGATCTCTCATGCTAGTGGATTGGCAGTATTAATGTAGTAAAAATGGCCATCTTGCCGAAAGCAATCTACAGATTCAATGCAATCCCCATCAAAATTCCAACTCAATTCTTCATAAAGTTAGAAAGAGTGATTTGCAAATTTATTTGTAATAACATAACAAAAAACCCAGGATAGCAAAAACTCTTCTCAACAATAAAATAATTTCTGGGGGAATCACCACCCCTGACCTCAAGCTGTACTGCAGAGCAATAGTGATAAACTGTATGGTATTGGTACAGTGACAGGAAGGTAGATCAATGGAATAAAAATGAAGATCCAGAAATGAACCCACACACCTATGGTCACTTGATCTTTGACAAAGGAGCTAAAACCACCCTATGAAAAAAGAAAGCATTTTCAACAAGTGGTGCTGGTTCAACTGGCAGTCAGCATGTAGAAGAATGAAAATTAATCCTATCTTATCTCCTTATACAATGCTCAAGCCCAAGTGGATCAAAGACTTCCACATAAAACTAGATACACTGAATCTAATAGAAGAGACAGTGGTAGAAAGCCTTGAACACATGGGCACAGAGGAAAAGTTCTTGAACAAAACACCAATAGCTTATGCTCTAAGATCAAGAATTGACAAATGGGACCTCATAAAATTGCAATGCTTCTGTAAGGCAAAGGACTCTGTCAATAGGACAAAAATGACAACCAACAGATTTGGAAAAGATCTTTAGCAATCCCACATATGATAGAGTGTTAATATCCCATATATACAAAGAACTCAAGAAGTTAGACTCCAGAGAAACAAATAACTCTATTTATAAATATGGAACAGAACTAAACAGAGAATTCTCAACTGGGGAACATGGAGTGGCTGAGAAGCACCTAAAGAAATGTTCAACATCCCTAGTCATCAGGGAAATACAAATCAAAACAACCCTGAGATTCTACCTCATACCCTTCAGAATAGCTATGATCAAATACCTAGGGGACAGCAGATCCTGGTGAGGATGTGGAGAAGGAGGAACCAAACAGGAACATTATTGTGGATGCCAGGAAGTGCTTGCTGACAAGAGAGCCTGATAAGGATGCCTCCTGAAAGGCTCTGCCAAAGCCAGAAAAATACAGAGGTGGATGCTTGCCCTACATATCTATTCTTACTCTACCCCCCAACCCTACCTTTACCCCTACCCCTTACCCTGCTGTTACCCATACCTCATTTCCAACCCATACTCCAAGCCCAACTCCCACTAGTACCATTAGCCTTATTCTTGCCCTAACCATAACCCAATCCTATCCCTAGTCCATCCTCACTCTTACCCCTACACCTAACCCAACACATACCACTATCCCTACCATTACACTTACAGTTAACCTTCCTTTTACTATTACCCTTATCCTTACCCTTACCCACTCCCCTAGCCCTATTCTTACCTCTACCACAGCCACAACTCAAACTACACCAACTCCAAGCCCAACTGCAACAGTATTCCTTACTCTTAATCTAAGCCTAATATTAACTCTAACTCTAACCTTAGTCCTAAGATTACCCTTACCATTACCATAAGCATAACCCTAATCCTTACCTTTACTTTTAAACTTACCTTTATTCTTACACTTTCCCTTTATCCATTTCTAGCCCTACAACTTTCCAAACCCCAAATTGAACCACTACCTGTATTCTTAACTCAAACCCTGCACCTAACCCTACTCATACCCTTAAAACTACCCCTACCAATTCTCCTACCCCCTAACCCTAACACTAAACACAAATCTACTCCTACACTGACCACTATTATTACCCCTGCCATTACCCTTACTTTAACTCTTACCTATATTCTTATATTTACCCTTACTTCTTACCTTACCCTTACTCCTACACCTACCCTGACTCTATCCCATCCATACATATACTCCTACCCTTACCCCAAGCACAATTCCTATCTTACACCTACCCCAACTTTAACCTCTACCTCTACCCCTATTGTTATCCCATAACAAGTATAACCACAACCCCACCATCAAATCCTACCCCTAGTCTTATACTTACCCTTACCTTACTCTAACCATAACCATACCATAACTGTAACCCTGATCATATCCTAAGTATGAAACCTAAACTTTACATTTAACCTTATGCTAACACTTACCCTTACCATTAACATAACCCTTACCTTTACCCTATATCTGCCTACCCCTACACAAGCCTGTCCCTGACCCCAACCATTCCATACCATTAACACAACCTTAATACTAACCCTACCCCTAAAACAAACCTGAGCCCCAACCCTACCCTTTCATCTACCAAAAACCTAACTTTACATTTACATTTAACACTACCCTTTCTTTACCTTATCCTTATTAACCTTATTCCTATCCCTGTCCCTACCCCTACAACATTCTCATCACCAATCCAAACCAAACACCATATCCTAATAGCCCTTCTACTACCCTTAATATTACTCTAAAAGGGGGAATCATTTGGAATGTTAATAAAGAATATAGAAAATAAAATAAAATAAAAATATTACTCTAAACCTAACTTTAATCATACCTCCACACCCATGCCTACCACTATACCAAAATATTATCCCCAATCCTACCCCTACCTTTACTCTAACCCTTACCCTTACATTTTCTCTTAGCTGTATCTCTACCCCTTAGCTGTACTCCTTCCTCCTCCCAATCTTTCTCTTTTCTCGTAATCTTATTCTCTCCTTCTGCTGTAATATAATGTTATCATTCCTAGATTTCCATATCTTTTTCTATGGGAATAGAGCACATTGTTTTTCCACACATTCTTTTTAACAAAAGTTCACTAAAAGTTCAAACAAAAATTCAAATCACAAATTGAACCAGAAATTTACAAAAGAGATGTTTACATGTGTTTCCATTAAAAGTACTTATCTACTACAGAGGGCTAATATCTAATATATACAAAGAACTCAAGAAGTTAAACTCCAGAGAGGCAAGTAACCCTATTAAAAAATGGGGTACAGAGCTAAACAAAGAGTTCTCACCTGAAGAATATCTAATGGCTGAGAAGCACCTAAAGAGATGTTCATCATCCTTAGTCATTAGGGAAGTGCAAATCAAAATAACCCTGAGATTCCATCTCACACCAGTCAGAATGGCTAAGATCAAAAACACAGGAGACTGCAGTTGTTGGCGAGGATGTGGAGAAAGAGGAACACTCCTCCACTGCTGGTGGAATTGCAAGCTGGTACAACCACTCTGGAAAGCAGTCTGGCGGTTCCTCAGAAAACTGGCATGACACTCCCGGAGGATCCGGCTATACCACTCCTGGGCATATACCCAGAGGTTTTACGTGCATGCAATAAGGACACATGCTCCACTATGTTCATAGCAGCCTTACTTATAATAGCCAGAAGCTGGAAAGAACCCAGATGTCCCTCAACGGAGGAATGGATTCAGAAGATGTTGTATATTTACACAATGGAATACTACTCTGCAATTAAAAACAATGAATTCACGAAATTCCTAGGCAAATGGTCAGAACTTGAAAATATCATCCTTAGTGAGGTAACCCAATCACAAAAGAGCACACATGGTATGCAGTCACTGATAAGGGGATATTGATCCAGAATCTCGGAATATCCTAGACACAATTCGCATATCAATAGATTTCTAAGAAGATGGAAGGAGAGACCCCTGGTCCTGGAAAGACTGGATGTAGGGGAACGCCAGGACAGAGAAACGAGAGGGGGTTGAATGGGGAAAAGAGGGAGGGAAGGGGGATTATGGGACTTTCGGGGAGGGAGGAAACGGGAAAGGGGAAATGATTTGGAATGTAAATAAAAAACCTTAGAAAATAAAATTTAAAAAGTGCTCCAAGCAGTAAATTCTTGCTTTCTATCTCAGAAGTAATTTACTGGTGGCATTTGAAGACTAGTAGAGTTCTAACAGCAGTTCTGTTGAGTGGATATTAACCCAAAAGCTCGGAATACCCAAGAGACAATTCACAGACCACATGAAGCTCAAGAAGAAGGAAGACCAAAGTGTGGATGCTTCAGTATTTCTTAAAAGGGGGAACAAAATACTCATGGGAGAAAATACAGAGGCAAAATGTGGAGCAGAGACTGAAGGAAAGGCCATCCAGAGACTGCCCCTCCTGAGAATCTACCCCATATACAGTCACCAAACCCAGACACTATTGAGGATGCCAAGAAGTACATGCTGACAGGATTCTGATATGGCTGTTTCCTGAGATACTCTGCCAGAGTCTGAGAAATAGAGGCAGATGCTCACAGCCAACCATTGGACTGAGCATAGACTCCCTGATGGAGGAGTTGGAGAGGGGACTGAAGGAGCTGAGGGAGTTTGCAGCCCATGGAGGGGGGGAGCATCATTGTCATCTGGCCAGACCCCACGGAACTCCCAGGGACTAGACCACCAACCAGAGTACACATGGAGGGACCCATGGCTCCGGCCGCATATGCGGCAAAGGATGGCCTTGTTGGACATCAGTGGGAGGAGCAGCCCTTTGGCCTGGTGCTCCAGTGAGGGGAATGCCAGGGGTAAATATGGGAGTGGGTGGGTGGATGGGGGAAGGGGAGACCTGGAAAGGGGATAATATTTGAAATATAAATAAAGAAAATGTCCAATAAAATAAAAAGAAAAGAAAAGGAAGGAAAGGGAAAGGAAGAGAAGAGAGAAAAGAAGAGAAGAGAAGAGAAGAGAAGAGAAGAGAAGAGAAGAGAAGGCCAGAATCATTGAGGTGAAATCTTCTGGAAAGTATTTTCTGACAGAACAAAGAAGCTGTGTTCCAGAGACAGCCAAGGTTGTACCTCATGCTCCAGCTGTATTTGGTAATGTGAAAGAGTCATTCAGGTTGTAATGGTTTTTTAGGCATGAAGGAGTCATGAGAGCAGCTGAGGCTTGGCACCATGAAAGGCCACGGAAAGACATTGGTAAAAGTGCAGCCTCAGTTGTAGTTGATGGCCCAGGACTGAAGGGGTTATACAAAGGATTTGAGGTGTGACCCTATGAAGAGAGCTTAAGAGAGGCTATTGGTGAAGCCTAGTTGCAACAGAAAATCCCAGCATATTGGAGATCCCAGTACCGTGGGATGATCACCAAGAACAGCAGCAGCAGAAGCAACTAGTGGATTCAACCAAAGCCTACAGAGGGCAGAGTTGGAGATGTGAACCAAACCCATTGAAGGGGCCCAGAAGGTCATCTGTGAATCTCAGACTTTGGAACAAGAGGCTGTGAAACTGAAGTGGATGTGGATATACCAAGAAGTTAAAAATACCAAAGCTGTAGGATACCTGCCAAGGAAAGCAGATAACAGGGTGTGGAACCAGCCTAGGAGAACTGCCTCTACCTCTATCTTTACTCCAACAAAACACAAATCCCAATCCTTACCCCTACCATTAGTATTACTCTTACACTTATCCTAATCATAACCGTAACTCTAACTCTGGCCTAAAACTCTTTTTCTTATTCCAATCCCCAACTCTAATCATAACTTTAGGCCAAATCTTACATGTTACCCTTAACCTTAAAGCTACATTACCTCTAATTCTATCCCTTGTCTAACATCAATCCCTACCACCAATTCTATCACTATCCTAAACCAGTCAGTACCCCTAAGCCTACCACTGAATGTACCCGTACCTCTATGCTTACTTCTGAAATTACCCTCACACTTACACTTACCCTTACCTTACCTTACCCCAAAACATACCCCTACACAAACCTACCCATACCACTACACCTATCCCTAAACTAAACTCTGCCACTACTCTTACACATACCCCAAACAAAACCCAACCCCAAACCCTTATAACTACCCTTAAACCTTACTCCTGCCTGTACCACTACCATTCACTTAACCTTAACTCTAACACAAAGAAAAGTCTAAGCCTTATCCTTACCCTTACATTAACCATAACCATAAGACTAATACAAAACCAAAACCTTAATCATAAATTTGCTGTTAAACTACACAATAGTCACAAATAATATAAAATACCTTGGTATAATTCTAACCAAGCAAGTGAAATATCTGTATGACAAGAATTTCAAGTCTCTGAAGAAAGATATTGAAGAAGATCTCAGGAGATGGAAAGATCTCCCATGCTCATGAATTGGTAGGGTTAATATAGTAAAAATGGCCACCTTAACTAAAGCAATGTACAGATTCAATGCAATCCTCATCAAAATTCCAACTCAGTTCTTCATAGAGTTAGAAAGAGCAATTTGGAAATTTATCAGGAATAACAAAAAAAAAAAAAAAAACCCCAGGATAGTGAAAAGAATTCTCAGCAATAAAAGAACTTCTGTGGGAATCACCATCCCTGACCTCAAGCTCTACTACAGAGAAATAATGATAAAAACTGCATGATATTGGTACAATGACAGGCAGGTAGATCAATGGAATAGAATTGAAGATCCAGAAATGAACTCACACACCTATGGTCACTTGATCTTTGACAAAGGAGCTAAAACCATCCAGTGGAAAAAAGACAGAATTTTCAACAAATGGTGCTGGGTCAACTGGCAGTCAACACGTAGAATGATGCAAATTGATCCATTCTTATCTCCTTGTACAAAGTTCAAGTCCAAGTGGATCAAGGACCTCCACATAAAACTAGATACACTGAATCTAATAGAAGAGAAAGTGGGGAAGAACCTGGAGCACATGGGCACAGGGGGAAATTTCCTGAACAGAATACCAATAGCTTGTGCTCTAAGATCAAAAATTGACAAATGGGACCTCATAAAATTGCAAAGCTTATGTAAGGCAACGGACACTGTCAATAGGACAAAACAACAACCAACAGATTGGGAAAAGATTTTTACCAATCCTACATCTGATAGAGGGCTAATATCCAATATATACAAAGAACTCAAGAAATTAGACTCCAGAGGAACAAATAACTCTACTAAAAATGGGGTACAGAGCAAAAAAAAAAAGAATTCTCAACTGAGGAATACTGGATGGCTGAGACATCCTCATCAGGGACATGCAAATCAAAACAACCCTGAGATTCCACCTCACACAACTCAGAATGGCTAAGATCAAAAACTCAGGAGACAGCAGATGCTGGAGAGAATGTGGAGAAAGAGGAATACTCCTCCACTGCTGGTGGGATTGCAAGCTGGTAAAACCACTCTGGAAATCAGTTTGGTGGTTATTCAAAAAATTGGACATAGTACTACCTGAGAACCCAACTCTACCACTCCTGGGCATATGCCCAGAAGATGCTCCAACATGTGATAACAAAACATGCACCACTTTGCTTACAGCAGCCTTATTTATAATAGTCAGAAGCTGGAAAGAACCCAAATGTCCCTCAACAAAGGAATTGATAGAGAAAATATGGTATATTTGCACAATGGAATACTACTCAGCTATTAAAAACAATGAATTCATGAAATTCTTAGGCAAATGGATAGAGCTAGAAAATGTCATCCTGAGTGAGGTAACCCAATCACAAAAGAACATACATGGTCTGCACTGGCTGAAAAGTGGATATGAGCCCAAAAGCTCGGATACCCAAAATACAACTCACAGATCACATAAAGCTCAAGAAGAACACTAAAATGTGAATAATTTCATCCTTCTTGGAAGGTGGATCAAAATACCCATCCTCACAGCCAACCAATAGACTGAGCATAGGGTCCCCAATGGAGCTGCTAGAGATAGGACCCAAGGAGCTGAAGAGGTTTGCAGCCTCACAGGAAGAACAATAATATGTACCAATCAGTACCCCTGAGCTCCCAGGGACTAAACCACCAACCAAAGATACACATGGAGGGATCCATGATTCCAGCTACATATGTAGCAGAGGATGGCCATATCAAACATCAATAAGAGGAAAAGCAATTGGTTCTATGAATGCTTGATGCCACAGTGTAGGGGAATGCCAAGTCAGGAAAGTTAGGGAGGGGGAGTAACCAGGGGGAGGGGAGATGGGGTAGCGGGTTTTTGGAGGTGTAATGAGGAAAGGGGATACCATTTGAAATTTAAATAAAGCAAACATCTAATAAAAATGCTGTTAAACTAACCCTAAATCTAACCCTAAACCTAATCCTAATTCTAACCTTAACCCTTAAACTTAACCTTACCATAACCTAACCCTAACACTAAGCCTAATCTAAGCCTAACACTTACCCTATCACTAACACTAACCTTAAACCTAAGCATAATAATACTTAACCTCAAACTCACCTTTAGCCTAACCTAACTCTAATCCTAAATGTATCCCTAACTCTAAAATTAAAACACAATCTTCCCCTTATTCTTACACTTACCCTAACAATAACATTAACCTTAAGCCTTAAACATATCCTTACCCTTATCCTTCTTCTTACTGTTACCTTTCTCTTACCCTTACACTTAAACTTACCCTTACACTACCTTTACCCCTGCCTCTACCCCTACTCCAACCCTAACCCTAATATTACCTGTAATCTTATCCTTGCCCTTACAGCTATTCATACCATTATACTTTACATAACTTTTACCCCTACCCCTAGACCTACACCTACCCTACCCCTTTCCCAACCACAAACTGAATTCCAACCCTGATGCCAAATCTCACCCCCACCCCTATTTTTTTCCTAGTCTCTCCCTAACACCCTAAAGATGTTAGCTAGAGACAGGAAAGAAAAATGTAAGAAGATCAAACAGGACAATGATGTTGATCACTCCACATGTGAATAGCCCTCAGACTGGCTTAGAAATAAAAATGTCTTTAGCCAGCCGCCCAGACTCTGGCACTATGGTCATGGCGGAGGGGATGGCAGTGCTGAGGCGGAACAGGCCAGGCACCAAGGTGCAGGATTTTTATAATTGGCCTGATGACTCATTTGATGAAATGGACAGTACACTTGCTGTTCAGCAGTATATTCAACAGAACATAAGGGCAGACTGCTCCAATATTGACAAAATTCTTGAGCCACCTGAAGGCCAGGATGAAGGTGTATGAAAGTATGAACATTTAAGGCAATTCTGCCTTGAACTAAATGGACTTGCTGTCAAACTTCAGAGTGAATCCCATCCAGATACCTGTACTCAGATGACAGCAACTGAACAATGAATTTTAATTTGTGCAGTTCATAAAACTCTGAGTGTCCTGCCATAGATTATACAAGACACACACTGGATGGTGCTGCTTGTCTTCTGAATAGCAATAAATATTTTCCCAGCAGGATTAGCATAAAAGAACCATCTGTAGCCAAACTAGGATCAGTGTGCCGTAGGATTTATAGAATATTTTCACATGTCTATTTTCATCACCGGCAGATATTTGATGAATATGAAAATTAAACATTTTTATGTCATCGGTTTACCAAATTTGTGATGAAATATAATTTGATATCGAAGGATAACCTGATTGTACCAATTTTAGAAGAGGAAGTTCAGAATTCAGTGTCTGGGGAAAGTGAAGCGTGAAGGAATCATGTAGAACACATACTGGTCACATGATTAACAATTACGTACTGTATATATCATTTTAGACACATTAATCATGTATCCATACTATAGCTTATCCTTTAGTGTAGGTTTTGTATGCTATGTGTTGCCTTTTTAAATGGGAAATACATTTTAAGTTATTCATGAGCTGTATATTCACTGGTGTGGCACTAATGATTTTTAAATAAGTTTAGTATTATCTGTTTATAATGCCTGTTAATAAAAGAATTTACAGTTTGGTAAAATTGGTGCTAAACAATCATGGGATCACAGTCCTTTCAAATCTATAGAAGAATGAGCTTGTATTTCACACAAGTACTTACAATTACTAAAGAGATGATAGTTTCTTTTTTTTAATCCCTAAGTTTTAATATTTTAGAAAATTCAGTAGTATTCCATCTGGACTGTTAAATTTTCCAAAATGAGATAAAAGGGTTTAAAAGTTCTGTCTATAGCATTTGATATGCATATCCGATTACGTATGTGTTCAGAGAAATTCGAGGAGGTGTTAGTAATACTTCTCTCTCTTCTACATAAAGTGTACTCCAGGTCAGTGTACTTGGAAACATTGCCTTTTTTGTAACAGTGGATTATTAAGTACATGGTGACAATGATAAGGCACATAAATGATGTTCCATGGACTCCTGCCCCTTCTTATTTCCCTTACTCCTCCGGGAAGTACACTAGTAAGGAAATTTATTTACCAAGCTATGGTTAGTGGTGGTGCTTCCCTATTTATATTTGTATTAATTGCTTACAGAGCATACCTCATACTAGCAGTAACGTTACACTACAGGAAACCTGTACTGTACAGGAAAACTGTACTGCCTACCTTTGATATTTGAACTTGCTGTAACTACTTAGAAAATAGTCCTTCATAAAGTTTGACTTTTCCTGTTAGTAATATTAATATTTTCACCTAACTCTAGGCAGCATTAAATAGATATGAAAAAAGATAGTGTATTTATTTTATTCTCCCTCCTTAAAAGCTTATTGTTTGAATTATATGCACATGTAAGACTATTTACAATAATTCACAGGTTAAGTGGTGTTGATAAGTGGTCATACTTTGATTTCTTATTTCAGTGTCTTAAGAATTTGAGTGCAGACTTATATAACATGATTGGTGGAGTTTCTCATTAAATGCTGAAGTCTCTGTACCACACAGTAACAGGGCACTAAGATGGAACAGAGACCTGTGCAGTTGGGACAGCTGAAGCCATCTTTACCAACTTAACAAACACAAGAAACTTCTTTTTTATTTAAGAGCTATTTGCAAATGAAATTAAAACATGCATTCATCTTGTTTTTCTAATTATTCAAAGAAATGTCTTGTATTATAAGACAAATATACACAGAAAAATTGGGAAATGACAGCATTCTAAGAGTGTGTGTAGAGATGATGCCAAGACTGTGCTGTGCCAGTGGTTACCATCATTACGGTACCTGAGCTCACAGTTATCTTCTAAGAAGTTTATGTTCTCAGTGAATAGAACATTGACTGAAATTAGGTGTTTATATTACTGTCACCATAAATCATTGGGGTTAGTAGTTTTTAAATAAATTTGGTAAATATCCGAGAGACTAACCTATACTAAGTTCATAAATTCTACATAGCATAGCAATGTGGCTGTTCTCTAGTTGGAGTCTCACGGTGAATTTCTGTCATTTGACTATTTCTTACTGAACAGTTAAAGTAGTGATTGGGTTGTGGATCTGACTGAGAAATTGGAACTTTGTGAATATATGGCTTAGTGTTAACAGGAAAATAAAGTATGGTTTTCTTTATATACTTAAAAAATGTCTTTAGCCAAAACTTCAGTTAATATTAGCCAAAAAATTGTATTTGTTACAGAATCCTTAAAATTAATCATGCCAACTTTCACATGGTGTGTATGAAAATATATTACCATATGGTTATTAATCAAACTGACACATAAAAAACGAACTGTTTTTTACCTGCTCAAAGAAAACAAATTCATCATTAACTGATCTGTCCACCTTTCACAATCCATATAAATATATTTATAGAACTAAATATTTGGTTATAAGATTCCTATATTACAGAATGAAACACCAAGAAGCAGCTCTGACAAGATTCACCCTCAGGAAAGCTGTAACCCCTGCTGTTCCAGCTCCCTGCCTCAACTGATGCTGTTCCCAGAGACCTGCCTGAGAGCAGCTTCAGGAATGTCTGTTGATTCTCAATGACCTCAGTACATCCAGCCTTTCAGATGGTTCCAGTCTTTCCTATTTCCTTTTGCCCCCCCAAAGGAATTATTCACCCAATTGTACAAGAAGAAATTATGGAGAATCATCATCCCTATCCCTTGGGTTTGAAGTGTTTGGTTATCTATATTTTATAAATTCTAGATAGATTGCCATTCAAGGGATAATTACGAACCAGGTCATAATTTTGGACAGCGAGAAAACTAGAGACCTTAAACTTGGGGATTTCTATGCTTCCTTTCCCCTTCTCTATCCTTTCTTTATTAGATAAAGAGAAGTGCTTGAAAAGAAAACAGGGGATTGAATTATATTATAAGAAATTATAATTAAAATTATATAGAAATGGATTACTAAATTTACTCTTAAACATTTTATAGCTATAATATTACACTGATAGAAATCTTTATATTTTGATGAAGAATTGAAATTATATTTTTACATTGGTACAGAATTTATACATTCATACAAGTTTGACATTTTCATTGACATAAATCCTTTTATATTGATAAAAACTTTAAATTGATTTCGTTGCTCTTAGGCATTGTGCCTGTGCACCTCATTTAAGAATACAAAGCTAGACCCAGTCCTTGTTTTTTTGTTTCTTAAATAATTAGTTTTATTAGGGATATAAAAATAAAATAGATTAAATCACAATACATAATTGAAACTTATGGTATATGGTACATAAATGTAGCCATCTGGACTCAGACTAAGGAAAGAAAAATATGGTTTTTGCTGATATGTTCTAGTCTGAACAGATGTTTCAAAGCCCACTTGGAGGATATGAACCACTTAAAATAACACATTTGAGGACCAGCACTAGAATTATCAACAGCCAATGGCTGTTATCACTGAAATTGCAAATAAAGAAAGGATTTCAGAGAGTTTTAACAATGGAAGACAGTTGTAACCAGTCTCCATAACACTGCTCTATCATAGGTGACAATGAATGTGCAAAATGTCCCACATGTACTTATGTTGAGGAAAAGCAGGAGGACAATGTGTAAGTGTATGTGTGTGGAGAATACACGTGTGTTTGTGTATGTGTCAGTAAGTCTGTGTTTATGCATGTGAGTTGTAAGTGTCTGTATGTTTGTGTGAATATATCTGTCACAGTATGTGAACATGTACATAGATCCCGATGTGTGTCTCTGTGTTATGTGTCTTTCTCTCTGCCTGTGTGTGTTTGAATAACTGTATATGTATGTGATGATGCACTTGCCTTTGAATGGGTGATCTGTCTCTGGATGTTTTTGTCTCTCTGTGTGTATGATGTGTATGTGTGACTGTGTGAGTGTGTACATGTCTGCATCTCGGTGTATATGTGACTACATTTGTCTGATTGTGTGTATCTGTGTGTATATTTTTTTCTCTTTCTGTATGTAGGAACAATGTAACTGTGTGTGTCCAATTTTAAAATAAAGGCCTGTTACACATGCTAAAGCTTCCCTGTCAATAACTTTCCACATTTCTTCTCTCAGTTGAAATCTAAGAATAACATTTCCTCTATTTAGGGACATTCCATTCTTGTCTCACGAATAGCTAATTGCTCCTGACATTGCCATGTGACCATGACTTCAGCTCTTTAACCCACACAGAACTCTTTCCTGCTCTGAGTGTGACTTGACATCCTGCAGTTAGCTTCTCTTAAACATTGCTTCAAGTACTTTTAAAGGGAAAATTGGAAGGCTGAAGTAAGATAAAGAGAAATTAAAGACATTGCACATAAGTCACTACAAATAAAGGTTTAAGCTTGCTTCACTTAAATTTGTCTTTAGATTCTTGGGGTACTTTGTTGGACAAATACTTTCTGGTGAAGGAATTAGACAAGAAACAAAAACTATACTGTCCATAGTGAGTAGTATCCTTTTGGCATTGACATTTTAGCTTGGTGTGCATGTAGGTTCTAGGCCACTGTTGTGGCACACAAAATAATAATGAAGCAAAAGCTACAGACAAGTCTACAATTCCCACCCTGAGTGGAAGTATAAATGCATGAATGGCTCTTCCAAAACATAGAACGGGGATTTCAAGACAAGGAGACATGGGCACAGTGTTTCTGAGAAAGAGTTCTAGCAACCCAACTGTCCTCATCATTGAGGGTGATAGGTTCTCCATTACAGAGCCCTAACTACAAATGCAATCTCTGATTTCTGTGCTAGGCTACAATTCATGTTTCTCTCTAAGATTGGCAAACTCTAGAGTGTGTAGTGTGCAGAGCCCAAGGCACAGTCTCCAGCATCAGGTGTAGGAGGAAGGGCCACAGTCAAATTAGCTTTTTAGAGAGAATAGCTTCAAGGCAAGAACACATAACCAGAGGCAAAGCTTATCCTGGGCCTTACACTTTCTTGCTCAGCCCATAGCCTTGTATGCAGATAGTTGGCATATATCCCAGGTCCAGGCAGCCACACTACCAGAACCTTTCATTTATCCCCTTGGTTTCCATCATGAACTCTGATGGCTGGGTCCTTCCCCAGATTACCATCACCAGATGGATATACAAGACTCAGTCCTTCTAATAGATGCTATTACAAACTGTTTGGAATGATTAAACAATACAAGTTAATGTTCAGATAATAAACTCATGGCCATATTAGAATTTGACTTAATTACAATAAAATGTTTTCAAGATTATTCAAATAATAAATAGCTAAGAGCAATCAATGTTTAATAATTCAGTTATACTATATATACATAGAAGGTCTTCAAAAATGTCAGAGATCCACAAAATATGACTTTTTTTTCTGGTGCAATCATTTAATAGACATTCAAAGTAATTTCTTTAGAGCTAGGCGCCAACCCATACATGTAAGGGATGGCTGCCATGCTGTTAGCATGGACATGGTCATGGTCAGCACTTTTTTTGTCAGGCAACTAACTCCACCACAAAATACATTCCTTTAGCCCTTCTCTCTGCACAGAAAGTTCATTTTTTGTATGCCTTAAGACTCTGAACTCGGTCCCTCTAGGTATTTCCCATCTAGGTTTTCCTTTGATTAAAACACAAAAATGCAATTTTTGTACAGATCTGTAATTTGTGTCAGTTTCTTTCCAAAGGTTGACACTGTGTTCTTTATTAACAGCTCTCCACTTTATTTCCTTTTAAATTTCTTTCTTTTAAATATACTGTTTCAAAATGTCATACATATAATATGCTTTGATGATATATCTACCATTCACCTCGCTTCTTGTCCTCTCTTACCACTGAACTCTTTCTCCTTCATAAGTTCTAATCCATCTTTGTCTTTTTGTGTCCTATGGGCATGTAGTTTGGGTGTTTTACATGACCATGGGTAAGAGGTTATTTACTTGAAAAGGGAAACTTAACCATGGCTAAGCCACTGAAGAATACAGCACACACACACACACACACACACACACACACACACACACACACACACCCCATTAACTGTCTTTAGCTTCTTGTAAGGACATATGTTATTTGAAATGGAATCTCTACGGTGGACTTCAGTGATTAAGCTAGGTAAGCTGGTCAAGGGTCCTCCAGTCTTTGCCCCACCAGCACTGGGATGGCAGGCTTGCCAAACCTGGCTATTTAATGTGGTTTTTGGGAAGAGGTGGTTACACTCAGATCCTTCTAATTGTATGGAAAACACTTCACTAACTGAGCCATCTCTCAAGCCCCAAGATCAGCAATTTTAATCCATTCTAAGATTGCTCAAAATCAAAATTATTGACAGTTTCATCCAGTGCCATTATTGCTTGGGGTTGTCCTGTACACGGAGAGACATTTGCATCATCCACTTCATCTCCCAGATGCCAGTTACACCTCCTTCTCCTACTCAAAAGCTTAAATGACCAAAAATGTCTGTAGATATTTCCAAATATCTCCAAGGGCCAGAGTGACTCCAAGTCATAGGTCTGTTTTTTTTTTAATTTAATTTTATTTTCTAAGTCTTTTTTATTTACATTCAAAATCATTTCCCCTTTTCCATTTCCTCCCTCCCCGAAAGTCCCATAAGCCCCCTTCCCTCCCCCTGTTCCCCATTCAACCCCCTCTCACTTCTCTGTCCTGGCATTCCCCTACATCCAGTCTTTCCAGGACCAGGGGTCTCTCCTTCCATCTTCTTGGGAATCTATTGATATGCAAATCGTGTCTAGGGTATTCCGAGATTCTGGATCAATATCCCCTTATCAGTGACTGCATACCATGTGTGTTCTTTTGTGATTGGGTTACCTCACTAAGGATGATATTTTCAAGTTCTGACCATTTGCCTAGGAATTTCGTGAATTCATTGTTTTTAATTGCAGAGTAGTATTCCATTGTGTAAATATACAACATCTTCTGAATCCATTCCTCCGTTGAGGGACATCTGGGTTCTTTCCAGCTTCTGGCTATTATAAATAAGGCTGCTATGAACATAGTGGAGCATGTGTCCTTATTGCATGCAGGTAAAACCTCTGGGTATATGCCCAGGAGTGGTATAGCCGGATCCTCCGGGAGTGTCATGCCCAGTTTTCTGAGGAACCGCCAGATTGCTTTCCAGAGTGGTTGTACCAGCTTGCAATTCCACCAGCAGTGGAGGAGTGTTCCTCTTTCTCCACATCCTTGCCAACAACTTCTGTCTCCTGTGTTTTTGATCTTAGCTATTCTGACTGGTGTGAGATGGAATCTCAGGGTTGTTTTGATTTGCACTTCCCTAATGACTAAGGATGATGAACATCTCTTTAGGTGCTTCTCAGCCATTAGATATTCTTCAGGTGAGAACTCTTTGTGTAGCTCTGTACCCCATTTTTTAATAGGGTTACTTGCCTCTCTGGAGTTTAACTTCTTGAGTTCTTTGTATATATTGGATATTAGCCCTCTGTCGGATGTAGGGTTGGTAAAGATCATTTCCCAGTTAGTTGGTTGCCGCTTAGTCTTTTTGACAGGGTCTTTTGCCTTGCAAAAAAATTTGTAATTTAATGAGGTCCCATTTGTCAATTCTTGATCTTAGAGCATAAGCTATTGGAGTTCTATTCAGGAAATTCTCCCCTGTGCCCATATGTTCAAGGTTCTTCCTTAGTTTCCTTTCTATCAGTTTCAGAGATCTCCTACAGCTGCTAAACAACTTTAGCAAAGTGGCCGGATATAAAATCAACTCAAGCAAGTCAGTAGCCTTCCTATACTCAAAGGATAAGCAGGCTGAGAAAGAAGTAAGAGAAATGATACCCTTCACAATAGCCACAAACAATATAAAGTATCTTGGTGTGACTCTAACCAAACAAGTGAAAGATCTGTATGACAAGAACTTCAAGTCTCTGAAGAAAGAAATTGAAGAAGACCTCAGAAGATGGAAAAATCTGCCATGCTCATGGATTGGCAGGATTAATATAGTAAAAATGACCATCTTACCAAAAGCCATATACAGATTCAATGCAATCCCCATCAGAATCCCAACTCAATTCTTCATAGAGTTAGAAAGAGCAATTCAAAAATTCATCTGGAATAACAGAAAACCCAGAATAGCTAAAACTATTCTCAAGAGTAAAAGAACCTCTGGGGGAATCAGTATCCCGGACCTCAAGCTATACTACAAAGCAATAGTGTTTAAAAACCGCTTGGTATTGGTACAGTGACAGGCATGTAGATCAATGGAACAGAATTGAAGACCCAGAAGTAAATCCACACTCCTATGGTCACTTGATCTTTGACAAAGGAGCTAAAACCATCCAGTGGAAAAAAGATAGCCTTTTCAACAAATGGTGCTGGCTCAACTGGAGGTCAACATGCAGAAGAATGCAAATTGACCCATTCTTATCTCCTTGCACTAAGCTCAGTTCCAAGTGGATCAAGGACCTCCACATAAAAGCAGACACACCGAAACTAATAGAAAGGAGACTTTTAAAATCATTTCATTATTGATATAAGACTAGGAGATATGTCTGCTCCTGAAAGAATCCCCACCCTACATCCAAGAAGATATTGAACATCATTACCTCCAGGTGGAACTGCTTCAATTGTGGCAAGCAAGCCACTGGGAGAAATGCCCTAATTCATTGTAATGGTTTGTATACGCTTGTGTCAGGGAGTGTCACTATTAGAAGGTGTGACCTTGTTGGAGGAAGTGTGTCACTGTGGGGTTGGGTTTAGAGATCTTCCTCCTAGATGGCTGGGGATTCCCAGTATGTTCCTGGCTTCCTTTGCATAAAGATGTTGAACCCTCAGCGATACCTGCACCATGCCTGCCTGGATGCTGCCATGCTTCTGCCTTGATGACAATGGACTGAACCTCTGAACCTATAAGCCAGCCCCAAGTAAATTCTGTCTTTTATAAAACTTGCATTGGTCATAGTGTCTGTTTACAGCAGTAAAACCCTAACTGATACATTCATACTGTCCAGAAAAAACAAACAGATGTTGGACAGTTGCCTGCTAAGCTCTTCCAAGACAGGGTAATCTAGTCCTTCATCATTCCTGCTTCACTTAAGGTCTGACAAATTGCTATAGGCCAGAAGGCTGAAGATAGATGTTTCAATGGTACAAGGAATACTGGGGACTCTCCAGGCAGCCAGATATCTCTACAAATTGTTTAAGTTTTGGAAGTGTTGTCTTTGTGCTCCCTATATTTTCAGAGAATATTTAACTTTTCTCAGATCTATCACAGGGTTTAAGACTAGTTATAGTCTCATAACTGAATTTAAGTTGTTTAATGTTAAGGACGATGTTCCTGATTTGAAAGGATGGTTTTCAAATGGCAATGCAAGTTAAAATCAAACATAATTGAGGTACAGAATTATAAACTCTTTAAGTTAGGATAGATGATAGATTATTTTATCTAAGTTGTTAAATATGATGAACTGGATGTTATAAGTATATATTATACCTTACAATAACATAATTTTTATAATTGTTTTCAATGTAGATCTGGGAGTAAAGAACCTTTATAATTGGACAAAAAGAGGGACATGTAGCTGCTTGTTTTCTAATGCTAATGGGATCCATCAAATTATTTTTTAAAAGAGGGTATGCATCTATCTTATGGGAACCTGCTCCCGGTTAAGTCTGATTCATGAATAAAGATGGCAATAACCAATAACTGGGCAGAAGAGAGAGAGGTGAGATTTATGGTTCCTGGGCTTGGGACATGAGGGAAAGGAGAAGAAGGAAAGACATTGTGCTAAGTAGTGTGCAGAGCAGAGAGGCCAAGCTCCAAGTAAAGGGTCCAGGAGAGTGCATCACAGAGGGCTGCTCAGTTGTGTCAGGAGCAGTCAAGATGGCACATAGACAATAACTGAGAATTATTGGTAGGAGATAGGTTCTAGCAACATAGCTGCCCAGCTATTGTGCTACATAAGGTATGTTAAATATAAAGCCTGAATGTGTGTCTTTCATTTGGGAACATGAACCATTGAGACTGGAAGCAACCCTATGCCAGAATTTCTTAAAAATATTAATACAAACCTAACCCTAATACAAATCTAACCTTAACCCTAATTCTTACACTTACCCTTAACCTAACACTTACACTTGCCCTTAACAAACCTTAATACTAGCATTAGCCCTAATCCTACCCTAACCCTTTCCCTTACTATTACTCTTATGCTTAACCTAACTCTAACTACCCCAACCCTTGTCCTTATGCTTACCCTTACCCTTACTGTACAGAGCCCACAGCTAACCATAGGGGTACAACTACCCCTACCAATCCCATCCCCAACCCCAAACCGAAACCCCACACTTACCTCCAAACCAAACCTAACCCCAACTCATAAACCTACCCATACAACTACCTATCCACTACCCACACAACTACCCCTACACCTACACCTATACTTACAACAAACTCTTCCCCTACCCCTAACCTTATACCTAAACCTACCCATACCATACATCTATCCGTATATATCTATCTAAAAATACCCTAACCATTACCCTACTCCCACTCCTAATCAAAACCTAAGTTCAACGCCTACTTCTACCCTTACCCCTAAACTTAAATGTAATCCTGTCTTAGTCAGGGTTTCTATTCCTATACAAGCATCATGATCAAGAAGCAAATTGGGAAGCAAAGGGTTTATTCAGCTTACACTTTGTGATGGATTGTATATGCTTGTCCCAGGGAGTGGCACTATTAGAAGGTGTGGCCTTGTTGGAGGAAGTGTGTCATTGTAGGGTTGGGCTTAGAGATCTTCCTCTTAGATGCCTGAAGATGCCCAGTCTGTTCCTGGTTTCCTTTGGATAAAGGTGTAGAACCCTCAGCTCCTCCTGCACCATGCCTGCCTGGATGTTGCCAGGCTTCTGCCTGATGACAATGGACTAAACCTCTGAACCTGTAAGCCAGCCCCAAGTAAATGCCTTTTATAAAACTTGCATTGGTCATTGGTGTCTGTTCACAGCAGTAAAACCCAAACTAATACAGAAGTTAGTACCGGGAGTGGGGTTTTGCTGTGATAGGCCTGACCATGCTTTTGTTTGGAAGAATGTGGGTTTTGGAACTTTGAATTTGGAAAGTTATGGAATACTTTAAGTGGGGCTTAGTGGGCCAGCCTAGTAGGAATATGGAAGACAGTGGTATTGA
Source organism: Tokudaia tokunoshimensis (assembly GCA_036184795.1). Classification (NCBI taxonomy): domain Eukaryota; kingdom Metazoa; phylum Chordata; class Mammalia; order Rodentia; family Muridae; genus Tokudaia; species Tokudaia tokunoshimensis. The sequence continues at coordinate 29,056,765 of BTHU01000021.1, forward strand.
GGGTCATTTGAACTGTGTAGGCCTGATGACCCAAAATGTTTCAGTGGAGAACTTTAATATGTGGCTGAGAGACTGTTTTTGTGATGTTTTGGTGAAGAACATGGCTGCTTTTTGCCATTTTCTGAAGAGACTGCCTAAGGCTAAGGAAAAGAGATGTATATTAATTGCATTGACAAAGGAAGTCCCAAAAAAGCCCAAGAGAGACATTGTTCTCTGGTTAAGTCTGATGAAGAGCATTTTGAACAACCATAGCAAGATGTGAAAGGAAACATATAAAATATATAGTTTTGAGTATTAAAGGGACTCCATGAAGTGAAATGGAGCTGAATTCAAGGATATTAAACTGAATTAAGGAAGTAGTGACTTTGAGGCAAGATTCCTCCCAGCTAAATTTAGGTTCAGTCATGGTAGTACAAGCCTTTAATCCCAGGAGACAAAGATAAGCAGATCTCTGAGTTCAAGGCCAGCCTAGAACAGAGCAAATTCTAGGTGAAGAAAAATTTAAATCCACACTTGGTGGACCACACCTTTAATCCCAGTGACTAGGAGACAGGCACGCAGATCTCTGAATTTAAAGTCAGTCTATGAAGCAAGATCCAGGACAGCCAAGCTTAGGCAGTGAAGGAGTTGGAATAAAGGAAGCTAGTGATAGTGTAATAGAACAAGGGGTCCAATGTTCCAGCTCCTGCAAACAGCAGAACTCAGCAGCTTTGGCCATGTGTCTCGGCTTTATATTCAAGAGAAGAAGGAGACTACTAGGACAATTGATGCTGGTTAGCTGGAGCTAAGAAATTAGTGGTGATTAAGAAAAGACCAGTATCGCTTAGGTGATATCTTCTGGGAAGTGTTTCCTGAGAGCACAAAGCTGTGTTCCAGAGATAGCCAAGGTTGTACCTCATGCTGCAGCTGTACTTGGTAATGTGTAAGAATAATCCAGGTGGTACTGCTTTTGAAGGCATGAAGGCATCATGAAGAACAGCTGAGGTTTGGCACTGTGAGAGGCCATAGAAGATCATTGGTGAAAGTGTAGCCTCAGTTGTAGCTGACAGCCAAGGAGTTGAGGCTTGGTACCATGAAGAGAACCTATGAGAGGCTTTGGTGAAGCCTAGTTGCAGTAGATGACCCTAGCATATTGGAGATGCCAGTATCATGGGATGACCACCAAGAACAGCAGTGGCAGCGGAATGGGTCAACCTGAACTTAGAGTGCTACAGAGGGCAGAGCTGGAGAAGTGACACCAGCCCTTTGGAGATGCACAGAAGATCGTGTGTGGAACTCAGACATTGGAACAAGAAGCTGTGAAGCTGAAGTTGACTTGGGGACAGCAAGATGTTAAAGATGCCAGAGACACAGGATGCCTGCCAGAAAAGCTGCTAACAGGGAAAGGATCCAGCCCAGGAGAAAGAACCTTGTTGCAGTCAACAAAGATGAAAAGGGAGTTGAAGATCTGAAAACTGCTTTGCCATCAGACATGAAGATGCAGAGTTTGGAGACTGCCCAGCTGGTTTCCTATCTTGCTTTTGGGATTACAGTTAAGTGATTGGATGAATCTCAGAAGAGATTTTGAACTTTGGACTTTTAACACTGTTGAGAATACTATAGACTGTGGGGACTTTTGAAGTTGGACTAAATGTATTTTGCATTATGCTATGTTTAGGTATGGCCCCCATAGACTCATGTTTGAACAAGCCTATGGGGACCAGGGAGTGAAATGTGATGGTTTGTATATGCTTGTCCCAGGGAGTGGCACTATTAGAAGGTGTGGCCTTGTTGGAGGAAGTGTGTCATTGTAGGGTTGGGCTTAGAGATCTTCCTCTTAGATGTCTGAAGATTCCCAGTCTGTTCCTGGTTTCCTTTGGATAAAGGTGTAGAACCCTCAGCTCCTCCTGCACCATGCCTGCCTGGATGTTGCCATGCTTTTGCCTGATGATAATGGACTAAACCTCTGAACCTGTAAGCCAGCCCCAAGTAAATGTCTTTTATAAAACTTGCATTGGTCATTGGTGTCTGTTCACAGCAGTAAAACCCAAACTAATACACACTTCCATGCTGCTGTTTATCATCAAAGGAAGTCAGGACTGGAACTCAAGCAGGTCAGGAAGCAGGAGCTGTTATGGAGACCATGGAGGGATGTTCCTTACTGGCTTGCTTCCCCTGGCTTGCTCACCTTGCTCTCTTACAAAACCCAAGACTATCACCCCAAAGATGTTACCACTCACAAGGGGCCCTCCCCCCTTGATCATTAATTGAGAAAATGCCCCACAGTTGGATCTCATGGAGGCACTTCCCCAACTGAAGCTCCTTTCTCTGTGATAACTCCAGTCTGTGTCAAGTTGACACACAAAACTAGCCAGTACAAATCCTAAACCTACACCTACCCCTAACCTTCCCCTTCTCCCACACCTAACACTACTTCTCAACATAACTCCACCACTACTTCGATCCTTAACCTTATACTTCTTTTTCTTTCTCTCTTCTTTCCCTTCCCCTTCCTATTACTGTAATCCTAACCCTAACCTTTACCCTCATACTAACCCTAACCCTATCCCTAATCCTAATCTTAACATAACCCTTATCCTTATCCTTAAAAAGAGCCATATCCTTATCATTGCCTTTAGTCTTATTCTTATTTTACACTTAATCTTACCCTTAAGTTTACCCTTATACTTACTCCTACCTCTACCCATAAATTTATCCTACCCCTTAGACTACTGCTGCCTCTACAGCAACCCCAATACCAACGCTTACAGTTGTGGGTTTCCCTGTTGCTATTTGTATTCTGATGTTAATTCTGCTTGCTCCAAAAGGGACTGTCCTCCATTGAGCATCTGATCAGGTAATCAGGTTCTAAAACATTTTGCCCATTTTCACCACTCAAATAAAGGCTAAAGCCCGTGATTGGGCAGTGGAAGGAAAAAATGGGACAGAAGGTCTTGGAGAATTGGGGGAGGTCAGAAGAGAGAGAAGAAGAGAGGAGAGGACAGACGATGAGGAGGAAGAAAAGATGGAGCATAACCACGAGACTGGGAGAAACTGTAAGTAGCAAGGGTCTCATAGCTGGGGAATAAGTTGGTACAGTGATAGAGCTGCCCAATCTATGTATAGAGCTTATAAATATAACTTGATTGTGTGTGTTATTATACAAGTTTATTTGGGCTAAAAATTACTGCAACACCAATCCCCTCAAACAACAACAACAACAACAAAAACCATAGCTAAGGCAGCATTCTAACGCTACAGCAATGCGTAAATTAAATGCTGACTGGGTTTAAGGGGTTTACAGAGATCTACTGAGAAGCTCCCTCCCCAAGCCACAACAGGGTTGGGGTTTCCTGAGCCCAAAGAAGGACCAAAGACCCTGGGGTGCGAATGCCTGTAGAACAGCCTTCACAGCTGAGATTCGACAGCTCAAGAGACAGCAATTAACCTTCTAAAGCCTTCTCACAGGCATAGCGGGCTGATCCGAGATCTCTGACAAACGGAGCCTTCCCATGCTCGCTTCCAGGAATCCCCCAGGTCCCAGGTCCCAGGTCTAAACAGGACAGAGAACAGCTAGACCTGCTCTGCCACCTGAGATCTTGGTGAACTCAGCTGGTCTCCAAACAAAGGCAGGACCATCCAGAAATGAACTGCAGTGTTCCCAGTCGAACAGCAGAGGGAGACAAAGGTTCAAGAAGCTCCAGATTTTTAGATACTTAAAGATGAGAAACACAATACCATTTGGATTTTATTGGATGCTTTTTTTTTTTTTTGAACAGTTTTACAGGGACCGATTTAAAGGAAAGTCACGCCTGTCAGTTATAGTTATTACAATGTTAAGTAGCTTGGTGACCTGCCCTTGTAAGGACACTGCAACATATGGAGGAATAATCTCATCAGTTGCTTTACTAAATTCAGAAATAGCTCCTGACCTTCTGATTGGCCTCAGTAGGGACAGGCAATTAGGCGTAACATTCTCAAAATTCAGTTCTTTTAAAATGGTATCTTTAGTCTCAGATATAGGACCCATACTTTCTACTGCCTCTGTCAGCCAAGCAATATATACCTTACAAGGTTCTTCTGGTGATTGTATCATATTAGCAAGCCTCTCCGTGCTCCCATTGTTTCAACTGAGACAGACAGCAGATCCTCTTCGCTCAGTTTCAGCTGGGTTCCCACTCCCAGTTCCATTTCCATGTACCCATAAGTATTTCAACCCCAAACCCTACCTCTACCCCAACCTCAATCACAACCCAACGCCAACCCGTTATGCTAATGCTAACTTGTCTTAATTAGGATTTTGATTGCTACATTATGACCAAAAAGCAAGTTGGGGAGGAAAGGATTTATTTGGTTCACACTTCTACATTTCGGGTTATCAGGAAGTCAGGTCATGAACTCAAACGGGGCAGGATCCAGGCAGCAGGAGTTGAAGCAGAGGCTATGGAGGGGTGCTGCTTACTGGCTTGCTTCACATGACTTGCTCATCTTTCGTTCTTATAGAACCCAGGACTACCATCCCAGGGATGACACTACTCACCATGGGCTAAGTATTCCCCATTGATCACTAATTGAGAAAGTGCCTTACACCTGGATCTCATAGAAGCATTTCCTCACCTGAGGCTCCTTTCTCTCTGATAACTCTAGCTTGTGTCCAGTTGACAAACAAAAGCAGCCAATACACTGAGTTTCAGCCAATCTGATAAGACTACCTATCCTTGCCCTTCAAGTTTGAGACTAATGAACCAAAATACAAAACAAAACAAAACAAAGGGCCCTATCTATATGAATTAGCCAATCTTGAATATTTTGTTAAAGCAATAGAAAATGAACTTTGAAGGTACTTCCTCCACACTATGTAGAAAGGAACAACAAAGCCAATTTCTCAATCCTAAATCTACAATTATTTGAGAAAGAGGTGCATGTCACTAGAAATCTGTACATTGTTATATATTCTGGATTTAGGAGATTAAATAATTCTCTGCTTGGGGCAGAAGCTTCAGTAAGGAGGGTGGGAGCAGGCCTCAGTATATGAACCTTTGTGAAGATGTGCAACTTTTATCTAAACTATAGGGTGCCCCTCTTTGTTCTCCATGGTGAATCATAAAAAGCAAAATTCCATTTATTCAGGTGATCAATAGGAGCTAGTGTTCTTTGCTCCAAAGTCATGAAATTTAGACTCAACCCCTCTCCCTGTTCCTTCTACTACACTCTGTCTCATGTCCATGCCCACCAGATAGAGAATACTGTGCAGAGAGGTCAAGAATTGTCTAAGCAGACAGTCCTGGTTTCCCTCTCAGTCTTACCCTATGCCATGCCCCTCTCTGTTCAATCACATTTCTCCTCCTTTGCCTTGTTTCACTGTGATTAAGCATGAAAGCAAGCAGCATTCCCTGGGTCTTTATTTATGAAGGCTTCTGAAATTTTTAATTAAGTAAATGTGTTCTGCTGTTCCCTTGTGAGGAAGCCTGTTATTATAGGAGCCCAACTATGATGCTTACTGTTGTGTTCCTATACCCTCCCATACACTAGATTGACACAGAAAGTCACTCTCCTAAATTTAACTAACTGCAACACATGAATTCTGGCATACACTCAATATGGTAGAATAGAAGAGATTTTTCTGGTTTGTCTTATGGCCTTGGATGAGACTGAACATAAAACTGAGAAAAATTAGTTTTAAAAAAAAAACCTTAAAATTTTACTTTGTCATGAAAGAAATGGGCGTGCATGTAAGTATTTTCTCTTTGTAATCAATATTCTGAAAACTTAACACTTTTGAAAGACTAGACCCCACAGTCTGAAATTTGAACAACTGATTTTTAAAAAACAAAAAACAAAAAAAACAACCAATTAAACAACAAAAAAACAACCTTTGCTCTCTCTCTCGGCTTTTGTCGAAAGTCCAGAATTCCTTCAGGCACCTTTTGGAGACAAAAAGTCATTACTGGCCTATGATGTACTGTTCTAGTTTTATTTTTATTGTTGTTACAAATTCTGTGATCAAAAGTAATTTGTTTATAGATTATAGTTTATCATTGAGGAAAGCCAAGGCAGGAACTCAACAAAAACGAAACACAACCAAAGGAGTGATATCACTTATTAGCTTGTGCGCATTCAGCTGTTTTTCTTAAACATACCAGGCCTACCTGCCTGGGGATGGTGATGTCCGCAGGGGGCTGGTTCCTTCTACATCAACTAGTAAAAAACAAACAAAAACAAAACACAAAAGCAAGCAAGCAAGCAAACAAACAAAAAACCCGAAGACACACCCACAGCCCAATCTGATGGAGCCAATTCCTCAGTTGAGGTTATCTCTTCCCAAGACAATCAAGTTGACAACCAAGATTAGTCATCTCACAAAGACAGCCAAAAGGGTAGCAGAAACTGTAGTAAAAGAAAAGATTTCTTTCCTGCCTTACCACTATGTTTAACAGAAAATGTATTAACAAGAGAAAAACATTCACACTTCTTTAAAATGTTTTCCATGAAAAGGGACATTAAAAACTAAACACTCAAACAAATAAAGCTGTGAAATTCTTATAATAGGTTTAAAGAAAATTGCACAAAAATGATTGGACAAAAGAACATAATATAATGATGGTAAACTGGAAAACACATTGGAGCATCCATAATCTGTATCGTCCTCCTACTCTCTGAGTGTAGAGAGGGGTGTTTGGAGTGAGGCTTTGTGTGAGGGAAATATATGAGCAAGGGAGTGTGTGAACATGATCTCATGCTTCTGTTGTGTTTTCATATGTAACAGTATTGAGGATAGTATGTCCTAAACCATATCAACTATAAAAGCATCTTTTACATACCTGATGCAATTGTCATCTCAGAGGCTTACTGCCTCCATCTGCTAACCTAGACCTAGTCCTGGAAGCTTCTAGCCTCCATACAATCTTATCTAGGCCTAGAATATTTTCAACTTATGAGACTTGCTGCTGAATAACCTCACTCCTTCTAGCTTTCTCTGAACTCTGGCTAACTGGTCAACTTACCTCTTCTGGCTCAAACTCCTCTCCAAACTAACTGATTCAATCTGGCTTCTCTCCTAGCCTTTGACTTTTTGTTCCGGTTAACCCCAAACTAACACTGGCAATCTCTTCTAACCTTCTTGCTCCTTCTCATTCTCTAGCTCTTTCTACCTATGCCTAGCTTGTTCTCCCTCTTCAACCTACTTCTTTACAGCTGTCTTAGTAAAACTGCCTTCTCTCCTTTGTACTCATATCTTTTAAGTAGTCTCTTTTCTTATGAAAGTTGAGCATATCCTATTCTGTCAAATCTTTCTGTCACTCATCACTTTGGCTCTCAATTTGATACCACTTTCAAACAGGGGTGCTTCCTTCTATAAACTAATGTTACCTTCACTGTTTGGGCTTAAGGAGGTGTACTAAGGTTGTATCTGTATTCCAGCCAAAGGGATTAAAGGTATGTGCTAAGGCTGAGACACACCACACACACACCACAACTAGAAGCAGATTGTTCTTAAAAACAATACAATCTCAGGGTTCATAGTGTGATCAAATATCATTCAACAATCAACATTTTAAAATAAATCTTGGAGAAAAACCTCTTGTAAATGAATATGAAGTTTAGTGGATCTGTAATTTGTCAACTTGGCTAGCCTGAACTATTCTAGGAATCCTTTGTCCTGCAGGCCTTCTATGAGAGTGTACTGCTCCTGAGCCTCTTGTGCAAACTGGAGGGCAGCAATGAAGTAGCATCTCCTTCTACTTTATGTACTATGTTGCTTCTCTGCTGGTTCACCTCATAGGCACAGATACACAGGCCATTCCACAGCGGATCCACTCTCTTAATCCTGTTCAGCTTCTCCAGTCCCTGGCACAGGCATGCATTTTGCTTCATAGTAAGGTACATCAGCTTTTCCTGTAGGACTTCCCTACCAATGATCTTGGGGGCAGCAAGAACTGACAGGGATTTATCTGACCTTGTCTAAACTCATGTTTTAGGGATCCATAATTTTCTAGTATTTCTAATTTTATATTCACTTGTGGATATCAGTGTCAAACACAGAAGCATCCACCTCACATGGAGATTGCTGAACAGAGTTCTGAAAATCAAAGCATTATAGTCCCTTTTGATTTACAAAAATAGGTACAGGTGGGTGTAGATATAGATATAGAGATAAATTAGAGATAGTTATAGATTAGAGATATATACAGATATAATACAGGTAGAGAGATAGAGATGGGTGAAATGATAGATGCCTTAGTGCTTCTACATTTTTAGTGAAACTGTGAAGACCATAATGAATTGATACCATTATTGATTTTTGGAATGCCATTTGTATAGAATGGTCAAATGATTACTGAAGGCCCATGATCTTCGTTTCTAGCTCAGTGCAATTGGTACAGAGGTAGTAAAACATTAGGAGGCAGAGCTTGATGGAAGGCCTACATGTTATTGGAAGTATGACCTCAAAAAAGATTATTGGAACTCTCTATTTTGTTTCCCAGGCACCATGAAAACAGCTTGCTCTAGTGTGCAACTCTATTCAAATATACTTCCTTTCTACCAGCCCAAAACCTACAGGGCTAACCCATGGATTGGAACCTCTACAATGTGAACTAAAGGTGACTTCTTCTTTTTATAAGTTGTTCGTTTCATTTATTTGTCACAACAATAAAAAGCCAAGTAACACTAACATATGCCATCTCTTTTGTGTGTGAACATGTTCATGGATATGTGTGTGTGTGTGTGTGTGTGTGTGTGTGTGTGTGTGTGTGTGTATGTGCCAGAGAGCCTCATCAGGTACCAGTTTACACTTTATTTTTTGAGACAGGACCTCTCACTGAACCTGGAGCTTATCAATTTGGTGAGACTTCTAAGTTACCAGCAAGGTCCAGGATCTGCTGAGGAATAGGCGTTCATATCTGTGCCCTCTGAGAGACATTTCTCATTTAAATTACCACAGAGACATTAATATTCTAAGTATCCAAAATTGTGACATGGATATTTTCTTTATGACAAATTTTAATAGTAAGCAAGTAATCAAAATAATAGAAATACGTTGTTATTTATTAGATATTATATGGGTCACTAATTTATGTTGATATAACACAATTTATTAGAGTAAAGTAAATTCATTATTCTAACTTATGTGTCAGTGAGTTGAAAGGAAGTCATTTTCGCCTAGCCTAATCTTGCCAGGCGTCAGTTTGCTATATGTCTCCAGCATAGAAATTCTCCCTATTCTTTTCTGTTCATTGCAAGCTGGTAGATGCATCAGAGAGCAAGTGAGAAGATGTAAGACCTAAAGAAGTATATCCCTTATACTCAAGTCTCATAGCCAAGTTAATTCACAAAGCAAACTTGGAAGGATGGGGTGGGAAATTGTGATTTCTAATTCATAATAAAGAATATCTATTTGGTCTTTATCCCAGTTCCTGATGTGAAACTAAAGCTCATGAAATTTCCACAGTAGTATGAGATCATAAAGGTGAAAAGGACATCTTTTGTTACAATAAGTTTCTTTCAGATATAGCTGAGGTTATGTCAATGTGGTGACATTTGGCAACTTTCAAAGGAAGGAAGCTGGTTAGAAGATTAGAAACTTCAGGCCTTTCATTCACCCCAAGGCTTCCTTCTTTGCCTGCTTGCACTTACTTGCCAGCCCATCTGTTACAACCTCTGTCTTCAGGATTTCAGCATATACAAAGGACCAGCTGAAACACCCGGTCTTGTGGAACTGAGCAACTACTAGATTCTTGGACTTCCCATTCACAGCTGCCCATTGTTGGGTTATTTGGACTGCAGACTGTAAGTCATTCCAGTAAATTCCTTACTATAGAGAGACATTCTATAACTTTTGTAACTCTAGAAAATTCTGACTGATAGTCCTGATATAAAGTCTCCATAGTCACAGGAGAAGATGAAGTTCAGAGAACCATGGTGAGCACATTTTAGAAGCATGGTGCATTTTAAAGGTCTCTGTTGCTTCTCCTCAGATCTTATTCTATGCATTTTTTAAATAATTTCTTTTTTTAATGAAAAAGAAAGTAAAAACATTTTATGATAAAATTAAAGATTTACATGGAAAATGTTTCTGACAAAATTGAAAAAGCATATAGAAAAACACATTAAGATTGACAATTTTCATGGAAAATTAAAGAGTAAAATGGTAGACATAAAAACATTGCTAAATTAATTGAAAAAGGAATTAGAAACATTTTATGATAGAATTGAAGATTTTCATGGGAAATATTTCTAATAAAATTGTAGAAAAATATACAATAACATTAAAATTGAAGTTTATCATGGAAAATTACAGATAATTTAGGTGGTGGGCATAAAAATATTTCTAAGTCGATTGAAAGTGGAATTATAAACATTTTCAGATAAAATTGAATATCTACAAGGAAAATATTTCTGATAAAATTCAAGAAATATATAGAAAAACATGTTAAAATCGACTATTTCATGGAAAATTATACAGATAAATTGGTAGGAATAAAAATATTTCTATGTGGATTGAAAGTAGAATTATAAACATTTTCTGACAAAATTGAAGATTTACATGGAAAATATTTCTAATAACATTGAAAAATATATAGAAAAACATTAAAATTGAAGATTATCATGGAAAATTATACAGATAAAATGGTAGGCATAAATATATTTCTAAGTTGATTGAAAGTGGAATTATAAACATTTTCTGATAAAACTGAAGATTTACATGGAAAATATCTCTGATAAAATTGAAGAAATATATAGAAAAAGATGTTAAGATTGACTATTTCATGGAAAAAATTATACAGATAAAATTGTAGGCATAAAAACATTCCTAAGTTGTTTGAAAGTGGAATTATAAACATTTTCTGACAAAACTGAAGATTTACACGGAAAATATTTCTGATAAAATTGAAGAAATATATAGGAAAAATGTTAAAATTAAAGATTATCATGGAAAATAATACAGTTCAAATATACACAATATCTTTCCACAAATCCAGCCCTACAAAGGATAATAGATAGAAAACGCCAACACAAGGAGGGAAACTACACCCCAGAAAAAGCAAGAAAGTAGTCTTTTTCCATCAAACCTAAAAGAAAGTAGCCACACAAACATAAAAATAACATCAAAAATAACAGAAAGCAACAATCACTATTCCTTATATCTTATAACATCAATGGACTCAATTCCCCCAACAAAAAACATAGTCTAACAGAAATATTTTTCATGTAAATCTTCAATTTTATCAGAAAATGTTTGTTTTTTTATGTATTCTATACATTTTTAGCCATCTGGTTGTTTCTAGGTTGTATGTTTTTATGATCTAGCAGTTCCTTCTCATGCGTGAAGGTAAGCTTCCCAGTGAATATTCAAAATGGAAAATTCCAAATATTTCAGAAAATTTCAAAAATTAAAAGCCAAGAAAAAAAATCACAAAATTTAAATTTGATTCCAATCTGAATAATGATGAACTCCATGTCACTTGGTCTGTCATATAAAAGATATAAATCATACATTTGTTTAGTTTCCACACCCTGTATATACTTTTCATCCTTTAATCCTGAGCTTTGGTCAGTGAATCCGAAGTTGGGAACAGCACAAAATGAAAACATTGTTATTTAAGAGAATAGACTAGACATTTCAATTTGGTAGGTAAGGGTTCAACTTTCTGTGAATGAGTATTCCGAGGAAGGCAAGAAGACAGTGAGAGATTTTGTGAGATGTTAAGTGTTGAGGAAGATCAAAATCAATATGGCTAATAGAAGATAAAGAATCAATTATGTGGGGCTGGAGAGATGGCTCAGCAGTTAAGAGCACTGATTTCTCATCTGAAGGTCCTGAGTTCAAATCCTAGCAACCACATGGTGGCTCACAACCATCCATAATGAAATCTGACGCCCTTTTCTGGTGTATCTGAAGACAGCTACTTAGATATAACAATAAATAACTCTTAAAAAAAAAAGAATCGATTATGTAACAAGGAGGGAAATGTCCATAAAACAAGAGTCTGATAACCTTGAGTTATCAGTGATGAGTATTTTGAGCCTCTGGGCATAGTGTCAGTGCCTGTGGTTCAGGTGTAGAAATAATTAGTGTTCTTTGGCAGCAGCTAAATGCTAAATAAATCTCTCGTGTTTATGTTTCCTGATTCTATTCAAAACCCTCTTTCAAATGGTGCTTTGTTAAAACCTTCCTTTTACTCTCACAGTAGCTGTTAATGTGACCACAGAGACATGAATCATGTTACGTCATCCTAGGGGAGGTATGCATAATAAAATAGTGTATTTTTGAGCAACAACTGAGACCATATTTATATAATTCATATTACAGAATAATCTTATAGTGGTCCTATCACAGTTGGTCATTTATTATTGTTATGGCTAATTTTTGTTTTGTCTAATTTATAAGTCAAACTTAATTGTATCTGTAGATAGTAATAAACAGAGAACATATTTGGACTTTTTACTATCTGCAGCTTTGGGAATCAGTAGGGAGCCTTGGAATGTGGAATGTGATTAAAGGGAGACCCTTAGAAACAACAACATAGACAGTAAACTGTTTCCTTGCATTCTGGGAGTTCGTCCAGAAAATTTGAAGGTCACAAGGTGTGCTTGGTGAGATGTGGCGCTGCTTGAGTTTTGTCCGCAGCCACTAACCATGATTAGCTCATCTTTGTGGACAGGAGACATGATTGTTGACAGCTGCCAATAGTTTAATTCTGGGGACTCTGGAGAGGGTATAAATTTGAGACCCCCAAGAGGGCCTGGGTGTCTGCTGCTTCTTGCTGCTGATGCTTCCATTGCTGTTGTGTTTGCTATTGTTGGATTGCTGGATTGCTGGACTGCTGCTTTGCTGCTGGTTTCCTGTTGGTTTGCTGCTGGTTTGCTGGACTACCAGATATTATGACTACAAAGACTGTGTTTGTCCGAAAGAAACTGATGACCCTAATCACTATGAAGTAGCCTATAGAAGTCTACTTCCTCTTTCCAATCTAACCTTCTTTTTCTCCTACCTAGTGTTAAGGAGCTAGAAGAAACTAGGGTGGAATAAGGGTTGGAAGGCAGGTAGTGGTATAAGAACCGAAGAAGATAAGCAAACAAAACAAAACAAAACAAAACAAAACAAAAAAAATAGCACCGCCACTGGATAAATAGCTCAGTGAGAAAAATGCTCACTGCATAAGCATGAAGACCTGAGTTCTAAATCCCAGCACCTATGTATAAATGCCAGCATTGTAAGTGTGTGTCTAGAACTCCAGAGCAGGTGGCCAGAGACAGGCAGATTCCACAGGGTTTACCAACTTGTCATTTCAGTCAATGTGTGAGCTCAGGCTCAATGAAAGACTCTCTCTCAAAAACTAAGGTGGAGTGTGATAGAATCAAAGTTGACCTTGTATCTCCACATTGACATCCACTGTATCTATATACACACATGTGGGTATAACACACACACACACACACACACACACCAGAAATCCTGATTTACAGCTGTTCTGTTAAAACTGATGATGTGGGTCTGAGATTCATATTAAGAATATTAGCAGTTTCCTGGCTCTAACCTCTTGTGCCCATGTAGCTCCTTCCTTTAGGTGATCATGGAACATCCAGCTAAAGAATCATTAGGGGCAAAGGAAAGAACCCATAATGGTTTTCAGAAGCAAATCACTGAGAGGGTTGCTAGTACATGAAGGGTGAGCATTTCCAGCTCAGCAACAAACTTTGTTTTTTAGGCAGGAAGAACTACAATGTTTCTGGAAAGAAGACAGAGTCAGGTCTAGTTTAGTGATTATTGTGGCATCTCTTAAGGATAGAATGCCCTGGGGTTTCTTTCCATTAATCCCACATACTATAAACACATCCTATCAAGAGAGTAAGCTGAAATGAGAAGAGATCTGATCTCCTCTCCTTTTTCCTGGGTGCCAGTTCTGAAAAACATTCATAGAAGGAGTAGATGAGTAAAAATGATAATATTTTAGAAACGTTAATCTATTCCTTGAATTCCTCCCAAGCTGATTGCAAAACCGCACAGCATTCTATCACTGAAAGTATTTTTAATAGTCACTATATTGGTTTAAAAATAAAACTAGATGCTTTTTTGTGTAATTTGGTTTGCAAACATGAGGGTATTCAGTTCTTTTCTCTCTTTTATTTTTACTTTCTTTGGCTTTTTTTTTTTGAAACATGTTTTCTCTATGTAACTCTGGCTGTCCTGGAACTCGATCTATGGACCAAGCAAACCCCAAACTCAGAGATCTGCTCATTTCTGCCTCCCAAGTTCTAGGATTATGAGTATGTGCTAAGACTTCCTGACTAATATTTAGGTTTTCTAAATTAATTTTTCTATTCTTTCTTTCTTTTTTATAGTTTGTTTGTAATCCAGTTTTTTTACCCAGTGTCTTAGGATTTTATTGCTGTGACCATGCAACTTTTGCAAAGGAAAACATTTAATTGGGACTGACCGTTAGTTTCAGAGGTTTAGTCCATTATTATCATGGCAGGAAGCACAGCATCATGGCGGCAGACATGGTGCTAGAGGAGCTGAGAGTTCTACATCTTGATTTGCAGGCCCAGAAGCAACTGTGAGCCACACTGGGAATAATTTGAGCATAGGAGACTTCAAACCTTGCTCCCACAGTGATAAACTTCCTCCAGCAAGGTCATACTCTTTAATAGAGCCACTCCCTGTGGGATAAGCATTCAAACATATGAGTCTATGGGAGCCATTCCTATTCAGACCACCACACCCAGTGAGGACAGTAAAACTTGAAATGATACTGAATGGTTGAGAAGATTATCACGTTTTGTAAAAACAGGAGAAAGCGCACACCCAGAAAAATCTTCATCTTTCTCTGGGCATGAAGCCACACTACCTTCAAGATTTAAATGCTGTCATCACATAATTCTAGACATAGGATAAATATTTGGGTGTTCTATGAGGCCCTTTCACTTACATTTAGGCAAATAAACACAATGCTACATATTCCAAAGTTAACATTTCTGAACAGTGTTTCTGAGCATACCAGAGGGCGCTATGGCCTGTGCCAGGTGGATCCAGCCCTGGATTATTTTGCAGAGGAGCTGAAGAGCACTAAGACCAGGAAGCCATCCCAAACACTTTCTGATGGCCTTGCTCAAGTCAGTTTTTCTGAAAACTTTCTTCTTTGTCGCTCACCCAGTAATAATGTATAAAAGCTAATGTGCCCTGGTAAAGAGAGGTCAGAGGCGGAGTTCAGAATTAGAACCAGGGAAGAGAAATTAAAGTCTGAATGACCGCACTTACTTTAGTAAGAAATGATAGGGTGGTGGGTATGGACTTTGTGTGGTTAGAGCAGAGAGCGGTGTACACAAACGGATTCTAGCTCAGTGTTTTTGTCTCTGGAGTCAGATGTCAGGTCTGCCTTCATACTGTATAGGTGCAATATGGAGGACAACTCCAGCCCTCATAAACTCTTGCTACAAGCTTCATGAGGGACAGTTTCAAGTGATTTTCCCCACCTCAAAGAACTCCTTTGTTTTCAACAAAGCCCCATGTCTGAGCCTTTCTTTCCTTAAATATTGTAGTGGCAAACTAGTATATAGTTATAAATTCAGGATGTTACAAAAAGAAATGCAGCCAAAGGGAAACATACATATAGTAGCTGTGATAGTAAGAAAAAAAAGGCACACTAGGCCTGATTAAGTCTGCTTTAAAGTTCTGCAATCAAAAGCAGTGCAACCATCATCATCATCATCATCCTCTGTTGGTAAACAGAGTGTCTCTTTTGATCATAATGAGTTCATAGGAGCAAAAAGAACTAGGAGAGGTTGAGAATCCCAAGTCACTCTTTTTATATAAACAGTCTATAGCAGTGCTGGGTGGACACTCTATTTTATTACACTCTCTCAGCTTTAATAAGGTTTAGAATTGCAGATGTTGAAAACACTGTCTGGGGTTAACTTTTCCTAAGATGGTGTGCTAAATAACAACCTCATAATCAAAGAAAGCCTTATAGTTCTTTCTCCTCCAGGCTTCAAAAGTAAGATGTGGCTCAGCTGGTAGAGTGTTCAACTAGCATGCATGAATGTGGCAGTTTCTACAACTACCACAGCCAGCAGAGTAATGGTCCAAGAAGATCATTTGGTTCAACACAATTAAGTAGCCAGAGATGGAACAAATTTCAGGAGTCTGACCCCCAACTAGTTTATTTCAGTCATATTTAAGCACAGCACAATTTGGTGAACAGTTTCCTGGTTGGAATCAACTCAGTCCTATATACACAATAAAACTTATAACTATGTCAAAAATCTTTGTAAAGTACATGTGTAAGGATGAATTCTATGTATTGCTAAGGCTACAATCAGGGTCTAGGGAAGGATACACTGTGGTTTTGGCCACATAGATAGTGCAAAGGTCACCAGATTAGAACGGCTATCCACTGGCTTTCTAGGCAGAGAACAGATTATGCACCTCTCCCTTTGAGAGGATAACCCTGTGTGTTTAGCCTTCCTGGTTCCCCTCATTCATATCTGTGAGCACAGGGACCCTGTACCTCCTACACATTATGCCATAGATAAGATCCACAATCTTTTGTAAACTGAGTGCAATGTAGTTCCTATCTTCAAGTGGTAGAAGCAGGAGGATCAAGAAGGGCATCCTCCAATGGATGGATGTATCCCATTGTGTGGGATACATGAGACCTCATGTCAACAAATTGAAAGAAGAAATAAGAGGAAGGAAAGATAACCTGTAAGGAAAGTGTATTTCAAAGTCATACTAATTCTAAGTACTCATTGCTGAGGAAGGCACCTTTTCTTCTAGATCATTTCAAGTCAGGAACTGAAATACATTTGAGAGATGGTGAAAGGGAAAGGGGACCTTGCTATGCATGGTTTTCCACTGTAAAGGCTCAGAGAGAAAAAGAAGAGCCGTGGGGAAGTGAGCGGAGTGATTCCTGCAGATCTTGAACTTGGCCTCTGGGAGAACCAATGTTGTCTGCACTGCACTTACAGCAGCTAATTCTCATCAACTCCAAGACGGCTGGAAAAGAAAGCAGATGACCTCAGTACAAACTGTCTCATTTCCGTTTTTCACTGGGTTACATATAAAAGGTTTCCATGGTTCAGGCAGCCTTGCTGCAAACACTGCAAAAATCTCACAGTAAGAATAGAGACTGCTCAAAGGCAGAGAGCTTGATACTGTGTGCAATCCAGTACTTGCTCCAAGAGGGAAGGTAGCAAGAGGGGAAAAGAACTATCAAGAACTCAAATCCAGTTGTGTTCCCCAGCCATATAAAGCATCTATGGAATATCTTCATTCATTGAAGGCAAAGATGAGAGCATTTCAAAGAATGCTGGTCATAGGAAAGAAATGTAAACAAAATGACCAAGCCACAGACCAGAGAATAAAACAACTCTTGAAAATTTTAATAACTCTTTTATTTTGTATATTTTTTAGTATGTAAGTTTGCATGTACATGTGTGTGGGAGGTGCATGTGTAGGTGTATGTGTTTGTGATATATGGTTGAATTTATATGTATGTGTGTCAGAGTATGTCTTAAAAAGACAGGGAAAGCGGAAGCAGAAGGATTCCTACAACTTGTTGGCCAGCCAGTCTATCCTAGGTGATGAACTCCAGTTTCCATGAGAGACTCTGTCTCAGAAAATAAGGTGGAGAATCAATTGAGGATAATGCACACACACATCAAACAATAAATAAATAATAACGTAAAAAATGTATCAGTCATTTCAAAAATATTCTTTATGGAAATAATTTCATGCTGGAATTGCATTTGCAAGTCAGTTTTCCTTCTCATTGAATTTGTGCTTTCTCATTGTCTTTTTTTAGCATGACATTGACCTTTTTGAAGATTTCAGGCCAGGTGTAAAGTGTTCCTCAATGTGAGTGTGAGTTGTGTCCTTAGCTGTGTTTGTGGCATGTGCTTTAGACAGAAAGAGTGCATCCTTTGTCCTTTACATAAAGAGGCCTGGACTGGCATCACTGATAACAGCATTTACTATGAACCCTCACATAAGGAGGTCTCTCTGCTGCAGTGTAACAATTTTACTTTTTTCAAGTCATTGTAATCTGTAGAGACACTTTGAGCTAATGTTAGATACTGCCCCTTTAAAAATAACTTCCTAGTCCTTGGCCAGGTGATCCATACCAATAAACTCAGCCCTTAGAAAGCCAAGGCAGGTGGATTGTGACATTAAGACTATCCTGGAATACATTATGAAATTCTATCTCCAAAACAAATATAGACTTTCTCTCAACAGTTTTAATTTGATGAAACTTATTTCAAGTAATTATTGAATGTTAGTACAAGATTGTTCCTTTAAGTGAAGAAATGTGTAACCTGTTTTCTTTCCAGAAAGATGTTGGTAAACATGCATTCTAGCCTAGTGGACTTTGGACTATCTGTATAGCATGACACTCCACCTCAAGCTCAAGACCCATACCACAAGCTTGTTTTTCTCAGTCAATCCATAGAACTCATATTCAAGATGGGTGTTATGTGTACTTTACAAAGAATTCATATGTAGTCACATCCAATCTTTACTTAGCTTACTTTGATCGTTGAAAATATCTATGTATGCTTTATTGTGCACATTGGATTAAGTTAATTATCACCAGAAAGTTTTCTCCAGTGTTTAAATATCCCTAAAATAAACTACTTGGAGTCTGACTCCAGAATTTGAACCAACACTCACTATTTTTACCCCAACTGCCTTCTTGCCTCCCATGGACTGTCACCCTGCTGCTGTGGAGGTTACAGAGATCCCTGTATATAACTTGAGTGTTAGTATTGTCTACAGGATATATCCCTAGAAAATAACTAGGCAGTATTTCTGGTTGAGAAGTACTTGTAAGACTTTAGAGTCCTTATCAGAAAAGTTATACTTACAAGCAAAATGAACCCCAAAACAACTGCACGTGGCAGAAGTTTTTGGGTCTCAGACATCAAAACAAAAGAAAGAGATGGCAGTTCAAATATGAGAGTAGCCTTATTGTGATGGAAATTTCACAAGTGGACTTGATGGCGAAAGAATGCTAGCTGACCCAAGGGAATGTGGGTCCTAATCAGGAAGCCATTACTCTTGGCTAATTAGCATCCATGGCTTGAGACATGGTGTTGTATTGGTAGAACATTGGCTCTTAAGTAGCAAGCAGTAGGAAAAGCTCTCACTGACACAATTGAAAAATTATTTGCTGGACGATACAGCGATAGCTTGGTTGGTAAAATGCTTGGTGTACAAACAAAAGGACCTGAGTTGGTTTCCCAGAACCCATTCAAACAAAACAAAACTCAGGTGTGGCAGTGTGTGCTTGTAATCCCAGAACTAGGGAAGTGGACACAGGATGATTCTTTGGACTCGCTGGTCAAAATTCCCTACTCAATGAGCTCCAGGCCAATGAGTGACCCTGTCCCAAATCCCAAGGTGAACAGAGACTAAGGAAGACCCTCTAGGTTGTTCGATGACTTTCACCTTCACACAAGTAAACACACACACACACCACACCACACACACACACACACGCACACATACATATCTGCACAGAAAATATGTTTGTACATGCTAAAATATTCATATATTCATTTATTGTTTTCTAAGATAGTAGATACATATTCTTCTTAACATTCATGAGCAAAATAGAAGATAACCCCAAAAGCCAAAAGTGTTAGCATTAGGGATGGTATCTTTAAACTGTATTTCTACCTCCTCCACCTCTAGATGTAAACTCTCTAGGTGTTCATGGCTTTATATTTCCTAAAGTAGTCCTCTCTTATTACTGGCCTATATGTTCAGCCCTTCTTAGGTAAGCTGTTAAAGGATATGAACAGCATTCTACTGAGTCATATTGTAATCAAATGTCGCAAAAATGTGTGCCTTTATATACAGTTATTAAAATGGTCTCCTATATTTCAGTCTAAAGGAAAAATTAAGGCAATAGCCATAATAAAAATCACGGCCAAACATAAGGGCATGCTTCAGAACCAAAGGAATTCTAGAGCACTGTCAAACTTGGAGAACGCATGCTGCAAGTCAGGAACTATGGAATACCCAGAGTAATGTCTTTTGTTGCATGATAATGTATAAATGTAAAACAAATAGCCACAGGTGGAAGTATTTAAAACTTTTATATTTTTCCTGGAAAGATTTTGCCTTCTTTCTCTCAAAATACAACTGCAAAACATTTCCTTTAATCACTGAATTATTGGCCAGTCCATGAATTTCACAACTTTAATGCCCCATTCCAAATATCTGAGCATTTAAAGGATCTAAAAGGACTAGAAAGATGACTCATAGGCAAAGTGTTTGCCACCCACATGTGAGAACCTGAGTTTGGATGCTGAAATGTATTGTAAAATATCTGTATGTGCCAAGCCAGTCAGGAGCTCAGCACTGAAAGGAGAAAATGAACTCAGGTTCCCACCACTAATCAAGAAACTATTTTCAACTAGGAGCTGCTTGCCAAGGAAATCTTACTTTTCTCCAGTGGAGTCTCACTAAGTATATTAATACACTTCATGGAGCCTCCATGCTAAGCAGTAGGTGGTCAATGCAGAATGATTTCAATGGTATTTTTGTAGACTTTTTGTCTTAAACTGCTTTGTTTTGGGCATTTTTTTTTCTCTTATTGATCTTTTGGTTGTATAGTTTTACTTCTGTTTTGGTGTGTGTGTGTGTGTGTGTGTGTGTGTGTGTGTCTGTGTGTGTGTGTGTGTGAGTGAGTGTGCGTGTGTGCGTGCCTGCGTCTTTCTGTCTGTCTGTCTGTCTGTCTGGTGAGTGATGAAGATATGGAGAGGACCTAGGAGGAGTTGGGGAAAGGGAAAAGCAAGATTACAATATGTTTTAAGAAAAAATGTTTTTTCAATTAAACAATATATACATGTGTGTGATATGCATGAAAGTTTGACAGCAACTTTCTAGATTGAAATTTAGCATTCAAGTACAAAGGAACAAAGGATAAATTGAGTCAGTAATTCCAAAACAACCAAGCAGTTAAAAATGACTAGAGATAAAGGGTAACATGTATATTTTTATTTTATTTTCTACATTTTTGTAGTAGTTACTACATGCCAGCCATTGTTCTACATACTTTGTGGCATTTACACCAATCTTCTCACCATTCTGTACAAAGTTCTTACAACTAAGAAAATTCTTTCTTACTCTTTGTGCAACCCAAAGCCAGGTAGCCTGGTGTGCTTTACCTGAACCTGACTTACAAAAAGTTCACAATAAATATTATATACAACTAACATGTATATATGTATATGTATGTATATGTATTTATATGTATGTGTGTATATGGATGTATATGCATGCATATTTATGTATGTGTAAATATATGTACACACATGTATATAACTAAAGGAAAAAACATTTTTTAGGCTCACATGTATACCATATTTCTAAAATAACTCATCACTAGAATTAAAAAAACCCCTGAAAGTGTGGTAAAATGTCCAATTAAAGGGCCAGGAACATGGCTCCGTGGTTAAATGTGTTTCCTCCTCTTGCAGAGGACCAGTATTCAGTTCCCAGCACTCGTATCTGGAACCTCACAGTTACCTATAACTCTAGCTCTAGGGTATGCAGCACACTTTTCCACATCCCTGGGCACAAGAACTTGTGAGTACACACACCCAGATGTGAATATATATACTAATAAAAATAATAAAAGTCTTAATAAAATGAAACAAAATTCTCAGTGATTTAAAAAAGCAAGAACTCAAAAGTTCAAAGGATGCAAGTAAAATTGACACTTAAATCAATAAAACTTTTCTTCTACTAATTTTTTAATTTCTCTACTTATAGATGAATGTTTCCTTTTGTTTTCTGTTTCAATTACCTTTGAACTCCCATACATATAGTAGGATTGAAGATAATGCTTTTCCATAAAAGACTTGTTAAACATGAAGTTAATTTCAACACACTGTTTTTTTTTTGTTTTGTTTTGTTTTGTTTTTTAAGTTAACCTCTAATTTACTATTCGGTGGCCTATCACCCTTGAATGAAAAAGACAAATGAGATCTTAAATGTGCTTTCCAACAAAGGTTTTTCTTTTGCTCTTAAGTCATCAAGACTTCAACTTAAAGATTTGGACTTTTTCTAGTGCAGAATGCATATGCATTGCAATATAAGTTATCAACAATTGCTGCTTTGGATTTTTAAAGTCATGTATTTTATTTTGAAGTTATTTTTAGATAAAAATACTCTAACATAACTGCTACCAACTCTTCCCACACAAAGCATAGTCAGAATCCACAAAGATTTTAGCTAAATATTCTAGAGAGACTGTCGGGAGGTGGTCTGTGCACAGGCAGCCTGGTTCTCAGGTAGAGCAAGGACTTTGAACCCCGGGACCCGGTAGGGGGTGGCTTCTACCTACAATCTTGTGGGCGGAGCTTCCACCTGCATGGGACGGGAGGAGTTCAGTCACCGCCCCCTGGAACCTAGCTCCTGGCGCAGTTGCAACACCCCCAGGAGAGATGTGTGGCTACCAGTCATGTAGTTGCAGCCCCAAGCCCTC
This sequence comes from Tokudaia tokunoshimensis, assembly GCA_036184795.1. Classification (NCBI taxonomy): domain Eukaryota; kingdom Metazoa; phylum Chordata; class Mammalia; order Rodentia; family Muridae; genus Tokudaia; species Tokudaia tokunoshimensis. The sequence continues at coordinate 29,079,240 of BTHU01000021.1, forward strand.
CCCACATGTAAATAAGGTTTCCCTAAACTCTCAATCCAAGCCAATGAGAAGTACCTGCTGCCAAACCCCGGAGCATCCCCAAATCATATATAAATCCCAACCTGGATCCTATAGAACAATAAAAGGGTGTTTGAAGATTACTCTGGGAGGTTTTATCACAAAGAGCTGTAACACAGGAGAAGAGGTTCTCTCTCCCGGAACACTGTAGGCCGCTCAGTCGTAACCTTTCCCTGCTAGGCAGCCTTCTTCAGCCTCAGACCGGATCAGGCACAGAGCAGCGTGGGCAAACCCCCGCACCCGCTTTCAGCGGGGCCTCTGCACGGAGGCCCGCAGGCAGCGACAGCAGCGTCGACAACAGCGAGGCAGGCTGCGAGGGCAGCCCCCTCCGCCCGGAACCCTCACACGGCTTTCCTTTAGGTGTGGCCTCTGTATGGAGGCCCACAAGAGACTGCCAGGCAGTGCTTAATGAAGAAGAGAAGCAGCCTCTGTTTGTTGCCAGGGTGCTTTGACACTCTTAGTTGCCATGGTGCTTTGATACACCTTGACAGCAATTTGAGAGCTTACCAGGAAAGAAAAGAATGAACCCTGTAGCAAATGCTGTGCCTAACATTTGTTCAAGACACAGTTCCACAGTGGCCATTGTGACATGAGAATAAATACTTCAAAGGCATATCCATAAGGGGAACTTTGTAAGAACCAGACAGGTTCTTCCATGGTGATCAACGAACAATGAAATCTTCCAAAGAGACTGATCAGAAAATGGGGTTTTCTTCTGTGTTGTGATAGCCACCTCCATGTTTATATAATTGTATGGTCTCAGAAAACAGCAATCATTTCCATAACTCTTGATCATTCTTCCCAAGTACTCAATGCCTAAGTGGACTTCTTCGTGATATAGCTGGCAATATTTGTGGGAATTTGTTTTTGACATGACAGTCATAACGTTCATTAACTAGTCCACAGGAAATTAAATCTATTTTAATGAATGGAAAAAATACATTAACATCAGCCTTCATTGTACAAAACTTGGCAAAAATGCCAGTGTTTCTTCTAAGTTGTACACACACGCATGCACGTGTGCATTCACGCATACACACACAGACAAAGAGGGTGAGGAGAGGGAGAGGGAGAGGGAGAGGGAGAGGGAGAGAGAGAGAGAGAGAGAGAGAGAGAGAGAGAGAGAGAGAGAGAGAGAGAGAGAGAGAGAGAGAGAGAGAGAGAGAAAGAGAAGAGAGAGAGGCTTGTGAATACCCATGAATAAGCCCATTCAGGTTAGCCCCACCAGGACAGAAAATTATGTCTGCTTTGCTTAGTGTTGGACCATGAGCTTAAAGCACAGGAACTAGAACTTGAAAAGAACCAATGGGCTTTTATGGAGACTGTGCAGAAAGATGGTGGCTGTGGGTTTAATAGGACCTAAGCTAGATGATTACCAGGGTTAACAGTGAGGTATGAGATTTTGTGTCTTTTCAGTCTCCACATTTCAGTCACTTACTTCTGTTTTTAGTTTTTGAAGAAACATTAACACTGGCTTCCATAGTAGCCAACAACACACCCCCACCAACAGTGAATGAAGGTTCCTTGTCTTTTAAATCTTTACTGGCATTTGTAGTCACATTTGTTGATGATAGCAATTCTAACTGGAGTGAGATGCAGTCTCAAAGAAGTTTTGATTATACTTCTCTGATGGCTAATGATGGTGAACATCTTTTAAAATATGTATTGGCTGCTGTATTTCTTCTTTTGAGAACTGTATGATCAGCTCATTCACCCACTTATAGAGTGATATTTTAGTTTACTCCTGTTTAAGTTTTGCACATTGAAATACATACTTGATATTAACTCCTTGCCTGGTATGTGCTAGCCCATTTTACTGTGCTATAGGCTGTTTGGTGGATTTTTCTTCTGCTCTGCAGAAGCTCATGTGTCAATTCCTGTGATTATTTGCTGTGCTATTGGCTAAGCCCATGTCTTAATGTGCTGCACCACCCCAACCTCTAGCAGTTTTTCTTTACATTCGTATCTCTTGATCTATTTTGAATCATGTAGATGTAGAGTTTGGGGTTGTCTCCTAGGTTTCAGAAGAAATGTTCTCAGTGTTTCCCCACTTACTATGGTGTTGACTGGAGTTTGGACATTATGTTGAGACTCCTTCTCATCCTGGTGTGGTCCAGCCTTCTATCATGAGCAATCTTGAAATTTGTCACAGGCTATTTTGGTGTCTGCTAAGGTGATGATGTCGCACTTGTGTTCAAGTTTATGTGTGTGTTAAATTCCATTTATTGATTTGCATATGTTGAAATAACTTTACATTCTTGCAATAAAGTCAACTTGGTCACTAAAATTTGTATCTTTTCGTAATGATTACTGAATCCATAAATGAGGATGTGTAGTTAACGATACCATTTAATATCCACAACATTAGAGATGAGTGATATTATAGCCCTTATTTAATAAATGATAGAGACTGAATCACAGATGGATGGTTAACTATGGCCAAAAAGGTGAAGATGCAGCAGCCCCCAAAAGCCCGAGTGGAAAGGCTATTATCTGTCTCATTGCCTCCCGGTGGGGTGTGTGTGTGTGTGTGTGTGTGTGTGTGTGTGTGTGTTCAACTCAGAGCCAAATGCTCTAATGTGCTAGGCAGATAGAAAAATACTACTGAGCTACTGAACTAAATCCTCAGCTCATACCTGTCTTTTCATTCTTTTGGCTCTTTGTTTTCTAAGCTGGCCTGTAAATCACCACAAATCCCAGGACAGTTTCAAGTTTATGATAATCATCTGTCCTGGCTTCTTCTGTGCTTGCATTATATACATGAATCACCATGCTTTGTCAATGAATATCTCTCTTTCTTGTTTCTCAGTATCTCATCTCTTTTCTCAGGTCCCTTTCCCATACTTAAATTGAACTGAGTGCACACAACCACTAGGACTGCTTACTCATCAATTCATCATACTCTAGTGTAAATAAGTGCCAAAGAATTGCTTCAAATGAATCTTTCTATCTTAACATGTCAATTTTGCCACTCACTGATAAAGAAACTAAGACATTAGCAAACAATTGTAATTAACATCTCTGGGAATTAAATCTATTCATTTAATACTATTACAATAATGTTACATGTCAGCATTTTAACTGCCAATGTACCTATATTTGAAGATAGTCTTTAAAATTATTATATTTTTTGTACATTCATGGTTTTATACATGTATATGAATTACTTATTTTTATTTTCATTCCCTCTCCTCCTGTCTCACTTCTGGTCCCTTTTCTGTTGAAATAATTCTTCTAATAAATTCCATTGTTACTTTCATGTCATTTTTGGATGAGTGAGAACCACTGAGCTAAAGAATGGTTGCCTACATGATCATGGGGAACTCAATAGTCTGTGTGGTGTTTTGAATGAAAGTGGCTCCAATAGGCTCAGATACTTGAATACATGGTTCCCAGTTGGTGGGACTATTTGGGAAAGGTTAGGGCTGTGGCTTTCTGGGGGAATGTGTGATCTTATTGGTGGAGTTGTATCATTGTGTATCATTGCCCTTTGAAGTTTCAAAACTCCAGCTCATTACCAGTTAGCTTTTCCCTGCCTTGTGCTTATAGATCAGATGTAATGATGGGCGTAATATTGTGCAGGCCTTATGCCATGACCCCAATATCAGTGACATCATGAGTGTATCAGACATGTCATGTCCAGAAGACAAAGTCTTTCAGCAGTCCTCCCCATCCTTTGACTCCTACAGTCTTTTTTTCTGGCTCATGGATGTGACAGGATTTTCCCTGTCCAATCACACTAAAATATTAGTGCAGCAGGAGAGCTGTGATTGGACAGGGAAAAGGGAGGTGGAGCTAAGAGCTGCAGAGACAGAGAGCATCTCAGGAGAGGGAAAAAAGGCAAGATAAAGGCGGTTGGACAGGAAGAAAAACCTGAACCATCATGGCTTTAAATAGCCACAGGTAGTTATGATATCATAAAGGTTAGAATAATTGAGATAATTTGTCTAATCTAGGTGGGCAGCTTTTATCATTATCAATTGGTTCAGAAATTATTGTACTGACATCCTGTAAACTGAGAGTTTATTGATATATAAATCTGACTTGTTAATTATAAGCTTCTAGAGTTTTGTTTTACTGAGTTACTGAAATGTGGAACTGCCTACTACAGGGGTTTATGGCAGAGAAGGAACTAACAGCTCTAGAGACAAGCAAACCAGAGCTGGGAACACAGTGATCAGTTGCTGTGTGTGTGTGTGGGCGGGGGGGTGTTAGCCGGAGACAGAGCTGATGGGACCATGTTGTGGCAGAGTTTTGGTGGCTGACCACAGGGTGGATGGTCATTGCTTGGGACTGGTGTGGCAGTGAAGGGAACGCCGGAGCTCCAGCCCCGCTGGAGAGTTGGCGGGCAGAGAGTAGCCCGTGGGACAGCTCTGGGACAGAGAGTGGCCAGCAGTAGCAGGGAGGCCTGCCAGTCATTTTTAACATTTCCTGCAACACATGAATATGTGGGTAATATATGTGGTTCTCTGAAATAGAGACAGGTTTTTTTTTGTTTCCTTGTTTTTCGTTTTGTTTGTTTGTTTTTTAACAATGACAGTTACACCTAGTGTGAAACTCATGCCTTTCATCCAAGTACTTGGGCGACAGAGGTAGACAGAACTTTTTAAGTTCTAGACTACATCACCAGGCTCTACCTGGCAAGTTCCAAGACAGCCAGGGCTACACAGTAAGATCCTGTCTTAAAAAACAAAACAACAAAACAAAACAAAAGTAATAAAAGTTAAACAATGTTAATGTCCGGCGCACTCCCTCCTTTCTCGCACGAGAACTGTTCTGGCAGAGAAGTAGGTAGACAATACATTTTTTAAGTTACTAACAAATTTAAATTCTTGGAGAAATAATCTTATTCTCAAAATCTGAATGAGATAAATGACTTGGCTTCTTTTTTATGAATAAAAATTATTTTTTTAAAAATAAGCTTTAATACACTACATTTAACACAGTCCTGTTGTCTTAGTTTTTATTGCTCTGGTAAAATACCATGACTAAAGCAACTGATAGAAGAAGTGGTTCATTTGGGTTTGCAGTTCTCAAGGGGTAAGAGTCCATCCATCACCATCACAGATAAGTGGTAGTCATGGCAGCTGGAGCAGAAGCTGAGAGCTCATGTCTTGAACCACAAGCATAACAGAGAGAAGGGGCATTAGAAGTGATGTATGTCTTTGGAATTCTCAAAGTTACCTCCAGTGACGTACTTCCTCCAAAAATGCAACACCCCTAAACCTTCGCAAATACCTACACCAATAAGGGACCAAGTGTTCAAATACATGAACCTGTGGGAAGACATTCTCATTTAAGAACTCATATGTGGTGATGAATGTTTAATGAATTAGAGGGATTCTTGGATACTCTAAGCTTGCTGTCACATACAATAGTGCTCTTAATTGCTGCTCTATCTTATCCTTGATCAGTCTTTCCTTCTTCCTATTCGCCCAACTCCCTTCTCATATCTATTGGAGCTCCAGCCAGAATTCTCTTCATTTACGTATGGGCTATCAATGAATGGACTTACAAAATATACCAGGAACTGGGTGTCTTAGTTGGGGTTTCCACTGCTGTAAAGAGACACCATGACCAACACAACTCTTAGAAAGGCAAACATTTAATTGGGGCTGACTTACAGTTTCAGAGGTTCATTATCATAATGGTGAGAAGCATGACAGTGTGCAGGCAGACATAGTGCTAGAGGATCCAGGTGTTCTACACTGGGTAGAGCCTGAGCACTAGGAGACCTCAAAGCCCACCCCAACAATGACACACAGCCTCCATCAAGGCCATACCTACTCTAACCAGGCCACACCCCCCAAGAGTACCAATCCCTCTGAGCCAAGGATCCAGACAGATGAAAACACTGTTGGGGGTTGGGGGGGGGGTAAGGGTTGTGTAAACTCATTCAAACCACCACATTGATTGGGTTATTAGTATCACAGCCCAGGAACAGGCTCTTCTCAGCTAGAGTGCTTTAATCCTCCCAATGTCTCTGTGCCTTTTCCTTAAATCATTCTCCACATAAAAATACAACCCATGATCTTAAGTGCAAACAAAAACAATGAAAAACACACATACACGTGGACTTTGAACAATGCTCTTCTCAACAATGCTCTTCTCAAGCTTGGTCAAAGAAGAAATAAAGAAATTAAAGACTTTTTAGAATTCAATGAAAATGAAGACACATCATACCAAAACTTATGGGACACAATGAAAGTGGTGCTAAGAGGAAAACTCACAGCTCTGAGTGCCTCCAAAAAGAAAATGGAGAGAGATTACAGTAACAGCTTGACAGAGCACTTGAAAGCTCTAGAACAAAAAGAAGCAAATACATCCAAAAGGAGTAGTCGGCAGGAAATAAACTCAGGGCTGAAATCAACCAAATAGAAACAAAAAGAACTATATAAAGAATCAACAAAACCAGGAGCTGGTTCTATGAGAAAATCAACAAGATAGATAAACCCTTAGCCAGACTAATCAGAGGGCAAAGAAGCACTACCCATATTAATAAAATCATTAATTATAAAGGAGACATAGCAACAGAAACTGTGGGAATTAAAAAAATCATCAGATCCTACTACAAGAACTTATACTCAACAAAGTTTGAAAATCTGGATGAAATGGAAAACTTTCTTGATACATACCAGGTGCCAACGTTAAAACAGGATCAAATAAACCATCCAAATAGTCCCATAAGTCCTGGGGAAATAGAAGCAGTCATTAATAGTCTCCCATCAAAAGATGGCCCAGGGCCAGATGTGTTTAGCAGGGAATTCTATTAGATCTTCAAAGAAGAGCTAATACCAATACTCTTCAAACTATTCCATGAAATAGAAACTCAAGGAACACTACCCAACTCATTCTATGAAGCCACAATAATGCTTATACCTAAACCAAACAAAGACCAAACAAGGAAGGAGAACTTCAGACCAATCTCCCTCATGAACATCAATGCAAAAATACTCAACAAAATTCTGGCCAACTGAATTTAAGAATACATCAAAACTATAATTCAACACGACCAGGTAGGCTTCATCCCAGGGATGCAGGGATGGTTCAATATACGGAAATCCATCAACATAATCCAATACATAAATGAACTCCAGGAAAAAAACCACATGGTCATTTCATTAGATGCTGAAAAGCTTTTGACAAAATCCAGCATCCCTTTATGATAAAAATCTTGAAAAGAGCGGGAATCCAAGGCCCATACCTAAACATAGTGAAAACAATATACTGCAAACCAGTAGCCAACATCAAATTAAATGGAGAGAAACTCGAAGCAATCTCACTAAAATCGGGGACCAGACAAAGCTGCCCACTCTCTCCCTATCTATTCAATATATACATGAAGTTCTAGCCAGAGCAATCAGACAACAAAAGGAGGTCAAAAGTATACAAATTGGAAAAGAAGAAGTCAAATATCACTATTTGCAGATAATATCATCATATACTTAAGTGACCCCAAAAATTCCACCAGAGAACTCCTAAAGCTGATAAACAACTTCAGCAAAGTGACTGGATATAAAATTAACTCAAGCAGATCAGTAGCCTTCCTCTACTCAAAGGATAAACAAGCTGAGAAAGAAATTAGGGAAATGACACCCTTCACAGTAGTCCCAAATAATATTTCATACCTTGGTATGACCCTAATCAAGCAAGTGAAAGATCTGTATGACAAAAACTTCAAGTCTCTGAAGAAAGAAATCAAAGAAGATCTCAGAAGATGGAAAGATCTCCCATGTTCATGGATTGGCAGGATCAATATAGTAAAAATGGCCATCTTGCTGAAAGCAATCTACAGATTCAATGCAATCCCCATCAAAATCCCAAATCAATTCTTCATAGATCTAGAAAGAGCAATTCTCAAATTCATCTGGAATAACAAGAAACCCAGGATAGTAAAAACTATTCTCCACAACAAAAGATCTCCTGGGGGAATCACCATCCCTGACCTCAAGCTCTACTACAGAGCAATAGTGATAAAAATGGTTTGGTATTGGTATAGAGACAGGCAGGAAGATCAATGGAATAGAATTGAAGACCCAGAAAAGAACCCACACACGTAAGGTCACTTGATATTTGACAAAGGAACTAAAAACATCCAGTGGAAAAAAGACAGCATTTTTAACAAATGGTGCTGGATCAACTGGCAGTCAGCATGCAGAAAAATGCAAATTGACCCATTCTTATCTCCTTGTACAAAGCTCAAGTCCAAGTGGATCAAGGACCTACACATAAAACCAGACACACTGAAGCTTATAGAGGTGAAAGTGGGGAGGAATCTTGAACACATGGGCACAGGGGAAAAGTTCCTGAACAGAACACCAATGGCTTATGCCCTAAGAATAAGAATTGACAAATGGGACCTCATGAAGCTGCAAAGCTTCAGTAAGGCAATGGACATGGTCAGTAAGACAAAATAGCAACCAACAAATTGGGAAAAGATCTTTACCAATCCTACATCTGATAGAGGGCTAATATCCAAGGTATACAAAGAACTTGAGAAGTTAGGCTTAAGAGAGTCAAATAACCCTATTAAAAATGGGGTACAGAGCTAAACAGGGAATTCTCAACTGAGGAAACTTGAATGGCTCTAAAGCACCTAAAGAAATGTTCACCATACTTAGTTATTAGGGAAATGCAAATCAAAACAACACTGAGATTCCACCTCACACCGGTCAGAATGGCTAAGATGAAAAACTCAGGGAACAGCAGATGCTGGAGAGGATGTGGGGAAAGAGAAACACTTCTCCATTGTTGGTGAGATTGCAAGCTGGTAAAACCACTCTGGATATCAGTTTGGCAATTCCTCAGAAAATTAGACATAGTACTACCTGAGGACCCAGCTATACAACTCTTGGGCATATACCCAGAAGATGCTCCTACATAATAAGGACACATGCTCCACTATGTTCATAGCTGCCTTATTCATAATAGCCAGAAGCTGGAAAGAACCCAGATGTCCTTCAACTAAGGAATGGATACAGAAACTGTGGTATATATACACAATGGAGTGCTATTTAGCTATTAAAAACAATGAATTCATGAAATTCTTAGGCAAATGGATGGAACTAGAAAGTGTCATCCTGAGCGAGGTAACCCAATCACAAAAGAACTCACATGGTATGCACTCACTGATAAGTGGATGTTAGCCCAAAAGCTCAAAATAAAACAAGTTACAATTCACAGACCACAGGAAGCTCAAGAAGAAAGAGAACTGCAGTGGGGGTGCTTGGGTTCCTCTGAGAAAGGGAACAATACACTTGCAGGAACAATAATGGAGGCAAAATGTGGAGCAGGGACTGAAGTAAAGGCCACCCAGAGAGTGCCTTACCTGGGGATTCACCCTATAAACAGTCACCAAACCCCAACACTATTATGGACAACAAGAAGTGCATATCAAAAGGAGCATGGCATGGTTGTCTTCGGAGGGGCCCTGCCAGAGCCTTACACATACAGAGGCAGATACTAGCAGCCAACCACTGGTATGGGAGTGGGGACCCCAATGAAGGAACTAGAGGGTGGTCCAGAAGAGCTGAAGGGGTTTACAGACCGATGGGAAGAACAATGATGGTGGCCACCCAGATGCCCCAGGACTCGTAGGGACTAAACCATCAACCAAGGGGTACACATGGTTCCAGCCAGAAATGTGGCAGAGGAATGCCTTATCGGGCATCAGTGGGAGGAGTGGTCCTTGGTCAGGTGAAGGCTAAATAGATGCCCCAACCAGGGGAATTTGGGGGGGGGGTGGGGGTTGTGGGTCAGGTGGAGGGGCATATATTTGGAGGCAGGGAGTGGGAGGAGGGGTTGGGGAAGTTTTGGGGATGGGGGAAAAGGGAAAGATTTTACCCCTTGAAATGTAAATGAAGATTATATTTAATAAAAAAGAAAAAATACAACCCATGCATCTTTCACAACTAGACTTCTATTTCCCTAGTAAAAGTGATGGTGTGAGGTGTATTTATGGTTTATAGGTTTGGCTTTATTATCATTTTTTATATAATGATACTCTGTGAATTTTAAGTGTATCTTTTAGTATGTACTTTTGAGCGTTATCTTAGTATATCTCTAGAATCAAATTACTAAGTACTAAAGAATCATGACTTCAGCTTGGCATTAAGAACTGAGCCATGCAGTGACTCACCATGACTCAGTTCTTGAGGAACAGGAGGCTGTTGCCTCCCCAATCATAATTTTGGTTTTTTGGATGGAATTAGCAGTTCTCACTCTTAGCAAGCCTCAGATTTTATTCAGCAAGGACTTTATTAAGAAGGACGCCAGGACAGAAAAACGAGAGGGGGTTGAATGGAGAAAAGAGGGAGGGAAGGGGGCTTATGGGACTTTCGGGGAGGGAGGAAACGGGAAAGAGGAAATGATTTGGAATGTAAATTAAAAAAAAATAAAATAAAATAAAAAAAAAAAAGAAAATCAGCCGAATGGTGGTGGCTCATGACTTTAATCCCAGCACTTGAGAGGCAGAGGCTGGAGGATCTCAGTGAGTTCAAAGCCAGCCAGCCTGGTCTACAGTGTGAGTTCCAGGACAGCCAATACTACACTGAGAAACCCTATCTCAAAAAAAAAATCATACCAATAGTAAAGAAAACATTAAAAGTATCAGTAGGCATGGTAGTTCATGACTGTAATGAGATCCTGTATAGCCTGTGGTATAGCGAGAGACCCTTTCTCAAAATAACCAAACAAAACAAAACAGCAACAACCAAAACAACAAAAGCAAACAGAATTCCATGACATCCACAGAGAATTCACCTGCTTTATTGCATAGATGACAAGTTCCACAAGGGTATAAGTTAGATATAATTACATAAATTTGGAAGACAAGATATTTATGTCCAAATATAACTCCGCTAATAAACAGTTTAAATGTATTCAATGTGTGGAATTAATTTCGAATGCTACTTGTGTCAGCATCTGAGCCTCACAAGTGAAAATGCACAAAAAGTAAGTCTTCCAGTGCTCTCAGTACTTCACAAGCTGATAGCAGGAGCACCATGATGTGATTTTTTTCCTACAAACACAACTGGAGTGCTAGTGACTGTGCTTTATAAATGCCGTTTAAGGCAATCATCATAAGTAATACTATCTAGATTCATAATTGAACAGATTTGTAAGGTCTTACATTGCTGATCACAAGTTTCATTGCTGTCATAACTCACAAAATAATAGTGGTAGTATTTCAGGAACTGCTTGCTATCTATGGTAGCAAATTGCTGAGCTAATCCATGTAAACTCTTTGGCTGCAGATCTGCAACACCGTAGGCCTGAGTCAAGATGTATTCCAATGTCCAGTTGGATTCTCCTTTTCGATTGGCTTCTGTCAAGTTCAAGTAATACTGCAACATGTCCTACATTAAAGACAGTAACAGACCCAGTTCACTTTTCAACACAGAGACTGTGGTGCTATCTAAAGAGGTCTTATTAAGCTTTCTGCGACATTCTGAATGTAAAGTGCCATTAAGATCACTTCAAAAGAAAAGCACAATTTCCAAAACCTGTATCACTTTTTAAACTTTAAAAAAAATCAAAGAATATAATAGCACATCATCCCTGTATACAGTGAAATTTACAAAACAAAGTATCTTGAATTCCCACAGGTTAAGACAACCAGTAACAGCTGATAGAAACCAGTTGAGTGCTTGAGGCAGCTGAGTCCAGCTCTAGAATGCTGTCTAATATTCTCACATAGGCTGCAAGTCAGTTAATGTCAGTTTGGTAGCTTGAGATGGTGATACTAATACGTGCATTTTCTATCTGGAAACCAGAAAGCAGTGCAAATATAGGAACTGTTTTCTACAGAGAACCAGTTGTTAAATATTTGTTGACACGTGTGTGTGTGTGTGTGTGTGTGTGTGTGTGTGAGAGAGAGAGAGAGAGAGAGAGAGAGAGAGAGAGAGAGAGAGAGAGAGAGATCTCTGTCTGTCTGTCTGTCTGTCTATCTTTAATTTATATATGAACCAAAAATAGTTACCATAATATTCATTCCTGTTTACTTTTTTGGCTTTTTTAAAATAAATGGACTCATGTTAAACTGCTTTGTAGTTTTGCTTATCTTTAGTTGGTATCACAGGATGGGCATCTTTCTATGTCAATAAATACTATCATGTACAGAGCACCCCCCCACATATATATACACAGACATATATGAGGGTGTACATGTAGATGTGTGAAGTTCAAGTCATTAACCAGGCAATGATAGCAATTATAAAACAATTCATTTGAACTAGTTTATTCATAGTCTTCATGGACATTTAATTTCTTTTCTATGGATAAAGTCCAATTATCCCCTGCCTCCTCTTCTTGGTATTCAGAAAAATAACAGAGATGTCTTACAAAAAATAAATTAGGAATACAATTACATCACAGCTACATTAAGTGAAATAAAATATCTTCAGACTACATCTGTAGAAAGGAGCAGCTACCCAATTGAAGTGTCCACAGTCTAAATGGTCAGCCCTTTGAAATCAAATTGTTCTAAAGTATAGAGCCACAAATGTGCACCAGAGAATTTTTGAGACAAAAGCAAATGTTCAGTTTAAGTTTAAAAAACAAAACAAAACAAAAACAAACCTTAACTTGTATTGAGAACTTAATATGAACTAAGCATTACTCTAAATACTTTATATCAATTTTGTTTTTCATGGAAGCATCTTGAGAACTCATGATTTGGTCATACTTGTGTCCATGTTGCACACATAGGTATGTATAATTATGTGTGTACAAATTCTGTCTATTACTGTGTATGCATAGGTTCAAGTGCCGTGGATGCCAGCAGTCAACACTGGATAGTTCCTCAATTGCTCTCTCCCTTGCTTCTTCTGAGGCAGAGTCTCTTCACTGAACCTGGAGGCCCCCCTTTCTGCTAGAATGGGTGGTACCAAGCTCTTAGGAGCTTCTTGTTTCAATGCCACTGCCCTAGGGAATCAGATGTGCACAGCCATGCCTGGCATTTTATGTGACTACTGGGTTTCAGAACTTAGGTCCTTATACAGCAAGTACATTATCCACTGAGTCATCTCCTGAGCCCCTGCAGTCATATTTTAATTCCCATTTTAAAGAAGAACAAATTAAAACACAGAGCAGTTTGGCAACAACTGGAGACAGAGCATAGTTCTGGTGCTTATACATTCCCAAATAATTATGTTTGGGAGAAGAATAGTTAATATGACTTAGGAAGGACAATGGTATGGATCGCAGTCCACAAATAAGGCTACATCCAGTGAAAGCTTTGAAAACGTGGCAAAATCAGGGCTTGGGCTTTATGCTCATTGTTAAAGTGCCTGCCTGCTTTGCGTACACAAAGTCCTGAGCTCAGTCCCCAGAATCCCATAAACCCGGGTATAGGGATGTGCACCTATGATCCCAGCACCTGGTAGGGAAAGGCAAGAGGATCAGAAGTCTCAAGAATACAGCAAGTTTTAGGCCAGCCTGTACTACATGAGACCAAGTCTTAAAACAAACAAATAAAAAAGGTCAGAAAGCCCTTAAAGAGACAGTAACAAGTCACAAACAAACTTAACTTACGTGGCCATCAGGCTGACAACAGATATCCACTTTTAAAGAACAATACTGTGAAATATTAGCATCAACTGTGTCTCTCATGGCTTTCTGAGAAACATTCTACTAAATGAATGAAAACTTCAAAGACAAGTATATACACATGTAGGATCAACTGAAACCGCTCCAACTCACCAGCAATGTGTAATCACCAGGCTTGTACTGAAATAGGCGGACACCAGGATTGTTGGTCTCTTTTTGTAAAACTCCTTTCACTGGTGTAACAGCAGGTGCCACAAACGCAGAATTTATAGGATTCCCTAAACAACAACAACAACAATCAGATATATACTATAATTTAATTTAAACTTAAAAATATAAACAGCTTAGGTTAAGCGATCAATAGACAAATATTATGATCACTGATTAATCATGGCTCAGAGCAATTATAATGTTACTTTTGAGAAAATAAGGGTATTCAATATCAAAATCAAAATCAAAAAACTGTTACTGATTTTGTTATGCAGATTAATGTTATTATTGCTATAGAAATTGTCCATAAATTCTAACGATGGCTACAGAGTTATACAAAGAAATTATTGATTTGGTATTTGAAAGTCACTTTTCAACACTTCAGATAAGTAGATTTCAGATAAATGACAGATAGGTTATAAATAGGTTAGATAAATACATGATGATAGATGATAGATACATAACTAATAAATGAAAGAGAGATAACTCTTTGAAACAGACAGATGACTAACTGATAGACAAATAGATGTTAGTGGTGAAAAGGAAATGATATAGAGTGGACAGATGATAATAAAGAGCTACAAAAAGATCTTGAAAAAGAATGACTAGATCAAGAAAATGAGTAGAGTAAGATTGTGACATATGTTCAATGCAGACGATGAAAGAACCAAGATTTGTTGACTATAGTCTCAACTTTAAAATTTTTTCGCAAAAAGGCAAGTCTACTATAACTTACACACACACACACACAGAAGTAAAAACAAACCTGATCTGTTTTTTAATCGTACTTAAAGCAATCTTTCAATCTTTATATAATAATTTAACTGGCACAAGCATTTAATTTGAGCATATGGAGGACAGATGCAAGTACATGTGAATTTGAGGTTGGCCTGGTCTACACAATAATGTAGTTATTATAGTTATAATTTGTTATAACTACAATATAGTTATAATATATTTATATATAATATCTATACATTATATCCATAAATATATTTTAATTATATATGAATATACTACACAGCTTTTGCTTATCTAATATATAAGCATATAAATATATTTATATTTAGTAATATAATAAATATATATTTAATTGTAAGTAATGTAATATTAAAATTATATTATTTATGAATATGTGGAATTTATGTTATAATAATTATAATATAAAATGTTATTTATATTATATATTATTATAATATATATAAGTATTATATACTTATATATAATATAATATAAAAATTAAATTTTATGTACCAAATATGATAAATAAAGAACATAACTATACATTTATATAATATAGTTATAATATAAAGTTATAATAGTGAGTTCCAGAACAGCCAGAGCTACACAGTAAGACTCTGTTTCAAAACAAAAGTAAAAATAAAAATATATACATATCTAACACATATCTGCTTTAAGAATGCAATTTTAGGGTTGGGCATGGCACAGGCCTCTAACACATCTCTGGGGTAGACAATTTATTTCAAAAATATTGTCAAAATATTGAGGAGCACACACTTGTTCCCCTATTTCCTATACAAAATCAAACCCCTTTTTTTCCTTGCTATCACTTCCTCTAGTTTTTCTTCCTTTCAGTTTGAGAAACAAGAGCAATTGCAGATGAGCTGAATGTATTTCAAGGCACTGAGTGAGTTGTGATCTGTACTTTAAATTCTGAGAAAAAAATAAGTCATATAAAGGGAAACTTGAATCTAGCAGGTAAATAATAAACATTTTTCCTCCACACTCAAGTGTCTGACAGAAACTTGGGGTGAGCTGAGGGTATCAGGGGGTTCTGTGTGGATGCCAAACAAACAATTCTGACCCTGCCCAGCTGACTGGAGCTTACGTTGAAGAAATCCAGTCACATGCCCAATACTATAATTTGAGCACTCAACATGTAACCATTTGCGATAAATTAGAAAAGGTAACAGATTTTACTTTTAAACAAAGCATTAAATGTTTTGATCAGTAAGCACACTGGCCAGTTAAAGCCATGCTCCAGAGATGGGGACTGAGATCTGCATACAGGCCACATTCATTACCGTTTTTATCTGAAAGGACCATAAGGCTGTCTCTGTGAGTGTGGCCATAGAACTGTCCTGCAATGACGGAGCTGTATCTTCTGAAAATATCCACCAGTTTCTCATTATAGTACTGCCTCATCGCTGGGGTATCATTTGCATAAGGGAGATAACCCACTGGAACGTGTGCTATGATGTACACCTGAAAAAGGAGAAACAAGGAGACACAGGGCAACTTGTTTGTACAGTTATCATTACTAAATTAAAGCTGGATACCCATGAGTAAACATATATTAACTAAAATTTATAAAGCAAATATATCCCCTTTACTTTTTCTGAGAAAAAAAAGAAAGAGCTTTGACTATGCAGCTATCAAGGTCACCATTTTGACAAATATCTCATTATACTGTACTCTTAGATGGCAGAAGAATATTTACTTTAGTCAACTTTTTTAAAACCTTTAATTTTAAGGAACTGCCAGACTGATTTCCACAGTGGTTGTACCAGCTTGCAATCCCACCAGCAGTGGAGGAGTGTTCCTCTTTCTCCACATCCTCACCAGCACCTGCTGTCTCCTGAATTTTTGATCTTAGCCATTCTGACTGATGTGAGATGAAATCTCAGGCTTGTTTTGATTTGCATTTCCCTGATGACTAAGGATGTTGAATATTTCTTTAGGTGCTTCTCAGCCATTCGATATTCCTCAGGTGAAAATTCTTTGTTTAGCTCTGTACCCCATTTTTAATAGGGTTATTTGACTCTTTAGAATCTAGCTTCTTGAATTCTTTGTATATATTGGATATTAACCTTCTACAGGATGCAGGGTTGGTAAAGATCTTTTCCCAATTTGTTGGCTGCCATTTTGCCCTATTGACAGTGTCTTTTGCCTTACAGAAACTGTGTAATTTTATGAGGTCCCATTTGTCAATTCTTGATCTTAGAGCATAAGCTATTGGTGTTCTGTTCAGGAAATTTTCCCCTGTGCCCATGTGCTCAAGGCTCTTCCCCAGTTTCTTTTTTATTAGATTCATTGTGTCTGGTTTTATGTGGAGGCCCTTGATCCACTTGGACTTGAGCTTAGTACAAGGAGATAAGAATGGATCCATTTGTATTCTTCTGCATCCTAGCTGCCAGTTGAACCAGGACCCTTAGTTGAAAAGGCTATCTTTTTTCACTGGATGGTTTTAGCTCCTGTGTCAAAGATGAAGTGACCATAGGTGTGTGGGTTCATTTCTGGATCTTCAATTCTATTCCATTGATCTACCTGCTTGTCACTATACCAATACCATGCAGTTTTTAACACTATTGCTCTGTAGTACTGCTTGAGGTCCAGGATACTGATTCTCCCAGAAGTTTTTTTACTCTTGAGAATAGTTTTAGCTATCCTGGGTTTTTCATTATTCCAGATGAATTTGAGAATTGCTCTTTCTAACTTTATGAATAACTGAGTTGGAATTTTGATGGGCATTGCATTGAATCTGTAGATTTCTTTTGACAAGATGGCCATTTTTAATATATTAATCCTGCCAATCCACAAGCATGGAAGATTTTTCCATCTTCTGAGGTCTTCTTCAATTTCTTTCTTCAGAGACTTGAAGTTCTGGTCATACAGATCTTTCACTTGTTTGGTTAGAGTCACACCAAGATACTTTATTATGTTTGTGACTATCGTGAAGGGTGTTATTTCCCTAATTTCTTTCTCAACCTGTTTATCCTTTGAGTATAGTAAGGTTACTGATTTGTTTGAGTTAATTTTATATCCAGTCACTTTGCTGAAGTTGTTTATCAGCTGTAGGAGTTCTCTGATGGAGTATTTGGGTCGCTTAAGTATGCTATCATATCATCTGCAAATAGGAGGACCCTGTTAAACCACTCCTGGGCATATACCCAGAGGATTCCCCAACATGTAATAAGGACACATGCTCCACTCTGTTCATAGCAGCCCTATTTATAATAGCCAGAAGCTGAAAAGAACCCAGATGTCCCTCAACAGAGGAATGGATACAGAAAATGTGGTATATTTACACAATGGAATACTATCTAGCTATTAAAAACAATGAATTCATGAAATTCTTAGGCAAATGGGTGGAACTGGAAAATATCATCCTAAGTGAGGTACCCCAACCACAAAAGAACACACATTAGATGCACTCACTGATAAGTGGATATTAGTCCAGAAGCTCAGAATACCCAAGACACAATTCACATATCAAATGATGCCCAAGAAGAAGGAAGGAGAGGCCCCTGGTCCTGGAAAGGCTCAATGCAACAGTGTAGGGGAATACCAGGATAGGGAAGTGGGAGGGAGTTGATTGGGGAACAGGGGAAGGGCAGAGGGCTTATGGGACTTTTGGGGAGGGGGGAACCAGGAAAGAGGAAATCATTTGAAATGTAAATAAAGAATATATCTAATTTAAAAAAAACTTTAATTTTTGCAATTTTTGTTAATTCCTGATACTGCTCCAAGCTAAGTAAACAAATTTAGCCGTCTGGTAGTCTACTATGAACTCTGTTCTATAGGATGTACCTTCTCCTTATTCTGCAGAGATCTGTTGAGTGTATTTTCCAGCCATTCAAACTGATTTGCTGGGTCTGTCTTGTTTAGGGTCATGATATTTGGCCCATAGTACAAGTTTGTGTTTAGGCTAATGATCCTCAAGTTTGGATTGCTTGCAACTTTCTGTGAGTAAAAACCACCTGTAAAAACAAATGTAAAACATGTTAGGAACACAAACATACACATACGCAGAAACTTGGGAAAATGAATTCTACACTGTTTAAATGTTAACTGTGTAGCCTGGTGTTCTCATTGCTTTGGTAACAATCTAAGTTAACATTAACCTGAGTTAATGTCAGGACCAATATGTAAGGTTATGAAGTAAGAAGAGTTGCATCCAATATCAATATTTGGGCAGTGGGCAATGGAACTGAATATTTAAAAATAACAATTTATATTAAACAAAACTACAACTAATCAAAATACAGAGCTGTGGAACTTTGCCAAAACTGTAAGATATACAACACTACTCCTTCGCCTAATACTCAGGGATCATTGTGTGAAATGGGACACAATGAAAGCAGTGCTAAGAGGAAAATTCATAGCCCTGAGTGCCGCCAAAAAGAAACGGGAGACAGCATACACTAACAGCTTAATGGCACACCTGAAAGCCCTGGAACAAAAAGAAGCAAATACACCAAAGAGGAGTAGAAGGCAGGAAATCATCAAACTCAGGGCTGAAATCAATCAAGTAGAAACAAATAAAACCATACAAAGAATCAACAAAACGAGGAGTTGGTTCTTTGAGAAAATCAACAAGATAGATAAGCCCTTAGCCAGACTAACCAGAGGGCACAGAGATAGTATTCAAATTAATAAAATCAGAAACGAAAAGGGAGAGATAACAACAGAAACTGAGGAAATTCAAAAAATCATCAGATCCTACTACAAAAACCTGTATTCAACACAACTAGAAAATCTTGAGGAAATGGACAATTTCCTTGACAGATACCAAGTACCAAAATTAAATCAGGATCAAATAGACCATCTAAACCGTCCTATAACCCCTGAAGAAATAGAAGTCGTCATTGGAAGTCTCCCAACCAAAAAAAGCACAGGTCCAGATGGTTTTACTGCAGAATTCTATCAGACCTTCAAAGAAGACCTAACACCAATACTCTTCAAACTGTTCCACAAAATAGAGTAGAAGGATTATAAGAGCCAGGGTATCTGGGACTTTGTAAGATTGTGTCTCAAGAAATATCAGAAAAGCTACACACATGAAGTCTTACCAACATGGTTGCCTAAACATGCCTGAAGAAGGACAACATAAATAGGCACATGAACATGGAAGGGGAAAAGATCACAAGGTATCAACCTTAGACAAATAACTACAGAAAACTAAGGAATAATAAGAGGAGAAATAGTCTTCTCCAGGCCAAAAGCATACCAATTCGTTATCCAATACTAAATGCTCAGTCCTAAAAACATGTACATACTAGTAGCATTATACAGACTAAGAAACTTGTATTTATGTGTTCAGAAAGCTATATCTCCATCCATTCATCTGTTCATCTACCTACCCATCCATCCATTTATCCACATAAGTAACAACAAAGAAAGAGTCTCTGCATTGAAAGAGCAAGAAGGGACACATACATGAGAGACTTGGATTGAGGAAATGAAATGAAGAAATGATAAAATTATATTTTAATCTCAAAAAAAATACTTAATGGGCCCTGGCTTTAAATAATAGGGCTGAGGATGAGAGATGCAATGAAATATAAAATCTAAAGAATGAAGACACAGAGGGTCCTGATAGAGCACCCAGAAAAATCACATATCCAGCCCTACCCATGAATCAGTGGGGACAGACACCAAAAGATTCGTCTGATTTAGAGTGAGCCTAGTCTTTTTTTTTGTCCTGTGCCCACTCACTAAGCATCTATTTCCATGCTTTAAATCTTGTCTGATCACAGCCTCTTTAACTTCCATTTTTTACTCCATAGTCATAACACATTATAATTTCCCCCACAGTAATATTAGTGTGTGTGTGTATGTGTGTGCCCATGTACATGTGTGTGTGCACATGCATGTGTGCATGTGTATGTGCATGTAGAGGTCAGAAGCTGGTCTCTCCAGTGAAATTCATCAGATGCTATATATCTTGTTTATTGAGACAGGTACTCTCAAACTAGGCTAACTGTCAACAGAGCCCCAGAGATCCACCTCTATCTACCTCCCAAGAAGGGAAAAAACATTTTTTAAAGTTACATATTTGCAACATACCAGGCATAAGGTAAAACATTCTGCTATAGTTTAGACTTGAAATGTTTCCAAAGACCTTTCTGTGTTGAAGTACTGGTCTCAGATGATGCCCATATTCAGAGGTTGCTAAACCATAAGGGGGTATAAAAATCAATCCATTGATAAGTCAACTAAGCCATTGGAGGTAGGGAATAGTCAACTACAGGAGGAATGTCTTCAAATGGAATGTCTTGTGTCTGCTCACATTGACTCCTTGTGGTCTTTCTTGCTCTTTTTCCCCTTTCTCTCATCCTTCTTCCTTCCCTCTCTAGCTCTTTCAACTCCCCACCCCCTTTTATGGTTGACAAGAGATAAGAACATAGTCTCTAACAAATCTGTCTGTGTAGTGTGTTGGTCTGGTGCTGCTATGTATTCAAATGCTAAATACTGTATCCTGGATTCTCTGCCACAGGGCTCCATACCTAGGTTGCACAGGGAGATAGCTAGCTTCCCAGGAGTGTGGACAGACCTGTAAGTGCTGTTCAGAGGAACCCAGGGGTGGCCTGGGACTGGAGGCTTCCGATTTCTGTCTGTGCCCAGAGCTGATCCTGAGCCACACAGTTACATGCACAAATACTGCCAGGAGAGAGCTAGTCTCCCCAGGAGTAGTTACATACCTGCGAGCACAGAGCTACCCTGTACCATAGCTCTCCATACCTGAATTCTTCGAGGAGAGAACTGGTCTCCCAGGAGTACTGAAGCACAGGTTTGCAGGAGAGACAAGCCACAGTCAAAGACAGCAAGACCAGCAAACACCAGAGATAACCAGATGGTGAAAGGCAAACTCAAGAACACAAGCAATAGAAACCAAGGCTCTTTCATATCATTAGAACCTAGTTCTCCCACCACAGCGAGCCCTGGTTACCTCAACACACCAGAAAAGCAAGACGCTGATTTAAAATCACATCTCATGATGATGATCGAGAACTTGAAGAAGGATATAAATAACTACCTTAAAGAAATACAGGAGGACGCAGGTAAACAGGTAGAAGCCCTTAAAGAGAAAAAAAAATCTTTAAAGAATTACAGGAAAACACGACCAAACAGGTGAAGGAATTGAACAAATCCATCCAGGATCTAAAAATAGAACTAGAAACAATAAAGGAATCACAAAGGGAGACAAGTCTGGAGATAGAAAACCTAGGAAAGAAATCAGGGGTCATATATGCAAGCATCAACAACAGAATACAAGAGATAGAAGAGCGTTTCTCAGGTGCAGAAGATACTATAGAAAACTTTGGCACAACATTCAAAGAAAATGCAAAATGCAAAAAGCTGCTAACCCAAAACATCCAGAAAATCCAGGACACAATGAGAAAACCAAACCTAAGGATAATAGGGATAGAAGAGAGCAAAGATTTCCAACTTAAAGGGCCAGTAAATATCTTTAACAAAACTATAGAAGAAAACTTCCCTAACCCAAAGAAAGAGATGCCCATGAACATACAAAAAGCCTACAGAACTCCAAATAGATTGGACCAGAAAACAAAACTCTCAATTACCATAGATGGAGAAACTAAGATATTCCATGACAAACCAAATTTACATAATATCTTTCCACAAACCCAGCCCTACCAAGGATAATAGATGGAAAATAGTCACACAAGGAGGGAAATTACAACCTAGAAAAAGCAAGAAAGTAATCTTTTTTCAACCAATCCAAAAGAAGATAACCACACAAACATAAAAATAACATCAATAATATCAGGAACCAACAATCACTATTTCTTAAAATCTCTTAACATCAATGGACTTAATTCTTCAATAAAAAGACAAAGACTAACAGACTGGATACATAAACAGGACTCAGAATTTGCATACAGGAAATGCATCTCAGTATCAAAGATAAACACTACCTCAGGGTAAAGGGTTGGAAACAATTTTCTAAACAAATGGTCCCAGGAAACAAGCTGGAGTAGCCATTCTAATATCAGATATAATTGACTTTCAACCAACAGTCATCAAAAAAGATAAGAAAGGACACTTCATTCTCTTCAAAGGAAAAATCTACCAAGAAGAACTCTCAATTCTGGACATCTATGCACCAAATGCAAGGGCACCCATGTTCATAAAAGAAACTTTACTAAAGCTCAAAGCACACATTGAAACTCACACAATAATTGTGAGGGACTGCAACACCCCACTCTCACTAATGGTCAGATCAGGTAAACACAAAATAAATGGAGACACAGTGAAACTGACAGAAGTTATGGACCAAATGGATTTAACAGATATCTATAGAACATTTCAAAATCAAAAGAATATACATTATTCTCAGCACATCATAGTACCTTATCCAAAACTGACCATATAATCAGTCTCAAAACAGACCTCAACAGACATAAGAACATTGAAATAATCCCATACCTCCTATCATATCACTACAGACTAAGGTTGGTCTTCAATAGCAACAAAAGCAACAGAAAGCCCACATATACAAGGAAGCTGAACAATAATCTACTCAATGATAACTTGGTTAAGGAAGAAATAAAGAATGAAATTAAAGATATTTTAGAATTTAAAGAAAATGAAGTTCCAGCATAGTCAAATCTATGGGACACAATGAAAGCAGTCCTAAGAGGAAAACACATAGTTCTGAGTACCTCCAAAAACAAACTGGAGAAAGTATATACTAGCAGCTTGACAGCATATCTGAAATCTCTAGAACAAAAAGAAGCAAATATACCCAAGAGGACTAGATGACAGGAAATAATCAAACACAGGGCTGAAATCAACCAAGTAGAAACAAACAAACAAAAAAAACTATACAAAAAAAATCAACCAATCTAGTTGCTGGTTCTTTGAGAAAATCAACAAGATAGATAAACCATTAGCCAGACTAACCAGAGGTCACAGAGACAGTATCCAAATTAACAAAATCAGAAATGAAAAGGGAGATATAACAACAGAAACCGAGGAAATCCAAAAAATGATCAGATCCTATTACAAAAGCTGCTACTCAACAACACTGGAAAATCTGGATGAAATGGATTATTTCCTACACAGATACCAGGTACCAAAGTTAAATCAGGATCAGATAAATGATCTAAACAGTCCCATAACCCCTAATGAAATAGAAGCAGTCATCAATAGTCTCCCAACAAAGAAAAGCCCAGGACCAGATAGGTTTAGTGCTGAGATCTATCAGACCTTCGAAGAAGACCTAATGTCAATACTCTCCAAACTATTCCACAAAATAAGGAAAACTACCCAATTTGTTCTATGAAGTCACAATTACTCTGATACCTAAACCAGACAAAGACCCTACAAAGAAGGAGAACTTCAGATGAATTTCCCTTATGAATATTGATGCAAAAATACTTAATAAAATTTTCACAAATCGAATCCAAGAACATATCAAAATGACTATCCATTATGATCAAGTAGGCTTCATCCCAGGGATGCAGGGATAGTTCAATATAAGGAAATCCATCAATTTAATCCACTATATAAGCAAACTTAAAGGGAAAAAAACCATGATCATTTCATTAGATGCTGAGAAAACATTTGAAAAAAAATCCAACACCACTTTGTGATAAAAGTCTTAGAAAGAGCAGGAATTCAAGGCTCATACCTAAATAAAGTAAAAACAATACACATCAAACCAGTAGCCAACATCAAACTAAATGGAGATAAACTTGAAGCAATCCCACTAAAATCAGGCACTAGACAAGTCTGCCCACTCTCTCCCTACCTATTCAATATAGTATTCAAAGTCCTAGTCAGAGCAATTAGACAATAAAAAGAGGTCAAAAGGATACAAATTGGAAAGGAAGAATTCAAAATATCACTGTTTGCAGATGAAATGATAGTATACTTAAGTGACTCCAAAAATTCCACCAGAGAATTCCTAAACCTGATAAACAACTTCAGCAAAGTGGCTGGATACAAATTTAACTCAAACAAATCAGTGATCTTCCTCTACTCAAAGGATAAAAAAGGCTGAGAAAGAAATTAGAGAAACAATTCCCTTCACACTAGTCCCAAATAATATAAAATTCCTTGGTGTGACTCTAACTAAGTAAGTGAAAGATCTGTATGACAAGAACTTCAAGTCTCTGAAGAAAGAAATCAAAGAAGATCTCAGAAGATGGAAAGATCTCTCATTCTCATGGATTGTCAGGATTAATATAGTAAAAATGGGCATCTTGCCGAAAGCAATATAGAGACTCAATGCAATCCCCATCAAAATTCCAACTCAATTCTTCATAGAGTTAGAAAGAACAACTCTCAAATTCATCTGGAAAAACAAAAAACCCAGGATAGCTAAAACTATTCTCAAGAGTAAAAGATCCTCTGGGGGAAATCAGTATCCTGGACCTCAAACTGTACTACAGAGCAATAGTGTTAAAAACCGCATGGTATTGGTACAGTGACAGGCATGTAGATCAATGGAACAGAATTGAAGACCCAGAAATGAATCCACACTCCTATGGTCACTTGATCTTTGACAAAGGAGCTAAAACCATCCAGTGGAAAAAAGATAGCCTTTTCAACAAATGGTGCTGGCTCAACTGGAGGTCAACATGCAGAAGAATGCAAATTGACCCATTCTTATCTCCTTGCACTAAGCTCAATTCCAAGTGGATCAAGGACCTCCACATAAAACCAGACACATTGAAACTAATAGAAAGGAAACTAGGGAGGAACCTTGAACATATGGGCACAGGGGAGAATTTCCTGAACAGAACTCCAATAGCTTATGCTCTAAGATCAAGAATTGACAAATGAAACCTCATTAAATTACAAAGTTTTTGCAAGGCAAAAGACACTGTCAAAAAGACAAAGCGGCAACCAACTAACTGGGAAAGGATCTTTACCAACCCTATATCCGATAGAGGGCTATATCCAATATATACAAAGAACTCAAGAAGTTAAACTCCAGAGAAGCAAGTAACCCTATTAAAAATGGGGTACTGAGCTAAACAAAGAGTTCTCACCTGAAGAATATCTAATGGCTGAGAAGCACCTAAAGAGATGTTCATCATCCTTAGTCATTAGGGAAATGCAAATCAAAACAACCCTGAGATTCCATCTCACACCAGTCAGAATGGCTAAGATCAAAAACACAGGAGACAGCAGTTGTTGGAGAGGATGTGGAGAAAGAGGAACACTCCTCCACTGCTGGTGGGATTGCAAGCTGGTACAACCACTCTGGAAAGCAGGCTGGCTGTTCCTCAGAAAACTGGGCAAGACACTCCCGGAGGATCCTGTTATATACCACTCCTGGGCATATACCCAGAGGCTTTACCTGCATGCAATAAGGACACATGCTCCACTATGTTCATAGCAGCCTTACTTATAATAGCCAGAAGCTGGAAAGAACCCAGATGTCCCTCAACGGAGGAATGGATTCAGAAGATGTGGTATATCTACACAATGGAATACTACTCTGCAATTAAAAACAATGAATTCATGGAATTCCTAGGCAAATGGTCAGAACTTGAAAATATCATCCTTAGTGAGGTAACCCAATCACAAAAGAACACACATGGTATGCAGTCACTGATAATGGTATATTAACCCAGAATCTCGGAATACCCTAGACACAATTTGCATATCAATATATTTCCAAGAAGATGGAAGGAGAGACCCTGGTCCTGGAAAGACTGGATGTAGGGGAATGCCAGGACAGAGAAGTGAGAGGGTGTTGAATGGGGAAAAGAGGGAGGGAAGGGGGCTTATGGGACTTTCGGGGAGGGAGGAAACGGGAAAGGGGAAATGATTTTGAATGTAAATAAAAAAAAACTTAGAAAAACAAACAAACAACAACAAAAAAAAAAAGAAAATAATTCCAAATAAAACTCACCAAAGTTGTTAAAAAAAAAATGAGCTAGTTGAGAGTCTGACTAGCAAAAGCCTAAGCTTTGAAATTGCAGAAGGTCTCTGTGACTGTTTGGGGATCTAGTTAAGGAATAACTGCCACCATATTAATTTCCAGCATTAACTATTATAAAGATGGTATTCGTAATCATTTTTTATACTTCTGCTATAGCATTTTGGCTTCAACAGGAACCTAAAGCATTGTGACTAGAAGACCATGAATCAATGGACCTTTGAAAGCAACAACTCTTTGAATGAATTTTCCTCCCTTATGTTGTATATCTCTTAAGTATTTTATCACAGTGTTGAATGCTACTAAGCATGCATTACTATTTCTTTTTTTTTAAAGATTTATTTATTTATTATATGTAAGTACACTGTAGCTGTCTTCAGACACACCAGAAAAGGGCGTCAGATCTCATTACAGATGGTTGTGAGCCACCATGTGGTTGCTGGGATTTGAACTCAGGACCTTTGGAAGAGCAGTTGGTGCTCTTAACCACTGAGCCATCTCTCCAGCCCTGCATTACTATTTCAAAAGAAAGAAATGGGCAAGTAACAAAGAAGGCTCAGACAAAAGCAAGATGGACACCCAGCAGGATAAATCCTAAATCCTAAATCTGCATCTGACATCTACTATACTTGGCAGTGGGGTATCAGCTCCAACTGAGCAGCCCTATGACCTTCCTGACTGCATGTCACATGACTTCCCCCAGGCTAGCGCATTTGCATCTTCCCTTGGATGACATTCCACATTCCTGGCATTGTCACTTCTGTCCTCTCCATGCAGCTTCACTCTGCAGCTTCCCACATCATCTTCTCAGGGGCTGCCCATGGGAAGGGGAAGGGAGACTCCACCCAGGGAACTCTTCAAAACATCTCAAGGCACACATGAAAACCTTAGTTATTCTCACATCACTAGCTGTTCCTTCATAACCTAAGCTTTTAGGGTTAAAAGTATCTAGACTGTCTTCTCAATCCATTTTCCAATTAAAATCATACACTTTTATTTGTATTCATATTCAAAAATTCAGCCTTTGCTTCATGTGGAACATCTTGGTTGAGAATGGAACAAGAAGGCAAAGGATAAACAGGATAAACAGTTTCATGTGTGTCCTAAGGCCACATCGTGATTTACTTTCATTCATACAAAGTGGGTACAGAAACTATCTAGAACTGGAAAACTCAAAGAAATATAGAAGATTTAAGCCTAAACAAATAATGAAAAGGGGAGCAAAAGTGTCTCACTAACCTTTCTTTAATGTGCTAATAGCTTCTTCATCCAGCCAGGGTTTCCAGAGGTCAGCTACAGCACTGTAAACCTTACTGGTGACTATTGGCAGCTGGTCCTGGCCACAAAGAAGATAATCCTCAATTGAAATTCTAAAGGCATTTGGATTCATTAATGCAAATATTGCTTGAGTGCTGTCTATGTTAGTCCTCTGTAGGCTCAAGGGTAAATTTAGTATTTAATGAATTCATAACCTAGCTGGGAAAAAAACAGACAAAGGGTGATAGGCTAACTTTAGGACGTGTTGCCAAATGCTACCATAGAGGTCCTGGGAGCACAAAACAAGAACATGCCATGAAAGGAACGAAGGCAGCATTTAAAGTAAGATTGAGCAACAATTTCAAGTTGACCTTAAAGCAAAACAAATTGTGGGACATAAATACAGTTCAGAGGTGTATGCTATGTGCAGACAGAAGCTCATGCTTAGTGGCTGAGCAGTGGTTAGGTGGACGATGAGATAAAGAATTATATTCATAAGACAATGATGGTAAGATTGAACCTGAGCAGGCAAGACTGGAGTAGCTTGCAGTAAGACAGGAGAAAGTTCAGCAACTTAATATTTTAATAAAGCCATTTAGAATATTATTATAAAGCTGCACAATTCCTTCAAGATTCAGATGTATACATGCTTGCTTTTGACTTACACCAGTTTCTTTGTGGCAGGCTGAGTTGCAACAACATATTGTGAATTTTAAATAATAAAATATATAAAAATATAAGAACTGAAGAAGATGGCTCAGCAATTAAGAATATGTATTTCAGAGGCCTGACATTGATTTCCAGAAGCCATGTTGAGTAGTTTAAAACTGAATGTAACTCCAATCCCAAAGGATCTGATGTCCCTGACCTCTTTGGCCATCCATATTGATAAACGCACACACACACACACACACACACACACACACACACACACACACACAGAGAGAGAGAGAGAGAGAGAGAGAGAGAGAGAGAGAGAGAGAGAAGAGAAAGGTGAGGAATTTTTTAATATATATATTACATAAAATTTATCCTAAAGTAGCTCCTTACCATTTTATCATAAAGTGTCATTTTTATATTAACAATCACTCTGAGTTTTCCAATATTAAATATAGAGATGTTGAGCACCAGATTAATAAGGTAAGCAGTTCAAAAAGTTGTCAATTACAGAGTCCCCCTAACCCCCATGTCTATCGACTACCACTTTAACATCCAGTTGACTATGCATCAGTCAGTCTTCCAGTTCTTTAGCTGAGACCTGACTATCACTGAGAAATGAGCTATAATTGGAAGGGACATAACCCATGAGGTTGGTAGAACCTGTCTTATCCATGAAGAAGGAACTAGAAACCCTGGTCCACACTGCATAAACAGTAATGGGAAAGGATTCCTGGATACGTTATATGATTCTGATGACTAGCTGAGGTGGTTGTACATCTCTGTTCATGTTTACAGAGTAACAGTGCAGGTTTAAAGGCTTTTAATGGAGAAATTGTACACAAATTTTACACTAGTGCTCTCTAAAATGTGGCCTAGATAGCAGTCCTAAGAAGAATCTGCTCTGAAATTTTATGTGATATTTGATATATCTAAAACTGTGAGGTGAAAGTGTGCAAGGGGTACAAGAGTAGCTGGGCATGGAAGAAAGGATGCAAATGATATAAATACAGTACTCATGTACGAAACAGTCCAAACAAGCTCATATCAGAAGAGCGTGGCAGTGTAAGTCTTTAATCATGGCATTCTAGAGGCGGAGGCAGAAACAAAAATAAATAGTAGGAAAACACACACACACACACACACACACACACACACACGCACACACCCACCCACACACACACACACACACACACACACACACACACAAGATAGGAATTGGAAATCAAGTTCAGCAGGACAGAACATGCTTAGTTTGTGGGAGACCAGGATTTAGGATGTGGGAGGTCCTGGAATAAAACTCCAGTAAGTTTAAATCCATAAGCTAGAAATAGGAAAAAAATATAATTTGTAATTATGAAATCAAATGTGCCTATAGATAGGACAATTTATAGAAGAGAGTATTTATATCTTTCACTTCCTTTAAGATTTGGCTTGAAAGATGAAGATGAAATAAAATGAAGCCTCAAGAAAATTCTGAAAGAATTCATCTAGGCGATGGGATAATCACATTATGAGGGCTTCTGAGGTGCCAGAAAATATAATCTTTGTATATTATCACTAATTTGCACAAGAACTTTGCAAGGCAAATACTGTCTCTTTTGTTTATAAATGAGTGACCTACATACAAGAGATATGTGAATTACCCAAGACTAAGCAAGATCTCTGAATGGGGGAGGATAGAACTATAAATTCTCATGAACAAATTTCTAAAGAAACTGAGTTTACAGAGCTGTAATAGAACCTTGAACCATGACTGAGAACACACAGATATCTTAACATATGGCTTCTATGAGCGACTGGAGCCAGGTCACATCAGCATTGAATATTCTGGAAATAATTTTTTGCCTTGACTCACTCCACATCTAAATCAGATAAGCTGGTTTGGAATATAGACCTGCCCTTTGGTTGTTTTAATAGTCTTTTAAATTGTGTCTTTAAATCACAATCTATCTTAAATCAGAAGGTGATGATTTTCCTATGTCTAACAGATTCTGAAAAATGTCAGTATTCACCTTGCCTTGCCAAGCCTATCATGGAACTCAGGTTGGGAAAATTGAAGCAACTTATAACAGAAAAGGGGGAATTAATAATTCACAAACTATGTGATTTGCTCCTAAGATGCTTTATTGACAAATTTTTTTTTGGATTTTGTTTTAAAATCTTCTGAAATCACCTAAAGCCTTCCTTGATGGTTATCACAGCAGTGCTTCTTTATATGCTACCTAGCACTGTCACATCATTGACACTAGTAATAAGGAAATCATCTCAGCACTTCTGGAAGCTGAAGTCAGTTTTACCTGTGGCCAGTAGTCATGATTGCCCAGTGAAGGGAAAACCTGGAGGTTTGGAAACAGGTTCTGAACAGTCATTGTCATGTTAGTGATCACCTCTATAACAGTGCCTGTGGAAAGTTCAGGTACTGGAACATGAGGTGGGCTATCCCTGAAAAAGAGACAGAAATGTGAAGAGCAAAATCCCTAGATGTATGCATAAATTGCTGTAGTTATCACTATAGATGTCCACTTTAGAATAACAAGTTAAAATTGGAGTCAAAGAGTAGCCAGTGGCAATAGTGTGCTCACAGTCCCAGTTGTTCAGTAGACTGAAACAAGGGACGGTTTAAGCCCAGTACTTCAAGATCAGCTTGAACTTAGTAGCAAACTCAACCTCAAAAGAGGGTGGGGTGGAATGAGATAAACTACTTCTCTACAATAATTGTATAAAAACAGGGTTGGACAGGGAGTAGTACAAGAAATTCCAGCCTATTTCACTGCCTGGCTGAAGATTTATAAGAAACACCACAGGATCAGCAATCTAATAGATTCAAATATTAGTTTTACCAACAAGTAACCTATATATACATAGGCAAGTTGTTGAGAATCTTGGTGAATCATTTCCTTGCCTCTAATATGGAAATAATGATCTAGAGATCTAAAGATTAGTATAAGATTTATTAGTATTAATAATATTAATTAAATATAAACTATATATTTAATATATAATATATTTATATATAAATTAATATAGAGATATAAAGATTAATACGTTTCAGAATAGAAATGAATTAAAACAGTACTCTACACACAAAGTAAATACCTTATAAGGATAAGCAATAGTCTTTATTTCAGTAACTAGAAATATAATCCTTCCTACAGTATTCTGATGGATGAAACTAGTTAGTTATCTATAAAATGAAGCTTCACAAAATGGTCATCATAGGTTAACATCCATTGTTATATTTTGTTCTTACTGATTTAATCAAAAATTATTGTCATATTAATTAATATTATAAGATACTGATCCAAGTGTGTTATTTATGGAGTCATCTCTTAGTTATCACAAACATATTTACAAAGTCTATACTACAAAAAAACCTCACAAGATTTCTAAAATTGTTTTTATTACTAATAGTGTTGACTAATGTGACCTAGTAGTGTTATATAACATTTTATTAATTCTGACAGCTTCACATATGCATATGTTACTTTGATTATACTCACTTCCCATTCTCCCCACTAACTTCTCCTAGATTCATACCCATCTCCCTGTCACCCCCAATTTCATGTCCCCTCTTTTTTCTTTTTAACTCACTGACCCATGCGATGATTCTCATAGATACTCATGCATAAGAGGGCTTCCAGTGGTAAAGACCAACATGTTTTAACATATATAATTTGTAATGAAATTTAGTGCACTCATGAAGACTATCACACTGTAGGTCAATACTATATAATTAAGAGTTTATTTATCTACTTACCCTGTCCATATCATGAAAGATGCTTCTTGTCCTGAATTCTTAATAAAATCAAAGGCTGACAAAATAAGTTGATATGGAGAGTCACACAGGACATCTCCAAAAGGGCCAGGATTGGAGGCATTTGCACCTTTAGATGAAGCACACACCTTGGTACGGTCATCTGTAATGTGGTAAGTAGGGTCTAGATGTAAGTCAGTCACGTGCCAAAACTGCCCTGTTGGTTAGAAAAGAAATACTGATAAATTTGTGTTTAGAGTAAGACCAAGACACCTGACTGCCTCCTGGCACAACTTCAGTGTTCCTTACACCATGAAGTTAAGTGTAACTCTCTCCTGTGAGATGGAGCAACTTCAAATAGCAGAAGAGCATACAACTTAGAAATGTGAAAACAACAAGCCCAGAATTAATATGGCTACTCCACCAAGACTGTAGTAAATATTAGGCTGCACAGCGAGATGTTTGGGGCCACCTGTTTGAGAACTGTGTCTCCATATCATGTCTTCTTGCAGAATTTGAGATTTCACAAATTATTTGCTTTACTCATGTAGAAAAACAATGAGATATTATCTACTTTGCCAAGACTGAACAAATAAGTAGAGGGCAGAATAAGGAAATGTTTATCTCAGTTAATTTGTATATGCTTTCTCTCAGCGTTAAAAGAAAAAAAGAGCATAAATCCTTAAGGTCCCTGTGACAGATATAGGATCACTGATACATTCCTAAAAGCTAATTAATCAGAGGTATGACCATCTCTGTACTCATTGTTAATATTGTGGGAAGCAATTTTTCAAAGAGAATTTTCCTATTGGGCTCAGGGAAAAGTCAATTTTTTTGACAGCAATTCTACTTGGAAATCATATTAAGAAATATTACTGCATTGAAATAATTATTAGAACAAATTGTATCTTTCATACTGAGTCAGTGTTTTATGATAGGTGTGGTATTAAAAAATTTATTATTTAAATAGGTGTTCATATATTTATTTTATATATTAATATTTTATTTCACTGATATTCATATTATTTATTACTATCTTTAATTAATTATATTTATATATATTTAATTTTAAATATATATTTAATTTTAATTTATATATATTTAAATATATATTTATATATTGTATTATATATAATAATTTAATTATATCAGTTATCATTTATTCCCATATCTTACATAATTATATTATATAATTAATATATAATTTAATATATTATGTAATATATGTAAATTAATATATAGTATATAATATATAATTTAATTATGCTAATTTTATTCACACTGTATATATGTATATATATGAAGTTGAATTCATCATTTTGAACTTATAGTAGAGAAACTAATTCTAGATATGTTTTGAATAAAAAATGTCCCTCATAAGCTCAGGTATTTGGATATTTAGTCCCCGGTTGGTGGAGAAATCAAGGAACCTTCAGGAGGTGGAGCCTTAGTGCAAGAACTGTGTCATAGGGAGGGTTTTGAAAGTGCTTAGCCTCATCCTGTCTTTGCTTTGCATTTATGGTTGAAAGTGTGACCACTGAGCCCCTGTGCCACACCCTCCTATCCTTCTGGGACTATAAGACCAAATAAAAATAAACTTTTCCTTCTAGAAAGTGGCTTGGTCATGGTATTTTATCACAGCAATGAAAGATAACTAATATACCAGGTCAAGTAGGAAAGTTGGTGAGTATTTGCAGCTTATATGATCTTCATATAAGAGAGTCCATATGTTTGAGAGCCCTCAAGTTTCCATATATAATCTACATATAAACTCAATATCTGTGTAGCTTTCTCATATATAATTAACTTCTTTAATGCTGAGATTTGATCCCAACTTCAATACTCATGTATTTTTGTTATTGTTTGTGTGTCTGTTTTTCTTACTTTTCTGAAAGTTTGGAAATCTTTAGAACTTCAGAACTAAATTTTGGAATCACAAACAAGGAAACATTTCCTTTATCTTAATTTAACTACTGTATTTATTTAGTGAGTATATTTTATGTATTTTTCCTGATTGTTCTCTTTAAGTGCTCTTCAAAATAGCTTTCCATAAGTGCTGCCAAACCATGTTTAAGAGTTTTGAACTCACTCTGATTCTAATGTACATATGAAACATATCAGAAGAAACATAGTGAAAGAAATGGAATGCAAACTTTTGAAATCAATGCAAATGTGATAATACTTAAACACCATTGGAAAAAAACATTGAAAACAGTCACAACGATGTACTGATTGTTAATTTGGCACAATCTAGAATCCTCTGGGAAAGGCATAACAACAAGGGCTTCTCTACATCGGGTTGCTTTGGAGCATGCCTATGAGAAACTTAGTCTTGATGTGGACATCACAGTGGACAACACTAGTCCCCAGACAGGTGATCCTGGATTGTATTCGTGTAGAAAGGACTGAACACACGCCAAGTATGCATTCTTTATTCTCTCTCTGCTCTAGACTGTGAATGCTGACTAGCTGTTTTAAGTTCCTGCTCAGACATCCCAGCTGCTGTGGCAGGAAACGTTCATAAACCCCAAAAGGCCACCAAGGAGCTGATTCTGATGCAATCACATTAGGGTCTCTTGTTCAAGCTTGAGCTTGGGCTCCCCACCAACCCTGACACAGCAGGAAGGTGGAGTACTGAGCCTAGTTTTAGGAAAGTATTTATGGAGGCAAGAAAGGGGTATCTAGCCTGGTATACACCTGATTGGGGGGCTATTATGACTTTTTAGCCCCATAATTGGCTAGTGTTGGGAGCCAAATCATAAACTTAATTTTTGCTTTTTTCCTGATTGGTGGTTGTTAGGAAATGAAGTGTCAGGGCAGGCTTGTAATCTGGAGGTGTACATTTGTTGGGGAATAACCTGGAAACTGGTGCTAGACAGAGGTTTTGTTGGAGGTAACCTGGAAACTGGTGTTAAACACAGGTCTTGTTGGGGGATAGCCTGGAAACTGGTGTTAGGTACCGACCTGTTAGTTTAACCTTAGGTCAGATAATCTAGGATGGAGTCTGAACTCAAAAGATTTGGTCTCTCACTAGCAATAATGGGTCAACCATTTGACTATAGCCTCAGAAATGAAATGAGAACTACAGTGTACTTGCTAAGTAGCAAAAATGAGTTTTCATATTGGTGGTCATTTCTTGCCAGTGCCAGCATAATTTTATAACAAGGAAAAACAGAAGACATGAAATCCGGATGAAAATTGATGTAAAATCGTTTATGTGGTCAACTACTCAATACTTAAGCATGATTTGAAAATATCAGTGAGCAGTAATTTCTTTCATTTTACAAAGCAGAAAATGCTCTATACTTTAGCTTGAGTTCAGATCCACTCTATCTAGCACTCAAAGCAGAAAAAGGCAGTTAGATTGGAATTATCATGCAAGTTGCCTGTTTGAGGGGTATATTGACTGCATCTCAGTTTTGTGACAACCAGTGCTTATATTGTTTGTAGACTGTCAATATTCAGTAACTACACAGAAAACAGATTGTTGTCAGAATCAGACAGCCTGACTTCCAACATAAGTGGGTAGCACCCAGTAATTAGACTGTATGATCTTGGCTTGTTTCATCTGTCACATGGAAAAAGTAATGGCAGCCTTTTTTTTTTTTGGTATTTTATTTATTTACATTTCAAATGTTATTCCCTTTCTCGACTTCCCCTCTGGAAACTCCCTATCGAATCCTCCCTCCCCCTGCTTCTATGAGGGTGCTCACCCACCCACCTACCCACTCCTGCCTCCCATCCTAGCATTCCCCTACACTGATGCATTGAGCCTTCCCAGGACCAAGGGTCTCTCCTCCCATTGATGTCTGACAAGACCATCCTCTGCTACATATATGACTGGAGCTATGGGTCCCTCCATGAGTACTCTTTGATTGGTGATTTAGTTCCTGGGAGCTCTAGGGGTTCTGGTTGGTTGATATTGTTCTTTCTACAGGTTGCAAATCCCTTCAGTTCCTTCAGTCCTTTATCTAACTCCTCCATTTGGGACCCCATGATCAGTCTAATGGTTGGCTGAGAGCATCTGCTTCTGTATTTGTCAGGCTCTGGCAGAACCTCTCACGAGACAGCTGTATCAGTCTCCTGTTAATAAGCACTTCTTGGCATCTGCAATAGTGTCTGGGTTTGGTGTCTGTATATGGGATGGATCCCCAGGTGGAGCAATCTCTAGATGGCCTTTCCTTTAGTCTCTGCCCCAACAAGGACAAATGTTCCACTAAGTTCATGGCAGCCTTCTTTAAAATAGTCGGAAGCTGGAAAGAACCCAGATGTCCTTCAACAGAGGAATGGATACAGAAAATGTGGTTCATTTACACAATGGAGTACTCCTCAGCTATTAAAAACAATGAACTAATGGAATTCTTAGGCAAATAGATAAAGTATCATCCTTAGTGAGTTAACCCAGTTACAAAAGAACACACATGGTATGCACTCATTGATAAGTGGATATTACTCCAAAAGTTCGAAATATCCAAGATACAGTTCACAGACCATATGAAGCTCAAGAAGAAGGAAGACCAAAGGGTAGATGCTTCAGTCCTTCTAAAAAGAGGAAACAAAATACTCAAGGGAGCCTTTAAGTTGCTTTTAAAAGATTCTTTAAGCCCTCAGAAAGCATGTGACACTGAACAAGCTACGTGTTAGTTTTACTATCATTATTTTATAAAACCTGCAATCTGACATTGAACTTTCCCATCTGCATGCAACCGTTCAATTTCATCCAGTACTTATGACATGTTTAGTACTATTTTATAAGCTTTTCATCATTATCATCAAACAAAATAGACAGGAAACTTGAACACACAGAGATTAAACTGAAGTCATGTATCATAAAGAAAAGGACTGAAACTGGTTCAGGGATCATACTTCAGAACCCATGTTGCCTTTGATCACTGTACAATGCCTCTTACATACTTAGTCAAATAAGCTGCCTTGCACCAAAGTAGATAATGACATCTACACGTAAGGTAGACTGAGGATTAAGGTAAATGAGATCATGAAAGGATTAAATTTTCATAATCCAAAACCTGAAGTGGATTTAGAGCACATCCCTCTGGCATAATTCAGTACTTGGTTCACAGAGCTTTAAGAACAGGAATAAGTTTGACAGAGTGGGCCCTTAACAAAGATTCTTTAATTTTATTATTAATGACATTTAGGCAAAGGCACATTTCAGGATTCCCTTCAGATCACAGGACCAGGCAATGAAAGCTGAGCTAGAACCAGTTTCTCCAGATGCCAAGGTGCTATTTCTACCACATCACATTGTTGGATAGACAAATGAGGGGGTAAATAGGTTCTAAAGGAAGGCTTTAAATGAGTCAGAACATCCTAACTCCAATAAAATTGTACATAAAGTGTGTGTGTGTGTGTGTGTGTGTGTGTGTGTGTGTGTGTGTGTGTAAGGCCGCCAATAGAACCTTACACAGTCAATAGCACACTCAAATCCAAATCTTCAGGTTCAAAGCCCAAAGTTCTTTACCAAAATTGCCTTCTTAGTCTCCAGATAAACTTTTCAAAGATTTCTCACGATATGTGTTTTCCACACGTCTACATAAGTGCTCAAATTATTTAAAGAGATACTCAAAAATTTCCGAAAATTTTTCAAAGAATGTTTAATAATTTGTCCCAGCAAACCCAGTGAACCACAATTATATGAACAATTGTATGTAGTTGTTTAAGTAGTTGTTGGTTTATCTGTTTATAATGTCAGTAGCTATATGCTAGATACACCAGCAGGTGACAGCCTACTGAATCTTTTAAAAATGAAGCCAAACACACAGAGGTAAACACCACCAGGGTGGTTGTCCTCTAGCCACATGGACTTGGCATGGAGGAAAACTAGGGCTGGGAATTTAAACACAGTTATAGAACAAGCAGAGGCCAAGTTGGGTGGAAGTTGTGGAGGGAAGTTCAAAGGGGCCAGAAGGCGAGAGGTGTTCTTGTCAAATAGAAAGCATGTAAAATAATCTATGCAATGTGAAACCAGAGTCAACAAAACAGGTTAGTCTCTCTCCCTCCCCTACCAAAACAGGAAGATATCGGTAGAAGACTCACATGATCCCAGGGCAAAGTTTCATGAACTCCTTCAGCAATTAATTCATTAAAACCAAAGGCGAATTTACCTGTGGTGCAGCCTGAGACATTTCCAGGTCAAAAATCCTGAGCAGTCACAAATTTAAATAACACATTTCTAGCAATATAAAAACACAAGGCAGTCACATACATACACATTCTGGGGGCAATTTCTGTTACGGGTGTTATTTGCCAGAGTTGACAAACCAGACACACAGGTGTGGCTTGTAAAAAGCTTGACAGTGAAGTCAGGCGGACTTCACTCATAAGCAAAGAGAAGGGATCCCCTGAACCCCATTCAGGGATGTCCTGTGCCGATCAGAGGCAGGCATGGAAAGGGGACAGACAGCAGAAGAGTTTCAGTTCTGAGCACAGCTGAAAGTCTCAAGGACAGCTATCTCCCCAAATCAAAACAGAATCCCCCAACTAGAGCAACTATTTTTAAATGAAGCTAGGGAGATGAGGGAGGGGAGTGTCACCTTAAATTTTAAAACCCAGAAGGCATCCTACAGTCTTACTAAAAATGCTTGGACTGGAGAGGGATTTTCTAAATTGAAAGAGATTAAGAGTCTGGATCCAGTACTTTTGGAGTGGGGCTTAACATACCGATTTTTTTTTTTTCTTCACCAAGTTTGGAAGCTGCTACTGCTGGGGAAAAGAGGATTGAGGGGGTAGGGAGGGGCATGCCATGATTACAGAAACAGAATAATAGGCACCCGGCTAAGTGTTAAACAGAACTGATCACAATGCCAGGACCCAAGTACACCAAGGGATACGAAAGGTTCACAAGTTTTACGTTTCCTCTGGAAGAAACCAGAGGCCTCGGAGACCTGAAGAGGCAGAAAAAGGCTCCGCTCCGATGTCACTAAGCAGAACAGAACAGGACTCTTGGAATAGGACTGAAACTACACCCAGATGTGGGGACCCCCGGTAGGTCCTCCTCTGCTCTGGACAGACTAGGCGATTCAGGGAGTGCCCACAGCCAATTCTGAGCTGCTTGCCCCACCAGACAACAGCTTTAAACTTTCCTCCCCTGGGAACTAAACTACCCAGACCCGGGATGTAAGCAAACGCCCAGCAGGTGGCTCCATACTGGCTCCCACGGGGCGCCCCCACCATGGCTCAGACCTAGTGACCTTGCTGTCTGGCTTTGGGCCACAGTGATCAACGTGGCCACGTCCTATGCCCAGTCGCCCACGCCCCGTCGCGACTTCGCCGACCCCCTCCACGGTCCTGTGCAGTTGCGATCGGTCCACTCACCCACAGCTGGGGCGCGATCCACGGGCTCCAGGGGCACTCCGAGCCCGGGGCCGCAGAGCCAGGCAACCAGCAGGCAGCTGAGGAAGTTGCCCAGCAACGCCATGGTGAGCGGAGGCCACAGCCCCAGGAGACTGGACTAGAGCTAGGGCGCCGCTGGGACCCGCAGGCCCTGGGGGTGGAGAGGAGGACAGAGTCTTTCCTTGTGTTGACGCCCAGCAGATCACGTGTAATATCAGATTCCCCTGAGCATGAGTTCTTCTGACCTTCTGGACTCTTTTATTTTAATATACTTCCTTATTTTTTTAGGTCAGTGGAAAAGAATGCCCTTGCTCCAACCCCATACCTGTTTTCTTCCCTGAACGCCAGGAGAGCCTACCTGACAGGGCCACTTAGCAGAGGTACTTGAAAGGGCAGGGGAACGCTGAAGTGTGGTTAAGACATTTGAGTATGAGAATGGGTTTGGATTTCCTCAATATCTGCACTAACTGGGATTCATGACAGATATGAAAACTCCCAAGCCTCAGGCCACCGCTGATAAATGTACAGATCAGCTGGGCTGGCAGTGTGTGGCTTCACAGTACTCCAAGGTGATGGGTAGGTGGAGTTGGCAAACTATGTCCCAGATTCACCAG
The DNA here is from genome assembly GCA_036184795.1 of Tokudaia tokunoshimensis. Classification (NCBI taxonomy): domain Eukaryota; kingdom Metazoa; phylum Chordata; class Mammalia; order Rodentia; family Muridae; genus Tokudaia; species Tokudaia tokunoshimensis. Next base: position 29,119,357 of record BTHU01000021.1, read on the forward strand.
GCTGAACTTTTTCCTTTCCACAACTGAGTTAAAGCACGTCGTCATGCAACGCAACTGGTAAATACAAATAGAGACTGTTGATTTTGTGCTCAAAAGGAAGTTTTGTAAACTATATTGACAAAGAAGCCAGAGTCCACAAACTGTTTGATATGTAGTGTTTGTCCTTTCTCTTGGCGTTTATGAGAATGTGCTCTCTTTAAAATAAAGTCAATAATTTTAATTTATAAGACTTGGGGTTTCTTTGGAGAAGAGCACACCTTTGAGAGATGCTGACCTCATAAAAGATGTGAACTGTACCATCTCGAGGAAGCTGTGCAGTGTTAAAAGATTCTGCAAAAATACTATGCTTTATCTGAGTTCAAGGTACTTATTATGGGAAGATGGGTGTTTTAGGTGAAGACTCACATTATTTTAGGATGTATCCTAATGTGGCCTCTTTAATACTCAATTGCCTTAATTTGTGTATCTTGCATACCATTTTCATGATTAAAAGAGTATCTCTATCACTTAGCTTAATTGGTCTTTCGATTCCTCCAACCCTAGAGTTAAGAATACTACATCGAAACCTTATAGTTTTACCTACTTAAATTTACATTCTTTCTAACAGGAACATAACTGGTAAATGTATTGATTTACTATTTTCTTTGTTCTGCAACTGCAAGTTTCTATAACCTATTCCATGTTGAAAAAGTCAATTAAAGAAACCAGAATCTGTGTTCTTAGCCTAGGGTCACATATATTTGGTTTAGGATACATTATTTTTGTATTTTCCTCAGGTAATTTTATCACTATATTTTACAAATATATTTTCCATCAGAGGGGAAAAAAACCCTTGTTTTATATCTACACAATTTAATGATTATATCTTATGAAAAGTGTTTTTTTTTTTTTTTGGTTTTTCGAGACAGGGTTTCTCTGTGTAGTCCTGGCTGTCCTGGAACTCACTTTGTGGACCAGGCTGGCCTCGAACTCAGAAGTCTTCCTGCCTCTGCCTCCCAAGTGCTAGGATTAAAGGCGTGCGCCACCACTGCCCGGCTAAAGTTGTTTTTTTTTAATGGACACTAAGTTTCCTTTCAGATCCTGGTGGACTCCTCCAAGGTTTGCTACATCATTGGGGTGATTCAAAGCAGTTCCAGAACCACACATGCTTCCCAGCAACAGACACGGTCACTTCTGCAATTTCTCAGTCTACATTCTAAAGAGTACAGGGAGAGTGAATCTGAAAACTGGTGCTAAGCTTGATATGGAGAGCAATTTATTAGGAAGATAGCATGGGTTTGAACATTTTAAAAGAACGTAAACTAATGATTAGAAGACAAGTTTTGCTCATTATTGTGGTGAGTCAGCCAAAGATGATCACTCAGACACAATTGAGAGCTGATTGCAAGCCTTTATTCCAGCTAGTTGGAACTATGTTCAAGTGTTCCAGACTTAAGCAAGTCTTTTAAGGAGAAAAACCATATCCTGGTATCCCACTTTGCACCAGCAGAGGTAGGTTCACAAGCAGTTTAACAGATGCCACAAAAAGTTGGCTGGGGCATCTTGACCTTAGGTCCTACCACAGAGTTGAGTAAATTCCCACTGGATTCTCCACTGAAAAGATCAAATTCTAGTTAAACCTGAAATGGCCTCAGTAAGAATACAAGATGGAGAAACCTCAGCAGTGTCTTGCCCTGTCAAATATTGTTTTTCAACTTCTAAGACATATTATAGGAAGTAAGTTGGTTGTGAAATAACTTCAGTTAAGACACACAACGCAGCGCGCACATGGTGAAACCTTAGAAATGCTCTAGAACCTAAACTGATAATGTTTTAAGTGAGTGATGGACATTGCAGCCTCCTTCTTACTCACTAAGAAGCTCAAGCCTTCAGTATCCCACACACTGATATACCTGCAGTGTAAGCCTACACCTGTAGATCTCCAGACCCCATGTATTTGTGTTTATCTGCACCAGGGAAAATGTGAGATAAAGGCCAAAAAATAAATAAATAAATAAATAAATAAATTCTGATGACTGACTCTCAGTGGTTTTCATCTCTGTTGTAATGAAAACACGAAACCAAAAGTGTTCAGAGAAGGTTTCTTAGTCTGTGTTTTATTGTTGTGAATAGACATCAAGGCCACAGCAACACATATAAAAGAAAACATTTCGTTGGTGCTTGCTTATAGTTTCAGAAATGTAATTCATTCTCACCAAGCATGCATGTAGATATGCTAGAATTAACTGAGAAGACAAAGAATCCTTTCAAATAGTGCCACTCCATAAGCATTATGAACTCATGGGGATTATTAATATTAAAACCACTACAGAAGTAAAGTTTTCTTTTCTAGATTATAGTCCATCATTAAGGGAAGTCTGGTCGAGAACTTAAGGTGGAGCTTGAAGCAGAAACATAGAGTGATACTGGCTCTTGCACACACTCAGTGAACTTTCTTATAGAACTCAAGTCCACAGGCCCAGGGAATGGCTCACCCACACTGGGCTGTGTCTTCCTTTATCAATTAACAACCAAGACCCCACATACATGTCCATTGGCCAATCTGATTTGGGCAATCTCTCAATGAGGCTCCTCTTCTCAAGTAAACCTAAGCAATGCTAAGTTGACAGTTAACGCTAACCAGTACAATGGTCTATGAGTGGATTTCATACAACAACTTTTAGGTTAGTTTATAAATTTGAGAACTTTGAATTTCAAAAGTGTTGTTTCCTCAATCTCTTGGTCTATTTGCCCTTGGTCTTGGGAAATATCCCCCTTTTCTTTAACAATGTGACGGGGAGTGAGCTTAAAGTTATAATATCTACAGACTATTAAGTGAAATAGAATTTGGTTTTGTGATGGTTTATATATGCTTGGCTAAGGGAGTGGCACTATTAGAAGGTGTGGCCTTTATGGAGTAAGTGTGTCACTGTGGGTGTGGGCTTAAGATCCTCATCCTAGCTGCCTGAAAGTCAGTATCCTGTTAGCATCCTTCAGATGAAGAAGTAGATCTCTCAGCTCCTCCTTGCACCATGCCTGCCTGGATGCTACCATGCTCCCACCTTGATGATAATGGACTGAATCTCTGAACCCGTAAGCCAGCCCCAATTAAATGTTGTCCTTCTAAGAGTTGTCTTGGTCATGGTGTCTGTTCACAGCAGTAAAAGCCTAACTAAGACAGGTTTGAAGAAAAATGAGACCCAAATACATTTAAAATTTTAAGAAGTAGAAATATCTATTAATTTTTCTATAAATATACATGAGGCATGCCAGTGCAGCCCTTGATCTCTTATAACACTGTGATGTTATTTCCTACTCCCACCCACACACCTTTCCATTCTTTAATGTTTGGAAATCAATACCAATAGACTGTGTTTTCACTTACTCACAATGCACCCTTAATGCAACAGGTCAGAGTCAATGCTTTCAAAGCAAGAGTCAGGAACTCTTGCCTGCAGGAGAGATGGTGGCTGTTAGAGACATGGAATGAACTCATTATCAAAGTACTGCTTTGTATTTTTAAAGAGAGTAGATCCTCCAGGCCCAGAAACCTTAGCTAGATAATCTTACTTTGACACTAATAATTGCACATCCAAATGCCTAATTTTGAATTTCTTTGTTGTATATTAAAGGGCATAGTGAGTGGCTAAAGAGGCAGCTCAATGCTGAGGAACACTTATTCTCCTTCAGAGGACTAGAGTTTGGTTCCCCACACCACCAACTCTGGTTCCTCACAACCACCTATAACTCCAGCTGCAGATAACCTGACACCTTCTTCTGACATCTGCAGACATTCACATGCACACACACAAGTGCACACACACACACACACACACACACACCACAATTATAAAACATTTTAAAGTGCACATTGAGTATCTATCTCCAGAATAGAAATAAGAAATTCAAAATGCTCCAAAATCCAGAACTCTCATGACACCACCAATGGGAAATTCCATCCCTGACCTTAACATGGAAGATTTTAGTGCAAGTGCATTGAATTATTTTAGCAGATCCAAATGCATGTGCATTGAATTATTTTACAAAATTACCTTCAAGTATGTGAGAAAGGGACTTGTGAAACATAAAGCGATTTTGGGTTTGGATCACATTTCTAAGATAACTTATTGTGTGTATCCTAAAATCTAATACACTTTTTTTCTTCCCAAGTATTATGGGTAAGGAATATTGAACCTGTCCAATAGCAACCAGGTACTGATATGGTTGTAGTGAACTACAAAAATGAAAGGACATTTCCTCACATTTTATATTTTGACTTTGAATTGACTTATAAAAACTCAATGAAATCACAAGGTTGCAGTTTTCTTTTAGAATAAAACTGAGCTGAAATGCTGATTTCTAAGAGGACATTAAGAGAAACACTGAAGTTTGCCATTCTCAGTATTATTTCCTCCTCACAAGAACTTAGCCATACAACTTTGATCCTTGGCTTCCTCTATTAGTAAATAACAACAGCATTCCCTGCCTCGCTTTAAATCATAGGCTGAGAAAAAGACTCAAGAGCATTTTACAAGTAATAAATTTCAGTCATGTTTATGTGTAATGTACATAGCAAATGAAAACCAGCTATAAAATGTTATTTGGTTCAGTTTCGTCAACTTTGTTCTAATTACCCACCCCCAGAAAAAAAGTGGAATTGGAACACTTCCATGGATTCTCTATATATACTTCGTTTTACCAGTCTTGACTTAGTGAAGTTCAGTGTAGCGAAGTGTTTGTAGGTTCGTGCTAAGAGTGGAGGATAAAATCAACTTCTTTTTTCTAATTGTCTTTGCTATAAAACTTTGACAAATGGCACAGCAATTCCATGGCACTGGATTATGTTTACCTTTTGTCACATGTTAAAGCCTTTTTTTTTCCTTTATACTGCAAAAGATCATTTTTGTAGCCTTACTCACTATAACCAACTTCCTTAGGTTGAACTTATTAATGAATTTATTAATTCCAGGTTCTTCATTGTAGTCTCAAAAATGTGGCCTCTCTATATTTTTCTGGGTCACCCAGTTATCTTATGAATGTGTATTTTATACAAGATACAAGACTTTTTCACGTCTTATTTTGCACTATAAGAAAGGCTGCTGTATGGAAAACTCTCTAGTAGACAGTTTCAAGATAGATTGATGGCATTAAAAATGACAACCAGATTTTATAAGTGTGTATATTTTTTATTCCAATTTGGTTTGCATTCCAAAGGAAATCATAAGGTATATTCCCATCTCTATAAAAAGTATTGTAAAATTATAAAAAAAAAATTGGAAAACAGTAAATTTGCATATCAAAATCCCAATGAGTTGCTTGGAGTAACACGTCTTAAATTATAATTTTCTGCCTCCACACCAAAGACAAACTTATAATTAGTGACCAGTGCTTTCGTAGCTGGCTAACTCTGGGACTCCAGGAAACCAAGTTGTCAAAAGTCCCGTCATCTCTTCTATGCCTTTTCATAACAGCGAACGGCAACAATATCCCCAAAGGTAAGAGTCTGAAATAGTCCAAAGATAATTGAATCATTTTACCTATGACCATTTACAACTGAATTTTTAAACATTGTCACTTATATGACTTAAATATTAGGTCAAAGAATGAGGACATTTACAAGCATTAAATGTTGCATTATATTCTTTGTTTCCTAACCAAGCAAAAGGATGCTCATGGTTAATAATGCTCACATTATTCAAATTAATGAAAATGAAAAGGAAGTAGAAACTGAGTTGGAAACTATGTTTTAAAAATTCCTTTTCTGTTAAATTATTAAGGGAACTGGAACAAATTGGATCCAAGAAAGACACATGGTGTCACTGTGTCCTCAACTATCTGCTTCTAAAGGGACTTAGATTTTTCATAGGTTTTTCCTAACAGTTTTCTATCCATAATCTTGATGGAATTCTTTAGAAAATACAAATCTTTGAGCTCATGGTATCAGGAATGACTTATTCTAAGATCAGCAAGGACATGCCAGTCCGGTGTCTCTCTACTCTGACTGTCATGTTTACCTCATGTGAACATAACCTAGGTGATTAGGTGGTAGTGGCATTGAATTTTGGCTCTCTTACTCTGAAGGTGAAGAATTACTCCAAAATCGCTTAAAAGCATTAAGGCGTGTACCCAAGACGTTCAAGCATTGGTATGATCCTCAGAACTTAGTATGCCTTTGTTGTAATCTTCATTTCAGAACTCAGTTTTTCCTGGTCACAGTCAGGCTTTCTAAAGATGGGCTTGTTCTAGCTTTGTATAAACAAGAAAGGAATCAAGGGACTCATAAAAAATAATTGTTAGAAAGGAACTCTTATCTTTTTTTGATGACTCAAGAAAAACCTCTGCTCTCCAACACTACATATGAAAAGAAGTTCTTTTCTACATGTGAAAAGAAGTGTATTTCAGGTCAGAATAGTTCTGACTGTAATATTAAAGAAGTGGGCAATCTATTCTATACTAGCAGCAAGAAAGGCACCAGAAAGGCAGCTAGAAAAATCTTAGCAGGAGTTTATAAAGAAACCCCAGATATCCCCAAAAGCTATAAACAAATTTACTTATATCACTATCATTTAAATAATACTTCTATTTTTAAAATGGTCAGTACAGGTCTAGATCAAGGCGTAACTTCTACTCTCATGAGGAAAATTATTTATAAAATTATTTTTCTATCTTATAATATTTACATGCCTAGCTGTCACTGGACATGTTGAAAACTTAGCTGATTCATTATAAGTAAAAACACTGTAAGGGAGTAGCATCAAATAAATCTAGTAAAAATTAAAGTTTCACCTTTCATTAAAATTATTTGCACTGAGCTCTTATAAACTAAAATATAAAATGTTTAAAATGCCTTAAGTACAGTCTCTGATAAGTAACTTCTCTGGTATTCAGTTAATTTATGTTTTCTTATCAGTTACCTTCAAATATTTTCCTAATGAATAGCTTACATAAAAGTTCCAGTTGAAGGCTCGAGATTCATACCAATCCCATGACCACAGTTCTTTTCACACACTTTTGGGGTAAATTGATGTATAATTTTAAAACTCTACAGGTGTCAACCTGAGGCAACAGCTAGTTCTGAGTTTTTCATTCCTCCTGTTTTACATCTTGTTAAGGGACACTGAAAGGCACCTGTAGCTAAGATGGAAATGAGGGGGTGGGGGAGAGCATATGTGGGGAGCTAAGGAAGAGGAGTCCAGAGGGGAGAGAGAAAGAAAGGCAGCTAGAAGGGAAGCAGGGACAGACAATGCAGACTCCGTAGGACTTACCACCACCATCTTGCCACCCTTAATTTCTCTGACACAATTTGTTTCTTTGCCATCCCACTTCTGCACGTGAATGAGCTTCTCTCCATCCAACCGAACCACCGACTGAGAGCAACAACCCCGAGTAAAGAGGGTTAACAGGCAGAAGCCTACATCTCACAGAAGTCAAGCGTCAGCACTTCTATAGAGGGCCATGACTGAGTACATCACTCGTCATTATTCTAGGCGCTCATCATTATTCTAGGCGCGCTTCATCCTCTGTTACTTTCAAGAGACTCTGTTTTCCAAAATGTAGCCATTTATGATTCAGCTGCTGTGTATACAGCCAGTTGCAAAAATGGCATAGATCAGAAATTAAAAACACAGAACTAGTCGCTCTTCTTGTTTAAGCAAAGCTTTGTTGTGAGACTGACTAGTTGGTCAAGCTGAGATGATCAGAGAGAATGAACAAGGCGTGGTCTTTCTTTCAAATAAACACTGTTCAATACTCCCCCGGTAAAAGTTGCTATAAACTGTGAAAACTGTCCAACAAAAGAAGAATAGCCTGCAAGTTTGGCTATGGAAATTACTCAGTGTCTAGGATACAACTAGTAAACCCTAGAGTGTTAACTCTGGCTCCCTCTCCCTGAAGCGGAATTCTGAAAGTTCATTCCCCTTCTCCATATCTGCCAAGAGACTGGGAGTCCCCATCCCTCTTCCCCATCCCCACAGGACAGAGCTGCTTCTTACCTTACAGTTCCTGTCATCTATGCTGGTTTCTTCAAACTCTTCTCCCAGCTGGAAACTGATTTCTGTGTTCTTGAAGGTGCATTGCGTCCGGATCACCACTTTGCCACCTTCCTGACTGATAATCACCGTTGGTTTGGTCACGTTTCCCACTTGCCTAGTGGCAAAGCCCACTCCTGAAACAGCAAAAGGAGTCGGTGCAGTTAACAGCAACTTCCAAAACAGTTCATAAAACAGAAGTCTGCTTGCCACTCTGAGACTCCAGAATTGGATTCTCAAGTGTGGATTCCATTCAAACCTGATTAATGGTTAATCCACGAGGCACACAAAGTAAAGGGCCCCTCACTCCTTTTCCAAAAGTTGCAGAAGCTTCACACTTTCCACAGACCATCAAATGGTCCCGTTGTTTGGTCCCGGGCAAGAAGGCAGGAAAATGCCACAGTAAGAATTTATTTAAGTGGGCTATGCACAGTCTAGTTTAATTAACGCAATGTGCTCAGCCTGTCTCTCAGAAACCTGGTAAGTAAAAAAACAGGGGTTTCTAAGGATCAACATACAGAGTTAAAAAGAGAACAATACGCCTTATTTTTACCTACCCAGAGCCTTCATGTATTCATCAAAATTCTGACTGTCTGTCAGCTTCCAGGTTGCACAGAATGCATCTACCATCCTTGCCCTCTTAGTCAACTGAAAATAGGTAGGAGCTGGAGGAACTCCCAGGCTTACCCACCACTGTAATTCACAGAAACCCTTTGCACCTCAGCAGAAGCCCCTGCCTTCTTATTTGAAAAAGAAGTGGGCAAAAAGCCAATCATTTGAATGGCTAACTTGTCTCTTTCCAGTGGGGCGAGGGGGAGGGGCTGGGCAGATGGCTCCAATCCTTCTTGTGATTTGCTCAGGCCACTGGGTTAGCGGAGTAGGTCAAGATCCTCCCAGTTCACACACCACAATCCTGATGCCTGAAAAAAAAAAATGCTCCAGAGGAAGTCAGCGGGCCTGGGAACAGAAAACAGAAGAGATAGGGGTTTTCGGGTTCAGCAGGGGGAAAAAAAGGCAAAGGCAGTCTCAAACTGGGAGGAAAGAAAAGAGAAGGATAATAGGGCATTCAGATTGATTTCCTTAAGAAGGGCATGCTTCTGGTTACAAATGAAGGCCTCCTTAAAGAAAAACCCACTGAAATGCCAGATTTTTCAGACAAAGGAGTCTGAAGGGTGTATTTTAGTTTTCTCTTACATTTAAACGGAGAGCAAAATGCAGACTAGAATATGCTAACCTGGGAAAAGATATAGAGCATGGGTGAAGATATATTTCCTAGATGAACTCTGTTTGACACCTACTCAGAGTATCCGGAAGACAGACAGTCTAGCTAGGGAGCCAGTTCTCAACACAAACACAGTGGGTTTGCCCGTTGTTCTTTCTGAGAATGTAAGAAACAAACCAAAATGGGAAAGGAACTTTAAAAAGTGTAGTTAAGATTCATTAATGAGTTAGAGAAACAAAGAAGAGAGTTTTTTCCTTCATGTCCTCGAGGGGGCTACAGAATTGATGTGGAAAAGCTGGATCGGTTAGTAAGATCTTAAATGACATTTTGGTTTCCTAAGGTCACATCTACCTAAATATGAGGCTTGCACAAGCGGGGAGACAGGAACTGGAGGGGTGATGGCAATGTCCCAATAAACGTCCCTACAGAGCTTGCCTATAGTTTGTGCCAGCTCAGTGTACAAGTGTGCCAAAATAGCTGGAAGGTTCTACTAGAGGAGTTAGAGGGGTCTGTGAATTTCCTCTTCACCGTGAGATTCTCCCTGCTTTATAGATGTATGTATCCAATAAAAAGGCATTTTCCCAGGCTCAGAGAGAGAAAGAGAGCCAGGAGTCTGACAAGGCAACCCCTGCTCTTCTGTCAACCCAGCTTGAGCCTCAGCTGACAGTACACGCATTCCATTCTGCAGCACATGAGGAAGACAGGGGCTCAGAACACTTTAGCTTATTGCTGTGCTAGCTGGGTGGCAGGACAACCTGTTTATCATAAACAACTGAACTGTCTCCATATGTTTCCCTTCAAGTCTGCACTACATATGTGAATAGTTCCACCAACTGCAGAACCTACCACAAACCTACCGATTGTTTCTAATCGTTTACTCTCACAAATGGCACTTGATGTGAAGACTTAGATCATTTTGCTTCTCCAGTATTTAGCAGTCATCCCCGCTCCTGCCCCCAACACACAATCTACCTAAATATTAGCAATTTCTGGCTTTGCCTGAGTCTTTAGCAACAGCTACCAGACTGTTCTCAAAATACCTCCTGGAAACAAGCAATCTTTCAAATACAAATCTGTATTCCCCTCAATACTAAGGACACTGAACTGCCTTATGTGCTTTTTTGTATTTTGTATATCATTCATGAAGTGACTATTTAAATATTTTCCTACTTTAAAGTTGGGGTGGTTTTTTTTCCCCTTTCTGCTGTACTATAGCTATTCTTTGTATATTTTAGACGAGTTATTTGGTGGATATGTGTTTTTGGAAAAAAAAAAGTCCTTTTTATCTATCTTTGTTTTCTTGCTTAAAAAAATTCACTAATATGTCAAACTTAATTTCCTATACATCTTAAGAATGTATAAATTGAATTTAGTTAATAGTACCACAGTGTAGTTGTTTTAAATTTCTAAATCTGATCTTGACTTCTTATTTAAACCCTTATTTAAGCTCTCCTTGTTCTCGAGTTAAAGACAGAAACTTAAAGCATCATCCAAGCCAGACCTGCCCCTGACATCTATCTGAAGGAAGCAGGGCATGTGTTAAACACCTCAGCTTAGCGTGCTGAAATATTTGTCTTTATGCATTTATTCTCTCTGCTTTTCAGATGAAAAATATGACAGAAAGGATTTATTCTAACTAAAAGTATATATGCATATTATTCTTTTATACAGAATTCTAATTCTGTACATTTTATAATTCCTTTCATAAGAAGCATTTTATAAATTTCATTTTGATTTACAGAGGAAAATATTGTTATGTAGATATGTACAGTAGAATTTTTGGAAGAACCAATCTATTTTGTGACTACCTAAACCAACACATCTGAGCAAATTCAAATTACTCACTATATAATATATACTGAACAAAATAAGCAGGGAATACTTATTGCTTTAAACAAGAGCATAATTGACTCTCTATTGAGAAAGTTCTAGAGCAGAAACTGTATTTGCTGTGCTAAGGCAAATTCAACTAATATTTTTCCCCAGATTCCTTAAACCTTGGGGTAATGGATGACTCTGCTGAGGTTGTAATAATTTACCTGCATCATAATATCAAGAAGGAAAGGTGATAGACTGACTGATTGATCCTTCTCCTGAAGCTAATTTCTGTACATGTTAACTAGTGATAATGAGACCTCTAAACATTTCCATGACTGGTAGTACAGGTGATACTGCTCAGTGGTAAGAGTGTGTGCAAGGCTCCATTGTCAGCAAGCCAAAGGGAAATAAGGAACTCCATTAGAAAGACCTACTTATTTTAAGTAGTCAAAGAAAAAGGGAGACAGGGACTTTGAGAGATCTGGGTGCATCTCCACACAAGGTTGAATCTCTGGGATCTTGCTTTCTACCAGCATTCCTTTTTAAGAAAACAGAGAGTGGTCATACATTTTCACCACTTTAAAAAAAAATTATAAAAAGGTCAACCAGGATCCTGACTGATATGTTCTGCAGGATTCCCAGGAGTAGATACTAAGAGAGACAATCAACACTCAAGATCTTTGCTCGAATTTCTTTTCATCACCAAATTGTACAAAACTCTAAGGGAACATCTTCATAGTTGAAATGAAATGTGACTTGCGCTGACTGTACTGTTCACCCACAGTGCCCCTGTAATTGGCAAAAGAGAAAAGACTAGACACCCTCTCCTCCGTCCCCTTTTCTGAAATGAGCTCACCTATCTATCTTACCTACACTTTCTTGCACCATCTCCACAACCAGGAAGCTAAAACTGCTCAGTGTCTGAGTTGCTTAGAGTAAGGAAGATCAGAACCTGCAAGCCCAGGGTTAATGTGACTCTGATAGTTGAATTTGACAGAGAAGGTACCAAGGCAGTGAAGGGGGAAAACAACGGCCCATCTGTCCCTTAGTGATGAGAAGTTTGTGGTTTGGTACATGCAGAAAATATCTAGCTTGGATGAGAAAGCAAATGTAACTCCATGTGGCACAGTTTAAAGAGGCCAGGGCAACAGTTCCTCTCTTATCTTCTCTTTTCTACTTCCTGCTGTTTTGTGCTTTCTACCTCACTTGATCTAAGTAGCCTCTTCCCCATATTTTCTCTTTTTTTTCTATTTACTCTACTTTTATTATATATGCACAATCTCTTTTATATCCAGGGAGACTTGTTTGTCCTCTATACACGCATAGCAAGGCCAAACAAAACAAGATATTGACCCTTTTCTTCATTGGGAACACACAGACTTAGGATCTGCATTTTCTTCTCTCCCCCCCTCCCCGCTGCTCCCCACTCCCTGGATATTTTCTTTATTTACATTTCAAAAGTTTTCCCCTTTCCAGGTCTCCCCTTCAGAAACTCCCTATCCAATTCCCCATCCCCTGCCTCTATGAGGGTGCCCCCCCCACCCGCTCCCATCTTCCTGCCTTGACATTCCCCTACACACTGGGGCATTGAACACCCTCAGGCCCAAGAGCCTCTCCTTCCACTGATGTTCAACAAGGCCATCCTCTGTCACATGTGTGGCCAGCTCCATGAGTCACTCCATGTGTATTCTTCTGTTGGTGGTCCAGTCCCCGGGAGCTCCAGGGGGTCTGGCTGGTTGACACTGTTGCTCCCTCCATGGAGATGCAAACTCCTCAGCTCCTTCAGCCCCTTCTTCATCTCCTCTATCTGGGACCCCCAAGCTCAGTCCAATGGTTGTCACTGGCAAAGCCTCTCAGAAGACAGCCATATCAGGCTTCTATCAGCAAACACTTCCTGGCATCCACAGTAGTGTCCGGGTTTGGTGGCTGTATATGGGATGGAACCCGAGGTAGGGCAGTTTCTGGATGGCCTTTCCTTCAGTCTCTGCTCCACACTTTGTCTCCACACTGTCAATAGGACCAAATGGCAACCAACAAATTGGAAAAAGAGCTTTACCAATCTTACATCCGATAGAGGCTTAACATCCAATATATACAAAGAACTCAAGAAGGAAGACTCCAGAGAGCCAAATAATCATATTAGAAATGGAGAACAGAGCTAAACAGAGAATTCTCAACTGAGGAAACTTGAAGGGCTCAGAAACACCTAAAGAAATGTTCAACATCCTTAGTCATCAGGGAAATGCAAATCAAAACGACCCTGAGATTCCACCTCACACCAGTCAGAGTGGATAAGATCAAAAACACAGGAGACAATAGGTGTTGGCGAGGATGTGGGAAAGAGGAACACTCCTCCACTGCTGGTGGGATTGCAAGCTGGTACAACCACTCTGGAAATCAGTTTGGCGGTTCCTCAGGATATTAGGCATAGTACTACCTCCTCAGGTATACCACTCCTGAGCATATACCCAGAAGATGCTCCAACATGTAATAGCAGCCATATTTATAATAGCAGGAAGCTGGAAGCAACCCAGATATCCCTCAAAAGAGGAATGGATACAGAAAATGTAGTACATTTACACTATGGAGTACTACTTAGCTAGTAAAAAGAATGAATTCATGAAATTTTCAGGCAAATGGATGGAACTTGAGAATATCATCCTGAGTGAGGTGACTCAGTCACAAAGGAACAAACACAACATGTACACACTCAAGTGGATATTAGCCCAAAAGTTCAGAATGCCCAAGATTCAATCCACAGACCATATTTTCTTAAACATTGACTATAAAGTAAGTCTTTAGATTCCTTTCAGAGACAAAGTGACTCAGAAGATAGTTTCTCTTATATCAAAACTTTAAGGTTTAGGAACTTCTGTCCTTGGATTATCTGTGTACAATAGCTCTGCCAGGAAAAAAAAAAAAGCAGCTCTCTTCTCAATTCCTTATTGGTTTTGCTGTCACCATTTAGCTCAAATATTATTTCCTCACAGGAGACCAATCCAGAACTTTGCAGCTAGGCTATCTTATCATTTTATGCCTTTTCCACATGTCATAATTCAGCTAAATATGTTTATAATTCATTGTTTAATATCTTTCTCATAGGAACCCAAGATTTTTTTGTTTGTTTTAGTTTCAATGTTTTATTATAAAAAGGTAGAAAGAAAAAAGGAGATAAAAGTAAAGAGAGAAAGAGAAGATAGAGGGATGGCCATGACCATGTGGAAAGAGGGGAAAGAATGGAGAAAGAGGGGGAACAGAGATAGAGGGGCAAGAGAGGGCAGAGAGGGATAAGAGACCAGAGAGGGAACACAAGTTCTCGATGCATCCGTTTTACTCTGGGACATAGTTCATGCTCATTGTTTGCCCCAATATGAAATCCACAGTGTGTGCGCAGGCACTAAAAGGATGAGCACAGAGAAACTAAGAACTCCAAAAGGACAATACTTTGCTGCCTATATGGTCTTTACTAGGTCTTCATCCAAACCTTTTTCTCTTTGCAAACTGTATAGTCTCCAAGTGAATGGGGCCTAAAAATGCAGCAAACTAAGGTCTTGTGCAATAGCCAGTTTCATTCAGAGCATAAGACATATATATATATATATATATATATATATATATATATATATATACATTCTGAGGATATTCCTAGGCATTTGGCTAGGACAGATGAGCAAAGGTCATATGAGTTTAGGCTGTATACCTAGCAAGGCTGTCCTTCCAAGCAAGAACAACCTGTGCTTGGAAACATCATCTTAATAATAATAACAGATGATGGTTGATCTAAAGTAAACCCATTCCTGTTTACTACACCTGGGAAGGGCTGAAAGCACATTCCAAGAACAAGCCATTCTATGGAGAACCAAAGATCACAAGACTTCCATCTTGTTTTCTTGGAGCTTTCTCACAAGTTTCCAGAACATTCTTCACAAAACTTCAGTCATAGACTATGTTCTAACAAAGTGAACATTAAGACTAAAGTGTTAGGTTCCTGTTTAACATTTGAAGAAAACCCACATACAATGGTCTAGGAGAACATTCAAATGCATGATGTACAATTTAATGCAAGTGTGAAACAATCTTGTTTCCTGTCTAATCAGAAAGATTGATGTTAACAGATACATATAGAGAATGCTCTTTCAATGTATCCTCAGGTCTACTTATTATGGGTTATTTTCATTTGTATATCAATAGGGCTTTTGTTTGTTGTTGTTATTCTTAAAGCTTTGAAGATTTTTATTTTCTTTCTACATAAAATATCAAAATAAGCATTAAGCAATTACTAGGAGACACCTAGCTTGTTAAAGGAAAGTATTAACTTAGGATAAAATGAAGACTAAAGAAAACACTGAATCTGTTTTTAATAGATCAAGATGAATATAGGGAATTATATGCTAACAGAACACTCTAAAGAGATGAGGGAAGAGATTTCAGGCTGAGTTAAGCTGTGGGAACACACTCAGTTCACTACCAAAGAAATCATCTTCTTTCAGGAAAAGTGTTCTATAGTATTACCATGTGTATGCAGATTCAGGAAGTTCTGTCTACAAGTGCTAGCTTCTGTAATTATTTTGTTTTAACTGCTATGCAGGAATGAGAATGTTTCACTCAGAAATATCAATTTCAAAACCACATCATATGGATCAAATCTCAGCACCAAATTTCTTTCATACTTTCTCCTTGACCTGTTAAAAATATTAATTCCAATTACATCCTAGTTCATAGGAAATGCAGAACCTACTTCAAGTGAAGGTGTGGGTGGCATCTCGGAGGTGTCATTAGATCCTCTAGTTTCTCTAGGGTATAAAGGACCACAGCAGGCAATAGAACTGTGTATAAATTAATGACATGACTATGGGATGGTTAAGAAGAATTTTTTATTGTAGATATGAGATAGAAAACAGCCAGAGCCATCTGGAAGAGTCCAGAGCACAGAGAGAAAGTAATATACTGAACGTGGCCAGGAGACTGGAACTGGCCAAGAGAGAAACAGGAACAGAACAGAGAGAAAGAGAGGGAGAAAAGGAGAGAGGAAGAGATGAAGAGATGAATACAAAGAGAGTAGGCAAAAGAAAGGACCAAGAATACTCATAATCGAAATAGCAGGATTATAAGGAGAAGGAGAAGCAGTAGGGAGAGAAGCTCTTGAGCTTGAGGAAGTTTAGGCAGGTGAGAGAGGGAGAAGAGCTTAGAAGAGCTAGCAAGGACTTTGAAATGTGCAATAAGTACTTGTGATACTTAGGGAGTCCACAGGCCAGCCTGTGATTTGATATGCTAATGAGCACAACAAATAGCCATTTGTTCCTCCTGCCAATAGCCCCTTTTGGGAGAGGGCAGTTGGCTTCAGAAATTCCTATATGGTGCTGGTTCTTGTCTAACTGCCAGAATTTGAAAAATCACATGTCAGACAAGTCAATCAATTACACTTCTTCTCTGACACAAACAGAGGACAGAATCCAAAAAATAAAAATAAAATAAAAACAAAAGCTAGAAATAAAGAAAGGCAAAGCTCTTGTGTATTTGGCTATGCTGTTATAGAGTAGTAGATTTTAAAATCGGGTCATGATAGAAATACCTTAGGACATATGTGTTCCTGTCAATCCCAAGTTTCCTCAAAAAGAGTTTGATAGAACTGACCTGAGGTTATTGAAAAACAAAAGCTTAAGATGAAATTATATGTAATTCATGTAATGCTTGATGCCACATTCCATTGCACATTGTCAGAATCATCTCAGTAAATCTGATTTCCATAAGTACAAGTAATCCTACAACACAGGTGACATTATGGCATTCTTGCCTACCAAGGATTACTGAAATGCTGTATTACTTATAACATAAATGACCTTTTATTGGGAAAAAGCATCTTATAACATTTAGCAAGGAAGAAATCACATAGTCTATAAGTATCCCAAAGATAAAAAGTGTTAAATTAAGGCTATTGTGCAAAGCTGTATTTGAATGTAAGTTTGCCTTAACCTTAAAAGAAATTTCCATCATTTCACAACATCTAATTATCTCTAGTAATTTTAAGAGAACATCTCTGAAGACATTGAGAAATCTAATTCCAAGAAAGGATTTGGTGCAGTTGGACTTTCAGATAAATAAGATATTTTCATATTTATTTTACAGAAAAAAACAGAATCTTGTATGAGAATGTATATGAATACTTTCCAGATAAACTTTAAGTCTTTGCAACATATTGTTTTCTAAATAATTTATTGGAGCAAGAATCAATAGAATTTGAGCAGTAACACCATCATAAACTGTAAACAGCTTATGGAAACTTCTGATTATTTTTTCTGTGTTAGTTAATTGAAAAGCATAGCATTATACTTTTGAAACTATGTCATTAATTTATATTTTCTTCATTTGCAAACAACGTTTTAGAGACTGGGGATATTTCTCATTTTGTAGAGTACCTTCTTGGTGTCAGGTCCAAAGGAAATTCTATTTCCCCCATATTCTGGCAGTTAGAAGCCAGCATTCCTCAGAAAATTGTGAAGCCCATTCCCCTCTACCAAAAGTAGCTATTTTCTGTTTCACTGGCAGAAGGAACAAAGGGCTCTCTGTCCTGCCTATTTATTACCATGTCAAAGCACAGGCTGGACTCTCTTAGCTCTCTTAGCATTACAAATACCTCTTATACATTTAGATTCATGCTAGACGTCTGGCCCTTCTCAGCTCTTCTCACTGCCAACCCCACCCCCAAGCTTCCTTCTGCTCAAGAGTTCCCCTTCCTCCAGTTTATAACCTCCTGCTATTTTGGCTATGTGCATTCTTGGTCCTCTCTTTTGCCCTCTCTTTCTTGTTCTTCATCTTTCATTCTTCTCCTTCCCTTACCTCTCTGCCTTGTTCCAGTTCTAGTCTTCTGGCTGTGCTCCATCTACTACTTTCTGTCTCTGCCCTGGACTCTTCATATGCATCTGGAGGTTCTATCCCTGATAGCTACAATAAAACCTTTCCCGTAACCATACCATGGAGCACTGCCATTACTAACTTATGCATCTACCCAATAAGAAGCTTTGAATTAGATCTTCAAAACCACATAAAACTAGGCATGGTAGAACATGTTTTTGATGACGGCATTCAGGAGGAGACAGAAGGACTGCTTCAAAGCCCAGGAGGCCTCCCTAGTCTGTGCAGAGGGCCTCAAAACACACAAAAAAGACAAACAACAAAATAACCTTTTAAAACTACAAGATTGTTGGAATTGGTTCTACTGCTTTGTCTTAATTTGGCTCCCAAAATATGCTGATGGTCCCTCCTCCCAGCTGACTTTGATTGGTAATAAAGAATTGCCATGCAGTCAATGGCTAGGCAGAAAGACAGAGATGAGACTTTTAGATTGGACGGACAAGGGATGGGGTTGGCGGGAGAAGAACAGAATTGCAATAATGGAGGTAATGGAGGAGCAAAGAAAACAGACTTAAAGGCACACGGGCATGTAATAATCCAGGAGGGCGGTGGTGGCACACGCCTTTAATCCCAGCACTTGGGAGGCAGAGGCAGGAGGATTTCTGAGTTCGAGGCCAGCCTGGTCTACACAGTGAGTTCCAGGACAGCCAGGGCTACACAGAAACCCTGTCTCAAAAAAAAAAAAAAAAAAAAAACAAAATAATCCAGGAAAGTGGCCCTAGGGGGCCACTCCCCTGATTATGTCTGGGGTAGCAGAGATGAAATATAGATTATAAAATGTTAATTCAGGAATCCCGGAGAAGAATGCGTATTTGCCATGGGGAGGTTTGGAAGTGCCCAGTCATATTAGCCAGTCAGGGCTCAGCAAAATTAGCTGGTGTGTATATGTTCGTGCATGCGTGCGCTGTGTCTGTGTTTGGGTCTGTGTCTGTGTCTGTGTGTGTTTCATTCTTGAATCCAGAAATCTCGGGATGGTGCAGAGGAAACAGGCACGCCCCACCTGGAGCCTAAAGTAGATAATCTAATTCCCTGCCGCACAAGATAAATGGAAACATTGCAGTTACCTTGGTTTTGGTAGAGTTTGTAATCCTACAGGAAGTAATTTGTAAATAATTAAACTGTATAATTTAGGTAATTGAAAAGTTCTTAAGTTTTCTGTTTTGTTGTGTTTTGTTTATTTGAGACAAGGTTTCTCTGTGTAACAGTCTTGGCGTCCCTAGAATTGCTTTGTAGAATAGGGTAGGTAGCCTGTGTCACAACCCCACTCCCACTCTACCCCACCTCACCCCGAGGTCTAGGAACAGAGCTGTTCACTACCACTGCCTAGCTGCTAATATTTAGTTGATTTGGAAAAGGCTAATATTTTGAAAATATTTTAAGGAATTTTAATATCTTGATAATATGGCTTATCTGAAGTTTAATATAAGGGAATCTATGGAGAAACCTCAGTAAGTTAAGACATTACTAGAATTCAAATATTCACTGAACCTGTTTGCTTCTGCCACTGATACCTACAAGAAGGTACTAACCATCAGAGCGAATTGCATCTAAGCAAAATATATGTGACAATGAATTTTGTATAATTATGTGTTCCTAGAAATGAACCTACAGTGAAGGAAGACTCCGTAAACTATAATTTATCAATATATGTAATCTACACAATATAAGTTATCAGACAATTTTGGTTTGATAGTTTCTTAGTGAGTGTATGTTGGTTTTATGACAGTATAACACATAACACAGAAGAGGAAATTGGAGGTGATTAGTTGGCATTGTTTGCACAACCTTTCCACCTGTGATGGGAGCCCTTGCCAACATCTTGATGTCATTAAATTACAAGGTAATGTCATTAAATTACAAGGTAAGTTTTCAAGTATAGCTTACAGATTCGTGCTTCTGTCACCTGGGGAAAGACTCAAGTTACAGCTTGCCTTGTGTTGTTTTATATTATGTCAGACAGATGTGGAATTGCACTTATTTCCTTCATTTTAAGAAGAGGCCAAATGTTGGTGACAAAGTTTTTCCTGGAGGGATGCAACATACAGGGGATCCATGACAGATCAAAGTACAGATACCACCAAAGTCCAACTTGGTGAGCCAATGAGTTTTATTGTTGGCACGTACAGTAATGAGTGACAGGCTGCTTATAGAATCAAAATTACTCAAAGACAGCTGCATCACCTAAGTTCACTCCACATTGGTGGCAGCTCACAAAGCTGAGGACCCATTGGCAAATACAACTCAGATCAACAGGGATGGTGGCAGGTACAATTTTCTACGGAGACCTCTCACTGGCCCATATCTTATTATTCTTAGTAATGCATTAGGCAGTTTTCAATGAAAATGGGCATAACATATATACCTAATCATACTTTAAGTTTTTTTTCTTTTCACCTTAAATTTTCTTATGTCATTGTACTATCTAAATGTTTCAATTCAAAGTCAAATATTACTTACTAAATCTTGACTTATTGTCTCATTTTTTTTATTTTTAAAAGAATCCTAATGTTTACCTCTTTATTATGCTGCCTTCAGCTGTCTCATGGGTAATATTTTTATATAAAATATTGACCTTAAATTCCTAGTTTTTTAGTCATTTTTATAATGATATGCTTACAAATTCCATGGACTTAGTTGTTATCCTCGAGCACGGTGTGAACTTTACGGACTTAAGGTAACACAAGAGCTCTTTGTTTTAATTTACCACCTCCTTCCTGGTTATGGGATAGGATTGCATAAACCAGGAACCCCATAGAACCCTTCCTTAAATATTTCAAATTGAGTTCTGTCTCCCAACCTGCAGCTTCATCACACCAGACATAAAAGAAGACAATGTCTGGAAATAGCAGATGGTGTCAACATGGAAGTATTAGCACCTTCAACAAATGTTTTATAATAACTTTAAGCACATAACAGCTATACCTAATACAAGGTAAAAATAAAACACTTCAGAGGTTTAGACATGGGGTTCCGGCAAAAGTACACAGCAGTAAATTTCATAATTATTTCTTTATGGGTCTATAAGCCTACTCTCTAACCATTTGAATGAGGAGCTGTCAATTATAAGATGGGCCGCATGTAACACAGGGAAAACCCTCCTACATTTATAACAAATCCTTCTCTAGGTAGTTAGGTCTGTTTTTAAAATATGTATAAATAATTAAATCCATGATATAAACCACTACCAATATCACCACTGATGATGATGATGATGATAAAACACTATATTACCTTGAAGTCAAAGGATAAAAAATACAGTCTAGTAAATGCCTTCTTAAAAAAAAGCAACAACAACAAAAACTTCCTGAAACAAACAAGCAAAAACCAAATGTCATTAGTATATTTTACATATACAGGATTTCCATAAAACAGATGCAAGACTCTTCCAGGAGAGAACAGACTGCGATAAGAAGATGAGCCAGATGAACAGCCAGAAAAGGATTAAGTTTAAAAGTAAGCTGATCAAAGGATTTAGAAATAATAATTAAATAGAAGAAATTAGACCAATAGAGAGACAATAATGACTAGAATGTTACCTGTGAAGACTTCCTAAAATGCAGAGGCATTATGCATAACAGAAGCAGAAACATTAAAAATAAGAGAAGTACAATGGTCAGGGGTGCTGCACATCTTTAATCTCAGCATTTGGGAGGCAGAGGCAGGCAGATCTGAGTTCAAGGATAGACTGGTTCACAGAGTGAGATCCATTACAGCAAGGAGTATAGAAAGTCCTCAGGAAAACACATAAACACACAAATAAACAAGACAAGGCATATGCAACCTAGATACTGAAGTTACCAACAAATATGTCAAAGCAATTAGAATGAAGATATAAAGTAAATTCCAAGGAACTTTTCTGTAGCTAATGATAAGTATTACTAATATAGGTCACTATGCCACATCATCTGAGATATCAGATAAAAAAGAGACCCCAAATTTTCCAGCCCTAGCAATGTTGGAATCAAATATAATTCAAATTGAATAAATATAAAAATAAGGAAAGTATTCAACCAGAGAAAATGATGCTTAAATTTTAGTAATAACTAGTAGTGTTGCCATATTCTTTCCTAGTAAGTTAGAGACAGCCAGTCAACAGATATTTTGACATTTCTTTTTTAGACTACAAAGTAGAGATTTTCTTTGAAAACCCATTTAACTGACACTTTCCTTATAATATTTAACATATGTGACTTATTGCAGAAATGGACTTCACTGGGCATTGGACTTGACAGCCCATTTTCCTGTGAAACCAGATCTCTTGAAGGTTTAGTAAAGTCTTATTGTAAGATAGTCAATTGCTCCCTGAAATAAGCCCAAGGTTGTCATTAAATCATGTTTCAAACTCCTCAGGTATAACTCTAGACTTTGACAATGTCTAATATATTAAGGTAATGAATTTTACCTCAAAAGAAAAATACAACTTTATGGACGCCTTCTCAAACGAAGGATCCTGGGTCCAGGGAGGACCCAGTTCAGCTGGAAAAAGACTATGTTTGGTGTTGTTTTTCACTCTTGGGGCTTCCAACATCGAAGCCAAACACGCATGTTTTTTCAAAGGGACGGATCTTAAACAACTGGGCAATGTCTCACTTCAGGATTTCCTTTGAGTAGTTTTTGGTCAAAAAAAAAAAGTTTAACAGATCACAACTAAATTAAAATTTGAACATTTTCCAAAATGATCATATTATTATTATATGTAGTCTTCTAGTTTAGCCACAAGGAAATTTTAGCCCACTTGCTCAACAGGTTGAGATTTCTTTCAGTAACCTATGCATTTCCCATAGGTTTATGTTCTCAGCTCTGTTACTCTCTTCAAGGACTGGGAAAATGAGCACAGTAAATACAACATGAAACAAATCTTCACACCTCAGAGGTTTGTGTTGTTAATCTTAAATCTGTTCAGTCCAGTACTTAGATTAATATACTAATCTCTGAATGTCCTATATTAGAATCCTCTTATGAAAAGATTTTCTTTTTGACTTTGAAAGTTTACTGAGCAGTTAAAAGTACAGAATACATTTGTAGACAAATTATTTAACCAGACTCATTTATCATCATCATTTGGAAATGACAATATCCCTCAGACCATCTTTTTGGTTCTTCTTTAGTGTCCGATAATTCTTTTGTATGTCTACATTACTTTGCCAGTTTTCCTATTTAACTTCATGGAAACCCTGATTGACAAGATGAGAGATCTTTGACCTTTGTGTATGTTAACAGTTTGCTTTCAGGAAAACATTACCTAACCCTCATGAAGCAATCACTAGATGTTTTCATGGTTCTAATTCAAGGCAAACAAAAAACAGTTCTACTGAAATAACACTCAGAGATACAAATTCCTTTCATGTTTTCAAGGACAGAATTTGGAGAGGGAAGCAGAGCTGGCATTGTTGTTTAAGTTTTTCCAGAAAATGAACCTGAATTTACCCCGGAAACCCTATAAATGGAAAAGGATCTATATTCTGTTAGAAAAAATATGACATTTGCTCTTTGCTAAAAGAAGAACTTATTTAAAAAAAAAAGACATGCAAGTAGTTAATTGGATAATGAATATAAAATAGTCTCCAATCTTATTTTTCAAAGTCAAAAATGAAAGACAATACAGCTAAAGGAGTCAAGAATAACTAGAAAGCAAAACAGCCAAGAAAATGAACTAATTAAACAAAAGAAATTGCAGGGCCAGAGTGGTTGTGGTTCATGCCTTCAATACTAGCACTCCAGAGGCAGAGGCAGAGTTAAGCAGATCTCTGTGAGTTAGAGGGCAAACTGGTCTACACAGCTAGTTCCACAATAGCCAGGACTTCACAGAGAAACTCTGTCTTGAAAATCAACCAATCAACAAACAAACAAACAAAACCAAAACAACAACAGTCGCAACAACAACAATAAAAAATCAGTAACAAAGGCAACAAAGAAAAGATGGATGGAGCAAATAAAAAACAAAGAATAACAGGTCATCATAAAGAAGCTTATTGCTAGCTAGACATGACACATGCCTATAATCTCAGCCCTTAGGAGTCATGCAACAGGACTTTGAGGTCAACCTGAACTCCAAAGTGAAATCTAGTCTCAAATCAATGAAGACTAAGATATTACTCAGTGGTAGAGAATTTGTGTAGAATGAACAAAGCCTTAAGTTCCCAGCCACACATTCATACACACACACACACACACACACACACAATGCCCATAAGAAATTTTCTTTAAATGTAATGTCACACATCTTACAAGTAAAGACTAAAAATAATATGCAAATGAGAAGCATAAGGAAGATCAAGTGGTTAGATTGTTAGGAGACACAACTGACTTTGGGACAATGATCCATTACCGGACACAAAAAAGTTAAAGTCTTTTTTTTTTAAGATTTATTTATTTATTTCATGTGTGTGAGTACACTGTCACTGTCTTCAAAAAGCTAAAGTCTTATTCTGTGGTCTTTCTGTAAGGGCATGAGGGAAAGTTTTGGACTGAAAGGAATATTCTTCATCTTGATCACTTTGGGGATTCTCTGGTCTGTCTTCTTTGTCAAAATATTCTGCTATTAATAGTAAGCTCTAAATAGCTACATCATTATATGTATTACAGAACAGCTCAGTCTCATTGTATGAAAATGCCCCTGCCCCCACCTACTCTGGATGCCCTGAAACCAATGTAAAAGACAGATCTAGGATGGCACAGAGTACAGTTTTGGGTAAGTTGTGAAGAGAAGTATGTACCCAGGCAGCAAGAAGATCAGTTAGATTCGTGCAATCTGGGTTAGAAAGAGGGGTGAATTTATGGCCTGAAACAACAGTGACTTCATTCGTTGTAAGGTAATATCGAAGAGACAGCACATTTCTGCAGTCAAGCTTTACAGATAACTTTTAAGATTTTTATTTTTCTTTGGTTTTCCGGTGAAACCAATCTAGGATGTTCTACTTAGGTTTCTGTTGCTGTGATAAACACAATAACCAAAAGAAACTTGGAGAGGAGAGGTTTATTTCATCTTATACACTCAGGTAATAGCTCATCACAAAGAGAAATTAGCGAGCGACTGAGCGTGAAGAAGGAACTGAACCAGAAACCACCACAGAAGAACATTGATTGAAGGCTTGTTCCAGGCTTTCGTTCAGCTATCTTTGTTATACAGCCCAGCCTGCCTGCTTAGGGATGGTACCACCCACACTGGGCTGGGCCCTCCTGCAACAGTTAGCAATCAAAATGCTTCTACATGCCAATCTGATCGAGGTAATTCCGTGTTTGAGGTTGCTTTTTTCCAGCTATGGTATGTTAGCAACTGAAGCTATCTATGACCTAGTAACTCAGGGACATTTACAGAGGTTATAAACCAAACTGGCTGCAGTTGTGTTAAATGAAACCCATACAACAAGTAAATGATATAAAATATTTTATTAGAGTTAGGGTTAAAATACTGTAAAATTTAAGATTTCCACATGAAGCAGGCGTAGGCTAAAGTAGAGCTTTATGATTCACAAGATTGCAAGCCATTGAATGCCCTTTTTATTTCATGTACTTTTTAACATTTAAAAATGTACTTCATATACTTGCTAATGTATGAAAATAAACTGAGTTAGTAAACTTGTTTGTCTGTATCTTAGTTGCTTTTTAAAATGGGTGTTATTGACATAAACAGCTCTTATAAGTTTTAAGTGTTGCTTAAATTAGTGCCACAACAAATCCCTGATATAGTTATTATATTCTGTGATCTCTTCTGCTCATAACAATGTGTAACATTATGTTAACTCATTGAAAATAGAAGAAATAAAGGGAAAGTATAGAATTTTATTATAAGCCAGTTTTAAACTGGAATTACCCAGAATTGATTTGCATGTCTAGACTTTTAGTTTGAGCAATGACAGAGCTCTTCCAATAAACTGATTTGCATAGTTAGCACACATCTTAGGAGGGCAAGTGCTAGACAAATACCAGGAACATTTTCACATTTATGTCACCAGTTTTGGAAAACTGCCAGGAGAAACTCCTTGGCTCTGTGCTATTATGTTCTTCATAACGAACGTGTTTCCCAAGGTTGAGAAGATTGATGACTGGGAGGGTGTGGGACTTGTCTGAGTTTATAAACTACAGCCTTGCATGGCAACAAAAGAAAAGCTCCAGGAGAGAACCCAGTAAGAAGTCTGATCCTGAGAAAGTTTCTCAGTGGGAAAGATTTAAAAGGACTGGTGATGAAGCTTACTTTAAAGCATGAACCTAGCATTTGTGAGGGGCTCTAGGGTTGATCTTCAGTGCTGAAAAGAAAGGACTAAGTGTAGTGTTTCCAATTACTGTCTTGCTGAGCGGTAATCTCTCAATAACATTTTCTATTTCTCATTATTAAAATCTTTATCCACACAATATGGATATGTTCATTTACTTGTAACTAATATGCACATGCTAATATACTAATATAGTGTGAACAGTAGGAAATGTGAAATAAATATGGACATTATAAAACAAAAAACATCCCAAGAATGATATAAAGATAGACAAACACAAACCATAATTTTTTATAGATTGCCTTGATCATAGATGGCTTCATAAATAGGGCACTACTTCAAGGCCCATTATAATGTAGAAGGGTTATCTTTAGTAACAATGAATATAAATTCATATTTCAAAGTATTCTATCTTATGAGCTTTCTTTTTAAAAAATATTTATTTTTATTTTATGCATACAGATGTTTACCTACCTGTATGCACATGCACCACATGAATGCCTGGTACCCACCAAGGTCAGAATACAGCATAGAGTCTCCTTGAACTAGAGTTAGTGGTGGTTTTGACCTGACATGTGGGTGCTGCAAACTGAACTCGGGACCTTTACAAGAGCACTCCAACTCTATTATAAACTTTCTTGAGCATTTTTCTGTTGTTACAATCACCTATGTAGCTTGAATTTTTAGCTCAGAATACGGCCAACAAAATCATATACTAAGAGAATAGTACTCATGAGCACTCATTTTTTAGTTTTTCAGTTGTACAAACTATTACCATTGGATTATTTTAGGAAGTGTATTCATCTGTCTTTTAGTTTTTAATTGAAATTCACCTTAGCTAGGTGAATTCACAGTTCCATTTCTCATCCAAAATAAGTTTCCCATAATGACATAGCTGTGCTTACATGCTCAGCTCTATAGATCTTTCAGAAACATATTTAATTACGTTTATTTTATGTAAAATTAGATACTTTATTTATGGAGGCACAAGCTAGTAAATCCTGTAAATTGAAATAGAAGAAGAGGGGAAGTGTCACTTTCTATAGCCTATTCTGTCCTGAAGACACTTAGTGATGAATAGTGAACAGAGGCCTAACATCATCATACACTCACCTTAGTAAAAGGACAATTTCTAGCCCATCCTACATAAAATTAAATATTAATGACTGTGCAAATACTATTATCTGAGACCTATTAAGTCATTTTCTGACTCACTGGAATTCATATAAAGCACTTCTCCCAAAACTGAAAAACCACATGAAGGGAAGAGACTTTAAAGATAATAGATGTGACTTCTCAGTTCACACCCAAACAAAGTATGTTTTCTGTAGCTGAACTCAATTGCTAGCTATTTCTCTTCTACCTAACAGCAGAAAAGTTCCTGTCATTTTTCTACAAATGAAGCAGAGTTTATGATTAAGTGATTTGAGGCCAGTAAATGAGGAACTTCTTTCTCCTTGTTCACTTCCCCATGACATTTCATTTAGCATCTTAAGACATGTGCTTTTTTTTAAAGAGGCCAGATGCTGGGGCACAGGGAGACCAAACATATTGTTAGCATCAAAATCTCTAGTCCCAAGTCTCCTGTCTGATGGAAGTCATCACTTCTCTTTGGGTTATTGGATGCTGATCCTGTCTCCTGTGAGAGGAAGGCAATTTAGGAAAAAGTATGAGACTTGTTTGGAGTAAAGAATGCTTCACAATTATTTTATAAAAACTAAGAGAACACAGGATGGGGAAAGTAGTAATCAATACTTTTAAGTTGGAAATAAGTTTGAGATATTTATATATTTAAGGCCTTTATCAGGTAGACTTGTGAGCACAGAAGTGTGGAATTCATAAGAGAAGTGTATGAGAAAGTTCATTCTAAGCATGTGACTAACATACACAGAAGAATCTAGAATTCATGTTAAAAGCCACAGATATTATTCTGTCATCTATCCAGACAGTGAGTCTGGACTCAGAGAGACACAATGAAAAGGCTGATCCTAATGAATCAGAACATAAAGGGATCGAAGCAAAAAATCTGAAACATCTGGATGTTTGCACATGCCTGTAGTTCTGGCACTTTGGAGACTGAAGCAGAAAGATAATGAGCTAGACATCAGCCTAGACTACATAGTGAGACTGTGTCTGAAAAACTCAAACCAAAAAGGAGAGGGAGGAAACAAAAGTAAGGGCAGTACCACAAGCCGGGAGCCTGGAAGTAGGGTTGCAAGGGTGGCTACCTGCTGGGTGCTAATGGGGAATCTGGAAGCAGAAGATGAAATCAGTATTCAGATTGAATAATTTAAAAATCAGGCATGTTGTTGAAAACAGTGATTTGCATAGCCTGAAGGACTAGGTATAAGAGAAATAAATAGGACACTGTATGTCCTGACAGGCCCTTCAAGGAGTTCTATCATAAAGAAGGACTAAGGAACTGCAGCCACATAGGGGATTTTGGAGTCATGGAACCATATTTTAAATGAGTGGTAGCATAGCATAAGGTTTGGTGAGTAAAGAAAAATACTAATGTCACTGGGAGGATAAGGTAGCTGAAAGTCCTCGGTTGGATAGATATTTTGTGTGCACTTTGAGGTTAGGAGACAAGGAACATAGGAGCCAGGCAGTGAGTAGAATGTTAACTTCTTAAGGAATAGCCATGAGGGGAACCTGTTAGGCTGATAATAAGGGACAGAAGAGCAATGCATATGCACACACACACCACCACCACCACCACCACCACCACCACCACCACCACCACCGACGGAAAAAGAAAGAATAAGAAGGGAATATACCACTACATCCTACTCAGAAGTTCATGAAGTGGGTGACTAAAATGGAGACCATTGTTCAAGGAAAGCTAGAATTTAATTAGAATGTGAAGCTAAGCCAACATCTAGATAAGAGGATTGACTATAGAAGAGTGTTGCTCATGATGGCCTGTGAATTTCTACAGGCTAACATACTGAGATTTGTGGGGGAATCTATGATTCAAATATGTCCCTCCAAATTTAAATGAAGCCTAGTGATAAGAAATGGAGTCTGCACTCCAGGGAGAACACGGCACATAGAATCGACTAAATAGGGCTCATAGGAGCTCAAAAAGATGGAAATGTCAGTCCCGGAGCCTACTTGTGTCTCTGCTAGGTCCTCTGTATACATATTAAAGTTATTAGCTTGGTTTTGTGAGACACCTAACAGTGGAAGAAGGGATGTCTTTGACTCCTTCGCCTGCTCTTGCGACACTTTTCCTCCTACTGTGTTGCCTCATCCAGCATTAAGTAAGTAAGGCATTATGCCTAGTTTTTTTTGTATCTTTTTATGCAGTGTTTGGTTGATATCCCTGGAAGGCCTGTTCTTTTCTGAAGGGAAACAGAGGAACAGTAGATCTGAGGGAGATCTAGGGAGAAAGGTAACTGGGAAGAAGGGAAGGAAGGGAGGTTGCAGATGGGATGTAGTATATAAGAGATGAAAAGGGAAAAATAAAAAAAGAGATTAAAAAAGGAAAAGAAATGAAGTCTTTTGGAGGGAGTTAAGTCAGAATGGTGGAAGTGTTATAAATCAGATGGCATTGTCTTAAAAATAGGCCCACACCAAACATGGAGTTTGTTGATGTATTGATCTTGGACACTTAAGTCTTCTAGATGACAAGAAAATAGATTCTGCCCTTTGAAGATTTCAACATCTTGGATATTTTGTTACTAACAGCACAATTAAAAGCCAGAAATTCTGCATCAGGGCCACCAGTTGAGAAACAGTCAGGGGCTGATGATTATATTCTAGGGGAAATCAGTGACTGGTCCCCATTACTGCTTTCATAGAGATAGCGCCATTGCTCCTGTTAGTGTCACCCTGGGAGCCTCGATGATCTCTTCAGCTTAGGGTGGAGAACTTGAGGAAGTGAAGCTTTTGAGGCAAAAATGACTGAACTTTTGAACTACAAAAGTCTAGTCCTGTGAGATTTTAGGGCAAATGAAGAGTGGCGGAAGGGATAAATTTGGGAAAGAAAGAAGTAGAAGGATGTGAAAGTTATAGTGTGGTTTGTCTGAGGTAGAAAAAGCAGTCTCTGAGTGTGTGGGCACCAAGGCCAAGAAGCTAGCAGATTCTGTGGAAGAAGGATAGAGTCTTATCTGATTTTCAAATGAAATATGACACTTTTATCAACCATCAATGAACAGAGAATATCTAGCATTAAAGGAGAAACTATTTGATGTATTCCATATTTGATAGCAAGTTTGAAGAAAACAAAAGATTTTTTAAACAATTGCATTGATTTATTATCTGGGGATGGTGGCCCGCATACCATGGCATGTGTGGGGCATAGAGGACAACTCATAGGAACCAGTTCTCTTCCTCTACCATACAGAGTTCAAGGATTAAACTTAGGTTGTCAGGTTTTGTGACAAGTGTCTAACATACTGAGCCATCTTGCTGGCTCCACAAGTCATGTGCTTACGTAACTGAGAGTTGAGGATGACAGTCATAGCCAACATGGGCAGGAGTTTGTGCTATGAGTAGTCCATTAGAGATGCCCACTCAGGCACAATTCATAGCCAATCTATTTCAGTCAGGTAGGACCACACCCAGGTATTAGGGTACCTAGGTGTGACTCCAAATGTACAGTGCACAAGGTTTTTGAAGACAAAACTATGATCTAGAATCTTGAGGGAGTTCCACAGAAATCGGCAGTTGAACAGAAGTGAAGAGCAGCTAGGTATAGGGGGTTCAGGACAAACAAGCTAACATAAGCTAGGACCTTTGATTCCCAGAATAGAGTTGAGTAATTACCATGGAATTCTCCATCAAAGAGATCAAATTCTAGTTAAACTTGATGTGGCCTCAACAAGAATACAAGATGAAGGAAACTTTGCATTGTCTTTTCCTGTTACATATGTCTATGGCAATCATGTACATCAGAGAAGTATGCCATCTTGTAATAACCAATTAGAGAAAACAGGTATATGGATTGATATCTAACTCTATGATCAACAGTAGTTTCAGTTAAAACAGGATATACAACAGGATAAACAACAACAACAAAAAACATTAACAAGACCAGATCTTAGCAAATCGCCAAATGCTTCAAGTTTACTGTGAAGATACACAGGAGTCTACATAAGGAAATAAATTAGCAGCAAAACTCCTGAACTATGAGACGTGAAAGTAAATTTTGTTAAAGAAGATTATATAGTTTTGGGTATTTTGTTACTAGCAGCCTTGTGAATTGCCTTAGCAAGGCAATGGTAACACTTAGGGAAATGTCAATAATATATATTTAGCATTCATTTTTTTGTTACATGTGTCTTCATGTCTGTCTGTGAGCAACTGCACATGAAAGTAGGTGGTGAGTGGAAGCCAGGGGTAAAAGTCAATATTTTTCTTTCTTTCTCAAGCACTCTTTACCTCATTTTTTGAAATGATGTCTAATCATGGAGTTTCCTGATTCATCTAGAATAGCTCCCAAAAGCCCATAAGCTTTTTGTAAGCCCCAAGGGCCTGTCTGTCTCCATTTAGTCAGAGGAATTACATGAACATATTATAGGACCAAGCTTTTTTACAAGAATGTCAAGGATCAGACTAAGGTTCTCATGCTTGGAATGAAAGAACTTTATTGACTGAGCTGTTTACCCAGGCCCATTTTTAAAAAAGCTCTGGATATATTTTTTAAAGGTTGGTGGTGATTATCTATAAGAACCATAGCAGAAGAGGGCCCTACCTAACCGCTTTGAGCCTGCCATAGAGCAGTAGTCTCAGTATACACTGAATATATATATATAGCATATAACATGCAAAAGCCAGAAAGAGACTCTCCCTCTTCTTTCCCAAATCCAGCCCCATCACCAGACAACCTGTTGTGGTCATCCCTCCTGTTCTTCCCAGTCTACAGCAGATCACCTATATCTTCTCCTCCAACCTTCCTTACCCCAATTCATTTCTGTATCCCAGTCCCCAACTCCAACAGGCATTCCCTGGAAATACACAGGCCAAGCTTGCCAGATAAGCACATGGAATTCATGTGTTTATCTCACTTTCCTCCCTTTCAACCAACTCTAATCCCTCAGTCTCATTCCAGCTTGGTATCAGACTAGCTACTGTGACTTCCTTGTCCTCTGCTCACATTCCCAAGGGACAAAGAATATCCTGTTTAAACATCCTCCCTCCTATGGATCCCCTCATTGTCCCACTTCTAGCCCATCTCAATTTCTTTTTTTTTTATTTTCTAAGTTTTTTTATTTACATTCCAAATCATTTCTCCTTTCCAGTTTCCTCCCTCTCCAAAAGTCTCATAAGCCCCCTTCCCTCCCTCTTTTCCCCATTCAACCCCCTCTCGCTTCTCTGTCCTGGCATTCCCCTACATCCAGTCTTTCCAGGACCAGGGTCTCTCCTTCCATCTTCTTGGAAATCTATTGATATGCGAATTGTGTCTAGGGTATTCCTAGATTCTGGGTTAATATCCCCTTATTGGTGACTGTATACCATGTGTGTTCTTTTGTGATTGGGTTACCTCACTAAGGATGATATTTTCAAGTTCTGACCATTTGCCTAAGAATTTCGTGAGTTCATTGTTTTTAATTGCAGAGTATTCCATTGTGTAAATATACCACATCTTCTGAATCCATTCCTCCGTTGAGGGACATCTGGGTTCTTTCCAGCTTCTGGCTATTATAAATAAGGCTGTTATGAACATAGTGGAGCATGTGTCCTTATTGCATGCAGGTAAAGCCTCTGGGTATATGCCCAGGAGTGGTATAGCCGGATCCTCCGGGAGTGTCATGCCCAGTTTTCTGAGGAACCGCCAGACTGCTTTCCAGAGTGGTTGTACCAGCTTGCAATCTCACCAGCAGTGGAGGAGTGTTCCTCTTTCTCCACATCCTCTCCAACAACTGCTGTCTCCTGTGTTTTTGATCTTAGCCATTCTGACTGGTGTGAGGTGGAATCTCAGGGTTGTTTTGATTTGCATTTCCCTAATGACTAAGGATGATGAACATCTCAATTTCTAAGTGTCAGCTCCTTACCTAAAAACACATTGTACCTGGAACGCCTAGTGGCCACATCCGGAAAGATCTTAGAAACATTCCCTACCAGGCAGCAATCAGCCACCATACCCTCCTAAGAAACAGAGAAGACAATAGAAACCAAGAAACAAGACACCCACAAAACGATGACAAATATTAAAGACCAGGTATCATTATTTGAATTACAATTATTCTAAACCCAGATGCTAGGCGCTAACATAAAGGCACAAACAATAACAGCCAAGACAATATGTCTCCACTGGAACCCAGCAATCCTACTACAGTGAGCCCTTAAAAATACAATCTAGATGAAGCTGAAATACTTTAAAATACCTGTTTATGAATATGATAGAGGTCTTTGAAGATGAAACAAATAAGTCCCTTAAAGAAATATATAAAACACAAACATGTTGTGGAATGAAATGAATAAAACAATCCAAGACATGAATCAATAAAATCAACAAAATCAAATAGAATAAATAATGAAAACACAAACTGAAGGCAATATGGAAATGAAAAATTTAGGAACTCCAATGGGAATCTCAGAAGCAATCCTTATCAACAGAATACAAGAGATAAAAGAAAGAATCTCAGACATTCAAGACAAATGAGAAAAAATGGATACCTCAAAGAAAATGTTAAATCATATATGTGTATATATATATATATGTATATATATACATATATACATGCACATATATATCAAGTCACAAAATATTTAAGAAATCTGAAACATTCTGAAAAACCAAGGGAATAGTAGGAATAGAGGAAATGGAAGAAATCCAGTTTCAAGGCACAAAAATATTTTCAACAAAATCATAGAAGAAAATTTTCTTAACCTAAAGTAGGTGCCTAACAAGGTTCAAGAAGCATATAGAACACCAAATAACCTGTACCAGAAAAGAAATTCTCCTTACTTACTGTGTGTAGTGGATTGAATAGGTTTTGGCCCCCATAAATTCATGTGTTTGAATGTTTGACCATGAGGAGCAGCACTCTTAGGAGGTGTGGCCTTGTTGGAAGAAGTGCGTCACTGTGTAGGTGAGCTTTGAGGCCTCCTATGCTCAGGCTTTACCCAGTGAAGAAGAGGGCCTGCTTCTGGCTGACTGCAAAAAACAGTCTCACCCTGGCTGTCTTTGGATCAAGATGTAGAACTCTCACTTTCTTCTCCAGCACCACTTTTGCCTATTGACTGCCATACTCCCACCTTGATGATAATGAACTAAACCTCTGAAACTGTAAGCCAGTCCAAATTAAATGTTTTCCTGTATAAGAATTGCTATGGTAATGGTGTCCCTTTACAGAAATAAAACCCTAATTAAGACATGCAATTATTAAAACACTAAACATACAGAACAAAGAAGGAATACTAAAGGCTGAAAGGAAAAGGAGTAAGTATATAAAGACATACTTAATAGAATAACACCTGACTTCTCAATGGAGACTTTAAAAACTAAAAGAGCCTGCCAAAACTTTCAATCACTATAGATGAATAAAGACATTCTATGCTGAAAATCAAATTTAACCAGTATTTATATATTGATCTTTATAGAGGATGCTGGAAGGAAAACTTTATGAATACACAACTAATCTTATAATCCAAGATCAGAAAATCAAAAGAGTAGGGAACATACACACACACAGAGACTCACAGACACACATATCACACACACACACAACACACACATATATCACACACCAACACAACAACAAAATAACAGGAATCAACAAATACTACTCATGGATAACTTTCAGAATCAGTGGTCTCAATCCCTCAATAAAAAGACACTGATAGAATGAATGCAAAAAAGGGATTCATCCTTCTGTTGCATCCAGGAAACACACCTTAGCATCAAGGATAGACGTCATCTCAAGGGAAAACAAGGAAAAGGATATTCAAAGTAAATGGATAAAAGCAGGAAGCCATGTTAATTTCTGAAAAAAAAGAAACCCTTCAAATCAAAACTAATCAGCAGACAAAAAAAGACATTACATACTCATCAAAGGAAAATCCGCCAAGATGATATTGAAGTTCTAAACATTTATGCACCAAATACAAGGGCACACAAGTTAGTAAAAGAAACACTACTACAGCTAAAAGTCACATATTAACTCTCACATACTGATAATGGGTGACTTAAATCCCCAACTCTCACCAATAGACAGGTGACTCAGAGAGAAATTAAATAAAGAAATGTTGAAGCTAAATGACATCATAAGTCAAATGGACCTATCAGATATTGATTTATATAATGTTTCTCCCAAACACAAAAGGATGTAACATCTTCTCAGCAGTCCATGGAACTTTCTCCAAAATTAACCATATACTTAGAAACAAAGCAAGTCTCAATAGGTAGAAGAATCTCTTCATCCTATCTGACCACCACAGATTAAAGGTGGGTATCAACAACAACAGAAAGATTACAAACTCAAAGAAACTGAAAAACTCACTGCTGAATGAATAATGAGTTAAAACAGAAATTAAGAAAGAAATTATAAGCCGGGCGGTGGTGGCGCACGCCTTTAATCCCAGCACTTGGGAGGCAGAGGCAGGAGGATTTCTGAGTTCGAGGCTAGCCTGGTCTACAAAGTGAGTTCCAGGACAGCCAAGGCTACACAGAGAAACCCTGTCTCGAAAAACCAAAAAAAAAAAAAGAAAGAAAGAAATTATAAACACTCTATGAGTGAAAATGAATAGACAACATACTCAAACTTATGGAACCCAATGATGGTAGCCTAAGTTCACAGCAATAAGTGGCTACATTTAGAAGAAAATGAAAAAAATTGGGGAGATCTCATACTAGTAACTCAATAGCATCTCTGAAACCTCTAGAAGAAAAATAACTCCCACTCAAAGGGAGTAGATGGCAAGAAATAATCAAACTCATTTCTGAAATTTAGAAAATATATACAAACAAAACCCAAATACAAAGAATCAATGAAACAAAAAGCTGATACTTTGAGGAAATCAATAAGATTGACAAACTCTTAATCAAATTCTTTAAGAGAGAGAAAGAGAGAGAGAGAGAGAGAGAGAGAGAGAGAGAGAGAGAGAGAGAGAGAGAGAGGATCCAAATGGATAAAACTAAAGACATACAGAGAACCAGAAGACATAGTTTGAACACCTGTACTCTACCAACTTCTATTAGAGAAGCCAGGGATGCAAACAACAATGATACAAGCATTTTTTTCTTTTCTTTTTTTATTGAATAAGTTCTTCATTTACATTTCAAATGTTATATCCTTTCCCAGTTTCCTCCCTCACAGAAAACTCCCAACCCATACTCCCAGCCCCTGCCTCCAAGAAGATGTCCCTCTGCCCAACCCACTCCCACCTACCCTCCCCTCAATATCCCCATTCTGGGGCATCTATCGAGCCGTCACAGGACCAAGGACCTTTCCTCCCACCGATACCTGACAAGGCATTCCTCTGCCACACACTTGTGCCTGGAACCATGTGTACCCCTTGATTGATGACTTAGTCCCTGGGAGCCCTGGGAACTGGTTAGTCAACATTGTTGCTCCTCCCATGGGGTTGCAAACCCCTTCAGCTCTCCCAGACCTCCTTCCAACTCCTCCACTGGGGACCTCCGCACTCAGTCCAATGGTTGGCTGCTAGCATCTGCCTCTGTATGTGTAAGGCTCTGTCAGGGCCTCTCTGGAGACAACCTTAACAGGTTCCTTTTGGCAAACATTTCTTATCATCCATAGTAGTGTCAAGGTTTGGTGACTGTTTATAGGATGAATCCCCAGGTAGGACAGTCTCTGGGGGGCCTTACCTTCAGTCTCTGCCCCACACGTTGTCTCCATAATTGCTCCTGTAAGTATTTTGTTCCCTTTCTCAGAAAAACCGAAGCACCTACACTTTGGTCTACCTTCTTCTTGAGCTTAGTGTGGAGTATGAGTTGTAGCTTGTTTATTCTGAGCTTTTGGGCTAACATCCACTTATCAGTGAGTGCATACCATGTGTTTTCTTTTGTGATTGGGTTACCTCACTCAGGATGACATTTTCTAGTTCCACCCATTTGCCTAAGAATTTCATGAATTCAGAAATCAGATCACCATGGTCTAAGGCTGGTCTTAAGTTCAAACAAAAACAATGGAAAACACACACACTCATGGATGTTGAACAATGCTCTACTCAATGATAACTTGGTCAAGGAAGAAATAAAGAAATTAAAGACTTTTTAGAATTTAATGAAAATGAAGACGCATCATACCAAAATTTATGGGACACAATGAAAGCAGTGCTAAGAGGAAAACTCGTAGGGCTAAGTGCCTCCAAAAAGAAAATGGAGAGAGCTTACACTAGCCGCTAGACAACACCCCTGAAAGCTCTAGATCAAAAAGAAGCAAATGCAC
The DNA here is from genome assembly GCA_036184795.1 of Tokudaia tokunoshimensis. NCBI lineage: Eukaryota > Metazoa > Chordata > Mammalia > Rodentia > Muridae > Tokudaia > Tokudaia tokunoshimensis. Next base: position 29,156,891 of record BTHU01000021.1, read on the forward strand.
CCAAGAGGAGTAGACGGCAGGAAATACTCAAACCAAATAGAAACAAAAAGAACTATACAAAGATACAAGGATATTTTATATTTCTTATCCATGGGAAATCAAAGCCATCAGACTGGCGCAGAATGGGGAGAGAAGGAAGGGAGATGAGTGGAGACTACAGAGAACTTTTCAGCTAATGATCTCTGAAACATTCAGGAGGTTAGCCACCAAGTGGATTAAGAGGTGGGAGTAAACTTTCCGTAGCTTCCTGCTGAAGTAGCAACTCTTAGAGTGTTGCAATAGACGTAGCCATTTTCATTATATGTAGTTATGTCTGAGGTCCAATTTCTCCATCACATTTTTATTTAAACTTTTTATGTTTTGAGTGTTTTATGCCTGAGTACCATATTTATGTCATTTCTACTCTTCCTCTCCTCCTAGGACTTGCGTCATGTCTCTTCAATCCTCTTGAGTTCATAACCTGTTCTAAACTTATTTGTTACACACCCATATGCACACACAATATCTTGAGTCCATTTAGTTGTCTGTCTGTTTTTCATAAATAGTACTTTGCAATTGAATTCAAGTACAGTAGCATCTGGTAAGACTGCAACAGAACTGGAACTGCAAAGTGAATAGTTATTCAGCAGTGAACAGTCTGGATGAAACCACTTTTGACATAATTTTGACAAACATTACCACAGAGTTAATACAGTACTAGTCATTAACCAGTCACATCAAGTGAGTGCACTGAAGTGGAAAAAAACATAATGTGAAATAGCTGTTGGAAAGACCCAGCACATTTTAAAAGAGTAAAACACTTTCAGTTTCTCTTCCCCAGACCCTTCTGCCCTGTGGCCATCAGGGATAGTCTCTACTGATTGAAGGATATCCCAAAGACCCAACTCAGGTACCAGAGGACTCCAGGCATTTGAGCTCAAAAGTAGTCCAAACAAAGCACTTCTCAGTTTTATTATTAAAGCAAGCAAAACATGAGGCGATGTTTATCAAACAAATACAAGTACAAAGAGGTCTTACACCTTATGATCTTCATTCATGTGGAAAGAGCCAAGAATATTCCTTCTGGGCCTAACAGATATTGTACATTATATCAGAAGTCCAAATTACTATGCAGCCCATGCCCAGAAATTGTTTACAGCCAATGTGGTCTATTTAGCCATAAATGATGAAATTGTCATTCTATTTTAGAGGACCACCCCTCTAATTTCACCCAGTTCCTGATTTCTCTCTACCAGTATGGTGGTGGTAATGCTGTAGTTCTGCTGAAGAAACATGCTATTTTCCCTAACTCCTTCTACATCCCCACCACCCATCCAGGCATAGGGAGTAGAAACACTGCAGCAGTATCAATGGAGGTCGGATTCAACACAGGAAGGCTATTACCACACTCATCAGGACCAGCTTGTGTATGTCACACATAATGTGTAGGTGGTTTTAGCAGGATAGGTACAATACAACCTGAACCACAGACTCTGAAATTTTCTTTCATAAAGCTGTAAAAGTATGATGATAGATCTTAGAGGAGAACCCATTCCTGACATTTTCCTAAATCATCTTAGCTTCTAAGGGTATTCTACATATTCTTCTCCTTATGCACTGACAAACATGGCATATCTCATCAACAAGGCTGCTTTTTGCAACAGCTGGTGGCTTCTACAGAGACCCACAATTGATTAAAATGCTGAGAGTAAGTGGCCATGGAGTGCCCAACCCTAAATGACACATCTGCACCACAACCCCTACAACTATGGTTCCCTTCTAATGAGGAGATCTTAGGTCAAATTAGATAGCTTTGTTTTCACATAAGATATAAGTCTACTAATTACAAATTGAGTATGCCTCATTGGGCCAACCATTTGGATTTAGAGCCTTACAGCTGGGTAGGACTACTGGTTACTTTTCTCCTTTGGCAGCTTGTATCTAGAATCTTCTCATACTATAAGAGTTAACCTCAGAGAAGAGGCTTCCATGTCAATTCTAGCTCAATTCCTCCAAACCCTGTGTCTGAAGCATGTGGTGTTTTCAGCAACCTTTAATTTGTGGCAAGTGAACAAGGGTAGTCTCGATGGCCTATGTTGTTTTGGGAGTCTCTCAGGCTCCTGGTCAACAACTCACAGGGAGCTTTCCCTTGTCTAGCACTAAGGTTTTTGATAGTCTATGAGTCCCTGGGGTGGAAGGAACCTTCTATACAACAAAGAACATAATCTACTGAGTAAAGAGGAAGCCCACAATGTTGGAAAGAATCTTTGCATATGCATCCAATAGAAGATACATACATACATACATACATACATACATACATACATACATACATACATACGAAAGAAAGAGAGGAAGGAAGAAAAGATGGAAGGAAGGAAGGAAGGAAGGAAAGAAAGAAATCAACCAAACATAATAGGCTATGGATCTGAACAGAATTCTCAAGAGAGATAAAAATGGGTATGTGGCTAAATTGCTAAATGTGTTCACCATACTTAGCAATCAGAAAAATGCTAATTAAAGCTATACCATCTCTCCTGTGGCATTGTGGCTTTGTAGAAAGGGCTCAGAGTAAAGTGAAACCAGTAAACTGACAGGATGTGGTCTTAACTCCTCAGTAAACTTTAAAGGGAGGCTGCCTCTCAGAGTAACTGCCTTCATATGCAGACCTTGCAAATCAGGGGCCAGATACACCCCACAGCACCCTGCCCCTTCACTGCTGCCACTCGAATGTACATGTAAGTGAAGGTCAAGGAGAGTGGAAGGGTCCAATCTACAAAAGCCTTTTCCACGGTCCAGACCCTACTCTGTTTACATATGTTTATATATTTAATTCACATTCTTTATGCCATAGGCCACAGAACCATCGCTTTGCAGATTATGAAGCAGAAAGGAGAGAACAGAAAGTGCTGAATTCATGTAGAGCAGGATGACCTGACTATCGTCATTGTGATGTTCTCTTCTAAAGAGCTCCAGAAGTAGAATTCAAAGTATTTGTCAGTTTATTATATCTGAATTTTCACAAAAAAACTTGAGCTCATGGAAAAGTTGCTTGTGGTGAGCTTTTAGGTGAGTGTCATAGAAATCCATCAAGTAATGATCAGTTTAGCAAGATGTTTAGCAAAAAAAAAAAAAAAAAAAAGCACAGAATAACACAATGGTCCAGACATACAGTCAAAATCTTTGCTTCTCACCTAAAAGTTCTATAATTTTGCAGTCATCAGCTAACTCTTGGTTTCCTTTTTCTTTCAGCACAGCCTTTGCTCTAGAGAAAAGACTTCTGATGCTGCTACTATGAGCATCTCAGATCCTCTCATGACTAAATCTAGAATAGGTTTCTTGCTCTTCTTAACTGCCTCTAACACTGGTGAGTTTCAGAGGAAGACCCATAAGTCAGGAAGCTCCTATACTGTCTCCCTGTGGAAACTCTAGTTTCGGATGAGCCCTCTCTTTGTTCTTATAGCAGTAAGGAAAGCCAGTCTAGGTCAATCACCAGTTAACCTTCAGATGATCCAAGATGATTCACTACAAGAACAGATCTCAAGCAAAAGTATCAAATCATTCCAGACACGATTTTCTGGAACTCTTGTGGCTAGGGATGGAAATAACCTCTCATAGTATTTAAACAGGGTGTTACACAGCCAAGCTTGTTGATAGTCATCTCCCTGTCACAAGGCTTGTCCTAATTTGAAAAGTCAAACCCAGTTGAGACAAGCAAAGCAAAAGAGTGTGAGTCCTGTTGACAACCCTAAGCTGAACACTGACTTGAATACAACCAAGCCAGATATAGAGACTACATATAGCCAGAGCTGAACAGCATTATGGATGTCCCTACACCTCCTCATCAGACAATGGGTTCTCTTCTGGAATTACAGTCAGACAACAAATCAAAACTTTTCTCTCTCCCTTTACTTAAATGCAGTGTGAGTTGAGTTTGTCTCGCCATCAAAAGTACAGGTGAATGCTTTAAATTCTCCATGACATATTAAGCTTCTAAAAAAAAAGAATATAGCTCAAGATGAAAGACAGTATCTAGAAACTGCTGTTAGAGGTGGAAGACGGTAGATGCTCATATTCTCAGGGGATGTGCAAACCCTCAGTCAGACTGGAAAAAGTAAGAAATATTGAAGCTGCTTAACTGAATTAGGGTCCACAAACCCAAGAAACTTGACTTAAGGGTACGAGGTTAAAATAGTGACAGTATACATAGTATGAAGAAGATGGACTCACCATTGAGAAGAAAGTCACTGTCCTTCCATCTGTACTACCTATACTTTATCAATGATGAACCCATTCTAGAGAATGCAAGGCCCTGAAAGGGTATGACAAGATTCATTATTGAAATTGTTTTATTCTAGGAAATGTTTTTTTTTTTGTAAATTAGATATTTGCTTTATTTACATTTGAGATGTTATCCGCATTCCTCATTTCTCCTCCGAAACCCCCAACCCATCCCTCTCCCCTTGCTCATCAACCACCCAACCCTTTCCTGACCTAGAATTCCCCTACACTGAGGCATCAAGCCTTCATAGGACCAAGGGCCTCTCCTCCCTTTGATGTCCAACAAGGCCATCCTCTGCTACACATGCAGCTGGAGCCATAGGTCCCTTCAGGTGCACTCTTTGGTTGGTGGTTTAGATATTGGGAGCTCTGGGGTTACTGGTTGGTACATATTATTGTTCCTTCTATGGGGCTGCAAATCTCTTCAGCTCCTTGGGTCCTTTCTGTAGTTCCTCCATTGGGGACCTTATGCCCAGTCCATTAGTTGGCTGTGAGCCATGGGTATTTTGATCCCCCTTCTAAGAAAGACCAAAGTATACACAATTTGGTCTTCTTTCTTCTTGAGCATCATGTGGTCTGTGAATTGTATCTTGGGTATTCTGAGCTTTTGGGCTAATATCCACTTATCAGCGAATGCATACAGTGTGTGTTCTTTGTGATTGGATTACCTCACTCAGGATGATATTTTCTAGTTCCATCTATTTGCCTAAGAATTTCATGAATACATTGTTTTTAATAGCTGAGTAGTGCTCCGTTGTGTAAATATACCACATTTTCTGTATCCATTTTTCTGTTGAGGGACATCTGGGTTCTTTCCAGCTTCTGGCTATTATAAATAAGGCTGCTATGAACAAAGTGGCACATGCGTCATTATTACATGCTGGAGCATCTTCTAGATATATGCCCAGGAATGGTAGAGCTGTTTGATCAGGTAGGACTATGTCCAACTTTCTAAGGAATCGCCAAACTGATTTCCAGAGTGGTTGTACCAGCTTGCAATCCCACCAGCAGTAGAGGAGTGTTCCTCTTTCTCCACATCCTCACCAACACCTGCTGTCTCCTGTGTTTTTGATCTTAGTCATTCTGACTGGTGTGAGGTGGAATCTCAGGGTTGTTTTGATTTGCATTTCCCTGATGACTAAGGATGTTGAACATTTCTTTAGGTGTTTCTCAGCCATCCAGTATTCCTCAGTTGAGAATTCTTTGTTTAGCTCTATACCCCATTTTTTAATAGGATTATTTGTTTCTCTGGAGTATAACTTCCTGAGTTCTTTGTATATGTTGAATAGTAGCCCTCTATAAGATGTAGGATTAGTAAAGATCTTTTCTCAATCTGTTGGTTGCTGTTTTGTCTTATTGACAGTGTCCTTTGCCTTACAGAAGCTTCGCAATTTTATGAGGGCACATTTGTCAATTCTTGATCTTAGAACATAAGCTATTGGAGTTCTATTCAGGAAATTTTCCCCTGTGGCCATGTGTTCCAGGCTCTTCCCCAGTTTCTCTTCTATTAGATTCAGTGTAACTGGTTTTATGTGGAGGTCCTTGATCCAGTTGGACTTGAACTTTGTACAGGGTAATAAGAATGGATCAATTTGCATTCTTCTACATGTTGACTGCCAGCTGAACCAGCACCCTTTGTTGCAAAGACTATCTTTTTTCCACTGGATGGTTTTAGCTCCGTTGTCAAAGATCAAGTGACCATAGGTGTGTGGGTTTGTTTCTGGGTCTTCAAGTCTATCCATTGATCTACCTGCCTGTCACTGTACCAATACCATGCAGTTTTTATCATGATTACCCTGTAGTATAGCTTGAGGTCAGGGATGGTGGTTCGGCCAGAGTTTCTTTTATTGTTGAGAATAGTTTTTGCTATCCTGGTATTTTTGTTATTACAGATAAATTTGGAAATTGCTCTTTCTAACTCTATGAAGAATTGAGTTGGAATTTTAATGGGGATTACATTGAATTTGTAGATTGCTTTAGGCAAGATGGTCATTTTTACTATATTAACTCTTTCATCCATGAGCATCTTCTGAGATCTTCTTCAATTTCTTTCTTCAGAGACTTGAAGTTCTTGTCATACAGATCTTTTACTTTCTTGGTTAGAGTCACACCAGGGTATTTTATATTATTTGTGACTATTGTGAAGGATGTGGTTTCCCTAATTTCTTTCTCAGTCTCTTTATCCTTTGAGTATAGGAAGGCTACTGATTTGTTTGAGTTAGTTTTATATCCAGCCACTTTGCTGAAGTTGTTTATCAGGTTTAATAGTTCTCTGGTGGAGTTTTTACAGTCACTTAAGCATACTACCATATTGTCTGCAAATAGTGATACTTTGACTTTTTCTTCCTTTCCAATTTGTATCCCTTTGACCTCTTTTTGTTGTCTAATTGTTCTGGCTAGGACTTTGAGTACTATATTGAATAGGTAGGGAGAGAGTTGACAGCCTTGTCCAGTCCCTGATTTCAGTAGGATTGATTCAAGTTTCTCTCCATTTAGTTTGATGTTGGCTACTGGTTTGCTGTATATTGCTTTTACTATGTTTAAGTATGGGCCTTGATTTCCTGATCATTCCAAGATTTTTATCATGAAGAGGGGTTGTAATTTGTCAAATGCTTTCTCAGCATCTAATGAAATGATAATGTGGTTTTTTTCTTTGAGTAGTGATTTACATTGGATTTTCTTATATTGAACCATCTCTGCATCGCTGGGATGAAGTCTACCTGATCATGGTAGATGATCCTTTTGATGTGTTCTTGGATTCAGTTGGCAAGAATTTGCATTGATATTCATAAGGGATATTGGTCTAAAGTTCTCTTTCTTTGTTGGGTCTTTGTGTGGTTTAAATATCAGAGTAATTGTGGCTTCATAGAATGAATTGGGTAGTGTTCCTTCTGTTTCTATTTTGTGGAACAATTTGAAGAGTATTGGTATTAGGTCTTCTTTGTAGGTCTAATAGAACTCTGCATTAAACCCATCTGGTCCTGGCCTTTTTTCGGTTGGGAGAATATTAATGACTCCTTCTATTTCTTTATGGGTTATGGGACTGTTTATATCATTTACCTGATCCTGATTTAACGTTGCTACCTGGTATTTGTCTAGAGAATTGTCCATTTCATCTAGATTTTCCAGTTTTGTTGAGCATAGGCTTTTGTAGTAGAATTTGATGAGATTTTGGATTTCCTCAGTATCTGTTGTTATGTCTCTCTTTTCATTTCTGATTTTGTTGATTTGGATATTGTCTCTGTGCCCTCTGGTTTGTTTGGCTAAGGGTTTATCTATCTTGTTATTCTTTTCAAAGAACCAGCTCTGAAATGTTGTTTTATTTTAATGACAAAAAAATAAGAAGGTAACAACCTTCAGAAAAAATTAATAGAAAATGGTGTATTTGAGAAAATTCACTTGGTCTTAACCACCACTTTATTGAAGCATGACTGGCATAAAGAAAGTTCTACATATTCAACATATATTACCTAATAAGTTGGGAGGTAAAGATGCATTGTGAGTGTTAAAGCATATATAAAATGTTAAGTTCTAGATAAAATGTTAAGGCCTAGGTAAAATGTTGCAGCCTACGTAACTCTTACCTGGCTAGCCTGACATTTTGTTTGTTACTGTTACTGTAAGGAAACTTTCACATATGTTATAACTTCTATGGTATTTGCTTTCATAAGCTGCCTCTGGGATGGACTCCAACATAAGAGAGACACCTGCATTTATTTAAAATAAGACTTCTATTTTAAATAGGGATCCAGGAAATTTTAAGTTCCCAAGACATTCCTGGGAACTGAAATCCTACTTGGCAAAAAGAAACATGTATGTGGGTAACTGACATATTGGTTGGCAAGTTAAGATATGAATGTTAGACAAGTCCTATCCTGGTAGGAAAGTTAAGATACAAATATTAGGTAGGGCAAGTCCCCTACCACAGTTGAATACCTCAACCAGTGGAAACAGAATAAATGTGTAACAAAAATATGTTTCTAAGGAAGTCCCCTACCCCTGAATCCTGATTGGTAGAATAACTGGACACAGGTGTTTGTGGATTTTAGGCTTAAATTCCTTCTTAACTCAACTTCACAGTTCAGTTGCCCAATCTGATCAATCCTGGGCATATCTGTCTGAACACTGAGATTGGTGTTCATGTGGTTTGTGAGGCGATTTCTGGATCCCAACAATGACACCATTACCACAGTCTATTTTATAGATATATCTACTACTAGATTTGAGTAGAAAAATATCAGGACAAGCAAGATGTAAATCCTAACAGTTACATTAAAGAGGAGTATGGGGGAAAGGAGAAGGGAAAAGCATACCATTTGAGCTGGCATCAAGTTCAGACAACATGGCAGACAAGCAGACACATGGCAGGAAGAGATGCTCTAAAGAGTAAGGAAGCCCAAAGGAAAGGATCAGAGTGTTAAGAAAACACGCTTGGCATCTGAGTAATATTCCATTGTGCAAATGTACCACAGTTTCTTTATCCATTCTTCAACTGAGGGGCATGTAGGCTGTTTTCAGTTCTGGGTATTATGGAAAGCTGCTATGGATATAGTTGAGCATTGTGGTAGAATGGAGCATCCTTTGGGTATATGCCCAGGAGTGGTATAACATAGATCAGTTCCCAATTTTATGAGAATCTGCCAGATTGATTTCCAAAGTTGTTGCACAAGTTTGCACTCCCACCAGCAATGGAGGAGTGTTCCCTTGTTGCACATCCTCACCAACATGAGCTGTAACTTGTGGTTTTGATCTTAGTCATTCTGACAGGTGTAAGATGGAATCTCAGAGTCATTTTGTCATTTTTATTTGCATATTGAACTTCTCTATAAGTGTTTCTTGGGCGTTTGAGATTGCTCTGTTGATAATTCTCTGTTTATCTCTGTACTCCATGTTTAAATGAATTAATTATTCAGTTTGTTGATGTCAAGTTTCTTGAATTCATTATAAGTTTTGAATATTATCCCTCTGTCAAATGTGGAGTCGGTGAAAAATTACACACAAATGGATGAGACTAGAAAAAAATCATCCTAAGTGGGGTAATCCAGACCCAGAAAGGCAAATGTGTCTTTCTGTACTCACTTATAAGTAGGTATTAGCTCTTACGAATAATCATGCTACAATCCACAGACTCAGAGAGGCTAAATAACAAGGATGGCTAGAAAGGCAACACATGGATATTTCTGGAAAGGGGAATGATAATAGATTTAGAAGATGGACTGTGGGCAGTTGGGATGGGAACAGGTAGGGGAGTTAGGGAGAGAGAATACTTGGAGAAACTACTGAAATTGGGGGGCGGACATTTCACGGGCAAGATAGAAACCTAGTGCAATGTAAACTTCCAGGAATGTAAGGGTGACCGTAAGACTCTTAGTAATGGGATATAAGGGACCTAAACAGACTGTAAGTCTGTAAGACCTAAACAGACTGTAAGTCTTTTGTGATTGGGTTGGTGTTCCAGTTCCTCCAGGAAGTCTTGCCTGATTACTTCTGTAATTACTTCTGTAATCAGGCAAGACTTCCTGGAGGAACTGGAACACCAACCCAATCACAAAACCTTTGATTTACAATTTGTCCAGTTTGCAAGATGTGCTGGGATAAAAGTGACACAGAAATTGTGGGAGTGGCTAACAAATGACTGGTGCTCCTTGAGACCCATGTCATGAGAATAAGCCCATGAGTGACACAGCCTGGAGGGCCAGGAACCAGAAGCTGGATAGCCTAGCAACCTAGGATAAAACCAAACATGACTGGCAACAAAGAAACAGCAAAAAGTCAATGAAATGATTCCTAATGATACTCTGCTACACTTGTAGACTTGAGCCTAGCATAATCTTCATCAGACAGGTTTCATTCAGCAACTAATGGAAACAGATGCAGCAGAGACCCACAGTCAACCATTAGGTAGAGTTTGGGAATCCTCTGAAGAGGGGGACAAAGGATTGTAGAAGCCAGAGGGGTCTAGAATACTATAAGAATACCCACAGAATCAACTGACCAGGGCTCATAGAGGCTCACCGAACCTGCGTGAGTTTGACCTAGGCCATATATGTTAAGCATATATAACATAAATCTCTGCATATATGTTATGATTGTGTTGCTTGATCTTCTTGTGGCATTCCTAACAGTATGGAGGTGCTGTCTCTGACTTTTTTGCCTGCTTTTAAGAGCTTTTCCTCCTACTGGGGTGCTTCTTCGAGCTTTAATATAAGAGGAAAGAGGATTGAGGGGAGGTGCCTAATCTTACTGCAACTTGATGTGCCGTGTTCGGTTGATATCCCTGGAAGGAAGGCCTGCCCATTTCTGAAGAAAAAGAGGAGTAGATCTGGGAAAGAGGAGAGAAGGAAGGGAGAGACTAGGAGGAGAGACTGGAGTCACGATGTAATATAAGAGAGAAGGATAGGGAGAAGATTAAGAAAAGAGAAGAAAATATACTTAGAAAATAGAAAGAACAAAACAAAGATGTATGCTTTTAAATAAGGCAGAAAAGCAGGCTGACTTACAAGTCATGTAGATGTTACCATGAATTCCTGCATGCTACTGTACGAGGAGCAAGAATTCTGTGGAGAAAATGTATCATTAAATGGGTAGAGATATTCCACCTGTCTTTTTAGCATGACTTAAAGTAAGACTTCCTAGCTAGGAGTAAAAAAATAAAAGTAATAAAATTACTTTAGCCAAAGTAATAAAATTAGATCAACTGGAATGTGACCCCACCCATACCAGAAATTCTATTATTTTAATCAAAAGAGTTATTTTCATTCTAACAGGTATGTGCTAATAAAAACCTTATATTACACAAAGAAGTAAAAAAATGTGGTTAAATTATTTACTTATTTTATATAAGTAGTATTACCAGTGCATTTATAAATCAAATAGTTGACTGAGTTAAAACCATGTATTGACTTTTTGTTGTTGTTTTTGAATCAGGCACTTGAGAATTGTATAAATGTTTACTGCAAATTGTTTTAAATAATCAACATACAAGCAAAAAATACATCTGAAGTGAATTTAATTTTGGTATATAGAATTTCATGTTAATTATTTCAAATTAAATCTAGATTTTATTATAAAACAGATAAAATGTCTCCTTTACTATTTATGAGGATTTTTTTTTATTATTTTAGACGTGTGTGTGTGTGTGTGTGTGTTACATGACCATTTCCATCAGGTTTGTCTTCCTCTCTAACTCATGGCTTGTACTACCACTAAACCATATCCTTCATCTTGGTAAATAGAAAATTTTAAAATAAGGAGGCGATTGTATTCTGTTTTAGCGTTTTAAATTTGTTTATTATGTGTATGTATGATTTAAGTGTAGATGTCTCTGCATGTGCCATGATGTTTTGTATAGATCATGACTCAGTTATTTCTCTCTACCTTGTTTCTGAGGCAGAGTCTTTTGATTCTGCACTGCATGGTCTTGTTGGCCTATGAGCTCCAGCAACTTCTGCCATCTCTCCCTCCTCCTACCTTTCCATAAGATTGCTGAGATTAAAGGTGCACACCAGGTTTTCACAGGGATAAGTTCCAGAGCAGTAACACAGAGAGTCATCTGTGAGTGACAAGTGCTTTTTAGCTCATGAACTTTCTTGCCAGCTCTTTTTATGTTTATTATTTTTCAAACATTTGTATATCCTTGTTAGTCACTCCTTTTAGGATTTGAATGTTTGAATTTTTATAATTTTTCTTTCCTATTGTCTATGTAATTAAAAATATTTTCCCCATTTTAAAAAGAAATCTCTTCATTTTTTAGGTAAGGGATGCTTAAATAGAAAAAAAAACAAACCTAAAATCGGGAAATAATTTTGTCAGAACATTTTAATAGATGATTTAGACCAATTCCTTCAGGTAATAGTTGAAAAAAGGGAAAGTCACAGACTCCCCTAAATTCTGGTCTTTGAGTACAGACTGAGGGAGGGGGCATCACATAAAACACACCATAGATTTTTATCTTCCAATTTTATTATGGTTTATAAAATTATTTTCAGTATTATATTCGTCATTGTTCAATTCAGTATTTTTTTCATATAGTATATTCTGGTTACAGTTTCCTCTTCCCTACCCTTTCTCTCTCATTTAGAATACAGACAGGCATCTAAGTAATAGTAATAAAATGAAAAAAAAACAAAATAAAAACAAACAAAAGTAGAGCAAGACAAACTGAAGAAATAAAAAGCAAATAGATAATAAAAAGGCACAAGAAATGCATACAGACACAGAGATTACACACATTAAACATATAGAAAAACCGTAAAACAAAACTGAAAACCAGAAAATATAAGCAAAAAAAATCTTAAGGTTAAAAAATTAATGCCCAGACAAAGCACTGTGATATGAAAATCATTTAAAAATGTCATTGAGTTCACATTTTATTGGCCATCTACTGCTAGGCATGGGACCTATCCTTCAGTGTAGTTAGAATATCTATTGAGGCCTCACTGCAGAAAACTAAGTTTTCCTTTTTGAGTGGTTATCAATTGGACATAGCTTCTGGGTTAGGCATAGTGTCTTCTGTCTGTGTCCCCGTCATCTGATTCCCTATGTGGCAGGGTCAGGCATGGGGCTCCTTTGGCCAACTACTTTATGATGTCATTTAGTTCAAGCATATCTCTGTTTAGTTTTTGTCCAGGTGATCTGTCTATTGGCAAGAATGGGACATTGAAGCCACCCACTCTCATTGTGTGATAGTCAGTATGTGACTTTAGCAATAGTAGTGTTTCTTTTAAAAACTTGTGTGTCCTTCTAAGAAAGATTCAAGCATCCTCCCTTGGGCCCTCCTTGCTATTTTCTCTTTTGGGTCTGTGGATTGTAGGGTGGCATGCATATCCTTTGGGATTTGGATTGCCTCGCTCATGATAATATTTTCAATTTCCATGATTTGCCTGAAAATTCATGAAATCCTTGTTTTTAATAGCTGAGTAGTATTCCATTGTATAAATGTACCACATTTTCTTTATTCATTCTTCAGTTGAGGGACATCTGGGTTGTTTCTAGTTTCTAGCTATTATGAATAAAGCTACTGTGAACATAACTAAGCAAGTGCCCTTGTGGGATGGTGGAGCATCTTTTGTGTATATGCACAGGAGTGGTATAGCTGGGTTTTGAGGTAGAACTATTTCCAATTTTCTGAGAAACTACCAAATTGATTTCCAAATTAGTCGTACAAGTTTGAACTGCTACTAGCAATGGAGGAGTGTTCCCCTTGCTCTACATCCTTCTCAGAAGGGGGAAAAAGTAGTTACCAGAGGTGGATAGAGGGAGAGAAGGGGGATTAGGTATAGGGAGAGCAAAGGAGATAGAACAGAAATCTGGGGCTGGGGGTAGGAGGTAAGGTGTATCTCTAGGACATGGCAGAGTCCTGGAATGGAGGGAGGTGCCAAGAAGTCTATGGAGGTAACTCTAGCTGACCTTCTAGTGATGGGAGATGAGGGGCCTAAAGTGGCCACCTTCTATAGGACTGGACTCCCAGTGGAAGGATAAGGACACACCCACAAAACCTTCTACTCAAAATCTGTCCTGCCTAGAAGATGCGCAGGGACAAAGATGGAGCAGAGATGGAGGGAATCATTAACTAGTTCAAACTGAGACTGATGAAGGGGCTCAAGGAGTCCTGTGGAAGAGTTGAGTCAATGATTAAGAGATCTGAAGAGGATAGGGACTCAACAGAAAGACCAATAGTGTCAAGTAACCTGCATACTTGGTGGCTCCCAGAGACTGAACCACCAACCAAAGAGGGAGCATAGGCTGGACTGTATGTAGTCTTGTGCATATATGTAGCAGATGTACAGCTTAGTCTTCATGAGGGTCCCCCAACAACTGTAGTGGGGAATGTTCCTGAATCTGTTTCCTGCCTGCCTGCCTACCTGCCTGTGGATCCTGTTCCCATAACTGAGATGCCATGTCTCTCCTCAGTGGAAGAGGATATGCTTAATCCTGCAGTGACTTGAGGTGCCAGAGTGGAGTGATACCCAGGGGCTGGGGCCTCAGGGAAGAAGGAGAGGATAGAATCAGGGGAACTGTGTGAAGGAGCAACTGGGAAGAGGGGGGCTGATATGGAGATGTAAGTGAATAAGTAAATTAATTGAAAAAATGTGCTCTTGTTTTTGGTGTATAAATGTTTAGAATTGTAAAATCATATTGGTGGATGTTTTCCTTTGACAAGTCTGTAATGTTCTTCTTTATCTCTTTCATTACCATTTTATACTATTCATACCCTTGATTTTGGTATGAATTTTTTTCAGAGATTAAAACAGGTACACCAGGTTGATTCTTTATTTCATTTGTTTGGAATATCTTTTCTCATACTTTTACTCTGAGGTGCTGTCTGTCCTTGATGTTAAGGTGTGTTTCTTCAATGCAGCAGGATGTATCCCCTCATTGCATCCATTTTGTCAATGTCTTTTTATTGAGAAACTGAGACCACTGATGTTGAGAGTTATCAATGAGTATTTGCTAATTCCTGTTTTGTTGTTGTGTTGTGTTGTGTGTGTGTGTATGTGTGTGTGTGCATGCTCAAGCTTACACACCACACAAGCACATGCGTGCATGCATGTGTGCATGTGTGTGTTTCTCGCTCTTGATTTTTTGCTCTGGAATTATAAGATGAGTTGTGTATTCTTGAAGTTTTCCTTCTAGCACCTGTAGAGATAGATATGGAGATAGATATTGACTAAATTTGATTGTCATCGTGGAATGTCTTTCTCCATCTCCTGTGATGGATGATTTGCTGGGTACATGAGTCTGGGCTGGCATTTATGCTCTCTTAGAGTCTGTAGAATATCTGCTCAGTTCCTTCTGGCTTTTAGAATCTCCACTGAGACTTCTATTGAGAAATCAGGTATTATTCTAATAGGTCTGCCCTTACATATTATATTTTTTTCTCCTGAAGCTTTTAATATTCTTTCTTTGTTCTGTATATTTAGTGCTTTATAATGCATGAGGGGTCGTTCTTTTCTGGTATAATTTATATTTTCTATGGTGCTCTGTATATCTCTTGTACCTTGATAGGTGTCTCTTTTTTCACATTAGAGGGGTTTTCTTCTATGATTTTGCTGAAAATACTTTCTATGCCTTTGAGCCTGGTTTCTCCTCCTCCTCTTTTTTCCTATTTATTTATTTATTTATTTTTGTAAACATAGTCTTTTCAGAATGTCCCATATCTCTTGGATATTTTGTATCTAGCTGAAGATTTTTTTTTAAGACTTAACATTTTCTTTGACCAAGGTATCCATCTTTTTCTATTTTATCTCTCTTTTATCTCTTGTTTTCTGTTGGTAATGCCTTAAACTACTTTCTTCATTTAATTCCATTCTTTGTGTTTTTATAGACTTCATTAAATGGATTTGTTTATATCATTGCCAAGGTCTTTGAACACATTCATAATAGCTATTTTGAAGTCCCTGTCTTGTACTTCAGCTGTGTTGCATTTCTCAGGACCTACTGCAATAGGATTGCTGGATTCTAGTGGAGATACATTTTCTGGCTCTTATTGTGTTTTTATGCTGGAGTATAGGCATTTGAGTTTGTGATGTTCATGGTCTTGTCCTTTCTTGGATGGGTGTTCCATTCCTTGGTCTTTGTTGCTCTTTCTAGATTTTAGGAGAATGTGTGAGTGGAGGTTCCATGGCAAGGAGTGCTTCTGCGTCCATACCAGGAGTAGCCTCTAGGCGAAGAATGTGTTTCTAGGCATTAGAATCTGTTATGAAGAAATAGGGATGGCATGAGGGTGTTGCTGAAAGGGTACACAGGAAAAAGGAAAGGTGGGTCTGCCATGAGGATCTGAGGAGTCCCCAGGGAGTGAACTAAGAGAAGGGAGACAGGTCCCTCTAAGTGGTCTGCTACAGGGCTGGAGATGAGTTTGGAGGAATTTCCAGTGGTGAAAAGAACAGAGAATGAAGATCTCCACCTACTTGACTCCAGTCCAGTGTGGCCAGTGGGTTTTTCAGGCAGAGTTCTCTGGGCATCAACTGACACAAAGGGAGGGAAAAGCATGAAAGAGTGTGGTTCCGACCAGGGCTACAGAGTTCTCAAGAAACTGAGGCAGAGGATGAAGTCCTATCCCTGAAGATCTCAAGTAAGTATTTTGGACATTTACAGAATTTAATTTGAATTACAATATGTAGCTTTCTTGTCCTTTGCAGCATAAAACCAAGGTAAGTGTATATGTATACCTATGTATACATGAAGATATATCTATATACATGAGCTGTAAATCAGTGATGTAAACTAAATAGATAGAGCCATGGTACAGAGGCTTTTATTTTTCCTAGCTCAGCCTAGAATCAGGAAAATACATGAGATTGAATTGCAATTGTTTATGCCTTGTTTCTATTTTATAGTTGATTTTCACTTTAATCCAGGTAGGTTATTGGGGGTTTAGTATCATGTTTCTAGGGTTACGAATTTTTAGGATTTTACTTTCTCTCTATGACAATTTAAAGCCAAAGGCAGTCATTATAAGGGTGAACAAATGCTTTACTATGTGAATACCAAGGGAAAAGTTAAATCTTTGCCAAAATTCAAAGACTGGCTTTACGTTATGTCCTTTGAATCTGTCTATAACTATAAATATTTACAATGCAGGGTTAACTTCATCCCACATACTAGGATATGTATGGCTCTACAAATTTCCTTCACAGAAAAATCTCTCTATGCTACTACAATGGAAAATAAACTAGTTTTACCAAAGTGATTCTAACCAATATAAAAATACTGATACTCTGCCTTTTTATCTTTGTTCTGCAAAACAAGATGATTTGAGTCACTAAGGAAAACTACTGATCTACTTTCCTTACAGCCAATCCCCCACACATCATGCACACCTAGAAAATTCTAGTAATACAAGAATGACAATTTTGTCATGGTAGCTTTATTTAGAGCAATTTAGAGAATATAGATTTTTATAAAGTAGGTAAGATAATTTGACACCAGAGAGGCATTGCTTAATGATGCTTGCCCTCTGTGTCAAACAGAAAAAGCCTTGGTGATAGTTTCCACAGGGCCACATGCACATGGACTACTAAAATCACTATTAGAATGTGAAACATGCCTCTACATGGCATGAAAATATACAAAGAAATCTCTTTACATGGAAAATATAGCTTTCAACAAAATACTAAGAAAAGTGTAATAGTCATTCCATTTCTCATTGCCAAGTGGGCTATGAGCTGCTCTTCTTACTTTCTTTTCCAAGGTTTGTTGGCCTTCTTGAATGCAACTGTGCCTTCTCTGATGAATAGAATTTTCAAAGTCTCACTTTTCCTACATTCCTGGGCTTCCACCTCATTATTCCTTTTCCTATTACTTTGAATGAAATGACCACTTCTGTTTAGAAGTTTGCCATGGGAAATTCGGTGTTCATAATGCCAATGCCTAAAATGTGTTTGTTTTCTAGTTGATACTAGTAGAGCCAAGAGAGTAAACCACTGTGCCCCTCAACAATCATTCAGGAGAGAGAGAATTTCTTCCATTTACATTACCTGGGCAACCATCTTGGGAGGTTTACGTAACTTTATTTCCTCTTATTTTCTGTTTCTGGAACTGGTTCATTTTCCCCTTTGTTTCTTTCTTTTTTTTCTTTTCTTTTCTGTATTTATTTACATTCCAAATGATTTCCCCTTTCCCGGTTCCCCCCTCCCCGAAAGTCCCATAAGCGTTCTTCCCTCCCCCTGTTCCCCAGTCATCCCCATCCTGCTTCTCTGTCCTGGTATTCCCCTACACTGGTGCATCCAGTCTTTCCAGGACCAGGGGTCTCTCCTTTCTTCTTGAGAAATCCACTTCTATTCATATTTCTCTTTACATGTTCGCTTAGTATTTAGTAGTTCTTCTCTTTTGCTGTCCTCTTCAATCCTCTTTTCTGTCACTAATGATCTAGTAATTTTCCACTTGAAAAGCAATGAAAACAAGTACTTGCCTGTAAAGTTGGCTTGTCAACTATTATCTGATCGTGATAAACCACCCTGTCTCCAACTTGAGCTTGAAAGTCATTGTATTATAGGAAAGTCAAACTAGGTTTATCCCTGTTGTTAATTAAATCACTGTTTCTTAAGGATTGAGGCTATTCTTCACCTGTGACCTTGATTCCAAATGATTCTACATTGCCTGTTCCAGGAAACAGCAACCGTGTCTTTTTTTTTTTTTTTTTTTTTTTGCTTCTGTAACCAGACTTATATGCAAAATTCACTACTCTATGGTTTTTTGCCCAACCCCCTCCCAAAAAAAAAAAAGAGTTGAAAAATTGGTTTGGATTGGTCTCATTAGCCCTTGCCTTAGAGGGAGATACCCAAGATTCAGATCTGGTGTGTACACAAATAAAGCTTGGTTAATTTGTCCTTTTTCCTCATGTTTGAGGGCTTAACAGTTATTGCACTGCTCCTATCCAGACAATCCACAGAAAATTCTCCTTGAGCATAGGAATTCTACTCATTTATGCTACCTGAGCCTGGTTGTGTCCTGGCCTCTTAAAATGCAATGTTAGACCCAACAATAGTTCAGAATCATTTTGTTTTGTTTTGTTTTTTTTCTGCCTGCATCTTTGATGGTTGAGGGCATTTCAAATGCTTTTTTTTTTCAGGCAACTCCAAAACAGAGAAGGAAATTTTCATCTTAGGAGAGTCTGCTTTTGTCAATAAATCATCAGCTAAGGGAAGGAAGGTAGATATGCAATAAATGTATCAAATGTCATGGAAGAGGTATTTGTGAATAATGAGCAGAGATGTCTGTAGGTCAAAGGATTGTGGGTTTCTATTTTGTTCAGTCAAATTCACTAATACCTTCCAGATCTTCATTTTTCTGATGAGAATATCTTCTTTGTAGTTAGGTATCTTTTGTCAACTTCACCCAGCCTATAGTCATCTGATGGGGAAGACTCAGTTGAGAAATTTTCTAGATCAGATTGGCCCATGGACATGTCTGTGGGTGGAATTGTCTTTTGTGATTTGATGAGAGCCCAGCCCACTGTCAGGGTGTTCCATCCCCAGGCATGTGATCATGAGCTATATGGGGAAAGCTAGTTGAGCTTGAACCTACACATGAGCCTCAGACTAGGAGATTTCCTATACTTCTCTCAGTGATGAACTGTGACCTAGGAGTTTAAGCCAAATTGTTTCCTCCCATAAATCATTTTTGTCAGAATATTTTATCACCTTAATAAGAAGGAAACTTGCAAGTCAGTTTTTGCTGATTGCCATTCACGTCTCATTTATCGACTGAAAGGTAGGATTTGCTTTTGTCTGCACTTGCTTTACTGGAATAAAACCCAGGTGTCTCAATCTGATCTTCCTGGGTCTTTGGGATCTTTGTTGATGTTGAATCTTGCATTCCTCTGTGCCTCTCTCTGTGTGTGCCACGATGTGAACCCCAATAATCCACCTATGCAATTCTTGTCTCTATTCATCACCCCTCATCTGAAATAACTGCCATTCCTTCGGAGTTCAGCCTTCTTCAGTGAGTTCACTCCATTGGCTCATTTGTAACCTTCACTTATCAGAGCTTGCTCTGTCATGTGACCCACACTGATGCTGCTGTTCACAATCTGGCTGACCCTGAACTGAGGAGACAGACAGTAGAAGCTCTGCAGGAGCACGCAGAGAGTCAGTCATAGCGGAGGCCCTCTTCTCATCAGTCCTCTCTGGCCCCTGAAGACATAAGAGTTCTATGAGAACTCCAGAGTAATCCAGAATCGGAATGGGATGCAATGAAAGGGAACAAGAAGCTGTTTCCACAAGGAAGAAAGTTCTTATGAGTTTAATTCACGGAAATAGGAGGGCTTATCACCAAGGCAACACAGTGTAACATGTATGCAATCTAGGAAAATTAGGTGAGCATCAGAATGGAACTAAATATTTTGGTATCTTGGACAGGCAGTAAGGACTGAGAAGGGCTCAGCACACACGTGAAGAATTAAACTGTCAGGCAGCACTGAAGAATTTGCTGATAATACCTTCAGTCAATGCTGAGAAACAAAGCCACCAAGTTTGAGTGTACTTTTCTGGAGATCACATACAATATGACCAACCCATCTGTTTCCTGCCAAACTAGAATAAAACAAACAAAATAAGTAGTGCAGGGAAAAATAAAATATAAATTTGTTTGCAAGAGAGCACAGACCATTATTGTCAATGTTTTATTCTTTCAAAATATCTTCAAAACTGAGTCTCCAAACTCAAAGACTATCAAGTCTAGGTAGTTAGTTTTCCTATAACTTCAGTTTAAGAAAACTGAAACTTTAAGAATGTCTGATAAAAGAGTATCTGGAAAGTAGCAAAGCACTCTTTCTTCCTCTTTTGCATTTGGTGACAGAATAACCCAGTCACTGAGCCTCATTTTCTGCTAATAGGCAAAGTTAACTGATCAGTTCGTCCCCGAGTTTCTGATCATTAAGAAGTAATCGTCACTTCACTACCTCCTGGTTCATTTCCTAAACTTCCGTTTTCTTGGGATAGAGATGCTCTGGTCTGAGGAGTGAAACTATGCAGTTGTTAATTATCACTGGGAGACAAACACCTGATCCAGAGACCTACAGACAGCCTGTGTTAACAGAGAAGACTAGCAAAGACAGGCTGGTAACAGGAAGCAAGCCGACATGTGTCATGGCCCTGTAACCTTTAATAAAAGTAGTAAAAACAGAATTATTACAGGGTGTGGCCCTCAGTGCAGAGGAAGTGAAATAACTCAAATCTTGTTTTCTCTGCGTATGTAGTGACCATTTGTGTGTGTGTACTTAAATCCAGTTAATAGGCACCAAAACCAAAGATTATTCATTCAATGGTTATTGCAGTACCTTAGAAAGAGATGGGGTAGCTCATGGGAACCTTGGGGAGGGGGGAAGGCATCAATACAAGCAGAATAAACCCAAGGAAGAGGAATTCACACTGAATTCTGCAACTGCTCTGTCTCTTCAAAAAGACTGTTATAATAAAAAGCATTCTTGTCTTTAAGCACATCCTCACCATCAATAATCTCCTTAACCTTTAAACTCATTTGTGCCTCAGTTTCTCCTGGTTCAAAACAGGGACAATAGTAGTACCATACCATGGGAGTATATGAATTATAAGAACGCATGTGGATAAGACTCTCAGGATGTGTGCATCATAGAACTATTATGGAAGTGTCTCTGGCTGTCTGGGGAGATGATAGAAGTCCATAGTTTCAAAGTTCAGTTTCTGAACCCAGCCTGCCTTGCTTTAAAACATGGCTTTGCCTCTTACTCTGCTAATCTTGGGTTCACCACTTTGGGCCTTGTGCTTTCATGGATAGGGCTATAGTCAGAATTAAATTGTTATATATAAAGCACTCGAGATAATAGTTAATGCTTAGTGTTAGACTTTATGCTCTGTTTCTTCTCATGCTACCCACTTGCATGTGTCCTCTCTGGGGAAAGCACTCCAGTGGTACCAGCAGCTATACTCTGTACCTTTAACCCCCAACAGTTCCTTGCCAAGACTTCTTGGCCAGCATCCTCTTTGTGCTCTCAATGTTCCCACACAGCACACAGTGAGGAAAAAAAAGCTATCTTTCCCATCTTCCCTCCCCCCACCCTGGGAAGACCAGGCAAATCACTGAGTTAACCTCATGTCCTTTCCTTTATGAGCCCCATTTTCTCACTGAGGGGCTGTGCTCCAATAGAAAATATTCTGAGTTAAGGCAAGAATAAAGCCACCCATTCATATGTCATTCACTTAGGATCAAGAATTGCTTTGAGAGCTCCAAATAAGTCTCAACTGGAAAATAGTGCTTCTAACTTGAAAGGCATCAAAGGCCTATTTGAATGTTAAGGTTTTTAGACAATTCTGAATTGTTCATAATTTGATTTTAATGAAAAAAAGCATTTGTGCAATCCATATTAATGAAAAAAATGTAGCATATAAAAAAGAAATACTTTGCTGAATAGAAAAAGCTTTATACGTGCCTAAATATATTTTAAAGATGCATTATAGCCCCCTCTTCTGGCACCTAAGTTCAATAGTGCTTCCTAAAATTGAAAAGAAACGAGTAGCCAGATTAGTTCATTACAGTCCGATAAGACATCTATCTGGTGGTGGTGGTGGTGGGGTGTTTGAAAACTGTAGTTTGGTGATTCCACCCCTGCCCGCTTAAGATAATCCCCACCAACACACAGCCGAATTTGTAAAAATAAAGCAACATCCTAGGGCAATCTGGGCAAAGCTTGGCTATGATGGGTTAACGATGGAGTGGCATCGCCACCTCGTGTCAGTTTTAGGAATTCTCTTCCATAAGTATTCAATTTTGTGAACAAAATAATTTACCCAAGAAGCAATATAATTTACCCAATTTTAGGTAAAAATCCATCCAAATTCACATAAACTGACTGCCTTGCTCCTTCCCTCTTAGTAGCCACCACTCTACGACATCGATCAATGGAGGGAAAAAGTAACCCCCTTACATGATTTCAAATCCAAACCGATTTTTAAAAAATAAAACAGGAATATCTGAACGTCTGTTTAGTGGGCTGAGAGCTCTCACAGAACTGCCAAAGTCAAGTCCACAGAGTCTAAGGAGTAGCAAGTCCTTTGTTCTTAATTTCTTACTCTCTGAGCACCCGCTCCCCAAGGCCTCAGCAACTGCACTAGCCTGCCCCTCGGAGAAGCTGCCCAGTCACTGCTGCTAACAAGTGCCCCTCCAGGACACAGGGAAGAGCGCACATGAGACTAGCTCATGCGCTCAATATGCTCTGCTTTCAAAATATTCGTCAGTGGATGTCAGGTTGTTTGCGTGCTCCCTCTGCTACAGTCTGTAGCTTGACCATCCCCTGAAGCGTTCCTTTATCAGAGCCATGGTACTACTCAGAATGGTGGGAGGTAGGATCTATGACAGAAGCTACTGTGAGATGAACAGGTCTCCCAACCACATGCTCCCACCATGACCTTGTACAGAAACCTGTGAAATCGCAAACACCCCTTTTCAGTCTCTCAGTTCTTGCTGGTACTTCTGTCGTAGTACTCCGAAGGTGCCTCAGACTGTTTCAGAATGTCTTTGTGTTTTATTCACTGTCTCGGGAGGCCCCAGGACACACAAAAAGGTTAAGTATTGGAGTAGCCCTTAATCTCCCTCCCATCTAGACACTCATCCTTGCCTCTTACAAGAACGGTCATCTAACCAATCTGTGGGTTTCCCAAAGATTTTCCATTTGGTTCACCTTCTGAAAATTAATGATAAGTTAAATGATTAGGTTTGTCATCTAAAATCTTGTGTGTTTGTGTGTGTGTGTGTGTGTAGAGAGAGAGAGAGAGAGAGAGAGAGAGAGAGAGAGAGAGAGAGAGAGAAGGGAGATTGAGAGGAGGAGGAGGAAGGAAAGGCAGAGAGAGGAAAAGGAAGAGGAAGAGGAGGAGACCCACAAGATCTGTATTGTAAAAAGGGAGAAGACATAGATAAAAACAAAATACGTTAAAATTAAAAAGAAAAGGAGAGGGAGAGAAAGGGGGAAGAAAGGAAGGAAGGAGGAAAGAAAGTAAAAGAAAGAAAAGCAAACAAATAGCTCTAATGTTATTCTCCTTGTATACAGCTTTTCTGTTTTGCTAGGATTTGGGCAGACTGAATAAAACTCTTGTCTGAAGGAATGTGGACAGAGTGGCCTTTTGGTTTAAGAGAGGCAGTGCACACTCTGGTTCAGAGTTCTGCCCTGGCTCTTCGTGGATGCTATATGATGAGTTCTCAAGGCCACCCACGGAGTGGGTGGAAATCAGAAGCAACAATTTTGTATGGCTACTTCCCTGAAGCTTTAAATACCTTTATTATGTGCTTAGCAAACACCAGTTCCCCAGAAGCACGGGCTCACAATTTCTATTGCTTTGTGCTCAATGAGAAGTTGGCTTCTGGATTCAAACAGGTGAAAACAACCCAAGCTTCAACCTTTCCTTTGAGCCAGGGTTCTGATCTTTGAATAGCAGCAGGCATCTGATGTTCTGTGAACTGTCATTAGTAATTGGGTAAAAAAGGGGAAGGCACTAATGAAGCAATCCTAATTTTAGATGAGAAAATGTTGTGAAAGTGTTGAAAAGACTAAGGAGGGAGAAGGGACATCTTGATACATAACCTGGATATAAATTGGAGGCCTTAAAGCTGCAGCAAACCTCTATGCTCTGGCAGACAGCAGCAATTTCTGCTATGTGTCTGGCATTGTGCTCAGAATTTTGCCAATATTCGGTTCCTTCATCTTTATAATAATTCACCAGTTAACACATTATGAAATTGGAGCAAACGGCTTGAGGTAATTAACCAGGGCTGTGAGAGCCAGCCTCAGCATTGAGCTTGGAAGATGCCAGGTTTGCAGAGACAGGCTGGTAAGCTTGTTGCATCCTCAGCCAGCTTTGTCCTGCCCTTCCCCCACCTTCTCTTCATATCCACTCTCTTATCTCCCTGCCCTTGCTCCTCTCCTCCACCTCCCCTTCATGCTCTTGTCTTGTTTCTCTTATTTTTCATCTCTCTCCTCTTCCTTCTCTCTCCCTCACTCCTCCTCACCTTTTGCCTCTCCTGTCTGTCTTCTTTGCCCCTTTCTTCTCTTCTACCTTCACTTTTCGCCCTCTTCTTTCCTCTCCTCCCTTTTCTCTTACCCTTCCTTCCTCTTCTCTCCTTTTCTTCCCAGTCATCCTCTCCCCTCCCCATTTCCTATGTTCTCCCTCACCCTTCCCGTCATTCATCCAACTTCCCAGACCCCTGAAGATAATGCATTATTTCTTTTTGTAGTAGGATGCTCAACCCTTAGTCACATCCCAATAAGACTCAAACATTCCCCCTCCCCTAAATCACAAAAATATCTCTAGCACATGACACAGAATGGATTATTTTTGTTCTTCTCTCTTTTTCTTTGCAGAGAGCTAAGTTTGTGGACATCCACTTAATAGCTTTATTGTTCCATTTTAGCCTCATTATCTGACAGGGTTAATTAAGACTGTCTAATAATTAACTCAAGCAGGAACCTTACACAAAGACAATGCAAAAATGGGCTAAAGTTTTTCATTAATTAGCTACAGCTGCCCAGCCCAGCAATTTCCACTGAAAATGTCTACTTCCTAAAATATAATACTCTTTTCACTAAAAAGAAAATAAAAGGCTCATGAGAAATTTCAATTTTGTCTTTAAACAACTTCTAACCTCAAATTCTCTTTTGTCTTGACTCCTTGGTGAAATAATAAATACATTCTTTTTTCTCTAAAATATTGTTTGTCAACAAGTCTGATATCTTTATAAGGCAAATGTATATATAATATATACATATAATATACAATATACATACATATAATGGGGCATTGTATATGAGTATGCACTAAGATATATTGTGTTGTAGGAGATACACAATACAGAATATTTATCACTGCTAGTAATAATGAAGAAATTGAATAATAATGAATAGTGAAAGACAGCTTGGTCACATATACAGTCACCAAACCCAGACACTATTGTGGATGCCAACAAGCACTTGCTGACAGGAGCCTGATATAGCTGTCTCCAGACAGGCTCTGCCAGTGCCTGACAAATACAGAGGGGAATGCTATCAGCCAACCACTGGGCCCCCAATGGAGGAGCTAGAAAAAGGTCCTAAGGAGCTGAAGGAGTTTGCAGACCCATAGGAGGAACAATATGACCCAACCATTACCCTGAGAGTGCCCAGAGACTAAACCACCAATCAAAGAGTACACATGGAGGGACCCATGGCTATAGCCTCATATGTAGCAGAAGATGGCCTTGTTGGACATTAATGAGAGACAAGGCCCTTGGTCCTGTGAAGGCTAGTTGCCCCAGTGTAGGGGAATGCCAGGACAGGGAGGTGGGAGTGGGTGGGTGAGTGAACAGGGGGAGGAGGAATGGAATAGGAGATTTTCAGAGGGGAAACAAGGAAAGGTGATAACATTTGAAATGTAAATAAAGAAAATATCTAATAAAAAAAGAAAGAAAAAAACCAGTTTGGGTGTAAATGAAAGAAAATGCCATTATTAGCTATATTTTGCTTATTTTCCTTCTATATTTTCATAGAAAAAATTACTCATTTAAATAATGACTCACAATTATAGTTTGATAGCTGTCATAAAACCCTAGTGGCATCCACAAAAAAGCAATATTCATCTGTTGTCGGATATTTGATCACATTGTGAATCCTGAGATTGTGTTATTTACTGGAAAAAAAAAACCTGTTTTTAGTTGTGGTGTGGTTCAGCCCATTTCACATACCTTTAATCCTTCTGGCTGTAATATAGACACACCTTTAGTAAATACCTTTAATCCCAAACAATAAAGACAAACTTTGTTTGTAGAAGGAAGCATCCATGTTTGAAAGTGACATCAAATTGAGTGACAGACAAAATGATGAATCAGAGAAAGATTTGACAGACTAGGAAATGCCCAACTGTCACGAGTTGAGAGAGGAAAGGGTAGCTACTTAAGGGAGCAGTGCATCTCTTCCTGTCTTCCTGCTATGTTCAACTGTACATCCTTTCAAACAGTGAGCCAAAGTATATTCCTCCACCTTAATTTGATTGTCTAATGTCTTTGGCTATAGCAACAAGAAACTTCAAAATATTGCTACCAAGAACAGAGCCGCTGTGATAAACCTAGCTATGTGTTTCACAGGCCTTTACAACCAACTTTGAAGAGGAAGAGCTTTGAGCTCCAGGTCAGGGGGAAAAAGCCTTGGAATGTTAAGAATTGGTGCCTGTTCCCATTGTCTAGCTGGTTCTCAGCTAGCTTTTTCCAGTTTGCTTTTTTATTCAGTCTGGGATCCTGTGAAGGAAGGGATGCTGCCCACCTTCAGGATAAGTCTCATTGAGTTCAGCCTCTCAGGAGCTGCTCTCACATAAGTGTTCAGAGGTGCACCTCCTGGGCAATTCTAGATCCACTTAAGTTGGTAGTGAAGATTAACTGTCATTAATTAATGACATGGATATCAGACTGGAGGTCTCTTGAAGTTTGCTCTCATAGAATGAACTTCCTGACTTAACATCACTAGTAGGCCTCAGTTAGGAGCCAGAGGCAGTAAGCCAAGGAGATGACTATTATATCAGACAAATACAAGATATATTTACACTCATAACCTGTCAGACACTTATTGACTAAATTTTCACAGATGTGGTAAATATTTCCAACTTCCTTTGCAATAGAATCTATTCTCCCAACACTATACAATTAGGGACATTTGTAAAATTTGAGCCAACTAACCAATTTAGCTTCCCACTCACCTCCTGATCAACAAATAAGACCAAGTGTAAGGGAGTAATGCATCATGATGACAATAGCTAATATTTATCAAAACATTTCTTCCAGACATTATTCAAGTGCTTTGCATACACAGTCTAATTACTGACTACACCCACTGCCTTAGTTTATTGATGCTGTTGCGATAAAATACCCTGACAAAAGCAATTTGGGAGAGACAGGATTATTTACTGTAGGTAACAATTGCAGGCTACAATCCATCTCTGAGAGGAAGGCACAGTCCCAGGAGCTCAAGGTAGCCTTACCCATCACATTCACAGTCCAGAACAGAGAAGAAATCAATGCAGGCATGCCTTACAGATACTCTGCCCATTTTTTTCCACTCTTATGAAATCTAGGAGCCCAAACCTAGAGAATAGTACCACCTACAACATGCTGAGTCTTCCCATATTGTTTAATGTAATAAAGATGTTCTCTTAGAGGTAAACTAATCTAGAAAATTTCTCACAGAGACTCCTCCTTCCCCCAGGTGATCCTAGGTGTGTCAAGTTGCTGATCAAAACAAACCCCCACACTCACTATAAGATGAAGATTGTTATCAATCTCATTCCACAGAGGATAAGGGTTGAAAATTAACAGATAGGCTCTTCTTCACTCAAGATCACATTTCTAGTACATTGGAATAAAATTCAAACCCAGGGAGTTCTTTCTCCAGTCTCTCCACTTCAGGCATACTGACAGCAAAGGATATACAACCCTGCTGTGGAGGCTTTCATCAGGGCTACTACCTGTTGATTGCAGTATCCCAGCTCGCTCTCTCCATCCCAGCAGCAACTGCTGTCCCCACTTCCTTTCCCCAGTGGTCCCCAGACTGTGTCAAAGTCCTCCAGGAGGCTGAATCATAATCCCAGCCCATTTGGAAACAACTGTTCTCTCTGTCATGACGATCATTCTGCATCACCCCATTAGACAACATTCACAAAAAAACTTTAATGATTAATATATTTTATTAAATATTAATTTAATGCACACCTCCATACTAGTGTTGATTATTTTATCAAAAATATATCTGAGAGCTGAATACAATGAAGCTATTGGAAATCTCCCTCTGGTAAACATAATCACAAAATTAACCTTCGTCC
Organism: Tokudaia tokunoshimensis; assembly: GCA_036184795.1. Lineage (NCBI taxonomy): Eukaryota > Metazoa > Chordata > Mammalia > Rodentia > Muridae > Tokudaia > Tokudaia tokunoshimensis. Next base: position 29,185,459 of record BTHU01000021.1, read on the forward strand.
ATACAGGAAGGAGCAGCAGGGGATTTGTGGTACAAGACCATCCTCCATTCTTTTAATTGTATTCTCACTTTATACCCAACCTACTTCAGAAGACAAAATAAAGAAAATTTGTGTCAGTTAAGAATTTCTGCTGTGGAATTTTATTTAGTTAATGTTTTTGCTCTCTTTTAAAAAAGAAAACTACCCTGTGGAAGAATGAGAGGAAAGACTGTAGGAGATAGAGGGGATGGAAGACACCAGGAGAACATGGCCTAGAGAATCAGCTGAGCAGGGTTCACATGGGTTCACTGAAGGAAGCAAGTACAGGGCCAGGATGGGTCTGCAGCAGGTCTTCTGCATATACGTTGTGGTTGTTAGCTTTGTGTTTTTGTGGAACTCCTAACAACGGGAGTGGGTGACTCTCTGATTCTTTTGCCTACTCTTGGGACTCTTTTCATCCTACTGGGTTGCCCTGTGCAGATTGGATCTAAGGGCTTTTGCCTTGTTTTAATGTATCTTCCTTTTTGTGTGTTTCCTGTCGCCTCTTGGAGACCTGCTCTTTTCTGAAGGGAAAATGAGAGTGGATCTGGGGGAAAGAATCTGTGGGGAAGAACTAGGGGGGAATGGCGGGAGAGAAAACTGTGGTTGGGATGTATTGTATGAGATGAGAATCTACTTTCAATAAAAAAGAAAAGAAAGAAACCTATATTTAAATATATATTAAAACCATGTATTTTGCTCTTTTAACTTATAGTATTATACTTTAGGAAAATTATAAAAATTAAGATCAGCATTCTGATGAAATTACTTTAGTAACAATTTGCATACACACACACATACACACACACACACACACACACACACACACACACACACACAAAAGCCCAGAGAATAAAAAATAGTCTAAGAAAAAGAGCACAATATCTTGTACAATCCACATTAAACAAGGTGCACACATACACCAAGTTAAGGAATATAGTGAGATTTATTCAATACACGTTTTGTATAAGCAAGTTTGTCACAAATTTTATGTTATGTGGGTCCATATGAAAAATCACAGTACATTCAGACTAGATGCAAAATATATTAGACAAAAACATCCTAGGGATGTTTAAATTGTTACAACTTTTACAATGTTTTCAGATCTCTCGTAATATTTTTGCGGGAAATAGGGTGCAATTTTAATTAAAAATAAACACATTTTATAAGTGTGAATTTTACTACTAATTCCATCTCACCAAAAAAATATAATTTCCTACAAATTCTACAAAGTATTAAATTAATACATTTTGGTCTATACATACCAAGAAAAATGTTCTAATTCACTAAGACAGAATTAAACATATATCTGGCCAAGTAAATCCCAAGATAGACAGTGGATTTTGTTGGGGTATAAACAGTGTGTTCCTCCTTGGGTGCAATTTGAAAGTAACACCTTTTAGTAACCTATTTCGGTATCATGGGTGCAGTTTAAGGACAGGCCATCACAACAAAATTACCTAAAATGTATGCACGCTCACACACACACACACACACACTCACACACACACACACAAAACCATGGGTTACCATGGTTACTACCAGACCAAACACCCCAGGAATGCATAGCTGCTATGTTTCTCAATGCGCATAAAATCAACACTCCTGATAAATTCTAAGCCTTCATTTTTCTTCATTTAGGGCCTTTTCTGGTTGGCCTTGGTCTTTCTCTTCATTCTTCGTTTTTGCATCTGCAAAAATAAAAGATTTCTCAATCATATGCAAAATATGTTGAAATATATGTTTTGAATGCAAGCTATTTTCCACTTTGCCTCCTCATGCAGCTTCCATCCTGACTAGATCATATTTTGCCCTCAGCATGGATATGAATCTGCATAGAGAGGAAGTGTTTGCGTCCTTTATAGGTCTTCTTCCTAGTCAACTTTCTTCAGGGCCTATAGTTACTACATGCCAAGCTGACTCTTAAGATGTCATTATACCCTCCATCAACAGCAGTGTTTCTCAACCTATGGGTTGCATATCAGATATCTGCATATCAGCTATTTACATTACAGTTCATAACAACAGTAAAATTACAGTCACAAAGTAGCAATAAAATAATGTATATTTCGGGTGGTCACCACAACAGGAGGCCTCTACTAAGAGGTCATAGCATTAAAGAAGGTTAAGAACCACTGATCTACAGGGTGGCAAACTAAAGCAGAACCAGATTAAATGGCTTGTGGAAAATCACAACTTGAACCTTTATTAAATGGCTACATGGGGCCTCAATCATTCCCCTATCCTGGGACATGTTTTCTGTTTTCTATATATTTTTTATTTCCTTTACTTCTTGGAAATACCCTTACATTCTGGAAAAATAAAAATCCCATTTCACCTTCCCACAAACAAATGCTTCCTGGTATCCAGACTTATTATTTCTGCCCCCTCCCATAACAATAGAAGATGTGCCTCTCAGGAAGGGTTACAGAATTTGTCAGCACTTATTGGAAGATGAAAATGTAGCAACTGTACTGATAAGCTGTGAAGAAAGGAAGAGTGTTAAGCAAATACAACCCTTTATGACTGCAGGACCCTGTTCACTGCCACAGGCACTTTTGCTGTTGGTTCTAGTAATGCTCTTACTTCCAAAGTCTAATGCCGTCATGGGTCCAACTCCTGTCAGTTTCAGATTCATCAAAAGCTGACAATTCCATCAACAGTTCCTTACTCTTTGTTTGATCAACCTTCCCCTTTATCTTGCATATTCATTTTAAATCAGTACTATCTTTAAGCATTCCTCCCCACTCACCACCAGACAGGATCTTACTATGTAGATCAGGGTAGCCTCAAACTCACCCAGATTTATCTGCCTCTGCCTTCCCCCATGATGGGATTAAATATACGCATCTCAGTTGCAACACTGTTTTTCTCTTTCATCCTTTGAAATATTTGGTTGTCTTCAGTTAAATAAAATTATTTAAGTCTCAACCATTCCCTCAAACTTTCTCCTAACAAAACCATCTATAGCATTTTGAAGATAAGTCTGATATTTAGGAGTTTTCATTTGTCAGTTATCTGTTAATCAACCTTGGCTATATAAAGAGCTTCAAGCCAGCTTGGATTACAATGTGAGACCTCCATTTAAAAATAAAAATTTACTAAACTAAGCACATGAAGCAGTTCTCAGGTAACGTCCAGTTAGAAATACAAACTTGACAATAAACAAAATTTGTAGAGTGTATAGTTTTTCAGAAATGAAGGGGGGTTGTGAGGTTACTAAATCAGGAGAAGAAAATAGGAATGGTTAAACTATCTCCAGGCCTGGACTTCACAAACTGATAAAGAGTTGGCTAGAAATAGCATCTGAAAAGGAAAGATTTTAGTAAAAATCTGCAAAGGGAGGGTAGTGTGCAGTTTGTATCACATGGAGAAAGGAATTTTAATAAGACAACAATAAAGTCCAAGGCAGCAATATGTGAAAGGAACAACAGAAAGAAAAGAAAAGGCATGAAATGGAGCACCAGGACCATGAATAATGAATAGAAAAATGGTGGCTGTATGGGCCAGTTCTGAAAGTGTAGCTAAGAGCATCCCTTAAAGGACAAGAGGCAGAATTGCAAAATCAGAGGGATATAGGGATGAGCCAACATTTCTGGTTTCAAAAATTGGTGCTGTGAAATAGCTACTCACAGAGATTGGGAAAACTCAGGAAGAATGGGGTTTAGAAGGAAAATCCAAAGCTTGCTTTGATGACCACTAAATTGGGTAATACTGCTCTATACCCTAGCAGTGATGTTATCCAGGTAGTTCATTCTATGAGAGTAAACTTCAGGGACCTCCAGTCTGACATCCATGTCATTAATTAAAGACAGTTAATCTTCACTATCAACTTAAGTGGATCTAGAATCACCCAGGAGGTGCACCTCTGAACACTTATGTGAGAGCAGCTCCTGAGAGGCTGAACTCAATGAGACTTATCCTGAAGGTGGGATCCCAGACTGAATAAAAAAGTAAAGTTGAAAAAGTCAGCTGAGAACCAACATTCATTTCTTTCTGATTTCTGAGTGCAAAGACAACAGGAACAGGCACCTCATCATCCTTCCTGCCTTCCTGATATGTTCAACTGTACATCCTTTCAAATAGTGAGCCAAAGTATATCCTTCCTTCTTAATTTGAATGTCTAAGGTATTTGGTCATAGCAACAAGAAACTTCAGAATACTACTACTACAATGAAGAACAGAGCTGATGTGATAAACCTGACTATGTGCTTCACAGGCCTTTACAACCAGCTTTGAGGAGGAAGAGTTTTGAGCTACAGACTGGGGAAAAAAAACCCCTAGAAGTAATCAACCAACTGAATTTACTGAAGGCCCACTCTATGACATGGATGTCTTGGTGACCCGTAACCTGAGACTAGATAGCCCAGGGACATAGCATAAAACCAAATACTACTGTTCTTAAAAAAATGACTCCTAATGGCATTTTGCTATATTCATAGATCAGTGCCTTGTTCAGCTATTATCAGAGAAGTTTCCTCCTGTAGCAGAAGGGAATAAATACAGCAACCCACAAATAGACATGCAACAAGTAAGAAACCTTGGAACACTTAGCCCTAAATGGGATGCCTCCATCAAATCCTTCCCCCCTCAAGATCTAGGAACTCTGCATAAGAGGAGACAGAAAGAATGTTAGAGTCAGAGAGAATGCAGGACAGACAGACAGACAGACACACACACACACACACCACCACCACCACCACCACCACCACCACTACCACCACCACCACCAAGGCCCTCTGAATCAGCAGAATGGATGCAGCACATATGAACACACAGAGATTGAGGCAGCATGGGCTTACATAGGTCTGTACAAGATTGGGTCCTAGAGCTGAAGGGAGAAGTAGACATGCCCCTATCCTTAGGCCAGAAGCAATTGTCAAAGGACAGCCACTCCAACGAAGTCTCACTAGGGAAACAAAGTTCTCAATGGTAAGCTGCATGCCCAGCAAGAGATGCCCAAGAGAAATGAACTCAAAGATATCTTTGGAGGTTCCTTGTCCCATAATATTGTGTCAGGGCTTTTTTTTTTTAATCTTATATTTTTATCTTTTATTTTACCCATATGTATCTTTCCTGCTCTCTTTTTACCCCATAGGTCCTTTGCATACACACGCACACACACACACACACACACACACACACACACACACACACACACACACACACACATACACACACACACACACACACACACACACACACACACGCAATGGTTTCCAGTTTAGTGGTTTTATGAGATTCCCAAGAGCATGAATAAGTGGGTTTATGCTTCTTTGTCTGTTTCTTGTGCCTTTTATTGGGCTCTTTTCCTGTTTTTTTATTTTGTTCTATTCCAACGTGTTAGTTTTGGTTTTATCTTATTTATAATTATCCCTTAGAAACCTGTTTGTTTTCTAATGAAGACAGAAAGGGAGTGGATTCAGATGTGAGGGGAAGTGGAGAGGAACTCAGAGAAGTAGAGGGAGGAAAGTGTAATGAGCATATATTATGTGAGAAAAAAATCTATTTTCAACAAAACATTCCTTTCTTACTATGATTTTGTCAGTTTGTTGGTATAGTAACTCAGACAAGTTACCCAATAACTCATAAAAATTGGTATCAGTAGGATAGAAACTATCCAAGGAGATCAGATAGTATTAGAAGCAAAGAAGCATTGATGAAGTTGTCCAGGGACTGTGATTCGTACCTTCTGTTCTATTAGGTGATTAAGGAGATGAGCAGAAAGAAATCCAAAGTGGAAAAACTCAATGAGGAAAATAGAAAACCATGAGAGCAAAGTGTCCAGGGAACCTAAGGAGGGAAACAGTTTAAAGGAAGAAGTAACAACCAGTCATGCTAAATACTCTGAAAGATTACACTAGAAAGGGGCTAAGCATTGACCAACAACTATAGCAAAGAAAATGGTCCAAACATATGTATGATGGGGTGACATCTTACTAGGGCTAGAGGAAGAATGGAGAAAAGAAAATTAGTAGTCATAAAGAAACACATTCTCATGGTACTTTTCTATGAAACAAAATCAGAGATGTAAGCATCAGTTATAAGAAGACTTGGGCCATGAAAGCATCTGGGTCATGGTCACAGCTATTTCGTTTTTGAAAGAACATGGTAGGCATTTCATGAATGTTCATGGAAAGAATTTCATAATGTATGTTTGGAGGAAAAGAGTTTCCATGATGTTGTGAAGCATTATGAAATACAAGGCACTAAGTTAGTCCTGCAATCATTTTGTCATCACTGGTTCTGAGCCAACTACGCCACAAAACAGCCTTCTGGGAAACGCTATTAGAACTGGTGATGATTTCATTCTAGACAATATTGGTCTATAAGTCAAAATTCGGCAAATTATATTCTTAGTCATGGTTGGTCCAATGAGATAGTAGTATGAAGGCTTCTTAATTATTCTTCTCAAAATCCAACTAGAAATTCCTAACAGAAGAGACAAACAGGATAGCACTTATTGAGAACTACTGATGAGACTATGAATGGTGTCCACACGATTGGAGGAGCTATTGGCAGTGGATGGCTGCTGGGATGGTGAGAGTCAGTTCTTCTCAGGGATGAGTCCCATACTCCAGCAGATGTCCTTCACCCATGTACATAAAAGTAGCACTAGGATGACTCAGTGAAAATTTGTTTTTGTTTCTGTTTTTGCTTTGTAAGAGCATGTGAAGTTGTGAGGAAGATGTAGAGGGGAGATAGAGGAGGAGTTGAAGGGGAAAGAATTCAATTATGTTTAATCAAAATATATTATAGGCATGTATGAAATTCTCAAACTTTAGAATATCATATATATATATGTATATATATATATGTATATATAAAACACACACACACACACACACACATATGAAGTACATTAAATTCAGGAGGCTCTCCATGATGATATGTTGATAAAGCTGGTACTAAGTTAAATGGTTTTAGAGCTAGATACTGTCATGTCCTTTTATTTTGTCACATAACCTGTTAAGGTTTAACTATGAGTAACTTTTGCAACACTACAGTGGCCTTTCTGGGCTCCTTCTCTTTCTTACAGTCAGTCTTTCCATCCACACTGAATACAATCAGCTCATGTGGTATACCAGAAATGGGACCAGTTCAGGGATTGGAGATTTAGTTCAGTGGAAAAGACTTGTCTAGGAAGTGCAAGTCCCTAGGTTCTAGACTCCAAGGAGAAATAAAAAACAAAGAAAAATGGGACATTTCATCTATAAAAAATGTTTTCTCCTTTATAGCATAAAATATATCTTGAAATGACATGTTCAACTATTTAAAGTGTATACATGTAATAGAGAGCTCTAATGAAATTTAGAAGAAAACAAAATCTTTACTCATCTAACTCACAAAATTGTTCACAGTTCAACTAATATCTCTCTGTAGATGCTATCACATTGAACTCAGTTGTTCTAGGGATTATCACACATTTTCTTCTTCATGTCTATGATATACAAATTCATTAGCAAGTCCTTCTGATTCTGCCTACTAGACATCGCCCTAACCCACCCCTTTTTCCGTTCTTCCTACCCACTTGAAGACATCATGTTTCACTTACCCTGGACTAGTCAAGTTTTGTTTTCCTCCTTTTTTAAGGAGATGTTTGTCTTGGGTTAATTAAGATATAATACTAGTCTGGGTCTAATCTTATGACATATGGGATGTTTATAAGAAAATACATCTGTACTGAGAAAAACTGGATGGGAGAATAGGCTAGGGATGCAGCTCAGTAGAAAAGTACTTGCCTAGCATTTGTAAGTTCAATTCACAGTTTCAGAAAAGAATATACTAAAATAAAGTAAATGGATAAATTAGTAAGTACCTTGTATGGAATCATAACACTAGGCTGCCCTATAAACCATGATTTTGCTGACTGAGCATGTCTCTTGCAGGGAAGCAAGGAGAGGTTGATAAAGACTTGTCACACTATAGCAGCTCATGTGGCACACAGGGCTTCTGTAGCTCCATTGACTTTATCTCTCTAAAGTCCCCTGGCAAAGGGGAGACACATAGAACTGACCCCATGTCCGCCTTACCACCTTCATGAGGGGTCCCATGCAAGAAGACAGTGTGCGTCCCCAGCTGCCTCTCAGTTTCTGTAACTGTACACCTCTGACTAGCCTGGGATTGCATGTTTCTTATGCATCCAAAAGTTTAATTTGGCCTAAAAAGGTTTTTCTAATAGAAATTTTATATCCATAATCTAATATAAATGCTTCCCTACCACCCATTTCCACTTCATAGCTAAAGAAAACAAATTTAAACATAAATCATATGTCAAGTCAATGGAAATAAAAATCCTTTTCTCCACTTGCATTTCTAAAGTTTCACAAGATCTGGCCCTTGCATCTGTGCCCAAAGTTATCTTGATGAACTTGTTCTTTCACTCACCCTCAACCCCCAGTGGCCAGTTTTTATTTCTAGATTTCATCTGCAGTTTATTTTGCATTCCTTATCCTGCCTTCTCCTCAATCCCATCTCCATATAGCTGAATTATTATGGTATGTATGGAGGAGTCTTTGAATTTTTATTTATTTTTAAGTATTTTAAGAATTGTGGGTTTCCTTGAGAATTTCTTCCATGCACACCATATCTGAGAACTTCATCCATGCTCACCTCATTTGAGAACTTCATTCATGGCACCGCATCTGAGAATTTCATTCATGTACACTACATCTAAGAACTTCATCCATGCACACTGCATCTGAGAACTTCATCCATGTACACTACATCTAAGAACTTCATCCATGCACACTGCATCTGAGAACTTCATCCATGCACACTGCATCTGAGAACTTCATCCATGCACACTGCATCTGAGAACTTCATCCATGCACACTGCATCTGAGAACTTCCTTCATGCACACCGCATCTGAGAACTTTATTCACACATACTGCATCTACATGTCACTCCTTTCTCTTATATTTTTGGTTGTGAGACTAGCCTTTAATGACTGAGCCATCCCTTCAGCCTTCACTCCTTTCTCTAAGCTCCTTCTTTCTCCACAAATTCATAGCTTCTTTTATAATTAGTGTCAGATGTATATACACACATATGTATATATTAACATACATCATATATGTATGAACACTTGTATATATAACCTATTGAGTCTATTTGATTGTGTGTGTGTGTGTGTGTGTGTGTGTGTGTGTGTGTATGTGTGTGCATGTATTCAGGGTTGACCACTAGGGATTAGGCAAACTAAGTGGGAATTCCTCTCTGGAAGTAACCGATTCTCTTTCAGTGGGTACTGACCTCCCAAAGCTCTACTGAACGGTAGGACCACATGGAATTTCTCCTCTGCTTTGATGTACAAACGGATATTGTTATTATGTTGGTTTTGTTTGAGAAAATCTTACACTGTAGCTAGCACAGGCTGTCCTGAAACCTAGGGATTTTATAGAATATTTCTAGCTAGCGTCTGGCTCAGTCCTTAGCCAAACCTTTATTCCTCCTGGCTGGAATACAGACGTGCCCTTAGTATACACCTTCAGTCCCAAACAATGAAGGTAAAATTACTTTGTAAAGGAAGTATCCATGCTTGAAGGTGATGTCTAATTGAGTGGCAGACAAAGTGGTGAATCAAAGATTTGACAGAATAGGATATGTCCAACTCTCCTGAGAAGAGAGAGGAAAAGGAAGCTACTTAAGGGAGAGACAGACAGTACAGGAGGGAGTCCAGGATGGAGTGGAGTTCCTAGAGAGCTGTACAGCAGTTAAGAGGGAGAGAAGAGCAGCACAGAGAGCGAGAAAGAGGCCAATTTTACCAGGAGAATTTAGCAGAGACGGACTGAAGAGAGAACAAGATAGACACAGGTAAAGGCAGAATGAGCAAGAGAATGAGAAGGAGCCAGAAGATTAAGAAAGATGGCTAGTGAGGCCAAATAGCAATTCTGGAGAAAGTGAGAGAAGTGAGATTGGGAGAGGAATTTGAGCCAGAACAACTGAGTTAAACCAGACAGAAAGAATGAACTAGAAAGTGTAAGTTTATTCAGCAGTAAGTTTCAGAGACTGAAAACATTCTAGGTCTAGATAAGATTTTACGGAGGCTAGAAGCTTCCAGGACTAGGACTAGGTTAGCAGGCTGAGACAGTAAACCTCACAGATGACAATTCTACAAGAGAATAAAAAATACATTACACTGTGTATTCCATGATAGCAACAATCTAATAATAATCCTCCTGCCTCAGCCTCACAAATTATTAGTGATGGCTGCTCTTATTTCTATTGTAATGTAGTCATTGAGGAACTCTCTACAAAGCACTTATCCAGTTATCTGATAAAGCGTATCATTGTTAGACTATATTTTATTCATTAAAAATCTAGCACTCTTGTTGGTCTATAAATTCTCTGACAGTCAGAGTTTATATCTGCCCTACACACCACTGGGGTCCCTAGCATTTAGCAGGTGTAAAATTGAACAGTAGGTGACATAGCAATGATAGAAATAAGAAAAGACACTTTGTGACTGGGATCATCTCCCATTGTTTCTTGTTATATTAGAAGATACAGAAGTCACCAGCTTCTGTATTAGGTTCTCAAACTTTAAGTGGCAGATTAAGACAGACAATGAAGTTGTTATGAGCCACAGTACTCCTATCGAGTGCAATTATTAATATTCATGATTGCTTAATTAATTTTGTACTGGAAGTTGAACCTAGAATCCTAGCACAAGATCATGCACATCCAGTAGACAGAATACCAGTTTCTATGTTTACCCTTAGGACATAACAATGCAATTGCCTGGTTTCAAAAAGGCATAGAAATCCAATTAGCCTTAAAACCTGAGAGCTTTTGGTCAAGAACAAAAGAGATCACTTGGGCACGGGTTCCTTCTGGTCTGTTTAGGTCGGCACCCTGAGCAGACATTGGGCACAAACTCCTCAGCCAGTCCCACAACATCCAGAGGAAGTTCCACTCGCAGGTGTTTTTACACATCCAGGATAACAGTATCACAGGATCACAGGATCACAGGAGTTTTTTCACAGCAAGATCTCATGGCCACAGAGGCAACTTGACTCCCAGGAGCTCCAACACACCCAGGATCTCAGGATCACAGGATCCCAGAATCACAGGATCCCAGAGATAACTGGACTCTGATGAGTTCTGACACAACCAAGATCACAGGAAGGACAGGCTCCAGTCAGATACAGCAAGGGCAGGTAGCACTAGAGATAACCAGATGGTGGGAGACAAGTATAAGAACATAAGCAGCAGAAACCACGGTTACTTGGCATAATAAGAACCCAATTCTTCCACCATAGCAAGTCTTGGAAACACCATCACACTGGAAAAGCAAGATTCGGATATAAAATCACTTCTCATGATGATGATAGAGGACTTTAAAACCGACATAAATAACTCCCTTAAAGAAATACAGGAGAACACAGGTAAACAGCTAGAAGTCCTTAAAGAGGAAAGATAAAAGTCCCTTAAAGAATTACAGGAAAACACAAACAAACAAGTGAAGGAACTGAACAAAATCATCCAGGATCTAAAAATGGAAGTAGAAGCAACAAAGAAATCACAAAGTGAGACATCTCTGGAGATAGAAAATCTTGAAAAGAATTCAGGAGTCATAGATGAAAGCATCAACAACAGAATACAAGAGATAGAGGAAAGAATCTCAGGGGCTGAAGATACCATAGAAAACATTGACTCAACAGTCAAAGAAAATGCAAAATGCAAAAAGCTCCTGAGCCAAAATATCCAGGAAATCCAGGACACAATGAGAAGACCAAACCTAAGGATTATAGGTATAGAAGAGAGCGAAGATTTCCAACTTAAAGGGCCAGTAAATGTCTTCAACAAAATTGTAGAAGAAAACTTCCCTAACCTAAAGAAAGAGATGTGCATGAACATACAAGAAGCCCACAGAACTCCAAACAGACTGGACCAGACCAGAAAGTCCTCCTGGCACATGATAATGCACTAAACAAAGGAAGAATATTAAAAGCAGTAAGGGGAAAAGGTCAAGTAACCTATAAAGGCAGGCCTATCAGAATTACACCAGACTTCTCACCAGAGACTATGAAAGATAGAAGATCCTGGGAAGATCTCATACAGAACCTAAGAGAACACAAATGCCAGCCCAAACTACTATACCCAGCAAAACTCTCAATTACCATGGATGGAGAAAACAAGATATTCCATGACAAAACCAAATTTACACAATATCTTTCTACAAATCCAGCCCTACAAAGGATAATAGATGGAAAATGTCAACACGAGGAGGGAAACTACACCCTAGAAAAAGCAAGAAAGTAATCTTTTTCCAGCAAACCCAAAAGAAAGTAATCACGCAAACATAAAAATAATATCAAAAATAACAGGAAGCAACAATTACTATTTTTTAATATCTTATAACATCAATGGACTCAATTCCCCAACAAAAAAAATAGTCTAACAGAAATATTTTTCATGTAAATATTCAATTTTATCAGAAAATGTTTGTGATTCATCTTTCAATTTAGTAATGGTTTTTATGTCTACCATTTTAACTGTATTATTTTCCATGATAATCTTTAATTTTTACATTTTTCTATATATTTCTTGAATTTTATCAGAAATATTTTCCATGCAAATCTTCAATTTTGTCAGAAAATGTTTATAATTCCACTTTCAATCAATTTAGGATTATTTTTATGCCTACCATTTTATCTGTATAATTTTCCATGAAATAGTCAATCTTAACATGTTTTTCTATATATTTCTTCAATTTCATCAAAGATATTTTCCATGTAAATCTTCAACTTTATCAGGAAATGTTTATATTTCCACTTTCAATCAACTTAGAAATATTTTTTTTTAATTTAATTTTATTTTATTTTTTTAATTTACATTCCAAATCACTTCCCCTTTCCCGTTTCCTCCCTCCCCGAAAGTCCCATAAGCCCCCTTCCCTCCCTCTTTTCTCCGTTCAACCCCCTCTCATTACTCTGTCCTGGCGTTCCCCTACATCCAGTCTTTCCAGGACCAGGGGTCTCTCCTTCCATCTTTTTAGAAATCTATTGATATGCTGATTGTGTCTAGGGTATTCTGAGATTCTGGGTCAATATCCCCTTATCAGTGACTTCATACCATGTGTGATCTTTTGTGATTGGGTTACCTCACTAAGGATGATATTTTCAAGTTCTGACCATTTGCCTAGGAATTTCGTGAATTCATTGTTTTTAATTGCAGAGTAGTATTCCATTGTGTAAATATACCACATCTTCTGAATCCATTCCTCCGTTGAGGGACATCTGGGTTCTTTCCAGCTTCTGGCTATTATAAATAAGGCTGCTATGAATATAGTGGAGCATGTGTCCTTATTGCATGCAGGTAAAGTCTCTGGGTATATGCCCAGGAGTGGTATAGCCGGATCCTCCGGAAGTGTCATGCCCAGTTTTCTGAGGAGCCGCCAGACTGCTTTCCAGAGTGGTTGTACCAGCCTGCAATTCCACCAGCAGTGGAGGAGTGTTCCTCTTTCTCCACATCCTCGCCAACAACTGCTGTCTCCTGTGTTTTTGATCTTAGCCATCCTGACTGGTGTGAGATGGAATCTCAGGGTTGTTTTGATTTGCATTTCCCTAATGACTAAGGATGATGAACATCTCTTTAGGTGCTTCTCAGCCATTAGATATTCTTCAGGTGAGAACTCTTTGTGGAGCTCTGTACCCCATTTTTTAATAGGGTTACTTGCCTCTCTGGAGTTTAACTTCTTGAGTTCTTTGTATATCTTGGATATTAGCCCTCTGTCGGATGTAAGGTTGGTAAAGATCATTTCCCAGTTAGTTGGTTGCCGCTTTGTAGAAATATTTTTATGCCTACCATTTTATCTGTACAATTTTCTATGATAATATTCAATTTTAACATTTTTCTATATTTTTCTTCAATTTTATCAGAAATATTTTCCATGTAAATCTTTAATTTCATCAAAAATGTCTATAATTTTACTTTCAATCAACTTAGGAACATTTTTATATCTACCGTTTTATCTATATAATTTTCCATGAAATAGTCTTAATATGTTTTTTATATATTTCTTGAATTTTATCAGAAATATTTTCCTTGTAGATCCTCAGTTTTATCAGGAAATGTTTATAATTCCACTTTCAAACAACTTAGGAATATTTTTATGCCTACCATTTTATCTGTATAATTTTCCATGAAATAGTCAATTTTAACATGCTTTTCTATATATTTCTTGAATTTTATCAGAAATATTTTCCTTGTAGATATTCAATTTTATCAGTAAGTGTTTATAAATCCACTTTCAATCAACTTAGAAATATTTTTATGCCTACCATTTTATCTGTAATTTTCCATGATAATCTTCAATTTTAATGTTATTTTATATTTTTCTACAATTTTATTAGAAATATTTCCCATGTAAATCTTCAATTCTATCATAAAATGTTTCTACTTCCTTTTTCAATTAATTTAGTAATTTTTTTATGTTTACCATTTTACTCTTTAATTTTCCATGAAAATGGTCAATCTTAATGTGTTTTTCTATATGCTTCTTTAATTTTGCCAGAAATATTTTCATGTAAATCTTTAATTTTATCATAAAATGTTACTTCCTTTTTCATTAAAAAAAAGTACAGGAAAACACAATCAAACAGGCGAAGGAAATGAACAAAACCATCCAGGATCTAAAAATGGAACTAGAAGAGGTAGGAGGATTTCTGAGTTCGAGGCCAGCCTGGTCTACAAAGTGAGTTCCAGGACAGCCAGGGCTACACAGAGAAACCCTGTCTCGAATAAAAAAAAACAAAAAATCTAAAACTGGAACTAGAAACAATAAATAGCAGAGTGAGACAACCCTGAAGCTAGAAAACTTAGGAAAGAGATCAGGAGTCATAGAATACAAGAATACAACAGAATACAAAGATAGAAGTGAGAATCTCAGATTGAGAAGATACCATAGAATACATTGACACAACAGTCAAAGAAAATTCAAAAAGCAAAATTATTGATACAGCCAAAAGAAATGCAGACAATTAATTTGGGAAGTGGCTTGTAAGAGAACAACAAAGAGTGAGACTGAATGTTTTGCTTGATATTTATAATTATTGTATCAATTTTGAATCCCAAAACACTCAGGAAACGTAGGACACAATGAGAAGACCAAACTTAAGGATAATAGGTATAGAAGAGAGAGAAGATTCCCAACTTAAAGGTCCAGTAAATATCTTCAACAAAATTATAGGGAAAAAATGTCCCTAATCTAAAGAAAGAGATGGCCATGAACATACAAGAAGCCTACAAAACTCCAAATAGACTGGACCAGAAAAGAAATTCCTCCTGTCACATTATAATCAAAATACCAAATACACTAAACAAAGAATATTAAAAGCAATAAGGGAAAAAGGTCAAGTAACATATAAAGGCAGGCCTATCAGAATTACAGCAGACTTCTGACCTGAGACGATGAAAGCCTGAAGATCCTGGGCAGATCTCATACAGACCCTAAGAGAACACAAATGCCAGCCCAGACTACTATACCCAGCAAAACTCTCAATCACCATAGATGGAGAAACCAAGGTATTCCATGACAAAACCAAACTTACACAATATATTTCCAGGAATCCAGCCCTATAAAGGATAATAGATGGAAATCTGTATCCAAGTAATTGTGCCTACAATTCATTCCTTGATGCAGCAGAACATATGGAGGTAAAATTCTTTGGTGATGTGAGGGACATTGAAGTACAACCTTATTACAATGAACTCCAATGTCTGGAAATTTTTCTTATTTTGGGTTTGTACCACAGTTAAGAGCCAAGATTTTAAGCTCTAGTAAAAAACAAAAACAAACAAACAAAAAGACTTTATCTTTTTATGTTCATTTAATAACATGTCCATCATTTTTATAATTGGTATAAAAATATATATTGTGTTGAATATAATAAAAAGTTTAAAAACAAAACAGAAAAAGAAAAAAGAAAAGAGATCACTTCTAACTAATTAAAAGACTGCTCCAGAGAAAAAAGTTAAAAAGGAGAGACAAAGCGAGGGATTTATTTCCGAGGATTAGGAGTTTTACCTTCCTTCACAGCCAAGGCCTCCAGCTTCAGAGGAAGATCAGAGGATCCACCTGCAGCCAGTGAACTCTGGATGTCGGGTAAGGCATTGCGGCGGCCTGCCCTTGCTGAAGACGCAAAACGGGTGATCACAGATTCCACGTCAGTCATCTCTGACGAATCTGTCCTCATCACAGAATCTATAGATAGAAAGTGCACATTTAAAAAAAAAATGAGCCTGTTCAGAGGTAAAGGGTCACCTCAGAGACCAATGGCTACATCAAAACCGCTACAGGCTCGAAGAGCTGATCTCGGGTTGCTCAACACCAGGGTCTGCGCCTTGACTCTAGGATGCCCACGTGAGAATTTGCTGAATAGGGCAGGAAGTACATCTGTGAACCAGATTGCTATAAATAACCCCGGATCGCAAAGCAACACTTGAACGCTTGAGGGTGTAGGGTGTAGTAGGCCTGGACTTTTTTGTTCTGCTTTTTCTATGGAAGAATCAGCCAATCCGGGGCTTGGCAGCTAATGAAGACAGACTGTAGTGGCCACTCCCGTAACATTTGTTTGTGGTACTTATTTGGGCTGAAACCAAATTACTGCAATTGTGGGGAATAAACAAAGCATGTTTCCTTACTCTTTAGAAATAAATTCTATTTTGTATTTGGGGTTTTTCCCTCCACAGTTGTGATGTCATTTGTGCTGATTCAGAGAGGCTTCAATAGGCTCAGGTTTATGCTAGGCATAATAGTTTTGCTTGCCTTTGAGAAGACACAGTCATTGCTAGCACCTAGCAATGACTCCTAGTAATCCTTCTCGTAACGATCCTTCTCTGACAATTCTTAAGAAACCATCCATTGTATAGGAGATCGTAGCTATTATATGTTCTGAAAAAACAAGCTGTCTTTCAAATATGATTTTTTTCTAAGTTTTCCTAAGAATTGGACTTGAGCTATAACTCTGACGCTGTGATGGCAGAAGGCATTTGTTGAATTTGTTGAGTAGGTATCATGTGTCAGGTCCTTGTAAGGCCTTGAGAATGATGAAATATATATATATCTTCAGTTTTTTTTATTGGTCCTTTGTGAATTTCACATCATGTACTCCAATCCACTCATCTGTCCCTCCCCTCATACCCACCCTCTACCCTTGCAACCTGCCCTTCAACAGAGGAAAAAAGCATCTTGTTGTGGAAGCTCTAGTGTGTCACTGTGTGTCCCACAGTATACCCTTTTGTCCATAGTACTTTTCACGCAAATGTTCATTGCAACAGCCTGCCATAGGTGGTGAGGGACAAAGGAGGGTAGGAGGGCATCTCTCCCTCAACCATGCACCACAAGCAGACAACGGGCAGGACCAGCTCTCCTGTCTTCACCCCCTCCCGGTCCCGATCACTTGTAATCCCTATGTCCAGTACCAGCTCTACTGTGCTGCCCTGGTGAGGTGCAGAGCGCACTCTCCCAAGTGCTGCTGCAGGTGAGGAGCAGGGCCCCCCCTTCTCTTCTCTTCTCTCATGACTCCAGGGCCAGCTCTCCTACCAGCCACTAGCCATAAGTGGCAAAGACTGAGGGTTGGGGAGAGCATCTCTTTCTAGCCCACGTTGCCACAGGACAGAAAAGTTATTGGTCCAGCTCTCCCTCACTCATACCCTTGGGGCCAGCTCACTGGCACCTCCATCACCAGGGTCAACTCTACTGTGCAGCTCAGGTGAGGTACAAGGCCCACTCTCCCTAGTGTAGCTGTGAGGGACAGGCACATCTCTCCTGCTCCCATGCCTTCAGGACTAGCTCTCGTATGGATGCCCAGGCAAGGGATGGAGCCAGTTCTGCACAGCCCTCAGACATGTCCGTGAGTTCAGTCCCAGACCAGGGAAGTTTGCCTGGCCTTTGGTGGTAACAGACACACTGCAGGGTTTTTGTACTCAGAGGAAAAGCACAGGTTTTTTACTTTCTGACAAATTACTCCAGAACACAAAATGTGTCCACCAAAGGATGGATTTAATCCTCTTCGGTGTTTATGACATAGCAAACTCCGGCCTGAGGAAAGCAAGCCAGTCTTCTCATAGTAGTTGAAGGATAGCTTTTCATAGACAATCAATTTCCATTAAGAAAATGATAATAGCAAAATGAGAGTATGCACACAGACTGCATCTGGAATTAGGAACACAACTCTTGTCCATTGAGTTTAAGAATTCATGTGGTGCCCTATGTGTTCTCAGGAGTGTTGTGGTGTCTGAATGTGCCCTAAAAGAGGCCTTCTCTGACTGTGCTAGCTACTCTCCTTTTGTGAGCATCATATGAGGTTTGTAGACACAATCTGGAATCAGACTTTCAGCTGTTTGATACTTGCCAAGTGTCCGGGCATTGATGGCTTGGAGAAGTATAATGAACACTGGACTATTAGTTCAAAAAATCCACTTGATTACAGAGTTACAAGGTGACAATTTATTTAAATATATGTCACAGTTTCACTTCTACAAGTCAGCTATGACAATCACCCTGTCTGATTCACAGCATTATATAGACAGATAATGCATAAACATCACTCTGTTTCTGTAAGAACAACTGATGAGTGACTTTTTGCATTATTGGTCACCTCTCCCTACAGTTTATCTGACCTCCCTCCTGTGAATCCTCATTGTTCTGAAAAGGACCTTCTTGTTAGAGTTCTCTTGAACTTCCTAACAAAGACACCAGCATTTCTTCAATAATATCTATAGATATTTGTGTCTACCACCTCATTAATTTTCACTGTAATTCTATAAGGTAATGAGGTATGGTCTAAATTTTATGGATGTAGTCATTGAGAATGAGAGATTCCATGACTGACTTAAAGTTGCATAACCACTAATCTAACATTGTGTAGAAACATAGTCCAGTTAACACTGAAATCAAAATGGCATGGATTATTAAGAAGAATTATTAAATCCTGGTGATATATGCAGGATTTATATGTCTTCTCTAAATACTGTTCTTCATTAACTTTGAACAGGGAATTTTCCCTGTTTATAATTCTCCCTCTGCCTTACACCGTGTATGTGTGTGTGTGTGTGTGTGTGTGTGTGTGTGTGTGTGTGTGTGTGAGAGAGAGAGAGAGAGAGAGAGAGAGATAGTATGAGACAGACACGGTATATCTTAAATATTCGGTAGTTTGTAAGAACCCTTACCCATGAGGAATTGATTTCAGTTAAGGTTTCTTATCTATAGCTTGTAAAGAAGTAGGTGATACCATCTTGAAAGCAGAGTTGGTTCTCAGGCCCCAACTCTATCTCCAGTTAACATTGCCTCAGACATGATGGCCATGTTCAAATGCTTATCTAAAAAATCATTTCTCCATGTAACTGGAAACACACTATAATTGGCTTGGTGGCCCAGACCCTGGTTTCATGTTGGATTGTCCATAATCTTAAGGCTGAAGATAACAACAAATATAAAAATATTAAGATATACTATTTTAAATATTAAATATAATATGTTAAATAAAATGATTCCTTTCTTACCAGGTAAGAAAAGTTAAAAAGTTTTTTTAATCTTCTATCAAAGAGAACTTCTAATTATGTTTATATTTTGTACATTTTACACAAATCTCAACTTGAATATTAAAAGAGAGTTTCTAAAAGATGGATACAGCTATCGCTGTGGAAGCAGAATTCTTAGCCCTTTTTAAGGTTTGGTTTTTGCTATGTATTGTATACAAGCCTCCAAGGTCTGGTTGCCCCAGTAACAAGAGAATCCACATGTAGACCCCAGTGATGCTGTATAAGCTTGCCCTCTAGGTTATCACTGATTGATGAATAAAGCCTATAGCTGGGAAGAAGAAAGATAGGTTTTTGGTCCTTAGTTTTGGGGTTGGAGGCAGGAGACCTCAGGGGTGTGTATGTGGGGCATGGGGAGGAAGGATGGAGGGAAAAGACATCATGGGGTAGGTGAGTTATGAAAACACGACCATGAGGGCTGGCCAGTTGGAGTTAAGAGCTTCTCAGATGGAACATGGCAATGCTCTTGATGGAGAAGTAAATTCTAATAGTTTACAGGGTAGATATCCACCCAACTCTGGTGCTATAAAGGCGTTTTTATAAATATTGTGTTTCATTCATATGGGAACTGAATGATCAAAGGTCAGGTAGAAGCTCCTGTTTGAGATTAAATAATTACTACAGCAGGCCCTGAGTTAATGTTTTTGTTGTGTGGGAAGTTGCTCCTTCTACCTTTACAATTATTATACTGTGCTGCAATTTCCTAAACAAAAACATTACAAAATTATCTGAAAGTATGTCAGCTACATTCAGTAATGTGGATCTAACTGAATAAGAAGAGAAGGTCAGAGCTGGCAGGCCAGGGAGAGCCAGCAACCAGGCTGCCTTCCTCTGGGGCTTTGTTCTGCTGGTTCTCAGTTCACATTTGCATCCAGCTCCTCCCAGATCCTGGGGCTCATGCAGACCAAGACACCTACTACTAGTAGACTGAGAGAGCTCATCCTCTTGGAACTGTGAGAAGGTGGAGCATTCTATAATGAAAAGCTCTCTGTCTTTCTGATCCAACATGTGGTGGCTTACAGAGAGGTTGCAGGGCCTTGGTTCAGGCTTTAGTATTGGACTCTTTGCATTCTCTGGCAACAGGCTCCTTGCAGCACTGGACATAATTAAAAAGTGCATCATGAAAAAACTGTGAAAATAAACTGTGTACATCCTGCTGTTAATTTTATACTGCTAGGTTAAGGAGAAAGTGTCAGCTCTACATACAGACAAACATGTCCATAGTGTGTCTTTGACATGTAAAATATTTGTATCGCAGGAACAAAAAGGAGAAAATAGTGAGTCACCTCAATTTTGTACAAAGGAAAAAAGGCCTATTTGGGAACTGCAGACAGAATACAGACCATATTAAACAGTTTTTAGTTCCTTTGATACAATTTAATGTGTAAAAACTGAACATACATTACTTTTATAGTATAGAAATATTGAAGCAAGACAAACTATGAGTCAGCAAATAATCCTAGCACAAAAAGGTCCTAACAACACTATTTTGAGCATATAGAGAGAAAATCACGAAGTGAATGTTCCTCCCTTCCCTAAATAGACACTTTATTTCTCTGTTTTTCTAGATAGTAGTACTTTTTACATTTTGTAAGGAACGGAATATGTAAAAGACAACTGCTCTCTTTTAATGCTTTATGAGATTTAAAAAACATTAGTTCATGGGAAGATGAGGTAATACAACCAAGGGAAATAAGCATGAGATAAGCTTCTATGCATTTTAAATTCTGCAAACTTAAAAAGCTAGTTACACGAATGCTTGCTAACCACGGGTGGCTGACTCACGAGCAAAGCTTCCTCTTAGTCATTTTCAGGATTAACAGGATTCCTGTTGAGGTCTGCTTTGTCAACTGTGCTGCTTGCAAGACTTGGAACCATTTGAACATTGGAAGATTCCATCGAAGCCATGTATTCCCAGTGAGGTAATGCCATTTTTATTGCCCTAGACATACTTGATCTTGAAAATACTTGATCATACATATCTTGAAAATATAGCTTTTAGTAAAATACTATAACACAGTCATGTATATATGTAATCCAGTTGCTTTGCAGTCTCCAAAATATGGAGGGTAAAGGTTAAGCACAAATGAAGACAGATACATACATATATACATGCATAATGTATGCATATATATACATAACAGTGTATACATGCATAATCACTAAAATCCCAGTAGAGTTAGGAGAATGCTAGAAAATGGTGTGTTTCTTTGTTGAAAGTATAGCTACAAACAGGTCTGACAGCTTCTGTACCTGTAGACTGTACACCAGTCTTTCTGTGAACATCTATACTTGAAGCTGAGAATATAAGCAGGCTGACAGATTCCTTCTTTTCTCATCTCTTGATCCCTCTCTGTCACCCCCCTTCCCACAGTGAAACCACTACTTAATCTGTGCACAACACTTCAGATAAATTTTTTACCCACTAACTTAGTTCTTAGAGGGGCAGTATGAGTCAGACTGTCTGGGGAAAGAAGCACCTAGAATAACAACAGCAAAAAGGAATTCTAAAAAATACGTTTTGGAAAGTGAGTGTTTTTCTTCACCAAAGGCAAAAAGAAAAAGAAAGATACTGGTCTCAGCTGACACATTGGGGCTAAGGACTTAACTCAGTGATAGAATGAAGGCTTAGCATGTGTGAGGCTTCAGCAATAAACACTTTCCATGGAAAAGGAGAAGGGAGGCAAAGGTTTATCTATCTCTCTCCAGCTCTCAACATCTTTATACTTTGTTAGTTTTCTCCAGTTCTATTCTGGTAGAGATACTTATTGTGTGGTTGTCTGTTTTGTATACGCAGACCACCTCTAAACATGGTGAAAGAGACAGGATAGTTGCTTCTTTGGGTACCAACGGATCAGATATTTATCCATGTAATCACATGCAAGCCCTGCACCATCCCACAAGCCACAAAGAGGAAGCGAACTGTACTGAGATGAGACATAGTCTGCTCCCGCCAACCACCTTTCTTAACCTCAAGTCCTAATGTCAAAAAAGTAAGTTAAAGATATGAATCCTTTAACATACTAATTCAACCAAGCGACAACTCCATTCTAGGCTAAACAGGGATTAGAAGTATTTGCATATGTATAAAATTACATTCTTACTTGAAGATAGGCCTCTTTGAAATCCCTCCATTTGTGACATATCTATTTCTCTAGTATAAGACAAAAATAAATGAAATTTTACTTTACATTTTTAATGTTCAGATTTTTGCTTGCAGTAACAAATTCTCAACAAATATTTATATCCATATTAAAGTTGTTCTAGCACAGAAAATTTTTAAGCAATTAAGCATTTAGTACTTAAATCCAAACAATTCTATTCTCCAATAATCTTCCAGATGAAGTCATACATAAATCTGAATACCTTTCTAGTACTGTAATACTTACTGTTTCAAAACAGAACTACTTATGGTAATAATATAAAGTGAAATGGAAATACTTCAGTACATGGCACAGAATGCTTGGCTATGTGTATGGTAGTGTAGAGATAGGGGATCCCTTCTATAAATAATTCTAGAGACCTATCTGTTGAGAGCTCCTCAAATCCATTGTAGCTTACAGTCTAATCCAAATTTAAGTCAACATGAAGCCAATTTGTCAAACACTTCCCAAGTCTAGACAGCATTTTACTTTCATTGCCATCCTGCTTCCTCCTCTTCCAATCCCTAGCAGAAGAAAGCAGCCACCGATAAGGAGAAAATAAAACTTCTAATGCATTAAATGTTCTCCTGAAAAATAAACGTGCTTTCTTTTTAATACATGATCTTTCCCACTAGTGCTGTAGAGATTGAAACTAAAGTTATACACAATATACCTGACTTGGTGTGTGTGTGTGTGTGTGTGTGTGTATGTGTGTGTGTGTGTGTGTGTGTGTGTATGTGTGTGTGTATGTGTGTGTGTATGTGCGTGTATGCATGCATATGTCATATTTATGTATCTCTGTGTGTTGTGTGTGCTAGGCAACATCTAGAATACAGACAAACACTTTTACTTCTTCTTTAGGTGAGTGCCATTCCTTCTAGCTATAAACCACACCATGACAACCTCCTGTATTACAATTTCCATCATTTTAACAGTCCTCTTCTCATCTTTCTAAAAGTTTCAAATTGAAAAAATTGTAGGGAGGATTAGAAGGAACCATTCTCATGAAAGAAAAAAGACAGAAAGAAATTTGAAAAAGAAGAATTGAAAACTGAAGGAGCACCACACCAGTTACTGTTCAGTTAGGGACTCAGAGAGGAGACAGGAATTCCCGGTTTTGACTGGTGATTCACAAACCACACGCTGAGCAGCTCACCTCCACCAGGTGAGCAGAGGACAAGGTTCATTCCAACTCCGGAAGTGGGCGTGGCTCCACAGGGAACAAGGTGATGGGCGTTAGAGACTGACCTGCAATCTGCCCCAACTCACCCTTTTCCTCTTCTAATTGCTACTTGACACAAAATATCCTCATACTTCAAAACAGGAACAAAGACTCCCAAACTTCACATTTTACACTTGTGGGGGAAATAATACAATTTTAGAATTCTTAGAACCAACTTACACTCACCTCAGGTGGATTGGTTTCTCTCCTAATGACATAGTTTTAATGTCAGTTAACTGTCATCAAATGACAGTTGATGACATCAGTAGAGAGGAGAGAAGGAGAAGTTAATATAACCATCATGGTCACACTAGAAATGATTTTGTGTTCCTCTGATTTGTGTAAAACCTGGGGTGGGGGGCTGCTCAATAAATTCACTAAACAAATGTGAATTACAAGCCGATACCTATACCAACTGTGAGCCACTTAGAAGTAAAGTTTACTTTCACCTTTCTAAAGAACAAGATAAACAATAAGACTGTAAGTAAAGGTTTCAGCCACAAAGTGGATTTTGCTATGCTATCACATTCAAATAGCTCTGCATGAAGGCCGTAAGCTAGTAAAATATAGGGCCATGTGTATGTGCATCTGTGTGTGTGTGTGTGTATCAAATATAAATAGTTATCATTTGCTGAGTTATAACACAAAACTCTTACGGCATCAACTTTTATCCTCAGCCAGGCATCCAGTATCTCTATGCCTCTGTGCTCTGACACAAACCTTCTCTGAAAGGGATTTATTAATACTAAACTGGACAAACTGACTGGCCTAAAGTCAATAGCATAACCCATATCATAGGTTGTCCTTAGAGAATCACAGGATGGCTTAACAGAACATTGGTGTTCATAACAATACTCTATCAAAGCCTTGATAATATATTTCATTTGTGTAGTTACTAACCAGGACCATTTAGAAACATTGGCTGCTTCAGTTGAAGAGAGAAAAATGGGTTATATCAACTATTTTATAGTAATAGTAGGAATTTAGTCAGGAGAGAACTTGCTGAAAGTCAAAAGACTATAAAAATAATCATGTGTCAGTTTGGAGGATGTTCCCTTTTAGATAATCAGACTTTCAATTTCTGTATGTGGACTACATACATGAAAGGACCACATCGAAGGCAGGTGGATCACTACTGGAGTCCTTAAAAACTCACACCAATGCTCAAAGTTTGCATTGAAGTCCTCATTTGAAATGTTTTTCCATGTGGTACTTCAAAACATACGCAATATATACATTCACACATATGTATATTATGTCTAAAATATGTACTATAATGGATTTTATATTTGTATATGCATATTATGTATTATATATAATATTTATGTCATTTATATATAAAATATTGAAGTGTCATACTTATATGTTAACTTATTTATATTTTGTGTATAATATATAATGTACATATTATACATTACATACACATGCATATATACATGTATACATTAATATTTGTATATTATATAAATATATTTACATATAAATATGTATATTTATATATGTATATTATATTAAATGCATTTATGTATTTAATATGTATATTAATTTTTAGTAATGAATTTTCTTTATCCATTTAATGAAAAATTTCTCAGAATGTATCTTACTCCCTCTGTAAATGAATATAATTTTCATCTTTTCTCTCTGTCTCCAGAGAAAAGAGAAAATAATGATTGCACCCTTTTGAGCTCTGCTTTGTTTTTTCATTATAAGAGAAGTAAGCATTTTAATGTTTATCAAGTGAAAAGAATAATCAGAATCACAGTAGCAAAATTTTAAGTATTTAGAGGACTTTTTTAGATCATATATTAAAATCAAACAAAACAACAGTAATAAAAACTCAAACAAATAGCAAATGTCATGAAAAATTGTATCCTTAAAATATTTTTTTCTCAAATTATGTATATATTAACTTATAGTCAAGCTAAGTAGATGAAAATATATTTAAATGGATTCACTGGACTGCACAAAATCTTTTGCAAAATAAAAGTGTCACTATATTTTTGTTATATAAATCCAATGGATTCATGAAAAATGATATTTGAAATATGCTTTTACAAGCAAGTGAAAAAATGATTTTGAAACATATAAATCTATTACTTTTAAAAGTATGAGGAGACTACCCAGTAAGAGACATTGACTGAAACAAGGACAGCGGTCTAGTGTGGGTAAAGCCACTGTTATTTCTCTTCCAGGGTCGTTTTACAAACTTTCTGTAATGACAATTTTCTTAAATGATACTTTTTTTTCTTAGTTTTTGAAATTACAATATAATTACATCCTCCCTCCATTCCCTTTCCTACCTCAAACCTCTCACATACAATCCTCACACTCTCTCCCATTCATGGTCTCTCTGTAATTGTCGTTACATAGCTCCATATAAATATTTATAATAGGGACACTGACAAAATCATGTCGAGCATGCACAGATTTTAAGCTCTTCAGTGAAAATTCACTTCTATGATCCTGTGTTGTAGGGTTGCTATTACTAACACTGTTTTAAAGAAAAGGAAGCTGAGATGCTTTGATGAGTTAGCTTCAGCCTAGAAAGACCATGGCCCATCCATCCTCACTAATTCTTCAATTGTACCTCCTGGAACAGTTACAAAGGGCAGCTGTCTCCTTTCATTCACCCTTGTCTTACTGAGCATCTGCAGAGTGCTTTGCTCAGGGCCAGATTCTGAGGAAATAGTGACAAAAAGACTAAAACTTTTAATATAGACAGTAAGGACACTCATGTGTAAAAGGTAAGTTCCCACTAACAAAGGAAAAGCCTAGCTAACATAGACTGCTACTGAGTTGGGGCATTCATTACTGTAACTCTTATTACAAAGAAAGAAAGTGCATGAAAAGTCATTAATGTGCATGAGTATATCCTTTCCTGTGAACACTGGAGAACTCTGAAAATCCCCCAGTTATATGAGTATGAGAAATATAATCTGGAAATACAGACCAGTGTCAAGGAGAGTGATTTGAAGGCTATTAGAAAAAAAAAAGGTTTTATAAGTAAACCTACTATAGCACATACCATTTACAAATGCAATGACCAGGGATGGCTTAATATTAGAATTAGGACAAAAAATAAGGACCTTAAACTATCAGACTAGATGACTTACTAGAAAGAGAATGTAAATAATAAATATTTCATGTAAAAAATTCATTAACTACATTACAGATAGTATCAAATATAGTTTTCATCTAGTAGAATCTGAATTATAAATATTTTCATTAAGTTGAATGTTACCTGGCTGTTTTCCCTTGCTGCTTTAAATATTTGTCTTTGTTCTGGAGATTTTGTGCTTTGACAAGGCTGCCCACTCTCTCTTTATCTATTCAATATACTACTTGAAGTCCTAGCTAGAGCAATAAAACTACTAAAGGAGATCAAGGGGATACAAACTGGAAAGGAAGAAGTCAAAGTATCACTATTTGCAGATGATATGATAGTATATATAAGCAATCCCAAAAAGTCTAACAGAGAACTCCTATAGCTGAAAAATACTTTCAGCAAAGTGGTTGGATGCAAAATTAACTAAAAATAATCAGTAGCCCTCCTTTATGCAAATGAAAAACATGCTAAGAAAAAAATTAGGAAAATAACATCCTTTGCAATAGTCACAAACACTATAAAATACCTTGGTGTAACTCTAAGCAAGTGAAAACCCTATACGACAAGAACTCCAAATCACTGAAGAAAGAAATTGAGGAAGATATCAGAAGATGGAAAGCCTTCCCATGTTCAGGGATCAGTAGTATTAACATAGTGAAAATGGCCATCTTACCAAAATCAATCTACAGATTCAATGCAATTTTCATCAAAATTCCAATATAATTCTTTATAGACCTTGAAAGAGCAGTTCTCAACTTCATAGGGAAAATAAAAACCAAAACAAGCCAAAACAAAACAAAAAAAAAAAAAAAACAGGATTGCTAAAACAATTCTGAACAATAAAGGAACTTCTGGAGGTTGTTACCATCCCTGACCTTAAGCTGTACTACACAGCAATAGTAATAAAAACAGCAGTGGGGATATGGAACCTGAAAAGGCCACCTCCTATAGCCAGGCAGAAACCCCATTGGAGCAATAGCTATATCAACTTTACACCCAAAATTTATTCTGTTTACAAGAAATGCAGGGAAGGGGAGGGAATAGAGCAGAGACTGAGGGAATGGCCAACCAATGACTAGCCCAAGTTGAGAGACATGCAAGCACCATTTATTATGCTTGCAGGCAGGAGTCTAGCATGACTGCCCTGTAAGAGGTTCCATCCAGCAGCTGACTAAAACAGATGCAGAGAGCCACAGGCTCAGAGAGTCCTATGGAAGAGTTGGAGAAAAACTGAGGTTCCTGAAGGGGATAGGAACTCCATAGGAAAACCAACAGAGTCAACTAACCTAGACTTTTGGGGGCTCTCAGAGACTGAACCACCAACCAAAGAGGCTGGACCGAGGCTCCCTGAACATATAGCAGATGTGCAGCTTCACCTTTATGTGGTTCCCCCAACAACTGGAACAGGGGGTATCCCTAAAGCTGTTGCCTGCCTGTGAAATATGCTCCCTTAACTGGGCTGCCTTGTGTGGCCTCAATGGGACAGGATGATCCTAGCCCTGCAGAGAGTTGATGTGCCAGGATACAAGGATGTCCAGGAGAGCCTCTACCCTCTAAAAGGGAGGAGGAATTTTGGGGTGCCCAGGAGGAGGAACAGCAATCAGGGTGTAAAGTGAATAAATAAGTAAGTAAATAAATAAGTAAATAAATAAATAAGAAAGACAAGTTGATTGAAGTACAATGTATATACCTCCACATTATTCAAAAATTCAAAGCTTGTGGTAGTTCTTGTAATCACATACATATAGCTCAACTACATAAAATAAGACCACTCATTTTGGCATTATAATTTAAAGACATAATATGTGTATCTACTTATGAGCAAATCATATCAATAAAATCAAGGTACTTTTCACAAAATTCTTTACTGTATGTTGTATCCCCTGAAATAGCTCATCTTTTACATTATAGCATAAACTTTAAAAATTCACAGAGACTACTGATCTTTGTAAATTAAGAATATTTCAAGCTGGCTGTGGTGGCACACACCTCTAGTCTCATCACTCTGGAGGCAAGAGGCCTGCGTATCTCTGTGAGTTCGAGGCCAGCCCGGTCTACATTGTGAGAGTCTGTCTCAAAAACATCAAGAAAGAAAAATAAGCACCCACTGGGCGGTGGTGGTGCACGCCTTTAATCCCAGCACTTGGGAGGCAGAGGCAGGAGGATTTCTGAGTTCGAGGCCAGCCTGGTCTACAGAGTGAGTTCCAGGACAACCAGGGCTACACAGAGAAACCCTGTCTCGAAAAACAAAACAAAACAAAACAAAACAAAACAAAAAAAAAAAGATTTCAGGGCCTGGTGGTACAAGCCTTTAGTTCGAGGACTCAGCAGGCAGATCTTTGTGAGCTGGAGGACAGCCTGACCTATAAAGCAAGTCCTGGACAGCCAGGGCTTGTTACACTGAGAAACCCTGTCTTAACACCCTCCCTCTAAGTCTATTTTTACCCTCATTTTGACAGGAATGACTCTTCTTCTAAGTTGAATAAGCAAGTGCCTCACATAATCTCACGTCATTCCACATTGGCAAGTAAGGAATTTGACAACTGAAATGATTAATTTCACATGTCTGCTTGACTAGGCCACAGGATGCTCTGATTGTAGCTAAACATTAGCCTGGATATGATGAGGAGAGGGCTTTTTAAATGAGACTGATGTCTAACATAGTGGCCTGTATAAAGCTTATTATCTTTCTTACTAGAAATGGAGTAAGGGAGATCTGGATTCTCTGCCTGTCTATGACTTACAACCTCAGGTTTCCTCTGCCATTGAACTCAGATTTAAATTGGAGCAAGTCATTCATCCTGGTCCTTAGACTTGAAATGAGACTAGAATAGAGAAGTTTATTCAAGAATTGAGAAGAGAGATGGAAACAGAAACAGAGAAGGGAAAAGGCCTCAATTAGCACTCACCTTGATCTTTGTGATCTTTCATTCTTCTGGGCTTATGAAAAATTATCTTACTTATTTGCCAACATAGCTATCATTTAAAAGAGAGTTTTAGAAATATTTGATCCTAACATTAAAATGTAGTGGGTTTTCATGGTTGTTGTACTTCGGGGTTTGCTTATTTGGTCATGAAGTCATCCAATACTTCTAGAAAAGTTAGTTCTGGCTTTAAATTTCAATTCTTTCACATGCAAGTAATAGCAAAGTTTCCTTTTCATTTGGTCACAAATCTTCACATGTACAGATGTTCAAATATGTAAATGCATCATTCTTTAACAGTCCTTATTTTAAATCTCAGGTCTTCATTTTCCCTTCATAGTCTTGAGAGTCTTTAACGCCAAATACCATTCACTTTCAGATTAAAATTTATTCTTTCTGCACATTTTGGGATAATTTATGACCATCTACAGGATTCATTCCTTCACGTGGTTTATAGCATTAAAATTAAGGTACGCTGCCCCTACCTCTGACAAATTGGTAAGGACCTTGATTTATTTAATGGCATGTTTCTGTCTACTCTGCTGCCACAGTAAGACCCTAGTTAAATTATTCTTAATGCAGAGAGCAGTCACTGTTCCTGCTTATCCTGAGGTAGCAGACTTTAGCTCCTAGTTAACACAAGGCAAATCCTATCCTCTTTGGGAACACATGGGCAGCATATTCTCATTGCTGTTCACAGATCTCGGTCATTCACTCTACCTTCTCCAAGTCTTTGCATGGTCTGCAGTGTTCTTGGCCTTGTGCTATGAACATGTAT
This sequence comes from Tokudaia tokunoshimensis, assembly GCA_036184795.1. NCBI lineage: Eukaryota > Metazoa > Chordata > Mammalia > Rodentia > Muridae > Tokudaia > Tokudaia tokunoshimensis. Next base: position 29,216,199 of record BTHU01000021.1, read on the forward strand.
GACCCCAATCTTTGTGGATCTCATCTGTCCAGTGTTAGATATGTTCAGTCAGTGCCAGGTCTCCAAAGAGGGATTCTCTGCCTCATCAATAGGGTGGTTAGGAAGGAATGTAACTTACTGGTGTCAGAAACTATGTAGTCTTCCCAACAGTCACAGCTGAAGAATATCTTGTCAGAATAAATTTATTGCTATTGGTTAATTGGTTCTGAGATATGGCAAAAGCTGAAACAGAACCTCTCATTGCTGGAGACTCTGAACGGTGGACTGTATGACAGTATGTTGTCTCTGTCAACCAGTTCAGTACTGTCTCTTTCTACACTATGAAGCCCTTGTCTCCAAGATGAATATTGTTAACCATACCCTGATGTCACATGATAACAGGTTGAGTTTCTTTCACGGGTGGTCCCCTGAGGCAGCTTCTTCTATGGGCATTCCTTGACCCAGCAGAACTTCAGCCCTGATTACTAAGCTTGCTTTGTCTATCCTGGTGACTGTCATGGGTTAATTTAGGTTACAATATAGATATTATTTGTAGTTGTACATACAAGGGACCGGTCAAAGGACAACCCTCTTTGTAAGGTCTGTGGGAAGGAAGGAAAACACCTTCCTGCAGAGAATTAAGGCATTCCAGTTGTTGTTCATGCAGGGTAGTGACCTTGCTGGGCTTCTGGGCTGCCGCTTCCCAGGCTGGTGTCCTTTGTTTTCTTTTGACCCCCAGGGGCATCAGGGTGCACATCCATGGTGGCCTGTGGCCCAGGTGCTGATAAAAACAAAAAGGGGATAGGGAAAGGAAGGAGCATTTGGCACTCAACCAATCATGGGATGCAAAACCCATTGCCAACTCGCCCTAGGCTCAAGCACTCTTGCCTTTTAAGAACACCAAAAATCTAATTTTGTAATCATAAACCCAAGACCATGTGCAAGCCATAGAGAGATAACTTTACTGGATGTGGACATCTACCCTAGGGTGATGAATTAGGGCTCCTAGGAGGAAGAGGCAGTCACTTAGAATGTAGACCAACAAGTTCCTGGACATTTTCCCATAGTTGCACCAAAAGTCTGTACAATAGACAGTTATATAAATGCCAAAGTTGAAGTATAAAATATTGCCTGGATAGAAATCCAAAATATTCCCAGAGAGTTATTTTTCCATTAAAAATTGGTAAAAGAAAAAGAAGGAGGGTTTACCCATATAATAATGTGGGGCTGTTCTGAAGGGTGATCTTAATCAAGTTTGAGTTGCAGATCAAGCATTCATCCTTTCCCTGCACCACATTATTGACTGTGCTTCTGTTGAGACAAAACCCCAAATCTATGGGGTTGGAGGAAAATATCCATGGCATCCTGCAGATTGCACCTTGGCAACCTTGTGGCACCTGTTGTAGACATTAATCCAAACCCAAAGTCTTTAAACATGCAAGTCAACTGTTACCATGAGGTAGACCAGTAAACATGAAGATACTGATTTCAAGAAGAAATGTATAAATATGATAAAGGTGAAGGGGACCCTCCCCTACCACCCCTACGAAATACATCCTGTCTTCACAATCACCACAAAAAAAAATTGAAAAAGATAAAGACTGAAAACACAAATACACAGAGAGGGGAATAGCAAAACAACCTGAAACAAGCCTGTACAAGTTAACCGAGCTGGAAATCCAAAATTTAACTGAAAGAATTGTAGGTCAAAGGTAAAAGTGCTTGATTTACTTTTGTGTCTCTCCAATATAGGTTAATAATTTACAATGATGTCTGCTGCAATGTACCAACTGGCAAATTACCATGGCTTTAAATATTTTTAAGGGTACCCAGAGAGATATCTCAGCAGCAAAAAAGGTTGTTCTTTCATACGACCTGGGTTCAATAGCCAATACCTACATGACAGCTCAGAATTGTGTGTAACTCCAGTCCCAGATGATCTGACACCATCAAATGAGAAATATATGAAAGCAAATCACCAATGCACATAAAATAAAAAAATAAATAAATCTTTTTAGCCAGGTGGTGGTGGGACACACCTTTAATCCTAGCACTCAGAGGTAGGCAGATCTCTGAAATTGAGGCAGCTTGGTCTACAAAGAGAATTCTAGAGCAGGCAGGGCTACACATAGAAACCCCACCTGGACATAAAAAGATAAGTAAATAAATAAATAAATAAATATCCCACTTGCAGGTAAATCTGAAGTGCTTACTAAGTTTGAACATATTTCCCAAAAATCTTAGATGGAATAAGTAAGGCTAAAAACAGAACAACTTATTATTGCTTTATTCATCAAAACTAACTAATGTCTTACCCAAATTCCTATGATAATATAGCACACATTGCGTTAAAATATCACGTGGTAGACATAGACATTCTAACCCAATGCAAATTAAATTAGATCTTAGACACAAATTTGTCTGGCAAAATGAGAAATCCTGATTCTTCCACCCCTACCCCCACATTAACATAATTAAAATGGCTCATTTAATTTAAAATAGTATCTTCAGGGATCGAAACTTATTATATAACAGCTGATGGGTGAAGGAGTGATTATCCTGAGTCTACATTTCTTCTCTTTTGGACTTTTTTTGTACTGCATGATTTTCTACAGTGGATGTCTGCATTGTAACATAAAGTCCCATTTTATAAAGCCCCATATAGCTAACAACCTGATAACTAAAAGTGCTGGCCTCACCCAAACAATAACTTGCAAATATTTTACTATCATTAATTAGACTAATAAGATGGATTTGCCACATATTTCAACAACCTTTTGGTCATAGTTGTTTTTAACTACAACGAGTCACAACACATCTTAACTAGGCTATGTTGGAAACCCATGAGCAACAATGGCATTGAACATTTCCTCCATGCAAGTGCTCAAAATATATGTATTAATGATAGAAATAGTAAGAAACAGCTTACAAAGGCATGTGCATAACTACATTAGACATTAAATACTTGAAAGTCACTTGTTAACCCATGGGCCTTCTATGCCTGACACTGTCAAGGAATAGGTAACAACATTCTCAATGCCCACAACTGAATACAGGTTCAATATCCATGGTAGGTTGAATGATAATGGCCCCCATAAGTTCATATGTTCATGTTTGAATACTGGGTCCCTAGTTGGTAGCTCTGTTTGAGAAGGATTGGGAGATATGTCTTTGTTGGGGGAGATTTTCCTGTTTTTGAGACTCAAAACACTTGTAGCACTCTCAGTATGTACTCTCCGCTTCCTGCTTTGAGATCAAGATTTGAGCCCTCAGCACTTCCTGATGCCATGTCTCTGCCTTACCCTCCTGGCCTTAAACTGCTAGAAACTAAAGACCAATTGAATGTTTTCTTTTGTAAGTGACATTTGGCCATGGTACTTTATCATGGCAATAGAAAATAAGATAACATATATCATTCTTCTTTAGGTATTTGAGGCAACATTCTCATTTAGAAATATTAATATTACTAAAACATTGGTCTGTGTTGAAAAGGAATATTTCTAGTCCAAAACTGGATAATCTGTTCAAATTGCAAGGAATGAGCAACAGAGAATTTGACCACATCATCTCATACCCCTAGTCTCTGGGTAGCCTATGATGGTTATAAGTTACCCTTAGGATTCTGGTGAAAAAAAAAACCAATGTATTTTCTGACATCATACTATATTCCAGTAGACTGGCAGACAGTGAAATTAGAATAGAGTTTTGGATCAGAACCTCATAGACCTTGAGCCTATTCTCAAAAAGCATCCAGCACCCATATGCTCTGGGTCATTGAAGCAGTTAGTTTGTCATATCTACTGGGATCCTAGATATGGAATGCAGTTACATCTTAGCATTTTGACAAATTCTTTCCCCAGGAGTGGTGGTCTTCTTGCTATATCATTTGTCAGACACCATGTTGTTCATGGTTTCTCCATGAACATTCATCTATTTCCCAATGTTCTTTGCAATATGGCAAATTTCTTTGGATGAACCAAGTAAATATAGTAGCAATATTTCTGTTACACATAATGGATCTTCATGGAGAGTTGTTTCCTTTTTTCTTCTAGCAAAAACATTTCTAACAAAGGATAAAGCCAAGGGGCAGTTCACTGGACACACACTGTCAGGATTCACCTTAACATTGGATTCCTTAGCCATTGGTGCCATTTAAACACATTTGCAAACTTGTTGACCATTAGCAAGAGTTTCTCTTTTAGGTAAAAGAACACTGGGAATTTCTTGCTTTACAGATTCAGGCTCAAAGTATGAACCAGATTAACACATTTCTTTTAGTAGGATTACACCACAATTTAAGGCCTATACTTCTTATCTGACTAGGAGTCCAAGAGTGTAATAGCAACCTGAGAAATAATCTTGTGACTTAGGATGCTTAGGCTGGGAGCTTGAAAAAGACATTTAGTGGGAATTCAACCTCCCATAAAGACCTAGAGATGATTAGGCCTGGGAGACAGTCAGTGTAAGTAGGCTAATGATCTTTCCAAAGAATTCCTATTTTAAAGACAGATTGAAAAATGACTCCTCAAGTCCTTGCCACAGGCCCTTCTCATCACAGGCATAATCAAGTGTCTGGATATAATGAGCTACATCAGCCATCAGCTTCACACAGGCCCCTGGGTTGCCATTATTATCTGGACAAGAGGATGTGTAGTAAAGTTCATGTTTTCAATTACCAGCTCAAAATATTTTCTTTTCTTTGTCAGGAGGATGCTTCATATCCAAGTCACAATGCTTTTGCTTGTTCCTAAAGGTTTTGGTTACTGTCTAGTTACAAATAGTTGTTTATAATCCCATAACTCAGGAGGCAGATACAGGAAGATTGTCACAAGTTTGAATGGTCCATATAGCAAGTTCCAGGCCATCCAGGGTAACATAGTGTGAGATTATCTCAAAACAAAATCAAACCAAACCAACCAACCAACCAACCAAGCAAACAACAACAGCAAAATTAATTAATTAAACAAAACAAACGGACAACCCACCTGATATCAAGTATGAATTCTGGGCTAAGGACAAAATTCAAGGCCGAACATCTGATACAACACCTTGCAAATGGCCCAGTCATGGTTCCCTCACTA